>OV743717.1:40523272-41222112 GCA_928272305.1 Volucella inflata
CAAGATTTATCGCACTGGCTAAAGAAGTACTTCACAATATAAACGGTATCGCAGACTCACTTAGCCCGCAAGAAATGTGGAACAGCATGCACGAGGAATGCATAACACTCGCAAAGTCCCATCTGGGGACTATATCGAAATACCATCACGTCGGCAAAGAAACATGGTGGTGGAATGACGAAACCAAACGAGCTGTGGCCGACAAGAAGAGTGCATTCCAAGCGTGGACAAAATGCGATCGGAGCGACGATATCGAGAAAGCTCGACTGGCTCTTGAATACAAGCGTCTTAAAAAGATCGCAAAGAAAGTCCTGGCTCGAACTCGAGCGGCAGAAGCGGAAACCCTGTACCAGGAGTTGGAACAAATATCCTCACGATCGGCGGATAGAAGACAAGCTATCCAAGAAGTTCAAACGTCGTACAGTACTAAAATGCCAAATATTTTTAAGCCCGCTGCACAGAGGAGAAAAAATTCAATGGAAATAACCTCGCCGAAATACATCAAAAACGCAGACAGTCGCCTATTAACAAATGAAAAGGGAATTTGTGACCGGTGGCTTAAATACTGCAAGGAGTTGCTTAACAAACAGTTTCCACGTGATATCGTGCCGACAGCTGGTCTATTCGAGGAGGAGTTTCGGACTTTTCAATCGAAGAAATAAGTATAGCAATTGGAAAAATGAAGCCGGGGAAAGCGGCGGGACCAGACAGCATTCCATCAGAGTTTTGGTCGAAGATGGAGGGGATCGGCAGCGTTTGGCTATCGAAACTTTTAAATAAATTAAAATGTGGACAACCTATGCCGAATCAATGGAGAAGTAGCTTCTTGGTTCCATTATACAAAGGAAAAGGCGACACTCGAGAATGCAACAACTACCGTTCAATCAAGCTTATGTCACACACAATGAAAATCGTCGAAAGAGTCTTAAACGAACGTCTTCGGCAAATAATAAAGCTCGATAACAGCCAGTGTGGATTTGTTGAAGGAAGATCGACGGTGGACGCTATCCAAAGCCTACGAATAATAATGGAAAAGCACCGAGATTCGTCTAAGGATTTACACATGGTATTTATCGACCTCGAGAAAGCATTCGATCGAGTGCCAAGGGATCTCATATGGGCCGCGCTGAGGTCTCAAAACGTACCGGAAACGTATGTTAGAATAATACAAGACATGTACGGAAACGTGAAAACTGCGGTTAAAAGCTCTGCTGGACTAACGAGAAAATTTCCAGTTAATGTCGGAGTGCATCAAGAAAGCGTACTTATCCCTTTCCTCTTTAACGTATTATTCGACTATCTTTTAAAAGACTGCATGCGCGAAGCAAATGTAATGCCAATTCTCTTCGCTAACGACGCAGTTATACTTAGCGATAACGTCGAAGATTTACAGAACGCCTTAGATTCATGGAGAAATGCGCTAGAGAGAAACGGGTTTAAAATAAGTCGTTCAAAGACGGAGCATTTGACGTGCCCATTTGCGCATCCGTTGCGACCTGTTCCGGATATAATGTTAGACGGAATAGTTCTTCCGAAAAGCACTATCTTTAAGTACTTAGGATCAATCGTTAACATGGAAGCGAAATGTGACGGCGACGTAAACCACAGAGTGAGTGTGGGATGGATGAAATGGCGGGAAAATTCGGGAATCTTTTGCGACCGAAAATTTCCACTTAAATTAAAGGGGAAACTCTACACCACGGTTGTTAGACCATCTCTTATATACGGTTCACAGTGCTGGACAATGTACGAAGCGTTTAAGAACAAAATGACGGCAGCGGAAATGAAAATGTTAAGGATGTCTAGTGGAGTCACTAAACGCGATTGCATTAGATCTACGCGATTAAGAGGAAGTCTACATATAAAGAATTCGGTAACCGAACAGCTTGAGGCGAATAGAATAAGTTGGTATTGCCACGTTCAAAGAAGATCTGCGGAAAATACGGTTAAAAAGGCACTATCAACTACGGTCACTCCAACTGTAAGAAAACGAGGTCGGAAAAAGAATTCCTGGATTTCTCAGATGGCAAATGCGCAACAACGTCTGGGGTTAACCACTGAAGCGATCCAGGACCGAGCATTATGTAGACGCGTTCTGCGGTCTGCGACATTAGCCAACCCCATAAGCGGAGCAGCAGCGATGCAGTAAAAATGGGAAACTCGTTACGCATAAGTTCGTATAACGAGGAAAGGGTTAATAAAAGGATAAGAAGAAGAGACTTCTTAAACAAAGCGGAAATATTCCCAGTAGGAATATACAAATGTACAATCTGCGTGTTAACAATATGAGCATAGAACACATAAGCTTAGTTAATGTACCTAATGTGTTCTATGTGCAACACACTTTACACATTTTTATACATACGAGGGTGGGTCAATAAGTCCGTGACTTTTGGATTAAAACACAGATTTTTTGATAAAATAATAATTTTATTTTTCAACGTAGTCTCCCTTTGTCCAACGTTTCTCCAATTTTTTTATCCCTTCCAAAAAAAATGATTTGTCGAGGTCCTCAAAATAGGCCTTTGTTTGCGAGATGACTTCGTCATTGGAGTCAAATCTTTTTCCACCAAGCCATTTCTTCAGGTTTGGGAACAAGAAGTAGTCGCTCGGAGCCAAATCTGGAGAATAGGGTGGATTAGGGAGCAATTCATAGCCCAATTCATGGATTTTTGCCATGGCAACTGCACATGTGTGCACTCTTGCATTGTCTTGGTGGAAAGAACTTTTTTCTTGGCCAAATGAGGTCGTTTTTTTTTCAAATCGTCATTGAATCGGTCCAATAAGTTGGCATAATATTCCCCATTGATTGTTCTTCCCTTTTGAAGGGAAGAGTATCGCCTTGTCAATGTGGATTATCCCGCGTGCATCCCAAAAAACCGTCGCCATAACTTTATTGGCTGACAAACCCACCTTGGTCTTCTTTGGCGCCGATTCACCCTTAGAAACCCACTGTTTTGACTGTTGTTTGTTCTCTGGTGTGTTGTGATGGATCCATGTTTCGTCCACGGTTACAAAACGGCGCAAAAACTCCTCGATATTGCGATTAAACAACGCCAAACCTTCCTGTGAAGTTGTTACACGATTGCGTTTGTGGTCGACTGTGAGCAAACGCGGCACCCATCTTGCGAAAAGCTTTCTCATGCCCAAGTGATCATTCAACATTGAAACCACTGAGCCATGCGAGATCCCTACGGCTTCCACAATCTCTCGCACTTCCAATCTTCGGTCGGCCAACACTATATCGTGAATTTTTTCGATTGTTTCGGGTGTAGAGACCTCAACTGGGCGTCCAGGACGTTCGGCATCTTCAGTGCTTGTACGGCCACAACGAAATTCAGTAAACCACTTTTTTACCATTGAAATCGATGGTGCAGAGTCCCCATAGTATTTATCAAGCTTAGCCTTGGTCTCGGTAATGGTTTTTTTTCGCAAGAAATAATGCTTAATAAGCACACGAAATTCACTTTTTTCCATTTTCTCCTCAAATTAGTGAGTAGTCTGATAAAAATAGCTGTAAAACACAAACTAACTGACGCAGCAAGTTTAAATTTTGACAGGAGTCAACTGACAGATGCCTGTTGACAGGAGCAGTGTTGCTGTTTCAGTAAAGAGGTCAGAAATTCAAAAAGTCACGGACTTATTGACCCGCCCTCGTATATGGCTCCACATTTTTTTAATAAATTGCCCTTATTTATAAGAGATACACTTCGTTTTTCATGTTTCATCAAAAAGATTAAAGACTGGTTGTTCACGTTAAGCTATGAATGTATTGAATCCTTTATTTAAATTATTATTTTTTCTCATCAACATAATACATTAATGATGAATTGTTATGTTTATGATCGAATATCACTAAAATTTTTTTTCTTCGTTTTTACTTTTTTTACTTTTTTTTTTATGGTTTTATCCAGTCTAAAAATATGTGAATTGAATAAATTAATACTGATTGTCACTCCACATCAGATATCAATTGAAATGTAAATCTAGATGTATCTTTCACCACTAACTTCTAAGTTAAGGAATGATAACTACTCGTAATATTCCATTTATAATAATAGTTAAGTAATATTTAAGTTTATGATATTTAATAAATAAAATACAAATACAAATACAAAATTGTGATCCGGCATCTACCACTTAAAGCAGTGGACATATATACAATGCAATTAATACGAGGGCGGGTCAATAAGTCCGTGACTTTTTGAATTTCTGACCTCTTTACTGAAACAGCAACACTGCTCCTGTCAACAGGCATCTGTCAGTTGACTCCTGTCAAAATTTAAACTTGCTGCGTCAGTTAGTTTGTGTTTGACAGCTATTTTTATCAGACTACTCACTAATTTGAGGAGAAAATGGAAAAAAGTGAATTTCGTGTGCTTATTAAGCATTATTTCTTGCGAAAAAAAACCATTACCGAGACCAAGGCTAAGCTTGATAAATACTATGGGGACTCTGCACCATCGATTTCAATGGTAAAAAAGTGGTTTACTGAATTTCGTTGTGGCCGTACAAGCACTGAAGATGCCGAACGTCCTGGACGCCCAGTTGAGGTCTCTACACCCGAAACAATCGAAAAAATTCACGATATGGTGTTGGCCGACCGAAGATTGAAAGTGCGAGAGATTGTGGAAGCCGTAGGGATCTCGCATGGCTCAGTGGTTTCAATTTTGAATGATCACTTGGGCATGAGAAAGCTTTCCGCAAGATGGGTGCCGCGTTTGCTCACAGTCGACCACAAACACATGTGCAGTTGCCATGGCAAAAATCCATGAATTGGGCTATGAATTGCTCCCTCATCCACCCTATTCTCCAGATTTGGCTCCGAGTGACTACTTCTTGTTCCCAAACCTGAAGAAATGGCTTGGTGGAAAAAGATTTGACTCCAATGATGAAGTCATCTCGCAAACAAAGGCCTATTTTGAGGACCTCGACAAATCATTTTTTTGGAAGGGATAAAAAAATTGGAGAAGCGTTGGACAAAGTGTATAGAGCTCAAGGGAGACTACGTTGAAAAATAAAATTATTTTTTTATCAAAAAATCTGTGTTTTAATCCAAAAGTCACGGACTTATTGACCCGCCCTCGTATTGCACATAACCCAGCGCAATGGAAAATTGTGGTGGTATATCCCATCCCCAAAAGGGATAAGGACAACTCCAATCCGGCGAATCTCCCGTCGATCAGTTTCCTTTCAAACATCAGTAAGGTTTTCGAAAAAGTTATCAATAGAGTCTGATTGGTTCTCTTCATCATGCCATAAAGTACGCAGACGACTTAATCGCATGCAGATGAGGTCCAGGCCTCTTCGGATACCAGAAGGAGTTGGCGAAAATTTCAGGTCGTGGGATAACACAAATGTAGTCGGATACCACTTTGGCCAGAGCCAAAGTTGCTTTTGCCCTTACAAAGAGACTGTTTTATGACAGGCAATTCAATGCGAGAGTGAAGGTGATCTGCTACATGGCCCTCATCCGGCCTATGCTTGTATTTGATTAGCCCGTGTGATTCACCGTGAGAGCAAGTTTTTGGAAAAGATTCGGGAGTTTGAGAGGGCTTGTCCTCGCCTATACAGAAAACAGGATTCGAGTACATAAAATTCTATCCTAATGAGATCTTGTACAATAGGGCGAACCTCATAAGAGTGGGCAATTTTATTATCAAGTTCATTCGAGGGCATATTACAAGATCAATGGCCTTGTCTCCCGGTTTTACTACCCCAATTATATGTATCACGAGAGAGTAGACTCTGACGGCTTTATTCCTCCAGAAGCTTTCCTCCACCTCGATATAAAGGTCTGAACCAGAACAGGTGAGCGGTAACGTTAATCATTCACGTCTTACGAAATTCCATCGTCGAATTCCTCTAATACTAGGTATTAGATAGCGAGTGGGTCTGCCTATTCTTTAGTCATGGAATTATAAAGTCTTTTTAAAAAAAGGAAATAAAAAAACAGTATTAAAACAATAAAAAATACACAAAAAAAACAAAATACAAAACGACAGAGGTTGGTAATAATCTTCTATGTTTTTTTAAAAAAGAGTGGTAATGCAAAACAAAAAAATATAAATATATAATGCCGAAAGTTAGTTTAAGGCCAAGTAGCCTTAGGATTAATTTTTAGGTAGCTTGTATGTTAAGTTATAGTTTTTAAGTTTTATAATAGGATTAAGAATTTTTTTAAACACGATTGATTTGCTTGCTTGTAGTCGTAAGCAAAATACAAACTAAAATATATATATAATATAAAATAATATATATAAAATAATATATATACGGGCTAAATGATCCGCGTTCAACTCTAAAAACTTATATTGATTTGGTTATTTTTTTTTATAAATAGTGTGATTATAGTAGGTAAACTATTTATTTATAGTTTATTTAAAAAAGAATTTTTTTTTTCATATTTTATATTTTTTTTTTATTTCTGATTTCTGTTTTCTTATAATGTTCACTTAAGACTAACTTACAGCTGAAAAGCTAAATATAATGAAAGGTCTAAAATTGGCTGTCCCAGACGCAGTGTCAGCGAAAGGGTGTTCTCATGGTTTAGCGGATGTTCAGCTGATCCCGTTGTTATTGTGGTAAATTGACTTGAGGCGCGTGTAAGCATTTTGCTAAGTTTGCTTAATTCGTTTTAAAATTTGTTCTACCTTAACATGTACTCCTATAGTAATAATATATGAATATATAATATATAACTTTTTTTTTAAATGTGTGTACTATATAATTATTAGAAACAATGCTGCAATGATGTGTTATTTTTTTCTTCTTTACAGGAATAATTGGAAGACTCATGAACCCCAAACAAATGTTATGTGGTTACACTATATTTTAACAAAACTGACAGGAGATGTAAAATATAAATATAAAAGATCGAAGCAACATTTGATTTATATGGACCGGATGAAAAAGTTGCAAAATACTATTATGAATTACACTAGTGTCTATGACTTTTTTAACGAAATATCAAAATAATTTTATAATTTTGAACTTCACCTTCTTTTTTTATTTTTAAGAATATATTTTTCCTAAATATTTACAAAAAAAAAAATCCTGAGGTTTCTTCAAACATTTTTAGTTTTATGTCTCGTTATTATTTATACAGAGTGTTCCCTAATTCGTCAAGGGTAATTTGGGAAATTACTCTTGGGTATATCCTAAGAATAAACGTTCTACAGTAAGGGCCTATCTCCAATTTTGACATCATTTATCGAGTATTTAAGAAAAGCCTAACTTTGGTATACTTTGACTCTGATTGACTCTGCTCTATTAATATTAATGGTAAAAACTTCGTTCAGAACTTTATTTTTAGATACTAGCCTTTTAAACTGCGTTTAAATAAATTAATATCTTGTGTGAGTTTTCAGATACCTTATTTATAAGCCTGCTCCATTTTTATTGCTCGTGTTTGACTTTGAGATCACTTTCTTTCCAGAAATTTTCGTAACAATAACGTTTTACTATTTTTTCTTATGAAAGTAACAAAAATAAAAGAAAAACATCAAAGTCCTAAATAGTTTTCGTTTATTTGACCACCTGCTAAAACCCTCATTTCCTTACCCTGTTCCTTTTTGAAAACAAAAAAATAATTCATCAGTTTAATATTTTACGCCAAGGTTACAGTTACTTAATGTTCGTATTTACAAACCAAGAATTCACAGACATTATTTGCGTTTATGGGATATGCAATGGATGTATCTATTTGAACTTCGCGACAAAGATATCGTGAACTTTATCCTAACTGACGGAGTATTTGGAAATACGTATTAAAGGCTTTGAGAAACAGCATTGGTTTCAAATACACGACCTAACACGGGACTCCACAAGAAAGAATTTCGGCTGGAATACAATTCATTCATTCATTCGTTGTAATTCAATATTTCCAGACATTACATTTCTAATATACTTCATGGAGAAAATATTTTTTCATACTACCGTACTAGGTGGGGTGAAAAGTAACCTCCTTGGGAACGAAAATTTTTTTTATTCTATTCAATATAGTCCCCTTTTAGCTTGATATACTTAATTCAGCAATTTTCCAACTTCTTGATCCCGTCCGAAAAGTAATTTTCCGGAAGGTCAGCAAAATACTCCTCCGTGGCGTCGATGATATCCTCGCGTGAGCTGAATTTTTTTTATTGATGAGCCATCTTTTGAGGTTTGCGAAGAGGTAATAGTCCGAGGGAGCCAAATCGGGCGAATACGGTGGATGCGACAGCAATTGGAGCCGTAAGTCATGGATTTTAGCCGTGGTTGCGATGCTCTTATGTGCCGGTGCATTGTCTTGCACAAACAACATTTTATTTCGCTTTATGTGAGGCCGTTTTGCAGCGATTTTGGCCTTCAATCGGTCCAATAATGTACAGTAATACTCGCTGTTGATGGTTTTTCATTTATCGAGGTAGTCCACAAAGAGTATACCATGACAATCCCAGAAAACCGACGCCGTAACCTTTCCGACCCGTTGAGCCTCCCTCGGCCGCTTCGGAGCACTCCTGTCGGCTTCAGTCCATTGCCGGGCACTCATTCTGTTCTCTGTTGTGTAATAGTGGATCCAGGTTTCATCAACAGTTACCAATCGACTCTCTTTCGAAGTGCTCTCGCGTTCGTGTTTTTGGCCAGAAGTGAGCATGCGCGGCACCCAGCGGCATAATAATTTTTTCATATGCAGAATATTGCCCAAAATATGGCGTGTGCCTTCAATCGCTCCAAAAATGCACAGTAATACTCGCTGTTTATGGTTTTTCCTTTTTCGAGGTAGTCCACGAAGAGCATGCCTTTCCAACCCATTGAGCCTCCTTCGGAAGCTTCGGAGCACTCGTGCTGGCTTCATTCCATTGCCGGGCACCGATTCTGTTCTCTGGTGTGTAATAGTGGATCCAGGTTTCATCAACAGTTGACAATCCGCATCAGCAAGTCCAAACACTATTTCGAAGTGCTTTCGCGTTCGTGTTTTTGGTCAGGAGTGAGCACGCGCGGCTCCCAGCGCTCACTACTAATCTTTGTGGTATATGCTAGCTCGCGCACCTTCACTTTCCGGCCAGCCAACACCATTCGTGTATTTTTTTGACATTGTCCTCTATAACCGCATCGGAGGGCCTGCTGCTGCGGACTTGATCGGTAGTGGAGTTGCGGCCACCACGAAACTCTCGAAACCAATATTTGACGGTGTAATCTGACGGAGCATTAGCCCCATAATATTTATCCAACTTTTCTTTCGTTTCCTTCGCCGTTTTGCCTCTCAAAAAATAATGTTTTATGAGAGAACGCAAATTGTTTTTGTCCATACTCAACATGATGCCAAACTCGTTAACAACAATAAGCTGTCAAAACAAAACTAAAGAGAATATCGCACTGAAAGGCATGTCTGCCTAAATATGAACGGACTTCAAGGCACCGATGATGATGATTTACCAAAGCTATTGAATGGTATTCCATTGATTCAACTAGCTTCATCATATTTCCAACCAGCAGAAAGAGAAATGAAAGAACTCAACCAAAATAGCAATTCTCGAATAGTGTGATAGCGTATTCTCGAAGCTTCTTCAAAGTGAGGCAGCAGTTAGCATCAATAACCATTCGCAGTGTAATCTATAAACAGGGAAAGAAATTGGATATCTTAAGGCTCAGACAAGAAATCAACTTTATTTAAACGCAGTTACAAAGGGTAGACATTTGTTTTACCTTTAGTATTAGCCGCGTAATTTTGGTTAACAAGAGTCCGGATACACTAAAGTAAGCCTATTCTTAAATCCTCGATAAATCATGTCAACGAGGGGTGGCCGTGGTGTAGTGGTACCAGCCATCGCTTCTCATTCGGACGTTCAAGGTTCGAATCCTAGTCATGACAAATTTTTCATTGTGTACTTGGAACTTAGTCAGAAAAATCTCCGTGTGAAGGCATAACACTGATATGTAGATTTGGCTGTTGTAGAGTTTCAAGCACAAAACGACCGTTTAAATTCACAACCTGAATCATTCCGAGTGACGAAAAACTCCGTCCTATTCGGACTCCCACCCCTGTAGTGAATATCGAAACCAAACACACCTGAGTTTCAAACCACTACATCACAACAACTTTCCTTTCTCCTCCTTCTATCTTTCCGCCCGCGCCCTGGCGACAGTTAAAGGGTATCATAAAAACCCCTTGAGGCGCGCGTAAAATTATTAAAAAAAAAAAAATTATGGATATATACCCGTACTGTATCTTTTTCTTAAAAGATACCCAAGAATGATATTAGAATTGTGCCCAGGAATAATTTCCCAAATTATCCTTGACGAATTAGAAACACCCTGTATAATATAAAAAACAATTGCTACATGCGTGGGGTACTACTTAAGTTATAAAATATGGCAATTACAAAACTTTTACCCAAAAATATTATTAAATCGTGTACATTTCGCTGCGATGATGATATGCTTCTCGACGTGGATTAACTGAACAGTGTGAAAATTAAATTGCCATGACTTTTGGAGATAAAGTACCCTTCGGGCTACCACGTTTTACAGGTTTTCCGAATTCAATCGTGATTTTCTTTCGCGAGTTATTGTAAGATGTATACATGCTTGAGCATTAGATTCACTCGCGTACATTTAAGATCGCATAAACGCTTGACCGACAAAAAGATTTCTTGACGTTGGATACCGCATAATTTGATAATGGGACTAGAACAGGCTCGTGTCGATTGATCGAAAGGAATTTCGAAAAGATTTGGTCACGGTGCTTCGAAAGACATCTATAAGATAATGACAGGCGACGAATCTTGGATTTATGCTTATGAGCCTGATTGAAGAGAGTGAATTAACTTAAGAAATAGGTGTGGCCAAAATCTCTGCTAAGAAAAATGCCTTGATAAGGAATATCAAATTGTTGCAGTACTCGTCCGCCTATGCAGGATGACGATGGAGAATGCACGCTGCTATATCAAGGTGGGTAAAGATCCTTTGATGACAAAAAAGGATTTAGACAAGGCGATGCGCTGTCATGCAATTTCTTTAACTTCATACTTGAAAGAATAGTGGAAAACTTACGCGCAAACACAAGAGGCACAGAGGCATGTACATTATCAAAAATGGATGAGGGTGCTCTTGGCTGCGTTGAGAGGAAAATTCTTCGAGTGATTTTCGGTCCCGTCTGCACTGACGGTGAGTGGAGGAGAAGATACAACGACGAACTGTATGGACTGTACAGCGACATCGACCGAGCCAGAAGAGTGAAGATCCAACGACTTAGATGGCTGGGTCATGTAGAGCGGATGGACACCAATGCTCCGGTTCGAAAAGTATTCGAATCCGCGCCTGAGAGACAGCGCAGTAGAGATTCAGGTGGCGCACGCAATTGGAAGGGGACCTCGGCCAATTTAGCGTGCGAAACTGGAGGCAGCTAGTAAAGATCGAGCTAGCTGGAGACGCTTGTTGATTGAGAACCAGGTCCACCCCGCACTGTAGTGCCACTTGAAGTAAGTATGTAAGTTAGACTCAAAAATATTTCCTCATCGGAGGATATACAGTGCGAAACGGAATTTCGCAGAATGCACGAATGACAATCACACGGAAGGTGAATAGTCCCCTTCAATTCAAAGGAGGCACTAGCTCTGTATTAGCTTTTTCCTACAAGCCAGAATTGGTTAGGTTCTTTAAGTTAAAACAATAATTTAATTAAAACACGTTAGTTAACAGAGAATATAGAAATGTATCCAAAGAATACAAAAAGTTAGGCCATATGACGAAGGTGGACTTAAGGTATTTAGGAAATGCTCATTATTACTTGTCTCACCATGTTGTCATTAAAGAATCGAGTTTCACAACAAAGTTACCCCTTGTCTTTAATGCGTCCTGTAGAACTTTGCAATATACGTCTCTGAATGAATGGGAGATCTGTTTCGTAGCAGATATATGTATGTAGGATCAATCAAAAAATAATAAGGAGTCAGTCAGTCATCCAGCCATCATAAGGAAAAGACTTGTTTATTATACCTTTTTTTAAAATTCTTTTTATGTTTATATACAATACAAAATAAAGCATAATCCTACAAATTTGGTGTCAGAAGTGGGATGGAGTGCAAAAACGACGACCCACAAGAACAACAAAAAAATAGAAGTATCCAGACGACGTTGAAAAGATACACGCAAAATCCAAGCCAACGACAACAAAAAAAATAAACATTGACGACGACGTTTATAAAGACGACGACGAAGCGGTAAATGCGAAATACTAACAAACAACGGAGAAAAAATATACCGCATAGGTAAATAAGGAGGGACACCACGAAAAAAAGTACGCGTGAAGCATCTGACGTGAGCATCGATAACGGTAAGACAGCTGCATAAGGGTGAGTGCGTGTATGCATCTGTGAAGGAAAAAAAAACAAATTGACGACGACAACGAGAAGGATCTGTAGTGCTCAGCGACGACGACGAGAGGAGTGCATCATCAGGTTACACGAATTTGAAAAAGGTACACATAGATTGAAACTATTCTGTAGCGAGAGTTGAGTTTTTGTTTTGTCCGAAATAAGTTCAAATTCAGGATCTTGCCAAATTGAATCTGCCACGGACGCGAAGCAAATCTGACCAGCATGAGCGGTTGCGAGCGCATCTGAGGGAAGAAGATGTTGCTGCTGAATCCGATAAAGAAGATGAAGATTCGGATAAGCTGACAGTGAACGAGCTTAAAGATAAACTTCGTGCCTTAAGGCTGAAGACCCCAGGTAAGAAATCTGAATTATATGAACGTTTAAAAAATGCTATTCGACGAGACGATGAAGATAACGAGAGTGATGTGAGTAACGACGTGATGGGATCTGTAGATGTTCAAGTGTTACCATCTAGACCATAGCAACCGGTTTTATCTTTTAAGGATGTTGAAGATGCGCTAGAGATTTTCAATGAAGACCGCAGGCAGAATGTAAGAAAATGGGCACTTGATTTTGAAGGAACTCCAGAACTTTGTCAGTGGACCGATCCGCAGAGAGTAGTATATGCCAAAAAATTGCTAGAGGCTCAGCAAAACTTTTTTGAATTTATGTAATAATGGCTCTTATTCCGGTTGTCACCTCACATGTCATGTGACGCGAGTCTACGGATTCTGTATTCTCGTTGTCACCTTGGGTGACATCTGTCGGTATATGTCGACAAAAATCGAGAGTCGTAGTATTCTCATTCTCACTTACATCGTCACGAAGGGACAATTTTAGTCGGTAGGAAAACTTCAGTGAGAAGAAATATGGAGAAATATGGAAAACGTAAGTAAATAAATAATTCAATTAAATCTGCGCAAATTTCATCTTCGAAAATATTTAAAACTTCGCTGCAAATGTTGGAACATATAGATTGAGATACGCGCACATTAAAGTCGTTCCCAGTTCGCTTTTGGTAACATCCTTTTGCGGAGAAACGAAGTGCTACCGTTAATTTAATAATGGGATGTACGCCAAAGTATCTAGTAACAGGTCTAGTTTTACGATTGAGTATGTTAAGGAGAAAATTAAAAGCTTCCTTGGAAATTCTAAAACATCTTACAAACCTGAAAATTAATATAATATTTTGCAAATATAATATCTTATTTTTCGCCTTCTTAATGTTAAATTTCTACTTCTCTCTTCCTCACTATCATCAGTTGTATCGTCAAATCACAATTCTACTGAAATTATTTTTAATTAACACTTTTTATTAGCAACTTTAAAACCTCAAACGTTTATAAGATTTACAGATCACACTTTTTATTCAATTCGTCGCGTCAACTTTTAAAACTTCAAACGTCAAAACAATCGATATTCGATTCAGGACTCACTTCATTTGCGACTCACGTCACGCGACAACGAGAATACCTAATGCGAATTGAGGTGACATGACTGTGAGGTTTGTCATTGAAGTGAGGTGACAACCGGAATAAGGGCCAATGTTTATTCCATGGTTGATATTAAAGATACCTTAGTTTCCGAATTTTCCAAGACGTTAAACAGCAAAGAAGTTCACCGACAACTGAGCAATATCAAAAAAGGAGTGACGAATCGTATCAAGAATATTTTTATCGTGTACTTGAAACAGCGAGTCATGCTAGTATTGAGCTAGAAACCAAAATTCAATATATCGTCAATGGCGTGCCAGATAATGACGTCAGTAAAGCATTTTTATGCGGAGCTACCAATATCAGAGATTTACGCAAAAGATTCATACAGTGCGAGACGATAACGGACAGACGCACAACTAGACCGCTAGCCAGCGATAAGCTGCGGCAGGTGAATCGATAAAGCAAAATATAGGTAGCGGTGAAAAGAACCATTTAAGCAGAAACTATCCCAATAAAGCTAAAGAGAATTTGGTTATCGTTCCAAAAACTGCCCAAGGTACAAGAAGAGCTGTGAAATCGTTTCAACGAGAACAAATAAAATATTTGAAGATGCTGAAGTATTGGGCTCAAAATTTATGTGTTTAATTGATTCAGGAAGTGACCTTCATCTAATTTCAGCAACCAAATATGTCATACTTGGATTACCACCGTTACAAGCGAAACCAATACCACTTACCGGTGTAGGATCAAGAGAAATGAATACAATCGGAGGTTTTGAAGCCGTTGTCACTATTAATGGTATTGCTCTTCCTATCGAAATCCATGTGGTTCCAGACGCTTTAATGAAACATGCCCTTATTCTTGGAAGTCAACCAACAGATTATGTGGAGCCTCGACTTCAAAAAGGACACGTTAGTTGCATCGAGATAAAACATCCGGCTCAGGACTCAAACCAACTTCCGACGATTGTTAGCTGATCACCGAGCAATAGTGATGGACATTTTGAGTTTTTTCGAGTCCCATTTGGTCTGGGCAACTCTTCCGCCGTTTTCCAGCGACATTCAGATGGTATAGTACTCTTGTAAGTAGATGATCCGATTGTGCCAGCAAAAAACGAGGCAGAAATTTTGGCGAAATTAGAACAAGTGTTGGAAGTTACTAGCAGATTCGGACTAAATTTTAACTGAAAAAAATGTGAGTTCATGCGTATAGTACCTCGGGCATGTGATTCAAGATAGAACGGTCAGACCATAACCTAGGAAGGTTCAAGCAGTAGCGAATATACCCCAACCGAAGAAAGTTCAGGATGTACAAAATTTCTGTGGTTTGGCTGGGTATTTCAGAAAATTTATTACCCAGTTTGCAGCAATAACCCGACCACTAACTGAACTCGTCAAAATCAGTGCTAAATTAAGTTTGGACCGAGACAAAAACAAGCCTTCAAACAACGTAAAGATAGTTTAAAAAACGAACCTGTGTTGAAAATATTTGCAATTGAAGCGGAGACTGAGCTACATACGAACGCTGCAAAACAAAGACTTGGTGCCACACTGTTGCAAAGAGACTCAGACGATGGATCTATGCATCCGTTGTACTACGCTAGTTGGACGACAACTTTAGCCGAAGAAAAATATACGAGCTACGAACTGGAAATTCTAGCAGTGGTGAATCATTGAAAAGATTTCGAGTGTATTTGCTGCGAATTCGTTTTAAAATCGTCAGCAACTGTACCCGCTGTAGGAATGCCTGTCGTAAGAGGCGACTAAAATCCATCTGGGCCGGATTCCCAGATCCATGAGGGGGCGAATAAATGCCGCCACTCAGATAAGTATCCCATCCTCAAGGCAAGGTGTTATGCAAGGTGCTAGGGCCTGCTCGGGATGTAAAATCAATAGAGCACCGCGAACGGAGCCCTCCGGATACGTGGCGCGCTCTGGTTGTAACGTAGCCTTACCCCCATAACAGGGGTCTCTGATGCGGTGGATTTCCCTTCCCCCATATTCGTGGGAGTACGTTCGAGGAGGGGCCATTTAGCAACTCAATCACGATTCCGCTGAATGTCGAGTAGTTTTCTGTGTGTTGTTGTTTTCAGAGTGTCGGTTCCGTTTTAATTTTTTTTTTCGTTTAGAATTTGTTTGCTTGATCCAGGTAGTTTTAGTGTTGTGTTGAATTTTGGGACGTCTTGCGGACTCGATTCCTAGATCTAGATCCTACAGTTCTGGTGGCGTGATTATAGTCGAGGAAGGGCCATTTTGCCACACAATCAAGGCACCGCAGAATTCAAAATAATTGTTATGTTGTGTTGGGTATTGTTGAGTCTGTGTTATGAATTAAGTATATAGGTGGGTATGTCTGTGATGTTGTATAGCTGCCTTAAATCTGTGTTGTGTCGACGCTTGTTCTGTTGCTCGGAAGTGGGCATATCTTCGTTATCGGTCGTTTTAGTTCCGCACTATCTGTTTTAAGTGTCACCGCTTAAACTAGACCATCGGGACCAAGGTGAAGTTCCATTTGAGTGGTGGAAGCCTGCTTCTACCTGACCTAGAAGTGTGGTAAGCTTCTCTAACGTTAGTGGTGAGTTCCCGACTATTCTTTTTAGGTGATACTTCACCGATTTCACACCTGCTTCCCATAGACCTGTAAAGTGCGGGGAAGCAAGGGAAATGAAATTCCATTTTGTGCCATCGTTCGCCAGGGAATTCGCTATTGTCTTCCACTCCATCTTGGCTTCCGGAAGACATTTTTCAAGCTTGTTGTCTGCTTCAATAAAATTCTTACCGCAATCGCTATAAAGTTCCCGTCCTCTCCTCGTCACGAAACTTCGCAACCCGGCAATAAAAGCTTGTGTCGTCATGTCGCTGACGAGCTGGATATAGATCGCCTTCGTCGCCATGGTTTTATGGTTTAATTTGTGATAGATTTTCGTCCAGGTTGGGATGGGAACTCACGTCATCATCCCCCTATGTGGGGTTTGGGGTGAAGGTAGTGCGCACAGCTTCCGACTGGAGCGTCGTAGGTTCAATTTCCCTCTGAAACGTTTTTTTCTTTTTTTTTCCTTTTCATAGGCCATTTTCGCCGCCATTCCCGTTATGTTCATCTAATACAGCGGGTGGAGATGTGCATGGTGAGCGCAGCGGGAAAATGACCTGATCCGCGGAATGGGCTAAGACCACCAAGCCATACAATCTAATCCACGGCGAGGTGAGGCTGTAGCTAGCTGAGGGAGATTTGAGAGGTTCATTTGGATCGAAATAGGCAGTGAGTCAGGTGTTAAGAACGCAGTAGCAAGTGGTTAGTAGTGCAGTGTAAAAAGCAGCAAAGTACAGCCGTACAAACTTATATACTTAAAAACATAAAACCAGTTCGAGCAA
Organism: Volucella inflata; assembly: GCA_928272305.1. Taxonomy (NCBI): domain Eukaryota; kingdom Metazoa; phylum Arthropoda; class Insecta; order Diptera; family Syrphidae; genus Volucella; species Volucella inflata. The sequence continues at coordinate 40,540,439 of OV743717.1, forward strand.
ACGTAAGGTGGGTTTTGTTTTCTTGTTTTCTGACGAAAGTTACCCTGAAGCACCTCAATTTTATTTGTTAGGATACTAAAGGCAAAATCATGGTTGGAGGTTTACGAGGTTACATGAAACCCTGGACAAGCTTGGTGTTGTTGGGCGATTCATTCTTCGCCAAGCGAAACCCTACTTGGAATTAAAGCGAGGCGACCGAGGAGCTAAGCTAAGTGCTTCTAAAGTTTTTTTGGTTTGTTAATTACGACATTTACCTACATATGCATAAAAAAGCAACCCTTATACAATTCTGAGTTAATAGCGTATTACAAAAAAAGGGGATAAAACGTAGGGTAGAGTTAATGATCGGTGCAAACTGTTATATGCCTAGTGTACTTAAAAGGTTTTAGGCCAGAAAAATATATAGGGTATGTGGGCGTGATGGCCAAAGCGCTTGGCACATTTCATTATAAATGCTTTTTATTTAGAAAATTCATTGATTCTTACATGCTAGACAATAAAAAAACGCTTAAAAATTAGCTTAATTAACTTAAAATTATCTTATTCTCATTAACTGGCCCCATGCGGACACAGTTAAACCTTACAATTCAATTCTGTCTGAATAACATCATGCCCGCCCTGAAACCGAATTGATTATCCGGAACTATATTTCTTTCCTCAACCCATTTTGTCAGGACTCTATGGATGACTTTTTCGAAAATCTTACTGACGTTTGGAAGGAGACTGGTCGACCGGAGATTCGCCGGATTGGAGGTGTATTTATTCCTATTGGGGAGGGGATATACCACTTTTCCAATGCGCTGGAAAATGTGCATTACTTATTGCATTGTTAAACAGGTTTGTATAAGTGTCCACCGCTTCTAGTGGGAGATGTCGAAGCACAATGTTCGGTATTCCATCGATTCCCACAGATTTCTTACTTCTTATTGTGTCGAAGATCGTTTGCAGCCCTTCCTTCGAAATGAACGGGGGTTGTTGATGACATTATTTGCCATATTCTCTTTACCGACTTGGGTGAAACCCAATTTTCCGATTCGTCAGTTCACTATTTCATTTCGAAGGTTGAAATTGTGCACAAGGACTCGATTTTCCAGGTCGTGGCTCGGACCAATGATTTCTTTTGTCTTGTACACTTCCTGGAAAGTCGGTCCCATAGCCTTGATCTTCTCCTGCGGATCTTCGATCACAAAGCACTTGTCATCATCAACAGCCTCATTAGGATCTATGCCTGCTGTTGCAAGTATGCTTTCATTGTCCGTCGTTCGGGCGATTTTTATGCATGAAAGGCGGTTTTGAACTTTTCTCCGAGAATTTTATTTATTTGTGGGGACATATTCGGGTTGCTGGTGTTTGCAGCCTGAATTCCAACTTACAGAAGCCTTGTAATTTTCTTTGATAAATGTTTGGATGTTTCTGATCGACGACTTTAATGTCATAATCTCCGGGTTATGTCTTCAGTCTTGACAGCAATCTACTTTTATGTTGATGCAGTGCGTTTATAGTTGAATTGCGGAACAAGTATTCGTTATCAGTATATCGATACCGAGGTGTCGTTTTGTCCATAGTTCGTTTAATTATCTCGTCCATCAGTTTTTGATATCTGTCAATCTCCTCGTTTGACAGATTTCTGTTGGACGGTGGATAGAGCGAATTCGAGGAGAGTGCTCTTGTCAGCGTCCTGGAGAAGTGTGTCCAACGCACCCTACTCTAGTTGAAGGAATGCCTTTGAACAAATTCATCCAATTCCGCATTTTCGTTCGGAACGGTTATTTCGGTACTAAGACCACAATGGTCACTGTCATATACAAAAGTGCGAAGAGAGTTTACAGTTTGTTGGTTCTTACCTGTCAGTTGTATTCGTGTGTCAAACAACAAGAGATCCAAATAGAAGCCGTGTCAAGGAACCGACGGACTATCCGTCGCCTTTAGGCCGAGTCGGTACATCACACTGTGTTGACCCCACCAATTGAATAGTAGGTTCCCTCTAGTGTTTGGTGTATTATTTTCTTAATCTCTCGGTTTGGCGTTGAAATGTCCGGCGATAGTGAAATAGTTTTCCTCCAATTCCAGTCTCAGACATCGAAAAAGTGTTTCGAGCTCTGAGATGAATAGGGTGGATTGAGTAGCCTTAGTTGTATAAACAAAGACCATGTATAACAGCTTTCCACTACGGAGAGAGAAATACATGATGCATGCTTCTAGCACCTGAAACCTACGCACTACACGACTGTAAATTCTTTTAAAACGTATACCTTTTCTTACGAAGATTGCAACGCCTCCTCCTTTCATGGCACATCAGGGCTTGGTCTTTAAGCAACTTGAATAGTGCAGCTCCTATCTCAATCCTAATCAGTGAATTAACATTCATTGCAAGGACCTTCAGGGTTTGCTCCGCCATGTACGTACCCATTACGACTGAAGGTACGTTAGGCTCGGTAGCAGCGCGTACATTTGATCTACCCGCGTAGCTTGTTCGGTAATCTGACGTTGAAGCTGAGCTATCTGCCCCTGGATAGAGAGCAAGATGGCTTGCATGTCATTTGGCAATTCCTGTGCTCTAGGCGCTGGCGCCTGAGGAGCAACCTTCGCTTGCTGTGCAGGGAGGGGAGTAGGGGAGTAGCGGCTGGTGTTTGTATTTGAACAGATGGCCGCTTTACTTCCACCTTCTGCTGCCGAGCCAGATTTATTTTTTTTAAGTACTGGAATTTTGGACAACCCCGATAGGTTGCGGTGTGTCCCATATTCTTACATAAAACGCAAGAAAGTTGGCTTTTTTCTGACGCTGCATCTCTTCCCAGAGCGCACTCTTCTGATTTGTGGTTCTCGCCGCACTTGACACATTGAGGCTGCATTTCACAGTTCGTCGAGGCGTGCCCGAACCTTTGCCAGCGAACAAATTGCAATATGTTTTCGTGCCTCTTTACTTTTTCCCAGTGTACAATCTGATAGTCTAGGACTTTGATACTCCTTAGAGCATCCAGTTTGCTATCGGGAGTTAGCTGAACCAGGAAGAACGGTAGTTTCCGTTTCTCCCTTTTGGCTATGGCTGTGAGAAATGGCTTAAGCCCCAGGAATTTGAGACCATCGTACTCTTTCTCTTTGAGCAGCTTTAAGAGCTCCTCCGGATTAGTAGACGGTTCTAACCCCCTCAGCAGCAGAGTTTGCAGCTTTTCCCCCTTCGCTGTGAAAGAGAAGAAGTCCGTCGTGAAATCCACTGTATGGCAGTGGAGCGCATGCCTATCTACACTAAGCTTCTTAATGAAAAAATTGGAGTCTATGTCCGACTTACACAGTTCAATTGTGTCCTTTGGTTCCATCCTAAATGTATTTATAGGTGGAACCCTTTGTTTTTGCTGTTGTTTCTGCTGCTGCTGTTGTTGTTGCTGTTTCAGCTGCTGCTGTTGTTGTTGTTGCTGCTTCTGCTGCTGTTGTTGCTGTTGTTTTTGCTTCTGCTGCTGCTGTTGTTCTTGTATATTTTGGCGAAGTTGATATTTTCGTTTTGACTATGCTCGTTTGTTTGTTAGAACTTAATCTGTTTTTTGTATTTATGTGTAAGAGTATGACTCTGTTGTTTTTGTTGTTTTTGGTGCGATGTCAAGAGCTGTTGATGTTGCTCTTTCTCTCTTCGTGCCATTTGTTTGGCTTTGATCGACTGCACATTTTGTTCTAGCTCTTTTATGCTGTCATTAAATTAGGAGCTTGAAGTTCCTCCTCTTCGTCCTCTGACTCGGAAGCCGCCAGAGACACGAAGGCATTTTCTCCACCCATTTTAATTTTTTAATTATTTACATATATTTTTTATTTATTTATTTTTTTTTTTATTTTTGTTTTTTAATTACTTGTTTTTTTTTTAATATTTTTGTTTTATGTTTTTTTTTTGTTTTTATGATTTTTATTCTTGGCGATGGCGATGGCGCGATAGTTAGCTCATTGGACTATCACGCAGAGAGTCTGGGTTCGATTCCTGGCTGGGTCACCAACAATTTTTCAAAAATCGCCATCACCTTTTCGGCGGGCAATTGCAAACTCCCGAAAGTAAAATTGCCTACGAAAAGCTTCTAAGGAGTGCCGTTCGGACTCGACGATAAACCGTAGGCCCCGCTCAGATGTGTCAAAAATAACAACATGAGCAACACAAATAAGTGTTGTCGTTTAATTGTTGTTCTTAAAGAAACCATAACCCTACCTAAATCTATGTAAGCCGGCCATGGCTAAATATTAGACAGGTCCACTCTGCTCCCTAACGAAGCTACCTAGTACTAGAGGAATTCGACAATGGAGCTTCTCCTTTATCAGCAAGCCACCAAAATTGTTGGTGCTGCCGAGCAACATCCCTCATGTCGCAACTCCCTACCGCCTTACTGACTGCCCGTGTTGTCCCACGATCTAAAACTTTCGCCAATTCTTTCTGGTATCCGCAGAGGCCCTACTGATCTTCAACTTCCAGTCGTCGCAATATTGTTTAATTTAATCGAAGTCACGTTGCAAAAGAATGTTTATAACTTCAATCTTTGGACCTGATCTATACGCGATTAAGTCGTCTGTGTACGCTTTGGCATGGTGACGTGAACCTATCAGATCACTTGAGTAAATCTTCTTATCCTTTTATTAACCCCTTCCTCGTTATACGAACTTATGCGTAACGAGTTTCCCATTTTTACTGCATCGCTGCTGCTCCGCTTATGGGGTTGGCTAATGTCGCAGACCGCAGAACGCGTCTACATAAAGCTCGGTCCTGGATCGCTTCAGTGGTTAACCCCAGACGTTGTTGCGCATTTGCCATCTGAGAAATCCAGGAATTCTTTTTCCGACCTCGTTTTCTTACAGTTGGAGTGACCGTAGTTGATAGTGCCTTTTTAACCGGATTTTCCGCAGATCTTCTTTGAACGTGGCAATACCAACTTATTCTATTCGCCTCAAGCTGTTCGGTTACCGAATTCTTTATATGTAGACTTCCTCTTATACGCGTAGATCTAATGCAATCGCGTTTAGTGACTCCACTAGACATCCTTAACATTTTCATTTCCGCTGCCGTCATTTTGTTTTTAAACGCTTCGTACATTGTCCAGCACTGTGAACCGTATATAAGAGCTGGTCTAACAACCGTGGTGTAGAGTTTCCCCTTTAATTTAAGTGGAAATTTTCGGTCGCAAAAGATTCCCGAATTTTCCCGCCATTTCATCCATCCCACACTCACTCTGTGGTTTACGTCGTCGTCACATTTCGCTTCTATGTTAACGATTGATCCTAAGTACTTAAAGATAGTGCTTTTCGGTAGAACTATTCCGTCTAACATTATATCCGGAACAGGTCGCAACGGATGCGCAAATGGGCACGTCAAATGCTCCGTCTTTGAACGACTTATTTTAAACCCGTTTCTCTCTAGCTCATTTCTCCATGAATCTAAGGCGTTCTGTAAATCTTCGACGTTATCGCTAAGTATAACTGCGTCGTTAGCGAAGAGAATTGGCATTACATTTGCTTCGCGCATGCAGTCTTTTAAAAGATAGTCGAATACTACGTTAAAGAGGAAAGGGCTAAGTACGCTTCCTTGATGCACTCCGATATTAACTGGAAATTCTCTCGTTAGTCCAGCAGAGCTTTAAACCGCAGTTTTCACGTTTCCGTACATGTCTTGTATTATTCTAACATACGTTTCCGGTACGTTTTGAGACCTCAGCGCGGCCCATATGAGATCCCTAGGCACTCGATCGAATGCTTTCTCGAGGTCGATAAATACCATGTGTAAATCCTTAGACGAATCTCGGTGCTTTTCCATTATTATTCGTAGGCTTTGGATAGCGTCCACCGTCGATCTTCCTTCAACAAATCCACATTGGCTATTATCGAGCTTTATTATTTGCCGAAGACGTTCGTTTAAGACTCTTTCGACGATTTTCATTGTGTGTGACATAAGCTTGATTGAACGGTAGTTGTTGCATTCTCGAGTGTCGCCTTTTCCTTTGTATAATGGAACCAAGAAGCTACTTCTCCATTGATTCGGCATAGGTTGTCCACATTTTAATTTATTTAAAAGTTTCGATAGCCAAACGCTGCCGATCCCCTCCATCTTCAACCAAAACTCTGATGGAATGCTGTCTGGTCCCGCCGCTTTCCCCCGCTTCATTTTTCCAATTGCTATACTTATTTCTTCGATTGAAAAGTCCGAAACTTCCTCCTCGAATAGACCAGCTGTCGGCACGATATCACGTGGAAACTGTTTGTTAAGCAACTCCTTGCAGTATTCAAGCCACCGGTCACAAATTTCCCTTTCATTTGTTAATAGGCGACAGTCTGCGTTTTTGATGTATTTCGGCGTGGTTATTTCCATTGAATTTTTTCTTCTCTGTGCAGCGAGCTTAAAAATATTTGGCATTTTAGTACTGTACGACGTTTGAACTTCTTGGATAGCTTGTCTTCTATCCGCCGATCGTGAGGATATTTGTTCCAACTCCTGCTACAGGTTTTCCGCTTCTGCCGCTCGAGTTCGAGCCAGGACTTTCTTTGCGATCACGTTGAACCACACTGGACAACCAAATGTAAGCATAGGCCTAATAAGGGCCATGTAGCAGATCACCTTTACCCTTGCATCGAGTTGCCTGCTATAAAACATTCTCTTTGTATGGGCAAAAGCACCTTTGACTCTGGCCAGAGCAACATCTATATGTTTGTTAAAATACAGATATTGATCTAGCCAGATCCCAAGGTATCTGACTACATTTCGACAAACAAGTGGCTGCCCGTGTTGTCCAACGATTTGAAACTTTCGCCAATTCTTTCTGGTATCTGCAGAGGCCCCAGACAAAGGCGTCCTAAAAAGAATGGTTTCCAACTTCTGAAAGTTGATCTTCAACTTCCAGTCGTCGCAATATTGTCACGTTGCAAAAGAATGTTTATAACCTCGATCTTTGGACCTGATCTGTACGCGATTAAGTCGTCTGCGTACGCTATAGCATGGTGAAGTGAACCTATCAGATCATTTGTGTAAATGTTGAAAAGGATTGGCGAATTGATCGCACCTTGTTGCAGACCGTTGTTAATGTTGAATATACCAGTAGAAGTCACATCGCCATTCTTCACGATCAACTTTCTATTAGTGAGCATATTGAAAAGAATGTACAGTAGTGGTTTACTAATGCCCAGTCTGTTCAACTTGAAGAAGAGTCCCTCTAACCATACGGTATCGAAGGCCTTTTCCAAGTCAATCAAACAGGCACCAGTGCACTGTTTCTTGGCTTTGTTCCATTGGATATCAGAAACCAGTTTAGACGCGGCATGAATAACATCATGCCCCGCCTAGAAACCGAATTGATTATCCGGAACTATATTTCTGTCCTCAACCCATTTAGTCAGGACTCTATTGATGACTTTTTCGAAAACCTTACTGATGTTTGGAAGGAGACTGATCGACCGGAGATTCGCCGGATTAGAGGTGTATTTATCCCTTTTGGGGATGGGATGTACCACCGTCATTTTCCAATGCGATGGATAATGTGCATTATTCATTGCATTGTTAAACAGGGTGGTATAAATGTCCACCGCTTCTAGTGGGAGATGTCGAAGCACAAAGTTCGGTATTCCATCGGTTCCCACTGATTTCTTACTTCTAATTGTGTCGAAAATTGTGTGAAGGTCTTCCTTCGAAATGAACGGGGGTTGTTGCCTTTCATTGGCGACGACATTATTTGCCATATTCTCGTCACTGAACTGGGTGAAACCCGAGTTCTCGATTCGCCAATTCACTATTTCATTTCGAAGGTAGAAATTGTGGACAAGGACTCGATTTTCCAGGTCGTGGTTGGGACCAATGATGTCATTTGTCTTGTACACTTCCTGGAAAGTTGCTCCTATAGCCTCTATCTTCTCTTGGGGATCTTCGATCACAAAGAAGTTGTCGCCATCAACAGCTTCATTTGGATCTATGCCTGCTGTTGAGAGTATGCGTTCGTTGTCAGTCGTTCGGGCGATTTTTAAACATGAAAGTTCGTCCTGATCTTTCCTCCGAAATATTTTATTTATTTGCGGGAACATATTCGGGTTGCTGGTATTTACAGCCCGAATTTTGTTATTCCAATACAAACTTACGGAAGCCCTGTAATTTTCTTTAATTAATGTTTGGAGGTTTTTGATCGACGACTTTAATGTCAAAATCTCAGGGTTGTGTCTGTCAGTAAACTGTCTGTACAAGGTCTTCAGTCTTGAGAGTAGTCTACTTTTATGTCGGTGAAGTGCGTCAATAGTTGCATTGCGGAATTAGTCTTCGTTGTCAGTGTGTTGATATCGAGGTATAGTTTTGTCCATAGTCCGTTTAATTGTTTCGTCCATTAGTTTTAGATACCTGTCAATTTCCTCGTTTGACAGATTTCTGTTGGACGGTGGGTAGAGCGAATTCGAGGAGAGTGCTCTAGTCAGTATCCTGGAGAAGTGTGTCCAACGCACTCTACTATAGTTGAAGGAATGCCTTTGAACATACTCATCCAATTCCGCAAATTCGTTCGGAACGGTTATTTCGGTACTAAGACCGCAATGGTCACTGTCATACACAAAAGTGCGAAGACAGTTTACAGTTTGTTGGTTCTTACCTGTCAGTTGTATTCGTGTGTCAAACAACAGGAGATCCAAATAGAAGCCGTGTCAAGGAACCGACGGACTATCCGTCGCCTTTAGACCGAGTCGGTACATCACACTGTGCTGACCCCACCAATTGAATAGCAGGTTCCCTCTAGTGTTTGGTGTATTATATCCCCAATCGCTATACTTGGCGATGAAATCTCCGCCGATAATGAAGTAGTTTTCCTCGAATTCCAGTCTCAGAAATCGAAAAAGTGTTTCGAGCTCTGAGATGAATAGGCTAGATTGAGTAGCCTTAGATGCATAAACTGACACCATGTATAACCGCTTTCCACTACGACTGAAGGTGCGTTAGGCTCGGCAGCAGCGCATATATTTGATCTACCCGCGTAGCTTGCTCGGTAATTTGACGTTGTAGCTGAGCCATCTGCCCCTGGATAGAGAGCAAGATAGCTAGCATGTCATTTGCCGGTTCCGGTGCTCTAGGCACTGGGGCCTGAGAAGCAACCTTCGCTTACTGTATCGTATTTCCCCTACCTGCCGCCATTTGGGCGTAGGTAACCTGGGGAGTAACGGCTGGTGTTTGTGGTAGAACAGGTGGACGCTTAACTTCCACCTTTTGCTGTCGAGCCAGATTTACTCTTTTATGTATTGGAACTTAGGACAACCCCGATAGTTTGCGGTGTGTCCCGTTTTCTTACATAAAACAGAAGAGAGTTTGCTTTTTTCTGACGCTCCATCCCAACCTAGAGTGCATTCTTCAGACTTGTGGTTCTTACCGCACTTAACGCATCGAGGCTGCATTTCGCAGTTCGACGCGGCGTGCCCGAACCTTTGGCAGCGAACACATTGCAAAATGTTTTCGTGCCTTTTTAAATTTTTCCCAGTGAACAATCTTATAGTCTAGGATTTTAATACTCCTTAGACCATCCAGTTTGCTATCGGGACGTAGCTGATCCAGGAAGAACGGTAGCTTCCGTTTCTCCTTTTTGGCTCTGGCTGTGGTGAAGGGCTTGACCCCTACGAACTTGAGCTCTTCGCACTCTTTCTCTTTGAGCAGTGCTAGGAGCTCCTCCGGACTAGTAGACGGTTCTAACCCCCTCAGCAGCATAGTTTGCAGCTTTTCCCCCTTCGGGGTGAAGGAGAAGAACTTCGTCGTCGAATCTCCTAACAAATTCTTTATTTTGTGGTAGCGCTCCACTGTATTGCAGTGGATCGCATGTCTATCTACTGTTAATCTTTTTATAAAAAAATTATTGCCTATGGCCGACTTACATAGTTCAATAGTTTCTTTTAATTCCATTTTATAGGTGTTGATTGGTGGCACCCTTTGCTTGACTTCTCTGGTTTGTTGCTGCTGTTTAAGTTTTTATTGTTGTTGCTTCTGCTGCTGCTGTTGTTGTTTCTTTTGTTGTGCATGTTGTTGTTGTTTCTGCTGTTTTTGCTTTTCTTGTGGTTGTGAATATTTTGTCGTTGTTTGTTGCGCTTGTTTCTCTATTATTTGTTGTTTTGTTTGTTGTTGTGGTGCCTTTTCACCGGTGTTTGTTGCTGCTGGGGTCCCTGAGTTGTTGTTTTTTCTCCTCTTCTCGTCTTGCAACTTGCTTGCCTTTAGTTTCCAGCACTTTTTGCTGCAGTTCTTTAATACTGCTGTTTAGAACCTGCACTTCTTCTTCTTCGTCCTTCGACTCGGAAGCCGCCAGAGATGCGAAGGTATTATCATTACCCATGTAGTGGCCTTCCCCACCGTCAAATATGTATGGGTATTCGTCATATTCCGACTCCTGACCCATAAGGTTTATTGCTGCCTTTGACGAAGTTGTTGGCGCCTCCTCCCTCAATCCACCAGGCAGCTTTTCGGTGGACTTTGAAAGAGAGGGGCGCTTGATCAATTTAGGAGTTGACCTGGACTTCCTCCTTCTCTTGGCATTGCCGTCAGATGCCACAATTGCCAGGTCGCCTGACATCTCGTCCTCCTCGCATTTGTTGCCACTAGCGTTTCTCGCTGGTGGGAGAGCGGATCGCTCTCTATCACTAATCACGTGATTTTGTGTTTATTGTTTTTTTGCACTGTTTAATTCACACGCAAAAAAAAAAAAAAAGGATGTCTCTGGGTTGGGAGTCGAACCCCGAACCTTTGAATTGCGACACCAGTTCTAATTGCACTGGTCCAACTGGGTCCCCGCAAAATCTTGTCAAAATTTCGATGTAATACGATTTCACTACTCAATAGAGAAAAGCCGAAACACATCCGCACTCTACAAAAGTCAGTGAACGACATCAGAGTTGTCCCTAGAACTGGAATTATGGTGTCAGTGGGGTTACCTAGCGGGCTGTATGACAATCTTGTGACCCAAGGGTAATTATTATGTCCTCGGATATTTAAGAATCGCTGTTTCATTATACAATCCTTCTGCAGTCTTGCAATACCTGATTCTCGATTGGTGACATATGTTGTGTTTTGTCCGCATATAACATTTAGGGTAGTTTCCCGCAGTAAGGCGTAAATGCATTCATTTGGGTTGTGAAGTTGGATCCAATGAGGACTATCCCCACATTTTTTTACTCGAAATTTATCAAACTCAGGTAGATGATTAAAGAAGGAAATCTCACATGCACTGGCGGTTGAACCCTTGTGATGTAAGTGACCACCTTGCTTGCATAAGTACTCCTCGTGATTAATTGACAAACAATCCTTCATATTCCTTTCCTGAAGTGAATAGCACTGGTCTCAATGTAGGTTAATTATTATGTATGGCGAGGATGGTTGTATGGCGGTGAAAGTTCCATTGATCAGCACTGGTACCGGTATTACGCGAAATATATCGAAGTCTTCTGATGATACTAATGGTATTTTGAATTCGAAAATTGCATGATTGTAATTTTTTTTCCTTTAAAGTCATCAAGTTGTAAAGGGTTGTGGCATCCCAGTAAGCTGCAGGAAGCCTCAATGATGATGGTAAATGCTCTTTTGTGTAGCGTAGCTCTTGACGTAACTGTTTCGAAGGTATCAAAAGTTGGCTGATTTTTCCATGTTGACTGTGCGCTATAACATCTAATAGGGAGCCTAGAATGCGTTGGAAATTGGATATGGTAGTGAGTGTTTGTATCGCAAGCGATATAAAACTTTGAGCTAATTTGTCTTGATATAGTTCCTGGGAGATGCTCTTCGTTTGGCGGTTTAATTCATTAAAGTGGACGGACATAGCTGTAAATTTGGTTTAAACCGCTTCTTGATCACGGTTCATGATATTCACAGTGGTCGCGAGGAATGATGTCTGGATTTTAATGTGGCTTAGTAGTAATTCTTCGTTGGTTTGGATTCCCCCAATTTTCCTTGATAATTTGTTCACATAGTCTGAGTCTAGTACTCCGAATAACGCGTTGGCCACATTTCCTACAAAGTTTAAGGCACCTCGTTTCGTCCGGTTACTACTAGATGGTGTGGATAGTAGTTCATTAGTCCTCACAAGTTCTTCTGCCAGGTGCTGTATCTGGGTGATCCCAGTTCCATAAAATAGTAAAGCCCCTAGTAAGCAATAATATTCCATTCACTAGACCATGTTGGCTGCACCTATATTTTCAAAATATATTCCTGGTTGTGAGTTGAATAGCACTAGTTCGACATTAGCTCCCTCACTCACTGGAAGTGAAATCAGAGTCAAAAGGATCGTTGCAATAGTGAAACTTAATGATCGCCTTATTCCTTTTCTTGGCACCTCATCTTTGTCCAACCGTGAATTAATCGGTTTCTGGATCGCTAGTTGTCTAGATGCTCTGGTAGAGGTGGATTATCGTCTACTGGTAATGGTGCCAGTTTGTGTATCGGCCTCTTGAGCAAACCGCTGGCAGTTCTTACTTCCAACACTCGTATCACATTGTCACTCCTTCTGATGCAATTAACAATCCTACCCAGGTGCCACTGCATCGGTGGTAAATGGTCATCCTTTAAGATTACAAACATACCAGGAATAATGCTGTTCTGCTGTTGTTTCCATTTATAACGGTGTTGAAGCTCATTGAGGTATTCATGTGACTATCGTTGCCAAAATTGCGTTTTGATTGCAGTAATTGTCTTCCGTCTGTTGCCTTAATTGCCACTTTTAATTTCTGCTCGTGCATTAATTTTAGATGTTAATGCCTCCCAAATCAAAAAATATACCGGTGTTAGAGCAGTAAGATCGTTTGGATCAGATGACAAGGGAATCAGAGGCTTGGAGTTAAGTATAGCTTCTATTTCGATCATCAACGTTTCAAGTTCCTCATATGTTAGATTCGATGAAAGAAGGTTTCGTTTCAGAAAATGATTAGCTGATTTCACGGCAGCCTCTCATAGTCCACCAAAATGGGGCGCTCGAGGTGGAATAAAATGGAATTCTATACTCCTGGCAGTGCAGAACGAGGTAATTTTTTCTTTCGACGGAGGCGAATATATTGGACATTCAATCTCCATTAGCTGGTTTCTTGCGCCGATAAAGTTCGCTGCATTATCGCAATAGAGGTTTTGGCGATTTTCTCTTCTTCCTATAAAACGCTTGGGGGCACCTATAAATATTTCTGTGGTTAGATCTCCTACAACCTCAAAGTGTGTTGCCTTAGTTGCGAAGCAGCAGAATACGGCCACATATGCCTTTCGGGGTTGCTTTCCTCTGACTTTGAAGTGAATCCACACTGGCCCGAAAAAGTCTACTCCGGAGCTCACGAAGGGTCTGGCGGGTTGGACGCGAGCCGCCGGTAAGTTTCCCATGATCTGCCTCATTAACTTAGGCCTTGCTATGGCGCAGCGAATACATTTTGGAACCACTGAACGTGCCATAGTTTTTCCCTTGATGGGCCAGTATTTCTGGCGTACAGCTGCCAGCAATCCTTGAGGCCCAATGTGCAAATATTTTAGATCTATCTATCGCATCAATGATTTACTGGGCTCATGATTATATGGTAAAACAATTGGGTCTTTGGCGTCGTAATCTAGATCGGCTGCTTCGAGGTGTCCTTTTACGCGAAGTATTTCTTCTCAATCCAAAAATGGCGATAAACTACTCAGTGGACTTTGGGTACTCACGTATTTTCCTTTAGATAGATACATGCTCCAGCTCCTCCTTGATGTTGCACCTCGCTTATTATTACTTGAGTGGCATCATCAAGTTCGAAAATGGTAAGATGGTCGGTGAATCGTTGATTATTCTTGCAATTATTTATGAATCGTTTGATATAGGCAATAACCCGTTGTAAACGTCCGAATGAATTATGATGTTCTATCCTGCTGATGGTACCTGATAATGTTTCGAGCTTTGCTGTGAGTGCATTTCTGGACCCCGTTTTTTTATATCTCTCTTCTTTTCTTCATATTTGCCTGGCCAAGTCTTCTCTGGTCCATATAGATACAAAGGCTCATAAAACCACATACTACAATCCTTTAATTTCGAAGCTGATAGCTCTTCGAGTCGGTCCAGAATTATGTGGCCAAATAGCCCAATTTCAGATCCCTTTTTACTCGATGAGCCAGCTCTGTTGCCTATTTGGCTGCACATAGTTCTACGCGTGGTATAGTGGTTGCGGTGATAACCTCCTCACCGTCCCCTTTTTAATTGGCGCTACTCTAGATTTTGAGCAAAGTAGCTGAACTGTAACTGAATTGTCGATGTGAGTTGATCTATGTTAATGTAGATGGCTGTTCCAAAGGTTCTTTCTGACACATCGGCAAACGCATGCATCTGGATTTTCCGTGGGATTTTTGTGGAGAATGCCTGGGAATTCTTAATTCTCTTACCATCTCTAAGTCCTTTCGGAAATTGTTCCAAGTGGTGTGGAGTTCCATCGGTAGTGCGGCATCCCAGTCAATTTTTAGTTTCCATACCCTTTGAATAAATAGTTTTGCCTTGATTATTATGGGATTGACGATGCAATTTCCGATAAGGCAGTTCTTTTTGGGATTCGCTTATTCACTTGTAGTGCTGAGTTGATCCGGAGCTCATCTGTCTGTGGATTCCAGATTAGGCCCAACGTTTTAAGTGTTTGTGATTCCTTGTCTGGAAGATCGGATTGCAAGGCTTGGTTGTTCGTTGGAATATCCCTTAGTTACTTTGGTGTATTACTGCACCATTCCCTTAAGGTTAATTTGAGCCGATTGTAAAATTGCATCTACAGGGCTTCAGATAAACTGTTTAAGCCGGACATGACGTCGTCCATGTAGAAGTCGTTTGCCAAAATTTGAGCTCCCAATGGATATCGATGTGTGTTTCCAATAGCTAGTTCCTAAAGGCAGCGTATTGCTAAGTAGGGAGCGGATTAAGTGCCGTATGTTCAATGTGCCGTTGATCAATGCTTAATTTAGTCGTGGTACTGTCTGGCATAAGCACTCCATGATGAGAAGGGAAATAGTGTGGTGACCGTGGATTGCTTAAGTCTATTTCTGTCTACTTGGGTTTTCATATGATTTTCTTTGCTTAATTTTTTCTCTATAGCGAAGAATCCTCGTTCGGCTAATTCCCGGGAGTCACCTAATTCTGATGGTTGGCGTGCAAAAGGCAAGCGCACTACGAATCTTCTACTCTGCTTGTCCCGCTGGAATGTTTTGTCAAAATATCTTTCGCAGTTTTGATCGGCTGGAGTTAAATTGTTTCTATTTTCTGCCGTTTCCTCTAATCGCCAGAATTTTTCGATGATTTCGTTGAGTGGCTCATTTTCGGTGCATACCCCACATGTGGCGGTTGTTGCATCGGATCCCTCAACCCTACCAGAAATTATCCACCCGAGCAATGTATTTTGTAACCTTGGCAGGCCATTTGTAAGCTTTATTTGTCTGACCGCCAGCAATTCGTGATAAAATTCGGCACCTAATAACAAGTCTATTTTTTTAGGTCGGTGGAACTCGGGATCTGCGAGTTTGATATTTCCTGGAATTTTCCATGATGAAACATCCAATGCCTGAGCTGGTTGAGGTGAAATAATTTCCTGAAATACAAAAGCCTCAACCCTCGGAGAGTAGTTAGTTGTCTTGGATTGTAGTCTGACATTTCCCTCCTGGTTTGCTTCTCGTTTTCCTTGCCCCACTCTATGACTATGACAACGGAGTCAAATTTATGTAGGTGTTAATGCCTTTACTAATCTTCAAGTGATTAGATTGATCTAAGACCCTGAATCCAATAGCACTCGGCAATCCAGTATTTGTTGATTAGTTCCTATTATTTTAACTCTTGCAGTTCCAAGTAAAACAAAGGTGCGCTTATTATTTTCCAATAATACATTTTCTAACATCTTGGTTTCATGTGGTGGTAGCGTGGTTGCAGCTGCACCTACCTTGACTATAGTTGGATTCTATTGTGTGCGAGTTCTATCGGTCTCCAAATGTAATAGCTTATTATGCCTCCTTTGGCATTTTGAACAGTTGCGGGACGTGTATTTGGTTGCAAAATGTCCAGATTTTAAGCAATTGATACAAAGGTTGCACTGCTTGACCAGTTTCAACCATTGGGTATGTGGAAGATCTAGAAATTAAAAAAAAAAGCACTGGCGCTGGCAGCCCGGTATGGGCCATGGCCTAGCTTCTTGACACTAATTTGTGTTGCTCATGTTTTCATTTTTGTCACATCTGAGCGGGGCCTACGGTTTATCACCGAGTCCGAACAGCACTCGTTAGAAGCTTTTTCGTATGTAATTTTTTACTTCCGGGAGTTTGCCCGCCGAAAGGGTGATGGCGATTTTGAAAATTTGTTGGTGACCCAGCTTGGAATCGAACCCAGACTCTCTACGTGATAGTCCAATGAACTAACTATCGCCCCATCGCCACCGCCAAATCTAGAAATTGTTGACATTTATAAAGCAGATGGTTGCCCTTGCATGGCGGACAAATCATCTGATGAGATGTTACTGCTGATAACGTCTTGAAGACTGGTTTCTTTGGTTTATTACCTTCCTGTTTATCTTTAGCTCCCAACGCTTCTAGGGATTGGAAACGATTTTCCAAAAACTCCAGAAACTTCCTAAATGATAAGAGGTGTCGTGGATGAAGTTGAAGCAGGATTTGGTCCCAGGTGCTTGTATCTCTCCTCAATCCTTGTAATTCCAGTACACATTTTTGTATGATATCATGTATGCTAAGTATCGACCTAGCATTATCGGCTTGTGTATTTGGATTAGATAATAATTTATGCAACCAAGAGGAAACTAACAGTTGGGGATTTTCGCAACGTTCGCTTATTATAGTGGTTGAGTTCGCAACATCTGAGTTGAACCTTCCAAATTTTCATGAAACTCCAGCAATGCTGCCGTAACCCGTTCCTGCATATCAAAGTGTTCCTGGGCATCTTCATGTGTCAGTTCGTCTCCCAGGCTTCGATATATCATCGTAACTTCATCCCAATTCTGCTCCACATTACGTATTTGGATACGGTAGAATTGATCTGATCTACCCGTTCCTCTTGTGCTATTGCTTAGATAGGTTTTCACTGAATCCATAACCCATTTACAAAGTTGCTTCCGGTTGCTCGTGGATTCGTTTAGGCGTTCTGTGGGCCCCTGAGTTCCCGTTGGAACTTCCCCAGTGCTGTTGTGGCGATTCGCTGACTGTGGTTCGTCCTCTGTTATTGTCGTCACTGGCCTGTGTTTGAAGGTTTCGACTTGTACGAATGCATTTCGGACCATGTCATCTTCTGGAATCCTGGTCTTAAAACTGGCTTCCTCCTCACCGCCTTTCCATTGAGGTACTAGGCGTAGGCACTTGCTTATGTCTCTTCGGAGGTCTTCCACAACCTTTCGGACTTCTTTGTAATAATCCTTCTGGAAGTATGGGTGATTCAGATCTACCGCATAGGTTTCCCTAATGGCAGTGTCGGTTTTGTCGAATTCCTCCCAAAGTTCCTCCATTCGAGTTAAGCGTTTTTGGAACTTCTGATGGGAGCTACGAATCTTATGCTTCCTTTCTTCACCATCCTTCTTCTGTTCTTTCCATAACTTGACGATTACACCTCCAACATTTTCCTTGTTGGGTGTAGGCCCCAAGCTCCATGTTTAAGGTCTGTCAAGCATTGTTTCCGTACGCGCTGACCTCTCTTAAATTATCGTGTTATTGATCCGTCGTTACTAGTTAAAGTCGATGTTAAAGCCCCGTTCACGCTTCTCTGATTAATTGTTGGACCAAAGTCCTGTCAAGGTCGCCAAATGTTTGAGCTTGGATTATTTTATCCAAACTGTGATGAATTTGATCATAAATGCATAAACCTAGACCTTGAGGTTGAAAATAGTACAAGTCGATTCTTGTATCGATTTTACGGATTAGCTAAAACAGTCCTTTAATCAGACTCACTTGAAGAGGTAAAAGTCTTGGGTAACTGCTTATGAGCAACTACTTTTATTTCATTTCTCTTATTTATTTTTCTGTGTGACCACACATACGTAATTTTATTACAATTGTTAGTTTAACAATTCAATAAATTCAATAAGTTTTTAAATTTAAAAATATGTTTTGTTAGTTCCAATTCTATCTAATGTACAAAAAAAAAAAATAAAGATCTGTATAGTACGTCGAAATACAAAATTGAATTGTTAGGTTTAAGTTAGAGGGGCCAGTAAGTTAGAATAAGATAATTAATTAAGATAATGAAGCTAATTTGTAAGCGCTTTTTGCCTAGCATTTAAGAATTATTATGAAATGAAAATGGCATTGGCCGATAAAGCGGGGGTCGTGGGTTCGATTTCCGAAAATGTTAGTGACTTTTTTATTTTTAAAAATAAAAATTAATATAAAATACGAGAGAAAAGTGAAATCAGACGATGAGTGATAACCAGTGGCCCGCTATTCCAATAGCGGGACCAGCGGATGACGTAATGTCGTCAGATGACCAGACCGTAAGATTATCCAAAGATAATTACAAAAAGGAGGAGGAAGCTAAAGCCAACTCCTAATCTTGTTAAGCGGCCTTCCCTTTCTACGTCTGCTGAAAAACTGCCCTGTAGACCAAGAAGAGTTGCCAAAAACATCGGCAAGGACAATGCCACTATATGGAAGACGAAGGGGATGAGGTAAGTGCTCTCAATAATAACATAAAAGTGCTACAGCTCAGAGTACCGGCCATAAAAAAAACAAATGGCAAGAAGATCGGAGGAAACCAAAAACGCTCAGCAGCAGCAACAAGAAGAGGCCGAACAGACAAAACGCCGACAACAAAGCTCTACCTACAAGCAACAGCATGAAGCAGAGCCAACAAAAACAAACAAATAAGCATCAAAAACAGAAGGAACAGAAATAACAACTGCAGCAGCCGCAGAAACAACCACAACAGCAGCTTCAGAAACAAAAGCAGCAAAAACAGCAGCAGCAGCAACAACAAAAGCAGCAACAACAACAACAGCAGAATCAGAAACAAAGGGTTCCACCTATCAACACATACAAGGTGGAACTCAAGGAGACTATTGAACTGTGTAAGTGGCCATAGGCTCCAATTTTTTTATTAAAAGGCTAAGCATAGATAGGTATGCGATCCAATAGAGCAGAGCGCTACCATAAAATAAAGAATTTGTTAAGGGATTCGACGACGGAGTGCTTCTCTTTCACCCCGAAGGGGGAAAAGCCGCAAACAATGCTGCTGAGGAGGATCCGTCAACTGATCCAGAGTAGCTCCTCGCACTGCTCAAAGAGAAAGAGTGCGACCAGCTCAAATTCGTATGGGTCAAGCCGTTCCCCACAGCCAGAGCCAAGAGGGAGAAACCGAAACTACCGTTCTTCCTGGTTCAGCTAAGTCTCGATAGCGAACTGGATGGTCTAAGGAGTATCAAAGTTCTAGGCTACCAGGTTGTACACTGGAAAAAAGTAAAGACGCAAGAAATCATGTAGCAATGTGTAAGGACCACTAATCAGTAGAATGCGCTCTGGGTAGCGATGGACCGTCGGAAAAAAGCCAACTCTCTTGCGTTTTATGTTAGAACACGGGGTGGTGTGCAAACTATCGGGGTTGTCCCAAATTCCAGTATATAAAAAGAGTAAATCCGGCTCGACATCAAAAGGTGGAAGTTAAGCGTCCACACGGTCTAACACAAGCACCAGCCGTTACTGCCCAACGTCAAATTACCGGGCAATATATATATATATATATATATAAAATAAACGCGATGCTGCCGGGCCCAGCGCACATTCAGTCGTAGTGGGTACGTCATGGCGGAGCAAACCCTTAAGGTCCTTGCAGTGAATGTTAATTCACTGATTAGGATTGATCGAAGAGCCACACTGTTTAAGTTGCTTAAAGATCAAACCCCTGATGTAGGGAAAACAAGCTAACCAAAAGACATCAAATGAGGCACAGAAGGTATAAAATTATGCGAAGAAATCGACCCAACTTCATACAAGGGGAGGCGTTGCAATTTTCGTAAGAAAGGTATACGTTTTGAAATAATATAATATACGGTGCTAGAAGCATTCATCATGTATATCTCTCTCCTTAGTGGAAAGCGGTTATATATGGTGTCAGTTTATGCACCTAAGGCTACTCAATCCACCTTATTAGTCTCAGAGCTCGAAACACTTTTTCGATTTCTGAGACTGGAATTGGAGGAAAACTATGTCATTATCCGCGGAGATTTCAACGCCAAACATAACGATTGGGGAAATAATACAGCAAACACTAGAGGGAACCTGCTATTCAATTGGTGTGTGGTCAAAGGATTTATGAAGAAACCTTAAAAACAGACAGTCCTAAGCGTTTAAATACCCGTGAGAACATTAAAACGTGATTTTATAGTTAAAACTTTATAAGGACAAAACTCTTTCGCGAGTGTTTATACATACAAATTAATGTCGCGACAATACTCGCAAAAACAGAATTAAATACAGTGTCAAGTGATTGTTTCGAGTACCACTAGTAGACTATAAAAGGTCAAAAAGGAAAATATACCGAACATCCGGACAGCGCTGGATCTTGCCAACAAGTCTCAATAAAGAAGATGCTGATTTTACTCATGTGAGTACAAAATTAAATACATAATATTCAATTAGTAAAACTACTTACCAATATTAAAAACCCTTTTTAATTTGAAACAATCGAATAAATCGAATTTAATTAAGTAACAATATCAATATCAAAAACCCCTTTTTCACTTCAAACACCAAGAAATTGAATTAAATTAAAGCAATAGTTTAAAATATACACTAATAATGGAAGCGATTCACTCCGCGATTACTCAGTTAACCGGTGCACTCAACGCACAAATTGAATTAGTTAAGAAAATAGATTAAAGGCTTTCGACATTAGAAGGAAAAATCACAAGTGATCCTGTATCACCTCAAACCCTTCAACCACCCCTCACTGAAATCGACCTGAAGGAAATAAGCAAACTTCCAGATTGCGTCAGAGAATTGCAAATTTTTGACGGCAATCCAGTACAGTACCTTTCATGGATACATACTGTAGAAAACATCCTTAAGGATTACGAAATAGTCCGACAAAAACCGATTTATAGGTCTATACTGCAAAGTATAAGACAAAAGATCAGAGGACATGCCGATACAGCCCTAATATCCTATAACATATTTGATGAGGACTGGGCATCGATAAAAAGGTGTTTATCTCTACACTATGCCGACAAAAGAGATATTAGGACACTAGAGCTATGTCCCAAAGAAGTTCGACCTTAGATGAATTTTATGCTAGTGTAAACCACCAGCTATCCCTCATCATCAACAAAATCAAATCTGAAGACTATTCAGCCGAAACTATAAGAGCACTGACCGAAAATTATAGAAACCGCGCACTAGTTGTGTTTGTAAGAGGACTTAATGGTGATCTTAGCAAAATGCTGATAATACAGAAACCGCAAACCTTACCAGAAGCCTACACATTTTGCTTGGAGATACAAAATTTAAATTTCAGAAATGTAACCATTCATAAGAAAAACGTAACTAATACCATCCCAGCTCCTACAAATCAAATTTTTACAAGCCAACAAGAGCATAGGAAGCATCGTCTACCTCCAAGGTCGCTTCCCATACAACAAATGATAAAGGCTTTTAACATACAGCACAATAACCAACATCAACGAAACAATCCTCCTCCACCAAGACCCCCTAAACCATTAGAGCAAATGGAAATTGACAGGTCGATCCAAACAAAGCAAGTTGATTATTCAAATAGGCCGTCAAATCAAGGACAGAATTTCCAATCCTAGTGACCAAATGGTTCTGAAAACTTCCGTCCCAAGCAACAAAGGCTATTTAACACAGTCACGCAAGCAGAAGACACTCAAAATAATGATAACGAAGAGTTGGACGATAGTTCCCAAAATTATGCTGCAGAAATGCAAAGCAAATTTTATGACAGATGCCTCTCTAGCATTCCATACCTAGAGTATAGAACCAAAGAAGGCAACAGCCTAAAATTTCTTGTGGACACAGGAGCGAATAAAAATTTTATTTACCCCGCATTAGGCGAAAATTCTATCCCCGTAAAAAAACCTTTCAAAATTCGATCTGCAGGCGGTGAAGTGACAATAGAACGCAAGGTGAATGGTAAATTCTTTAAAAGTGTTGGTAATAATACAGATTTAGAATTCTTTATTCTACCTGGCTTGAGATCTTTCGATGGTATAATCGGCGATGATGCATTAAAAGAATTAGAAGCCGTTATAGACAGAAAGAATAATTTACTCACCATAAAACCAAATATAAAATTAAAACTGAAAGAAAAACAATCCACTCAAGTTTACAATATAGAAATTAGAGATAATCATTTGACTGAAAAAACTAAGAAGGTTGTCCAATCCATAATGAAGAAATATAGCAAAATATTTGGTCCGATTAATGATCAAGAAGTGATTGAGACAAGCGTAAGAGCAGAAATAAAAACAAACACAAGCGAACCTATATATACAAAATCATATCATTACCCTATAAATTTACGGAGCGAAGTAGAGAGACAACTTAAAAAGTTGCTAGAAGACGGCATTATTAGACCATCTAAAACCCCTATAATTCGCCTCTATGGATAGTCCCCAAAAAACTGGACGCTTCAGGGGAAAAGAAATACCGTATAGTCATTGATTATAAATGCCTAAATGCAGTTACAGTCCCAGACACATATCCGATTCCAGATATTTCAAATCAATAGCCAGTCTAGGAAAATCCAAATTCTTTTCGACTCTAGACCTGACCTCAGGGTTCCATCAAATAAGAATGAAAACTTCAGACATACCAAAAACAGCATTCTCTACAATGAATGGCAAGTATGAGTTTACAAGACTTCCATTCGGATTGAAAAATGAACCCGCAATTTTTCAACGAACAATAGACGATGTTTTACGTGAGGAAATAGGAAAAATTTGCTTTGTGTATATCGATGACATTGTTATATTGGGCGAAACAGAAGAAGAAAATATAAAAAACATTGAAACAATATTTGCAAAACTAGAAAAAGCCAACCTTAGAGTAAGCCTTAGAAAACAGAATTCCTAAAAGAAGAAACTGAATTCTTGGGCTTCCTCATAACGAGAGAAGGAATTAAACCTGATCCTAAGAAAATTCAAGCAATCCATAATATTAAACCCCCAGACAATCTTAAAGAGTTAAAAGGATTCCTTGGCCTCGACTCTTATTACAGAAGATTTATAAAGGACTTCGCAAAAATTGCAAAGCCCCTTACAAATCTAACGAGGGGAGAGAACGCTCAGATTAAAGCCTCCCAATCAAAAAAAGTCCAGATTAAACTCAATTCCGATGAGATGAAAGCATTTAATAACCTTAAAGAACTTCTAACATCATCTGAAGTACTAATTTTTCCTGATTTCGACAAACCCTTTGTTTTAACAACTGATGCCTCAAATACGGCAATTGGCGCTGTGTTATCTCAAGGCGAAATTGGAAAAGACAGGCCAATTACTTATGTCTCTAGGTTGCTCAGTAAAACTGAGGAAAACTATGCTACAAACGAAAAAGAAATGCTAGCGATAGTTTGGGCCCTAGAAAACCTAAGGAATTACTTATATGGAGCCAAGAAAATAAAAATACTAACCGACAACCAGCCTCTAACATTCGCTTTAAGTACGAGAAACACTAATGCAAAACTAAAGAGGTGGAAAGCCACAATAGAGGAGTATAATTATGAGCTTATTTATAAGCCAGGAAGAACAAACCTTGTGCCTGATGCATTGTCGAGACTGAAGACAGAATTAAACAGTTTAATCTCTTCAAGTGCAGCAACAATGCACAGTGCAGAAGAAGATAGCTCAAAATTGATCCCACACTGCGAAGCTCCACTAAACGTCTTCAAAAATCAGTTGGTCTTTAAAATAGGGAAAGAACTATACGCTTTCGAAGAACCCCATCCGAGTTATTATCGCCACCAGGTTTAAAGGAAATAAACAAGGAAAACTTACTGCAAACGTTAAAGGAGAAACTTAACCCCAACATTCTAAATGGAATTGCTATTCCCGAAGAATACTCACAATTATTACAGGATATAATAAAGGAAATTTCAGGAAATATAAAATTCGACTAACACAATGGATCGTAGAAGATTTGGCAAATGAAGACAATCAATTCCGAGTCATTCAACAAGAGCATAGTAGAGCCCATCGAAATTTCAAAGAAAATAAGGATCAAATTTTAGAAAAATACTATTTCCGGCATATGAGTAAACTTATAAAAAAATATACCAAAAGTTGCGAAACTTGCAATCTAAACAAATTCGACCGCCACCCTCTTAAACCTGAGTACCATTATCTTCAAAATAGATAATGAAAAATATATAACCTGTATAGACAAATTCACTAAGTTCACGAAATTTTTCCGTATAAAGGAGAAATCAGCCCTATACTTAAGAAGCAAACTAATTAAAGTATTACATTATTTCACAGTGCCAAAAATCGTAGTTATGGATAATGAAAGCGGGTTTATTAGCCCGATCGTCTCAAACTACTCGTATATCAAAACTCTAGGAGTTAAAATATATCTAACGCCTTCTCAGAAAAGCGAAGTGAATGGCACAATCGAACGAATACATTCAACTATACTTGAGATAATTAGGTGCTTGCGCACTGAGTATCCAGATTTTTGCACAAAAGAGCTCATAAACATTGCAGTCGATCGTTACAACATTTCTATCCATTCCGTCACAAAGAAAAAGCCAAGCGATACTTTTTTAGGCAAAATTCAAGGGATAAATAATAAAAATTTAATGGATTTTCAGGAAAAAGTAAACGAAGATTCAACAGAACTGATTCGTAAGAATCAAAGGAAAAGGTTAAGTAGAACGAATCGGACCAGAACCAAACCTCGAGCTTATCAGGAAGGTGAAACCGTTTATGCTGCTATTAAACGACGAGATGAACAGAGGAAACCTCTGTTTGAAAAGGAAAAAGTTCAGAAAGATAATCGGGTCACAATCACAACAGAAACTGGAAAAAGAATCCATAAAACACAGATCAAAAACATAGAACAGTCACGATAATTCTCTTCTTTTTATTCTAGGTCAATAGGATTGGCTTCAGCAACCCTTAATATATTTGAGTACAATACACCACTTATAACAATAAAACATGGCAACGGTAAAATAATTAACGGAAATTTTAAAATGGTTCACTTGATAAATCTCACATCATACACCGAAATAGTCAGCGCCTCTTTCCCCACAATCGAACAGATGGACAAAAGCAGTATACTCAAGCCTCAAAATCTCTATCAACTACATCAAATTCAAGAATCCCTAAAAAAGCTAGATGGCAAAAAAGCAAGAGCAACAAGGTCAATAAATTGGTTCGGCTCTGCATGGAAATGGATTGCCGGAACCCCAGATGCTTCCGACTGGGATAGTCTTTTAAAAACACAAAATGTAACTATTGAAAACAATAATAACCAAAACCAAATTAATAATCGCTTAACAGAAGTAACTCAAGGAATTTGCAATAGAATATTTGAAATCAAAGGACAGTGCATACGAATGCGAGATACATTAATATGCAACAGTAACCAGCTTCAAAAACTATCTTCAACCCACTGTATAAGTCAGCTGCTTAGGGGAATTAGCACAAAATGCGATTACCAGTTTCACAACAAAGAAGTCATTGAACTCATCAATGAAAATTCCATATTCCTAACCAACTTCCACGGGATCATCAAACATCAAGAAGAAACCAGGACTTTAAATGGAACATTTTTGTTGCAGCTCAATAACGACTCAGTATTTATAAACGATAAAGAGTATACAAACCAAGAAGTTACCACATACCAGATTCTGCCTCCGATCCTCCAAGCTAACTTGACAGTTAGAGAAATAAAACTAGATTTAGAATATCTTCATAGTTTGCATCTTGAAAATATTAATAAAATTCAAAAATTTGCATTAATTAATCAGTTCTCAATCGTTACAGATGTCATCATCATTTCAGCAGCATTTCAGATCAATTTATCACCAGCTGTTCCACAAGTGAATGACCATCCGCAACAACCCATCAAGCTAAACCTTTGATCCTCGAGACATGGACTTTTAAGGAGGGAAGAGTTATCACATCCTACAAGCATTGGTCAGCACACGCGCCGGCAAAGCTGAAACATCAAGATAGCTAAGTCAGCACACGCGCTAGCAACCTGTGAACTGCAGCGGATACGGATCGAATATCTGACTGCAACATATTTGCTTAGTCATTATAAATTCCATAACCCATTCCCACAAATTTGTTATACATTTTCCCACCATAAATTCAATAAATAGAACCAAATGTTAAAATTGTAATTAGATTTAACTTGGCAATAAAGCGAGACACTTGTCTCAGAAATAAATTTTTTATTTAATTTATTAAAAGAATTTATAACTTTTCCTAGACACGGCTCCTATTTGAATCTCCTGTTGTTCGACATACGAATACAACTGACAGGTACGAACCAACAAACTGTAAGCTGTCTACGCACTTTTCGTATGACAGTGACCTTGCGGTCTTAGTACCGAAATAACCGTTCCCAACGAGACCGCGGAATTGGATGATTATGTTCAAAGGCATTGCTACAAATATATTAGAGTGCGTTGGACAAACTTCTCCAGGACACTGACTAGAGCACTTTCCTCGAATTCGCTCTACCCACGTCCAACAGAAATCTGTCAAACGAGGAAATTGATAGGTATCTAAAACTAATGGACGAGACAA
This sequence comes from Volucella inflata, assembly GCA_928272305.1. Lineage (NCBI taxonomy): Eukaryota > Metazoa > Arthropoda > Insecta > Diptera > Syrphidae > Volucella > Volucella inflata. The sequence continues at coordinate 40,567,127 of OV743717.1, forward strand.
TTAAACGAACAATCGACACAACTATACCTCGGTATCAATACACTGAAAACGAAGACTTGTTCCGCAGTTCAACTGCACCGACATAAAAGTAGACTACTGTCCAGACTGAACACATTATACAGAGAGTTTACTGAGAGATCGTCGATCGATAACCTCCAAATATTAATAAAAGAAAATTACAGGACTTCTGTAAGTTTGTATTGGAACAATAAAATTCGGGATGTTAACACCAGTAACCCGAATATTTTCCCGCAAATAAATAAAATTTTTCGGAGGACAGATCAAAACGACCTTTCATGTCTTAAAACCGCCCGAACGACAGACAATGAACACATACCCTCAACAGCAGGCATAGATCCAACTGAGGCTATTGATGATGACAACTTCTTTGTAATCGAAGATTTGCAGGAGAAAGTCGAGGCTATAGGAGCGACTTTCCAGGAAGCGTACAACGCGAATGACACCATTGGTCCGAACCACGACTTGGAAAACTGAGTCCTTGTGCACAATTTCTACCTTCGAAATGCAATAATGAGCTGACGAATCGAGAGCTCGGGTTTCACCCAATCCAGTAACGACAATATTACAAATAATGAAATGAAAGGTAATAGCTCCGTTCATCTCGAAGAAAGACCACCAAACGATTTTCGACACAATTAGAAGTAAGAAATCAGTGGGAACCGATGAAATACCGAACATTGTGCCTCAACATCTCCCACTAGAAGCGGTGAACATTTATACCACCCTGTTTACAATGCAATGAGTAATGCACATTATCCAGCGCACGGGAAACTCGCGGTGGTACATCCCATCCCCAAAAGGGATAAAGACACCTCCACTCCGACGAATCTCCGGTCGATCAGTCTCCTTCCAAACATTAGTAAGGTTTTCGAAAAAGTCATCAGTAGAGTCCTGACTAAGTGGGTTGAGGACAGAAATATAGCAGCTACTTGCTTGTCGAAATGTAGTCAGATACGTTGGAATCTGGCTAGATCAATATCTATATTTTATCAAGCATTAAGATGTTGCTCTGGCCAAAACCGAAGGTGCTTTTGCCCTTACAAAGAGACTGTCTTATAGCAGGTAACTCGACGCGAGGGTAAAGGTGATCGGCTACATGGCCCTTATTTAGCCAATGCTTGTATTTGGTTTTCCCGTGTGGTTTAACTTGAGAGCAAGTCGTTTGGAAAAGCTTCGAGCGTGTCTTCGCCTATATCGAACGCCGGAGTCTGAGTACATAAAATTCTATCCTAACAAGGTCTTGTACAAGAGGGCGAACCTAATAAGACTGGACAATTTTTTTATTAATTGGATTCGAAGGCACATTGCAAGAGCAATGACCTCGTCGAATAACCTGATCTCTGGGACTTACTAACCCAGTAATATGTGTCACGAGAGAGTTCGCTTTGACGACTTTATTCCTCCAGAAGCGTTCCTCTACCTCGACAAAAAAGGTCTGATCCATGATTAATAAGCGTTGCCGTTAATCTTCCACGTCGCTCGAACAGCTGCGGACAGACGACTCAACTACGACGGTGTCGTCGTACACGACAGTGTGGAGCGTCTGCGGTTTAGTAGGGCGGTAGGGAGTCGCGACATGAGGGATGTTGCCCGGCAGCATCAACAATTTTGATGGCTTGCAGTGAAGGGGAATTTCCATCGTTGAATTCCTCTAGTGCAGGGTAGCTCCGTTAGGGAGCAGGATTGGTCAGCCTAATGTTTTTAGCCGTGGCCGGCTTACATAGGTGTAGGTAGGTAGGTTAAGGTAGTTTTAAAAGCAGCAATTATAAAAACCAAAAAAGAAATTATAAAAGAATAAAATAAAAAAATAATAATAATAATAAAATTAAAAAAAAAAAAACAAACGAGATGGGTAATATTCTCCAGTAAAAGTGATAATTTACACAAAAAAAAGAAGTAATACCTATACAATAAGTTAACTTAAGTAGGTTAGGATTTATTTTTAAGTTGTCTGTAAGTTTTAGTTTATAAGTTTTATAATAATAAGAGAAAAAAAACTTGTCCATTCACTAAATTTTTTACTTGATAAAATCTTAGTTTTAGTTTTAAATAAATGCAATAAAAAAAGTACTGTAATAAAAGTAGAAAGATATGTAGATTAGGAATTATATATTATTTTATATATATATTATTTATATTTTATATATTATTATAGAGATAATACATTTGCGATAATACAAAGCGCTCAGCAGCAGCAACAAGAAGAGGCCGAACAGACAAAACACCGACCACAGAGCCCTACCCACGAGCAACATCATAAGGCAGAGTCAGCGAATCAAAAACAAACAAACAAGCAGCAACAACACAAGAAACAGCAACAACAACACAAGCAGCCGCAGAAACAACAACAACAACAGATTCAGAAACAAAGGCAGCAAAAACAACAACAGCAACAACAACAGCAACAGCAGCAGCAGCAACAACAACAACATCAGAAGCAGAAGCAGAAATAAAGGGTTCCATCTATCAACACATACAACTCAAGTAGACTATTGAACTATGTAAGTCGACCATAGGCTCCAATTTTTTGTAAAAAGACTAAGTATAGATAGGCATGCGATCCACTGTAATACAGTGGAGTGCTATAATTAAATTAAAAACTTGTTAAGGGAATTCTTCTCCTTCACCCCGAAGGGGGAAAAGTTGCAACCAATACTGCTTAGGGGGTTAGAACCGTCTACTGATCCGGAGGAAATCCTCGCAATGCTTAAAGAGAAAGAGTGCGAAGAAAAAAAGTAAAAAGGAAAGGGAAAAAGTAAAAAGGCAAGATAATATCTTGCAATGTGTTCACTGCCAGAGGTTCGGGAACACCGCGTCGAATTGCGAGATGCAGCCTCGATGCGTCAAGTGCGGTAAGAACTACAAATCAGTAGAATGCACTCTGGGTAGGGATGGAGCGTCAGAAAAAAGCCAACTCTCTTGCGTTTTATGTAAGAACACGGGACACACCGCAAACTATTGGAGTTATCCCAAATTCCAATACATAAAGAGAGTAAATCTGGCTCGGCGGTAAAAGGTGGAAGTAAAGAGTCCACCTATTCTGATACAAACACCAGCCGTTACTCCCCAAGTTACCTACGCCAAAATTGCGGGGCAGATGGCTCACCTCCAACTTAAAATTACCGAGAAAGCCATGCGGGTAGATCAAATACACGCGCTGCTGCCGGGCCTAACGCACTTACAGCCGTAATGGGTGCGTACATGGAGGCACACTGAAGGTCCTTGCAGTGAATGTGAACTCACTGATCAGGATTGATCGAAGAGCCACACTGTTCGAGTTGCTTAAAGATCAAGCCCCTGATGTGCTTTTGGTGAGCGAAACTAAGCTAACCAAAAGACACAAAATGAGGCACAACAGGTATAAAATTATGCAAGGAAATCGACCCTACTCCATACAAAGAGGAGGTGTTGCAATCTTCGCAAGAAAAGGTATAAGTTTTAAAATAATATACAGTCGTGTAGTACGTAGGTTTCAGGTGCTAGAAGCATGCATCATGTATATCCCTCTCCGTAGTGGAAAGCGGTTAGGCATGGTGTCAGTTTATGCACCTAAGGCTACTCAATCCACCCTATTCAACTCAGAGCTCGAGACACTTTTCGCTTTCTGAGACTGGAATTGCAGGAAAAAAATTTCAATATCGGCGGAGATTTTAACGCCAAACATAGCGATTGGGGAAATAATACAGCAAATACTAGAGGGAACCTGCTATTCAATTGGTGTGGTCAACACAGTGTGATGTATTGACTCGGCCTAAAGGCGACGGATAGTCCGTCGTTTCCTAGACACGGCTCCTATTTGAATCTCCTGTTGTTCGACACACGAATACAACTGACAGGTACGAACCAACAAACTGTAAGCTGTCTACGCACTTTTCGTATGACAGTGACCCTTGCGGTCTTAGTACCGAAATAACCGTTCCCAACGAAACCGCAGAATTGGATAAATTTGTTCAAAGGCATTCCTACAACTATAGTGCGTTGGACACACTTCTCCAGGACATTGACAAGAGCACTCTCCTCGAATTCCCTCTATCCACCGTCCAACAGAAATCTGTCAAACGAGGAAATTGACAGGTATCTAAAACTAATGTACGAGACAATTAAACGATACCTGGATATCAATACACGAAGGCTTGTTCCGCAAATCCGCAATATAAAAGTAGACTGCTGTTAAGACTATAAACCTTGTACAGACAGTTTACTGACAGGCATAACCCTCCATACAGTAATAAACGAAAATTACAGGTCTTCTGTAAGTTCTTATTGGAACAATAGAATTCAAGGTATAAACACCAGCAACCCAAATATGCTCCCGCAAATAAATAGGGGCGACTTTCCAGGAAGTGTACAGAACAAATGACATCATTGGTCCAAACCACAACCTGTAAAATCGAGTTCTTGTGCTCAATTTCTACCTTCGAAATGATATAGTGAACTGGCGAATCGAGAACTCGGGTTTCACCCAGTTCAATGACGAGAATATGACAAATAATGTCATCGCCTATGAAAGGAAATAACTCCGTTCATCTCGAAGGAAGAGCTTCAAGCGATCTTCGACACAATTAGAAGTAAGAAATCAGTGAGAACCGATGGAATACCGAACATTGTGCTTCGACATCTCCCACTAGAAGCGGTGTACATTTATACCACCCTGTTTAACAATGCAATGAATATTGCACATTATCCAGCGCATTGGAAAACTGCGGTGGTGCATCTAACCTCCAATCCGGCGAATCTCCGGTCGATCAGTCTCCTTCCCAAAATCAGTAAGGTTTTCGAAAAAGTTATCAATAGAGTCCTGACTAAGTGGGTTGAGGACAGTAATATAGTTCCGGATAATCAATTCTGTTTTCAGGCGGGGCATGTTATTCATGCCGCGTCTAAACTTGTTTCTGATATCCAATGGAACAAAGCCAAGAAACAGTGCACGGGTGCCTGCCTGATTGACTTGGAAAAGGCCTTCGTATGACCATATGATTAGAGGGACTCATCTACAAGTTGAACAGACTGGGCATTAGTAAACCACTGCTGTATATTCTTTCGACATGCTCACCAATAGACAGTTCATTGTGATAAATGTCAATGTGACTTCTACTGGTACATTCAACATTAAAAATGGTTTGCTACAAAGTGCGGTCAATTCGCCAATCCTTCTCAACATTTACACAAGTGATCTGATAGGTTCAGTCCACGATGCCATAGCGTACGCAAATGACTTAATCGCGTACAGATAAGGTCCAAAGATTGAGGTTATAAACATTCTTTTGCAACGTGACTTCGATAAAATTAAACAATATTGCGACGACTGGAAGTTGAAGATCAACTTTCAGAAGTCGGAAACCATTCTTTTTAGGACGCCTTTGTCTGGGGCCTCTGCAGATACCAGAAAGAATTGGCGAAAGTTTCAGATCGTGGGACAACACGGGCAGCCACTTGTTTGTCGTAATGTAGTCAGATACCTTGGGATCTGGCTAGATCAATATCTGTATTTTAACATACATATAGATGTTGCTCTGGCCAGAGCCAAAGGTGCTTTTGCCCTTACAAAGAGAATGTTTTATAGCAGGCAACTCAATGCGGGGGTAAACGTGATCTGCTACATGGCCATTATTCGGCTTATGCTTACATTGGGTTGCCCCGTGTGAGAAAGTCTTGGAAAAGATTCGAGTGCATGAGAGGGCTTGTCTTCGCTTATACAGAACACCAGAGTCTGAGTATATATAATTCTATCCTAATGAGATCTTGTGCAATAGAGCGCACCTAATACGAGTGGACAATTTTGTTATTAAGTTGACTTGAAGGCACATTGCAAGAGCAATGACCTCGTCGAACAACCTGATTTCCGGGACTTATTACCCCAAGTATTTGTATCATGAGAGAGTTCGCTTTGACGGCTTTATTCCTCCAGAAGCGTTCCTTTACCTCGACAAAAAAGTTCTGATCCAGGATAGATTAGCGGTGCCATTAATCTTCCACGTCGTTCGAACAGCTGCGAACAGGACAGACGACAGAGACGTCGCACACGGCAGTGCGGAGCGTTTCCGGTTTAGTAGGGCGTTAAGGAGTCTCGACATGGGGGATGTTGCTCGGCAGCACCAACAATTTTGGTTGATTGCTGAAGAAGGGAAGTCTCCTTTGTCGAATTCCTCCAATACTTGATTGCTTCGTTAGGGAGCAGAGTGGGTCTGCCTATTTTTTAGACATGGCTGGCTTACATAGGTGTAGGTAGGGTTAAGGTAGGTTTAAGAACAAAATTTATAAAAATAAAAAAAAAAATATAAAAAAAAATAAAATTTAAAAAAAATATAAAAGAAAAATATAAAAAAAAAATTAAAAAACATTAAAAAAAACATAAAAATAAAAAAACAACAGAGGTGGGTAACTCTCTCTGAAAAAAGTGGTTATCCACACCACACCAAAAAGAAACATTTAAGAAATAATACTTATATATTAAGATAGTTTAAGTAGGTTAAGTAGTTTAATATTTATTTTTAGGTAGTTTTTAGTCTTAAGTTTTATATTAAAGTAAAAACGTTAATTTACTAAGTTTTTAAATTTAAAAAATATGTTTTCTTAGTTCTAATTATATCTAATGTAAAAAATAAATTTCTGTACGGTACGTCGAAAGACAAAATTCAATTGTTAGGTTTAACCACAGATGCTATAGTTTACATAGATATTGCACGCCGAAGGAAAAAATCTAACCATTTTTTAATTGTTTTTTACTTCGAACTTCAAGTTCTGAACAATTTGTATGAACAAAATGTATTATAAAATCGAAGTCAATTCTTGAGATCATATGTGTTGTATTGTGTGTACATCCGACGAGCAGGCATGCGCAGCGCCGTGCAGATGTATCTGTGGTTTCTGTTTTCGACCCTTATCTTCATACATAAAACAACCACAGTTCGCAGAGCCGCGCGGCGCACTCACTGGCTGTGTAATTGCTTTACCTCATTCGCCGTCGACTCTCGACCGATTTGGATGTTTATTTATGTGACTGAACAATTTCTCTTGGTAAATTTTGTCAGCTGTACTTTTTCAGCGATATAGTATTTTGTATTTTGCGATAGCAATGGGTGACAAGAGATTATCTGACTTGAAAATTGTTGAATGGCCTTCTAGAGAAAAAAAATGTTATTTTAAATAATATGGGAATGAAGCATGTGGTTTTAAAAATACAAATACTTTGTTTGTGGAGATCATTTTTGTTCCGAGTTTGTAGGAAAAAAATATCTTAAGGCGGATGGTGTTCCTTACTTAAATTTAAATTCTGATTTGGATTCAAACTTGATTTAAGAAGAGCTGAAGTCTCCTTTAACTAAACGTCGAGCATTTGTAGCATTTCGTGTGCAAGGTGCGATCAGTTATTGGAAAGATGTGCAAAAGAGGAAAAAAAAAATGCAACTTTAAAAAAAATATTGTTAAGTTGCAAACTTAAATTAAGAAATTTAAAAATAAAACATTATACAAAAGACAGCGCATACTGCCATGCAAATTTTTAATAAACATAAAAAATCTACGACGTCTCAAATCGAAAGGCTCAATATTTCAGACCATTCAAAAACATTTTGTAAAATACTTCTGAAAGAATCAAAGACAAAAAAATACAACAGCCACGAAAAGAACTTTCCCAAAATATTTATTATACTCGTAGATAACAAAGCGCCTATAAATTTGTGAAAGATAGACTTGGCTTAAAACTTCTCACATTTCCTCTTTCTGTAGATGAGCTCCTGTAAAAGGATTACAACCAGGATATGAAAACAATGCTCATTCATATCTTAAGTCAAAGTTCGCTTTATAAAACCATCGAGAACGTTGTTTTGTCCTGATATTTGATGAAATTAGGATTCGTAAAAACCTCACATATAATATAAAAAATGATTTAATAGATGGTTCCGAAGACCTTGGTGTAGAAAGAAGTAGATTGTTTGCTAATGAAACATGTGTTTTCATGATGAATGGTTTGTTTGATAGTTGGAAAAGTGTTTTAAACTATTTAGTGGGGGTGGCCGTGGTGTAGTGGTACTAGCCATCGATTCTCACTCGGAGGGTCAAGTTTGGTATCCTACTCATGACAAGTTTTTCATTTGTGTAATTGGAACTCAGTCAGAAAAATCTGCGTGTGAAGGCATAACACTGACATCTAGATTTGGCTGTTGTAGAGTTCTAAGCACAAGACAACCGTCAAAATTTAGAACCTGAATCATTCCGAGTGAAGTAGAACTCTCCGTCGTATTCGGACTCCCACCCCTGAAGAGTCAATATCAAAACCAAATGTACCTGAGTTTCAAAGCACTACATCACAACAAAGCTTTCCTTTCTCCTCCTTCTATCTTGGTCTAAAGGTATGTGCTATTGTTTGCGACCAAGGGGCCAATAATAGAAAAGCTTATAAATTGTTAGGTGTTTCTGAAGAAAACCCGTTTACAATTTTTAATGATGATAAAATATTTAGTTTTTATGATTTCCCTCATTTGTTAAAATCACTTCGTAATGTTCTATTGATATCAGATCTACAAACTCCAGATGGTAAAGTGGCTTTTGATGTTATCAGGGAAATATACAATTTGGTAGTTGACAACGTAGCTAAGACATGTTTAAAATTTCGAAGTTGTCATACGAGTATAGCACCAAATGCCTTCGAAAAAATGCATGTTTACCTCGCAACGAAAGTATTTAGCCGGACAACTGCGGCTTCGATTCAAACTGCTTTTGAACTGAATTGCTTAAAAGAAAGCTGTAGCAACGAAAGAGTTCGTACTAAAAGTGAACAATGTATTTGACTGCATGGATAGTGGTTCACATTATGACAAGAATGTTTTAAGGCGGGGAGTTGAAACAATTTTTATCTTACTTAAAAGATATACAAAAATCAGTTAACCTTCCAAAAAACTTCTGTTTAAAGGGAATGGAACAAACTATAAACGGAGTCTTATATATATTATAAGCAATGGCCTATATCAGAACGTGGATTATTTACCAACAAAGAGAATTCATCAAGACGTATTAGAAAATTCATTTTCTATAATTTGCGTCAAAGGTTACAACAAAAATCCGTCTGTTTACGAATTTAATGTTTTGATGTCGAAAATTCTCTCGTCAAATCTTATTAATTTTTCTCCTTTCAGTAACTGTGATGATGATGATGTAGAATTTTTAAACGTAGACTCATCCCCAACTCAAACTAATATTCCAAAACTTCTTCAAAGAGTCATTTGTGATAAGGAAATCGATAATAAAATCACATTAGAAACAACAGCAATGCGATATTTCACTGGATATCTTGCTTTTAAAATGCTTTTAAGCAACAAATGTTTCAATTGTTCCAAACTTTTTTTAAAAACTGATGAAAAAATAACGTGTCCTTCGGAATTTTATCTTTGCAAAAAATTATTCTCAAAGAAGTGACTCTGGAAGTCTGATGAGTTTTTTAGCGTTTGTAAAGTTCACTCCAAAGTATTTAATAGAATTTTCAGAGAACGTCCACAAGAAATAAATATAAGAAATACGATGGCCTTGGAATGCATAAGGATAACAAATACTAGAGATCCGAAATGGTTTGATGGAAAAATTCCGGGTACGTCCCATTGAATGGAAAAATGGTTAGATTATCTAACTGCGTGCAATATCTATGTAAACTATAGCATCTGTGGTTTAACTTAGAGTATCTGCATCGTGCCAGTAAGAATAAGATAATTTTAAGTTAATTAAGCTAATTTTTAAGCGTTTTTTTTGTATAACATGTAAGAGTTGCTGTACTCGTATTTTCCAAATAAAAATGCATTTGAAATGAAAAAGAAAAAAAAAATGCGCACAGCTTCCGACTGGCGTGTCGTAGGTTCAATTTCCCTCTGGAACCTTTTCATTCGTTTTTTCCTCTTTATGGGCCATTTTCGCCGCCGTTGTGGTCATATATATCTGATACAGCGGGTGGAGATGTGCATGGTGACCGCAGCGGGAAAATGGCCTGATCCGCGGAATGGGATAAGACCACCAAGCCATACAATCTAATCCACGGAAATCGTGGTTGGAGGTTTTTTCTTTGATTGCGTGAACCCTGTACAAGCTTGGTGTTGTTGGGCGATTCATTCTTCCCTAAGCGAAACCCTAGTTGGAATTGAAGCGAGACAACCGAGGAGTAGAGCCCAAGTGCTTCTCAAGTTTTTTTTGGTTTATCAATGACGACATTTACGTACGTATGCATAAGAAAACAACCCTTATACAATTCGAAATTAACAGCATATTGCAAAAAAAGGGGATAGAACGTGGGGTAGGGCTAATGATCGGTGCAAACTGTTCTATGCCGCGTGTACTTAAAAGGTTTTAGACCAGAAAAATAAATACGGTATGTGGGCGTGATGGCCAAAGCGTTTGGCTCTTTCCTAGCTAGCTTCGTTAAAGAGCAGAGTCGATCGGCCTTATTTTTAGTCATGGCCGGCTTACATAGATTTAGTATAGTTTTAAGAAAAAAAAAGAAAATAAAAAAAAAAGGTAAAAAAAAATTAATAAAAAAAAGAGAGATGGGTGACTTTTAAGTAATTTTCTCTTGAATAAAAAATAATACTTATACAGTAAGATAGTTTAAGTAGGCTAAACAGTTGTAGAATTTATTTTTAGGTAGTTATTTATAAGTTTTAGTCTCTACGTCTTATTTCATTTCATTTTTTTTCATTTTCAATGCATTTTTATTAATTTAACTTCAGAAATTCTTACAAGCTATACAAAAAAACGCTTAAAAATTAGCTTAAATAACTTAGAAAACTATCTTATTCTAACTTACTGGCCCCATGCGGACACTCTAAGTTAAACATAATTCTTAATCTACATGTCTTTCGACGTTCCGTACAGTACTTTTTTTTCGTTAATTAATTTAAAACTAAGAAAATAATTTTATTAAATAAAAAACTTAGTAAATGTACTTTTTGTTTTTTGGTTCTACTTAGAACTCTCTACGTCTTATAATACCTATCAGATTACCAATAAGTCCATGTACTAAGTTTTTAAAATAAAATTCATTTTCTTGGTTTTAGTTTTAATTAATCCATAAAAAAATACTGTAAGAAACGTCGAAAGACATAGATTAAGTGTTATGTTTAACTTAGAGTGCCCCATGGGGCCGATAAGTTAGAATAAGATAATTTTAAGTTACTTAAGCTAATTTTTAAGCGTTTTTTGTCTAGCTTGTAAGAATTCATGAATTTAATTAAATAAGAATGCATTTAAAATGAAAAAAAAGCGTTTGGCTCGGTCGTGCGAAGTTCCCGGTTCAAATCACTGAGTTCTTTTTTGTTTTTTTTCCCTTCCTCTTTCTTTTTTTTGCTATTCATTGACTATCAGTCATTGGGAAGCGCGTTGTTACTTTTTTTCAATAATCCTATAACTAGAACTAAGATAGAGTTAGGATACCTAGTTCGTCCAATGTCTTCAGCCCTCTCAATTGGTAGTTTTGTTGTTTTGTACATTCGGTCTGAAACATTCTTTCTTGTGCAGCCCTTATTATCTTCATAAGGACAATCTCCAGTTCCTGTGGAGGAAGTATCTCGTTTGATTGCTTCTTTGGTTGGGTTTTATTGTTTAAAAATTGCAAGCAGTAGCCCACTGTGCGTGTTACTCTGGATAGTGTTGAGTGTATTTGTAGTAGAGTTTCTACTACTCCTACTTCCAGGACCTAGTGATGTGTTTTCTTTGAACGTTCTTCATGCTGGGTCCCTGGATATGCGGTTGCTCTGGAAATGGTGCGTCCCACCGATGTCGCAAGAATTCCGGCTTCTGCCATCAAAATCCGTTGTCAACGAGGTTCGCAGCTTGGAGGAATCTCTTGAAGCTAAGTCTGGTGAACTCTGCTGTGATGGAATGCGTTTTCACATCAAACACCTTGTAAGCCGTTGGATTTGAGAAACCCGGTTGCATATGAAGGTTTTCCATTTTGAAGGTGGAGCTTTGATCTAGCACAATTTTATGGCGGAATTCGTCCCTACCACCGTTTTCGCCTTGTCCAACTTCAAAATTCTTACTGATTCCTTAAAATGATTCGCCAGCAATAACGCTCCACATAGTTATAATCTCGGAAGGGAAATTGATTTTATTGGCGTCACCTTCGTTTTGGACAGAAGCAGCCTCATGTGACCGCGTCATCTTCACCAAGAACTCGTAGATAAATCGCAGCGGGATATGCCTACTCCGACGCGTCGCTAAAACCCGTGGATTTCCACCTTCATAAGCTGTTTTCTCGTGTGGATCCACCGCGGAGTCTGGATACGCTCGATCTTGGGTAAATTCTGTGAGAAACTCATCCCATCTTATTATAATATCAATCACATTCTGCCACATCTATGGTCCGATCATCAAGATGTCGTTCAGTAATGAACCACCGATTGGCATCAAAAATCACTCGCAGCTTCGTTGTCGTGCTAGACTCCTTGATGACCGCATGGTGAGGAATAAAATAATGATGTGGTGTTTGAAGAACATAATCCGACTCATTTACAGAAGACATGTGACCGAGTTTGAGATATTCCTGCATGCAATTCGAATACTTCTTTAGTTGTGTTAGGTTACTGTGAAGTCTCCTCTTCAACTGTAGAAACCGTCTAAAAGCACCTTGACGTGTTGGTCCCATGGTGAAACGACTCCCATCTTTAAAGGGAAGACGAACTTGATGCCGACCATCATGTAATTTTATTGCATTTTTTTATAAAATGCGCCTCACATTCCCTCACACTCGCATGCAGAGAAAAAAAAAGACCACTCTTCAACGACAATAAAATTGTCTAACCTAAGGGTTGTTGCATTGATTCGGTTTGAAACCATTTTAAGTTGTATAATCGTGGATATCAACCATCCTATAGTGTGTTGTAACTTCGATATACACACATTTTTTTCATATTTCGTTTTGCTGCAACACCTTATTTTGTTTTGCGTGTCAATTGATCTTGCAAAGGACGATAATGTCGCTTTTGTTCGATTTTATTTTTCTTGGAACACAGCCAAGAACCAGTGCACTGGTGCATGCCCGATTGACTTGATGAAGGCCTTCGATACCGTTTGGTTAGAAGGACTCTTCTACAAGCTGAACAGGCTGGGCATTAGTAAACCACTGCTGTATATTCTTTTTGATATACTCACAGATAGACAGTTCATGGTGAATTATGGCGATGTGACCTCTAATGGTACATTTCACATTAAAAACGGTATGCAATAAGGTGTGGTCAATTCGCCAATCCTTTTCAACATTTACACAAGTGATCTGATAAGTTCACTTCACCATGCCATGACGACTTAATCGCGTACAGATCAGGTCCAGAGATTGAGGTTATAAACATTCTTTTGCAACGTGACTTCGATAAAATTACACAATATTTCGACGACTGGAAGTTGAAGATCAACTTTCTTCGTTAGGGAGCAGATTGGTTCTCCCTAATATTTAGTCATGGCCGGCTTACAAAGGTTTAGGTTAGGGTTAAAGTAGGTGTAAGAAAAAAAATTATACAAAAAAAAAAATAAATGAAAAAAAAAAAAGTAATAGTATAAAAAAAAAAGAAAAAAACAAAAACATTAAAAAAAAATAAAAAAACAACAGAAAAAAGTGGTTATTCACACCACACCAAAAAAGAAAACATTTTAGAAATAATACTTGTACAATAAGATAGTTTAAGTAGGTTAAGTACATTAAGATTTATTTTTAGGTAGTTTTTAGTTTCTAGTTTTTTTTAAATTAACATTATAAAAAATGTTAATTTAATAAGTTTCTAAATTTAAAGAATATGTTTTCTTAGTGTTAATTATATCTAATGTAAAAAAAAAATATCTGTACGGAACGTCGAAAGAAAGCATGGGGCCAATAAGTTAGAATAAGATAATTTAAAGTTAATTAAGCTAATTTTTAATCGTTTTTGTATAGCATGTAAGAGTTATTGAATTAAACAAAATTAAAAGCCATTTAAAATGAAATGAAAAAACGTAAAAAATCGAAAAGAAATTTCGCCAGGGTTACAATTTTTGCATGTCCTTCAAATGAGGAAAATATGTTGTTTGCCAAAATCATTTTTCTTCGGAATTTATTGGCAGAAAAATGCTTAAAAGGGACGCTGTACCCTCCTTAAATCTAAATTGTAATTTAAATTTAGACTTAATTTTAGAAAATCTTTCATTTTTGCTTCCACAACGGAGAAGGACCTCTAGTAGTTCAAATATTTCTCCAGGTGGTAATGTTTCCTATGATGTTTTCAAAGAAATATTTAGAAACATATAATGTGGCTTAAACATGCTTGAAATCTACAAGTTCATACATAGCCCCAAATTCATTTGAAAAAATGAGTTTCGCTTGGCAACGGAAACCTTTAGTAGGACAACGGCCGCATCAATACAAACTGCTCATCAACTTAATTGCCTAAAACATAGTTCAAATCAAGCGTTTACATTAAAAATGAATAATGCTTTCGACTGTATGGATAGTGGGTGTCTCATTACGATAAGAACATTTAATAGCCTGGAGTTGGATTGCATGAGACTAACGAACCTTAGAGACTCGAACTGGTTTGATAAGCAAAACCAATGCTTTGAGCATCGCAAAGAAATTCTTTACTTTGCACTTCTTATTCTCTTGCGAAACATTGTGCCTGGAGAATCCAAAAAAGAATAACCATTAAAAAGAAAAAAAAATTAAAATTTTGTCAGGAAAACAAATGCAAAACAATCACGAAATTGGGCCAACTCCGCCAGAGTAAGAGGCACGGGGACCTCATTATATATCACAGTATATGAATTAAACAGTAGGTTGACTGCGCAATATTTTACTTATCTTTTTGTGACATTGGTACTGTTATGCTTTCTGTGTATTTGAATTATGCTAGAAGTTGATAGCAACACACGCCAATAAGCAATAAATGGATACAAAACAAGGTAAAACACATCAACAAGGTGTAATCAAATACAATACAATGGCAATCATTTACACGCATTAACTCATACTTAAAAATTTCGTGTGCAGCCAATCACGAACGCATACACAAAAGGAGAAAAACCAGTCTATTTCCACTTTGTCCTTACACAAGTTAACACAAAATACACAAAATTCCACGAAAATAGAAACGAACATCATAAGTGCAGCGCATGTCTGCTGTGCTAAGCACATTTCATCATAAGTGCAGCGCATGTCTGCTGTGCTAAGCCCATTTCGATCCAAATGACCAGCGCGTGGCCGCAAGTGTAAATACGACTACTCAGGTGTCGGGTCACCAACAAATTGGCACGCTGACGCCGCAACAAATCCTTAAGTAACGCATCCGCCAAGGTATAAAAACAAAATCTGTACATTAGAATACGTTAGTTGTTAGTTGGTGTTTAAATAAACAATATATTTTTTTATAAAAACTCGCGTTCCGCATTTTAACTGGCGCCCGAGCAGGGACCGTGGTATTTATTGTTTTAATAAAGTTGCAAAGTGTGTTTTAGTGTCCCGTGTAGACACTCGCCATTGCGCCACGGTTTCGATAAAATAAAACTAAAATTCGTTAAAAAATAAAGAATCGGACGTGAGTGAAAAAAAAAAACAAGAACTTTTAAGCCAACAACGAGGAAGAAAAGAGGCCCCTTAGTAATGCAGCATCGCTTCATAAAAAGGAGTTTTTACGAAAACGGCCGCTTCTCGATGCAGCTCATCTTAATGTAAGAATAGAGTTAAGATTTTAAGTATTAATATTGAAAAAGATTTCAAATTAAGTGACTAAGATTTCAAGAAATATTTAATCTAACTTACAAAGACCATAGGTCAAAGCTAAAATCGTTAAGGAAAGTGAATCAAGAATTAATTTAAACTTAACCTAAAATTAGGAAACTAAAATTACTACCTAGGATGTTGAGACAAACATAAATTTTTTCTTCTCTATAAAAAACACATTGTGAATAAATAAGCTAATATTTAACTGCCACAAACATATTTTGCATTTTAAAATCCATTCAATTTGATTCATGACGCTCGTTTCCCCTTCTGTAATCCCTCATCTCATTATTCGCTATGTCTAGAAACGAAAATTTGGTTCGGCCACCAAGATTGGCCAATGTTGGAAACCAGGACCAACCCCAAGCTCAGGCTCACAATGACATGGACCAATTACAAAACCAAATCAAACAGCTTGTAATTGATGTCATAAGTAGGGAATGTCCTCGTCTTATTCATAACTTGCTTAACCCATTAGCAGACAATAATACCGAAACTGATCAAGTCATTAACGAAGATCAAAGAGCTAATTTAGCCGACATGGACAAGATCCCGGATGTTGTCCGCAGTCTAAGGGAATTTTCGGGACAGCACGGAAAATACAGTTCATGGAAGAAAAGTGTTGAACGTATTCTGAGAATCTACGATTCTCTCAGGGGCACGCCAAAGTATTACGGGGTCTTAACTGTGATCCGCAATAAGATTGTAGGACAAGCCGACGTGGCTTTAGAGTCCTACAATACACCCCTCAACTGGGAAAGGATCTCACGCTGCCTTACCTTGCATTATGCAGATAAGCGAGATCTCGGAACCTTAGAATACCAAATGACTTGTTTGGTTCAAGGTAACGAACCCATTGAAGGTTTCTA
The DNA here is from genome assembly GCA_928272305.1 of Volucella inflata. Classification (NCBI taxonomy): domain Eukaryota; kingdom Metazoa; phylum Arthropoda; class Insecta; order Diptera; family Syrphidae; genus Volucella; species Volucella inflata. The sequence goes on from OV743717.1 coordinate 40,583,741, forward strand.
CCAAACGGTGTACCACCATCTATCCCTCATCCTTAATAAAATCGCGAGTATGGACATTGGACAAGACGCAATGAATGTAATGGTTCGAACTTATCGAAACAAGACCTTCGTTCGAGGTCTTAAAGGCGATTTGCCGAGACTCTTGGGCATGAAAGAACCCGCAGACCTTCCACAGGCTCTGCATCTCTGCCTTAAGCTACAGAACATGAATTATAGGACACAGTATGCGACGCATAACAATAACACAACTCGCAGACTAGAACAAAATTTCTCACCTCCAGTTCCACATCGGAAAAACCATCCTAATCAATATCCACCACAATTCTTCCCAAAATTCCAGTTCCCATCTCTACCACATGTTCCACCACAACGGCCACCTAAGCCAAACCTAAATCCCCATCAACTACAAAACCAGTTCTTTAAGAACCAAGGCTATTACGTACCATTTCAAAGTCAGCAACCTCAAAATAACCCCTACCAACAAAACCAACCCAGGCAATTCTTTCAATTGCCACAGAAACATCAACCCCCCGCCGAACCTATGGATATCTCTATGAGGACAAATACTGTAAACTACCAGAATCATCCCAAGTTTACACAGAAGAGGCAAAACCTACCTCCGCAAGCACCAGTACCCAACAAGATACAAAGAATGTTCCATGCCACGACTTCATTGCCTGATCCCCCTCAGGAAGTAGCTGATCATAATCAAGCTACAGAAGGAAAAGGCATGAATGAAGATGAGACACTTGCCGATTACATTGCAACCATCGAGTACATGAACAACTACAATGCAACCTGTGCCAGCTATGACCCACAACAATATCAACAACCAGATCCACAACAATACCAACAACCAGACACACAACACTACCAGCAACCTAATATTTTTAAAGAAGAATCGCATCCAAAATTTAAATTTTTTAGGCCAATAAGCTCTTTGCTTCCGTATTTCGAATACAGAACGAAGAGTGGAAATATATTTAAGTTTCTAATCGACAACGGTAGTAACAAAAATTATATACAACCCGGCTGTGTCGAATACTCGTCCTTAAATAAGTCCCCATTCCTAGTAAACTCTGTATGCGGTAATATCAAAATTACACACCATGCCACACTTAATCTTTTCGGTTCTCAGTACCCTTCCCTCAAATTCTTCATCTTACCCGAATTAAAGGCTTTCCACGGGATCATTGGTTACGACAGTCTTAAAGACTTACAGGCAATCATATACACTGCCGAAAGCTGTATGATTCTGCTTAACCAAATAAGAATCCCTATAAAACAACTCCTATCAGATGCGGTAAACTACATAACTATCAGATCCTCTCACCTCGATGAAACTCAAGCAGCAAAACTAGAAAATGTTTTAAGAAGACATCCAAATCTCTTCTCTGAGCCCAACAAAAAGCTCACCTATTCCACTGTCGTAAAAGGTGAAATAAGTTTGGGTACTACCCAAAAACTTGATGCTTCTGGAGAAAAGAAGTACCGATTGGTTATCGATTATCGGAAGCTGAACGCAATAACAATCGCCGATAGATATCCAATCCCAGAGATTAACGAGGTTTTAGCCAACCTTGGAAAAAACAAATGGTTTACGATTATCAATTTAAAAAGTGGATTCCACCAAATACCCTTAAAGGAATGCGATGTGGAAAAAACTGCTTTCTCCGTAAACCAACGAGTTTACACGACTCCCATTTGGGCTCAAAAACGCCCCCTCGATATTTCAACGAGCTCTGGATGACATTCTCAGAACGCAGAAAGAGCTAATATGAAGGTCCAGGTCGATAAATGTGAGTTTCTTCGAAAGTCTGTAGAATTTCTCGGCTTCATAGTCTCCGACGAAGGAATTAAAATTAATTCTGAGAAAGTTAAGGCTATTGTTAACTTTCCACCCCCAGAAAACCTCAAGGACTTAAGATCATTCCTTGGATTAGCAGGCTACTACAGACGCTTCATTTGCAACTTCGCTAAAATAGCCAATCCCCTTACTTGCCTCTTAAGAGGAGAAGAAGGGCGCATTTCAAAAAACATGTTTAAAAAGGTACCTATTCAATTAAATAAAGAGACATTACAAGCCTTCGCAAATATAAAGAGTGCATTGATATCAAAATAAGTCATATTTGAATTTAGAAGACGAATTTGAACTTACGACCGACGCGTCACAGTACGCAATAGGTGCAGTCCTCTCACAAAAGAACAAACCCATAACATTTCTTTCGCGCACACTTAGCAGCACCGAAGAAGCCTACGCAGCTAAAGAGAAAAAATGCTTGCCATCATATGGGCACTGAATTCGTTGAGAAATTTCTTATATGGTTCTAGGAAGGTTAAGATTTATACAGACCATCAACCACTAACCTATGCCATAAGGTTTTCCAAGAGATGGAAAACAATTCTAGAAGAATATAATCACGAACTATTTTACAAACCCGGAAAAGCAAACATTGTTGCTGATGCATTATCTAGGCCACCACAAAAAACAGCTATTAATACATTGAGTATTACACAGCATAGAGACGAAAGCTCCTCTCGCCATTTAATTCCCTCCGTTGAAATTCCCCTAAATGTATTTAAAACACAAATTGTACTTAACATTGGCGATAAAACTGAATATCAACTCCGAAAACCTTTTCCTTCTTACTGGAAACACGAATTCACAGAACCATGCTATACAAAAGAAAATATCATTGGCATTTTCAAGAGATTTCTAAACCCAAATGTAATTAATGGTATAAAAACCAGAGAAGACGTCATGGGACTAACAAATATACGCTCTCTATTTCAGTAGTTACAAGATACGGTTCACTCAAATCGAAGTTGAGGATATACCAAATGAATCTGACCAAGAAAATATTATAATAGAATATCACAAGAGAGCCCATAGAAACGCAGAAGAAAACAGGCTTCAAATTCTTGAAAAGTATTATTTTCCAAAGATGAATTCTAAAATAAAAACATTAGTCAGACAGTGTAAAACGTGCAAAGAGAATAAATATGAAAGGCACCCAAATAATCCCATCCTGAAACCCACTCCTATTCCAGAATATCCCGGCCATACATTACATATAGACATTTATTCAACCGAAAGGCACTTGGTCCTCACAGCCATATGTTTTTTTTTTTTTTTATTTTAATACCGCAACTAAGTAGAACTTATCAAGCAGTTTTTATTTCATAAGTTAGTCACGATTGGTAGGACACTTTCCAATGGAAGACCCTACATATTCCGCTTTCTTAATGCGGTTTCAATTTATCGCGCAAGGTCCAACGGTTTAGTTCGTTGAAGACGGCGTAGTATGTTTCGTTCGTCCAGGACTTCTAGGACTGTATTGTTGATATGGCCGCTTAACCGGACTTTATGTTTTCGTGCGCAGTTCCTGACTTCATCTTCCACGAAAGGAACTCCGAGGTCTCGATGCAGGTCATTATTTCTTATAAACCATGGGGCACGCACAGATTGTCGTAGCACTTTATTTTCAAAAGTTTGTATTATATTTACATTTGATTTCTTAGTACAACCCCAGAGTTGTATACCATAGGTCCACACCGGCTTTAGCACTTGCTTATAAAGAAGCAGCTTGTTTTCTAAGCTTAGCTTGGAATGTTTACCAAGTAGCCAGTATATTTCTCTGTATTTGGCCTCTAGTTCTTTTCGTTTCTTTCTAACATGCGTTTTCCATTTAAGCTTCGCGTCAAGTGTCATTCCCAAATACTTAGCCTCGTTTGCAAAGGGGATACACACCGAGTTTATAGAAATGGGCAAGTGATTTATCTTTCTGTAGGTGAAGTCAACATGTACAGATTTTGTCTCATTAAGGGTAATTCGCCAGATCTTTGTCCACTCGTAGACTTTATTTAAAGCAGTCTGGAGTTTCGCCGTTGAGTCTTCTATTGATTCTCCAACCGCTAAGATAGCGGTGTCGTCAGCAAAAGTAGCGAGAACAGTATCCTCGACGTGTGGTATATCTCTTGTATATAAAAGGTACAAAAGTGGGCCCAGTACGCTTCCCTGCGGTACTCCGGCTAGGATATCTTTAAATTTCGAAACATCATTTCCGTATCAAACGCGAAAAATTCTATTTTCAAAATAGCTTGTCAATATATTATAAAGCTTTAATGGCAAAATTCGTCGCAGTTTGAACTTCAAACCTCCATGCCATACTTTGTCAAAAGCTTGTGAGACGTCAAGAAATACGCTCGAACAAATCTTTTTTTCTTCCAGGGATCTTTCAATTACATCAGTAATTCTACGCACCTGATCAATTGTTGAATGCTTAGTCCGAAATCCAAATTGATGGCTGGGAATAAGATTATGGTTTTCGATAATTGGGAGAAGACGTTTTAGCAAAATCCTCTCAAAGATTTTCGACAGGATCGGTAGAAGAGAAATGGGTCTGTATGATTTTTTATCGTTTGGAGGTTTTCCTGGTTTTAGTACCATAATGACTTCTGCAACTTTCCACTGGCTTGGCACGTATTCAAGCCTCAGAGCCGCGTTAATAATGTGTAAGAGCTTTATAAGTGCTTTTTGGGGTAGCATTTTCAGAACTTCTCCGGTAATAAGGTCATACCCCGGAGCCTTCTTTGGTTTTAATTTCCTTATTACAGTTTTGATTTCAGCAAGAGTTGCATTTGTCATTACAAAATCACTATATGCTATTTCTAAAGAATTGGTGCCGGGTGCCAGTGTCGGGCCGTCGGAGGGCTTGAAAATTTCTTCAAGATAGTCGGCAAAAACCTCCGCTTTTTCCTTATCCCCCTTAGACCATTCGTTATTGCCGACCTTGATTGGTGGCGCGGGGATTTTGGGCCTTTTTAAGCATTTTAAAGCTTTCCAAAGCGAGTAATTTGTTTCTTTTCCTGCCGTCAGGTTTTGAACATATGTATTTACTTCGGAATTTCTGTTACTTTTAAGAGTCTCCTTGAGCAGATTACAGAGCCTGTTTAAGCGTGTTTTATCCTGCGGCGCTCGAGTTGTTTGCCATCTTTTGCGAGCTTTTCTTTTTTCTCTTATCATATCTTTTACCTCAGGCGGGTAGTTTAAGTTACGTTTAGCCGTGTTTTTTCGTTGACCAGGTGTATTGTTCCACGCAGCACATTGGACTATTTCAACGAAAGAATCCACTTCGATTTCAAGTTCAAGTGCTGCTTTAAGTGAAACGTCTAGTTCTAGGTTATTATTAATCTCATTTCTGAATCCATCCCAATTAGTATTTCGTCCAGTTAGTCTTAATGGTCCTTGTTTTTTAATAAACGTGTCGTTCATTGTCAGTATGACTGGAGAATGATCGGAGGAAAGATCGAAGCTTTCATCAACGTTTATATCCGAGTTACGAATTCCTTTAACAACGAAGAAATCGACAAGATCGGGTATTTTCGTTGTGTCTGTTGGCCAATAAGTCGGCTTGCCCGTTGAATAGAAGTCACAATTGTGTTCCATACATGCTTTGTAGAGTATTTTACCCTTGTGGGAGACACATCTTGATCCCCAAAAAGTGTGTTTGGCATTGAAATCACCGCCAATCATAAAAGCCGATCCAAGAGAATTGAATATATTTTTAAATATATGTTTTGAAGGCGTAAATCGTGGAGGACAGTAGATGGCTGAAATAGTAAAGGAGTTCCGTACCAATTTTACGCGCACCGCAATTAGTTGTACAGACTCGAGCTCTACTTTTATATCTTCGTTGTGCTCAAGAGACTCTTTAATGTATACAGAGGATCCGCCTCTCGCGTTTCCCGAAGGGTGATACGCGTAGTAGTCTTTAAAACCTCTAATTTTTGCAGATGACCCATTTTTCAAGTGGGTTTCGGAAACCAAACAAACGTCAATGTCGTTTTTCCTTAGGAATAACTCAAGTTCACAAAGATTTTCTAAGATTCCGTTTGCATTCCAGGTGAGTACGTTTAATTTTTCCCTTTTCATTTTTTAGGCGAAGGACGTTTTTTATTGAACCTATTTTCAAACTTCTTTAGCTTATCTAAAATAAGTTCATTGATTTTGTTTTGCTGCTCAAGCTGCGCGAGAATAACGGAAAATACTTGGGAAGCAGGATCTCCGGAATCTTTTGCCTTTAGCTTGGTAGCTTCAGCGTATGTAAGTTTTTCCGATGCTTTCTTTTCAACACTGGAATCAATCACTTTCGCCTTGGCGTTTTTAACGATATTTTGAGCAGATCCCGATGTTTTTTCTTTAGTTTTGGGATTCTCTTTTTGTGGCCTAAACAACTTGTCACGTCTGTTTTGCAACTCCTTTGCTACTTCACAGCCACGGAAATTTGCTACGTGTTTACCCCTGCAGTTGACACAAGTCGGAGGGGTTTGTTTGCTTACGTTGCATTCTTTGGACAGGTGTTTACCTGCGCATTTTACGCACCGAGGCTCTTTTTGGCAGTAAGCTTGCGTATGGTTAAATTCCTGGCATCGCTTACACTGCGGGATCAGTTTCGAGTTTTTGCGTCGAGGCTCAATTTTAACAATAATGTTGAGGATTGACTTAATATCGTATATTTTTTGGGTATGTTCAGTGTTCTCAAAGGTTAGCATAAAGAGGGGAAGGCTACGTTTAACTGTCATATCCTTTCCTTCAATTTTTTGTTTCTCTCGCTTTTCGATGTTGACGACATCAATGATTTTAAAACCCTTGTTTTTTAAATCACTTACGATATCTTCTTTTGGGCAAGACGGATGCAGTCCTCTGGCGACGACACGAATAGGTCTTTCGCACTTGTTCTCGTATGTGAACCATTGGATTTTTTCGACGCTTAACTTGCGAGAAAGAATGCGATAGTTGTCAGCGTCCTTGACGTTGACTTTCCATACATTATTATTGCGCGATGTTACTATATAGTCCGATCTCGGCAGGGTCATCAATATGTTTTGGAGTTTCTTGTAATCTGAAACTCCAGTGACATTGATTGGCGGGGGTGTTCGTTGTTTTTCCGCTTTGATTTTTTCAGGACTCGTGTTATTGTTGACATTTTTCTTCGATTCATCTCCCTTTGCTTCACGTTGAGAGACGATTTTGGGAGAAGACGCAGCTTTACGCTTTTTTCCGGGGCGTTTTTGCAAGATCCAGTCGGTTTCTCGACCTAGCTCTTCTTCATCTGTTTCGTAGATATTTTTAACAGATTCAATAGACATAACGTCGCTGTTTGACTTTTCCTTGGTTTTCAGTTTTTCCAGTTCTTTTTTAAGATCTTCGCATGTCGCTTCCATTTTGGTTAGCCTAGTACGAAGTTCGGTATTTTCGTCTTTCAGGCTATTTATTTTCGCTGAGGTCCATTCTTCACAAGACGACGTTTTTGATGTCGTTGGACTTCTGTTGTTATCTTCTTGTTTTGGAGATCTAGGTGGTGGAGATCTCGAAACCCGTGAACTTTTTCCGAACGGGTTGATAAGATGCAATAATTGGCTCGCCCCAGAATCCATCGAGCCGACCTCCGTAGAGGGTGGATTTTCCAGCATAGCTGGTCTGCCACCTGGGGTAATAATTCCATTTGTTTTACTCATTGCATAATTAGTATACACTTCGCGCTCGGTATACGGAGGGTGCATTTTAGTCGCCTCTTACGACAGGCATGCATACCTCGGGTATATTCTAACCCCTACCCGAAGGGGTTCACAGCCATATGTAAACTTACTAAGTTCGTACAGGTCAAATTGCTAAAATCGAAATCCATTGAAGATATAAGGAAACCATTAAGAGAACTTCTTTTCTTTTTCGGTATCCCAAAATGCGTTGTATTAGACAACGAAAAATCCCTTAACTCAGCTTCCATTACCTTTATGATGGAAGACCAGCTCAACATTTCAATATATAAAACCCCTTCTTACAAGAGCGAAATAAACGGCCAGGTCGAACGATTCCATTGGACCTTATCAGAGATTATGCGATGCTTAAAAACTGACGGCATACATCGATCTTTCGAAGAACTAATAGAAAGATCTGTATATGAATATAACTCTAGTATTCACTCAACAACGAAAAGGAAGCCCATCGAACTCTTCTATGGCAGAAACGTCTCTACTAATCCAGACCAGTTTGAACAATCTAGACAAGATAATATAAACCGACTTATCAATAAACAGAATAAAGATCTTAACTTCCATAATCAAAATCGTAAACCGCTCAAGGATTACGAGATAGGACAAACTGTTTATGTAAAGCACAACAAGCGTTTAGGATCCAAACTCACTGCGAGGTATCAAAAGGAAACAGTCAAAGAAAACCACCCTTCGACGATCATAACAGAATCCGGAAGAAAAATACATAAAAGTCACATACGCAACTAACACTTTTCCCCCATTTCCTCTTTATTCCACAGATTCCTTATAAAAGCCATAGCGGCGAATGTTCAAATTACCGACTACTCCAATTCAAAAATTATAGCCCTTAATACCGGAACAGCGAGAATACAAAACGGAACTTTTAATCTGATTCACGTAATAGACATAGATCCCTATGAAAATTTTATCACCGAAACACAATCCCTAATACTCGTAACTCAACATATCCCAACCAATCCACATCTCCCACTCCTTCAACACGAGTTGTCACAAATAAAAAACATGATAGATAACATTGAAACGCCTAGAGCAAGAAGATCTTTAAACTTCATTGGCTCTGCAATTAAATGGATCGCTGGAAACCCCGATCATTATGACTTAGAATTAATGGAAGGCAAAATGAATAGCTTACTAGAAAATAATAACAATCAAGTTTTAATAAATAAATCATACAACAAAAGAATAAACGAAATAACAAATGTAACAAATGAAATTTTGAATTTATTAAAAAAGGATAAAATATTTGAGAATGAACTACGAGTAGCATTAAGCATCCAGTATAAAATAAGACTAATAAAAGAAGAAATATCTAATACAATCTACGCGAAAGAATTAGCAAAATGTAATATTGTAAGCTCAAATATATTATCTAAAGTAGAATTAACACTTTTATTAAGTAATATAGATAGTAATCATATTCCATATGTCAACATAGAACAGGCACTTAAATTCTCAGGGGTAAAAATCGCTCTAAACGTAACCTCTCTAGTTTATATTATAAGCATACCTAAAACTGAAGAAACAATTTACGAAAAATTACTAATAAAGCCAATAAAAAGAAATAAATTAACTAATAAAATTATATACGAAAACATAATTAAGAAAAATGAAATTTTCTATGTCATTAGAGATAAGTGTAAAACAGTTAACGATATATCGATTTGTAAGAAACAAAATTTGTTAGATATAAGTAAAGATCAATGTATTCCAAGATTGTTAGGAAGCCAAAAGGCGGCATGCAAAACAACAAATAGTCACCACACACCAGCGGTAGCAGAATTAACAGCCGGAGTCATTTTATTGAACAAGGAATCAGGAAGTTGAAATAGAAGAAATTCTTTCCCTAGAGTTAATGAAAGAACTCCACATAAATAACCCCAGACAGATTCAGCTTATCAAATCAAAAATGTCTTTTTCGGTTTTAAAAAAGTCGTTGGACCGCTGACTCCGTGATGAAAGACGGCTCAGATCTACTAACGCTCTCTGAACTAAACTACCGCCATCTGAAGATCCAACCCTCAACAACGCTGTAGCTAACAAAACCTTGGTGTTGGTGTTGACATGATAGCTGTTGAGATGAGTGTTGTTTGTTGTGTGTGGTTGAAACATGGAAGCATTTGGATCGATGCCTGAAGTCTGGTGAACCTAATGGTTATTTTTGTGACTGGACGTAGATGGATGAGGAACGAATTGCGTTGTTTGTATTTTCATGTAGCAGAGAATGGTGGAGCTGCTTACAGAAATGGCAGCACTTCGCACTGGGGCATCTTTGTTTGAAATAGCTGTATCGTTTGTAACAGCTTTACTAATTGGAATTTTGCCTAAAGCATCGAACAAATCTGATTTTTAGTCAGCAACCAACTCGCTGATATTATCAAAAGTCTCCACCAATACACAAACATGCTCAGGATCAATTTCGCTATGATCGACCATGACGTGCTTGTGGTATTAATTTGCTTGTACCATTTGCTCATCTAAAATGGAAATACGAGTTTGACTATAATTCGCCTGTTTAAAACGCACACTGTCTGCCTTTCCAAAATTCACATAATCCTTTTTGATACGTTCAAGGACGTTTATTTATTTAATTATCCAAACGACATAATTAAACACGGAAGTGAGATTAATGCAAGACCATAAAATTTATGAAACAAACCACCAATAATATGCATATATACATAAAAATTCGAATTAAAACACAAGTAAGTATAATGGAATGGATTCACTTGAACTTCCGATTAACAACTTTCTTCCTCCTCCAGGTACTTTTGCTGTTGATTCTCCTGCACACACACACACTTTTTTGAGGACTTCTGCTGTTGATTCTGCTGCACGCACACATACTTTTTTGGGGACTTTCCTCAATGCAGCGGTGCGATCCTGTGGTTGATTTTTCTGCACACACACACACACTTTTTTGGGGACTTCTGCTGTTGATTCTGCTGCACGCACACACACTTTTTTGGGGACTTTCCTCAATGCAGCGGTGCGATCCTGTGGTTGATTTTTCTGCACACACACACTTTTTTGGGGAGTTTCCTCAATGCAGCGCCGCTGCAGTTTTCGTTCTTATTAGTTCCCTCGTATGTAACAATTTTTATGGTGGTGGCGATGGCGCGATGGTCAGCTCATTGGACTCAGTCGTTCACTGATCTCCGTGGAGAATAGACGTGTTTCGGCTTTCATCTCGGTAGTGGCGATTTTAAAACAGACATTTATCGAATTTTGATAAGGGCTCCAATAACCCCAGTGGTAGTGTGCCCGAACCTAATAAGAGTGGCCAATTTTGTTATTAAGTGACTCGAAGGCACATTGCAAGTTGTAATGACCTCGTCGAACAACCTGATATCCGCTTACTACCCCAAATATTTCTATCATGAGAAAGTTCGCTTTGACGGCTCTATTCCTCCAGAAGCGTTCCTCTACTTCGACATGAAAGGTCTGATCCAGGTTAGATTAGCGGTGCCGTTAATCTACCACTTCGCTCGAACAGCTGCGGACAGCCGACTCAACTATGATAGAGACGTCGCACACTCCGGTTTAGTAGAGCGGTAGGGAGTCGCGATATGAGGGATGTTGCAGCACCAACAATTTAAGTGGCTTGCAGAAGAAGGGGAAGCTCCGTTGTCGAATTCCTCCAAAACTTGATAGCTTCGTTAGGGAGCAGAGTGGGTCTGCCTATTTTATAGACATGGCCGGCCTACATAGGAGTAGGTAGAGTTAAGGTCGGTTAATGGAAAAAAAAATTATAGAAATAAAAAAAAAATAAATAAATAAAAAAATAAATATAATAAAAAAAACGTAAATAAAAATAAATAAAAGACAACGGAGATGGGTAACCTTCTCTTATAAAAAGTGGTAATCGACACCACACCAAACAAAAAAATGAAGTAATGCTTATGCAATAAGTTAGCTTAAGTAGGTTTAGGATTTATTTTTAAAAAGTCTATAAGTTTCTTAATAATTATAACAAAAAGAGTTCATTTACTAAGTTTTTTACTTAAAAAAATTTATTGTCTTAGTTTTAGTGTTAAATTGATGTAATGGACAAAAAAAGTACTGTACGTAACGTCGAACGACATGAATTATGTTTAACTTAGAGTGTCCGCATGGGGCCAGTAAGTTAGAATGAGATAATTTTAAGTTAATTAAGCTAATTTGTAAGCGTTTTTCGTCTAGCATTTAAGATTTATTAAATTGAATTAAATAAAAATGCAAAAATGCAAATGCAAATTAATAAAAAATTAATGATGTACGTCCGGTTACCAAGGCAGAGATTGCGGGTTCGACTCCAAGTCATGCAAAAGTGTTTCCACCCTTCCCTCTCAACGTCCACTGAAAAGCTGCCTGGTGGAATCCGGGAGGAAGTACAAGCATCAGTAAAGGCAGTAGCTTTAAACTGTATGGGACAAGAGTGTGATGACTACCCATACGTCTCAGACTGTGGCGAGGATCACTATCTTCACGAAAATAGCTTCGCTTCTTTGGCGCCATCCCAATCGGAAGATGAAGACGAAGAGGTGGAATCACTCAAGAGCAGTATAAGAATGCTTCAAGAAAGAGTTTAAGCCATAAAACAAAAACAAATGGCTGGAGGAGAGAAGGAGCTGCAAGAGTACTCCCAACAACAAAAACAACAGCAGCAGCAAATACAGCAAGATCAAGAGCTGTCCCAGCAATAAAACAGCAAGTCACAAAAACCCCATCAAATTATAAACACCAAACCACAGGTGCAACAGCAACAAAAACACAAAAAACGTCCGCACCAACATCAGCAGCAGTAACACCAACAGCAGCAACAACAGCAACAGCAGCAGCTGCAACGACAACAACAGCAGAAACAGCAAAACAACACAAAACAAATGGTTCCACCAATAAACACTTACAAGGTGGAACTAAAGGAGACTATTGAACTATGTAGGTCGGCCATGGGCTCAAATTTTTTTGTAAAAAGACTGGGTGTGGATAGGCATGCGATCCACTACCGTTCCTCCTGGTTCAGCTAAGTCCCGATACCGAACTGGATGGTCTAAGGAGTATCAAAGTCCTAGACTACCAGGTTGTACACTGGGAAAAAGTAAAGAGGCAGGAAAACATATTGCAATGTGTTCGCTGCCAAATTTTCGGGCACGCTGCGTCGAACTGCGAAATGCAGTGAGTGCGGTTAAAACTACAAATCAGTAGAATGCGCTCTGGGTAGGGATGGGGCGTCATAAAAAAGCCAACTCTCTTGCATTTCATGTAAGAACGCGGGACACACCGCAAACTATTGGGGTTATCCCAAATTCCAATACATAAAGAGAGTAAATCTGTCTCGGCGGCAAAAGGTGGAAGTAAAGCGTCCACCTGTTCTAACACAAACACCAGCCGTTACTCCCCAAGTTACCTACGCCAAAATTGCGGGGCAGATGGCTCAGCTCCAACGTCAAATTACCGAGAAAGCCACGCGGGTAGATCAAATACACGCGCTGCTTCCGGGCTTAACGCACATCCAGTCGTAATGGGTACGTACATAGCGGAGCAAACACCGAGAGTCCTTGCAGTAAGTGTTAATTCACTGACTAGGATTGACCGAAGACCCACACTGTTTTCAAGTTGCTTAGAGACCAAGCCCCTGATGTGCTTTTGGTTAGCGAAACTAAGCTCGCTAAAATACACAAAATGAGGCACAGAAAGTATAAAATTATGCGAAGAAATCGACCCAGCTTTATACAAGGAGGAGGCGTTGCAATCTTCATAAGAAAAGGTATACGACAGTCGTTCGCAGATCTTCGTGGAGAACAAACGTGTTTCGGCTTTTCCTAAAGGAGAAAAAATTGTTATAAAGTGTCCCTCACAAATATAATTAGTTGTTATTGGATTAATTGACTCGGTAACCAAGCTGTTAGCGGCGTCGGTCATCAAATCGTTGGACACGGGTTCGAGCCATGACAAAATTTGGAAGCTGTTTTTTTTTCTCCAAATTGTTTAATATTAATATTAAAAAAAAAAAATCAATAAGGAATAGGAAAATCGCGTGATGGGTGGTAGAGAGCGCTCCGCTCTTCCCATAACGGGAGTCGCAAAAGGGAACAATACTGTTGCCGGTGCTGTGGCGAAAGCAATCAAAAGGAGGAGGGGGTTAAGAACCACTCCTAATTTGTCAAAAATAAAAATAAGTGCTGCTTTATCAGCTGAAACAGCAAAAACCAACACAAGAAAAGAAAAAACAAACAGATGATGCGTTAATGTGCATCTAATCTCTGATGTGGTTCATAATGAGGGGGCAGCAACACCTTTGCCTCTCTAGCGGCATCCGAATCGGAAGATGAGGATGAATTAATAAATGATATAAACAGCAGCATACAAAATCTGAAGGAAAAAGTGCTTGCTATTAAGCAAAAGCAAACTGCACGCAGGCAGAGGGAGCAATCAGAAGTAGAGATCTCCCAACAAAAAAACCAACAAGAGCAGAAACAACAACTGCAGCAAAAAAAAACAGCAGCAGCAGAAACAACAGCAGCTGCAAAAACAACAACAGCTGAGACCACAGCAGCTTAGAAAACAGAAGCAGCAGCAGCAGCAACAACAACAGCAGCAGCAACAACAGCAGCAGCAGCAGCAGAAGAAGAAAGAGAAGGTGCCTCCTATCAACACTTACAAACTTGAGATAAATGCTACCAAGGACCTATGTAAGTTGGTCCGAAATACAATACGCGAAAGTGAAAGAGCTCCTAAAAGAAACGACGACGGAGCACTACTCACTCACACCGAAATGTGAAAAGCGGCAATCGATGCTGCTGAAGGGGTTGGAAGCGTCTTCTGATCCTGAGGAGATCCTGGCACTCCTCAAAGAGAAGGAGTGCGAAGGACTCAAATTTGTGGGGGTAAAGCCATTTACTACAGCTAGAGCCAGGCGGGAGAAACGGGCTTTGCCGGTCTTCCTGGTGCAGCTCAGTCCCGAAAGCCGTCTGGATAGTCTAAGGAGTATCAATGTCCTAGACTACCAGGTGATTCACTGGGAAAAATTCAAAAGGAGCGAAGGCGTTATACAATGCGTTCGCTGCCAGAGGTTCGGGCACGCCGCATCGAACTGCCAAATGCAGCCTCGATGCGTGAAGTGCGCAAAGAACCACAGTTCCGATGAGTGTGCTCTGGGTAGGGACGGAGGATCCGATAGGACGCAGCTCTCGTGCGTGTAATGTGTGAACGTGGGACACACCGCAAACTATCGGGGTTGTCCTAAGTTCGCCGACATTAAGAAAGCAAAACTGGCTCGGCAGCAGAAGGTGAAGGTCAAACGTTCACCTGTTAGGCTCCAAACACCAGCCGTCATGTCCCAAATCTCCTACGCCCAAATGGTGTCCGGTAGCGGGGCTAACATGCTGGCCATCTTGCTCGCAACCCAAGGGCAGATGGCTCAGCTGTAACAGCAGGTGCAAGAAACGGCCAAGCGAGTGGACCAGATCTACGCACTGCTGCCGGGTCTAAAGCAACACATGTCGTAATGGGTACGCACATGGTGGAGCAAACTTTGAAAGTCCTTGTGGTGAATGTTAATACACTGATTAGGATCGAACGAAGAGCCGCGATGTTTAAATTGCTACAAGACCAAACTCCTCATGTGCTTTTCGCTAGCGAAACCAAGCTAACTGATAAGCACGAACTAGAGTACAATAATTATATTATTAGAAAAAGAAACCGGCCTAACTCCTAACGTGGAGGCGGTGTCGCGATCTTCATTCAAGAAGGCATAAAATTCCACAGAGTGTACAAGGGAGAGTTACGCAGGTTCCGGGTGTTAGAGGCAGTCGTCATTTACATCCCGCTCCGCAGTGGAAAGCGGCTGTGATTGGCCTCTGTTTATGCATCTGAGGCCTCACTATCCACCTTATTCATTACAGAGCTCGACACACTTTTTCGACTTCTGAGGCTGGAATTGGGGGAGAATTATTTTATAATCGGCGGGGACTTAAACGCTAGACACAGAGATTGGGGAAATAATTTGCCAAATACTAGAGGGAACCTACTACTCGATTGGTGGGGTCAGCACGATGTTATGTACAGACTCGGTCTTAAAGCAACAGATAACCCGTCGTTTCCCAGAGGCGGGTCTTATTTGGATTTACTACTGTACGACGAACGTATACTACTGACAGGTACGAATTTACAAACGCTAAACTGTCTGCGCACATTCGCGTATGACAGTGACCATTGCCGTTTTAGCACCGAAATTACAGTTCCCAACGAAATTGCGGAATTGGAGGAGTTTGTCCAAAGATACGAGTATTCTTGCAACTACAGTAAGACTCGATGGACACGCTTCTCCGCAACCTTGACAAGAGCACTCTCCTCGAACACGCTCCACTCACCGTCCAATAGGAATCTGTCAAACGAGGAGATCGATAAGTACCTTAAACGAATGGACGAGACAATAAAACAAACTATGGACACTACTATACCGCGGTATAAACAAACGACTTACGAAGATCTGTTCCGCAATCCTACTATTGACGAACTGCACCGACAGAAAAGTAGACTTCTGACAAGACTTAAAAACTTATACAGACAGTTTACAGACAGACAAGACCCAGAGATTAGGACACTGAAGTCGTCGATTAAAAATATTCAAACGTTAATCAAAGAGAATTACAGAATTGCTGTAATTTTGTATTGGAACAAAAAGGTACGGGCTGTAAGCACCAGCAACCCGAATATGTTCCCGCAAATAAATAAAGTATTTCGGAGAAAAAATCAAAATGACGTTCAGTGTCTTAAAATAGCCCGGACCACAGACAACGAACGATTGCTAACAATAGCAGGCATTGATACAAGTGAGGCCGCTGATGATGACGACTTCTTTGTGATCGAGGATCCACAGAAGAAGGTTGAGGCCATGGGGGCGACTTTCCAGGAAGTATACAAAGCTAATGATATCATTGGCCCTAATTATGACTTGGATAATCGCGTCTTGGTGCACAACTTCTATATTCGAAATGAATTAGAGAACTGGCGATCCGAGCGCTCTGGTTTCACCCGGTTCAGCGACGAAAATATGGCAAATAATGTCATTGCCAGAGAAGGTGACCTACCCCCGTTCATTTCGAAGGAAAAACTCCAGGAGATCTTCGACACAATCAGAAGTAAGAAATCAGTGGGGACCAATGGTATTCCGAACATCGTGCCTCGGCATCTTCCTCTAGAAGCGGTGGACATTTATACCACCCTGTTTAATAATGCAATGAATAATGCGTATTATCCAGCGCATTGGAAAACGGCGGTGGTTCAATCTATCCCCAAAAAGGGAAAGAATATATCCAATCCGGCGAATCTCCGGTCGATAAGTCTCCTTCCGAATATCAGTAAGGTTTTCGAAAAAATTATCAATAGGGCTCTGACTGATAAAACTTCTGTTGGAATATTTCAAATTAAAAATGGTCTTCAGGAAGGCGTGGTCAATTCGCCGATCCTATTCAACATTTATACAAGCGACTTGATAGGTTCACTTCCCCATACTAATGCGTACGCAGACGACTTGATAGCCCTTATCAGGCCCATGCTAGTATGTGGGTATCCCGTGTGGTTCAATGTACGAGCAAGCTTAATGGAAGTGATTCGGGTGTTTGAGAGGGCTTGTCTTCGCTTGTACAGAACACCAGAGTCGGAGTACAACAAATTTTATCCTAATGAGGTCCTTTACAACAGGGCGAATCTAATACGAGTGGACAACTTCGTAACTAAGCTGACTCGAAGGCACATTGCAAGAGCAATGGCCGCGACGAATAACCTGATATCTGGGGCTTACTACCGCAATTATCTTTATCATGAGAGTGTGCGCTCTAACCGCTTCGTTCCTCTGGAAGCATTCCTCTACCTTGATCAGATAGGGTTGATCCAGGATAGTTCAGTGGTCCCGTTAATTTTCCACTTCGCTCGGACAGCTGGGGACAGGCGACTCAACTACAACAGAGACGTCGCACATGGCAGTGTGGATCGTCTCAGGTTCAGTAGAGCGGTGGGGAATCGCGATAAGAGGGATGTCGTTCGGCAACACCAGCATTTCTGGTGGTTGAATGATGGAGAAGATGTTTCGTCGTCGTTTCACTCATGGGGCAGAGCTGAGCAAACTATTTGCGCTGTAAATAGCGATGGCCAGCTTACTTAGGTTTAGGTTAGCATTTAAGATATATATATATATATAAATATATACAAAGGTATATACTAATATATGTATATCATTGTGTATAATGTCTATATGTTTATATGTGTGTTTTGTTTACGTAGGTTAACTAGGCTAAGGTTTATTTTAAGTTAGATATTAAGTTTTTATATAAAAATACAAAATTTTGTCCATATGTTAAGTTTTTGTTAACAATGTTTTTCTTAGCCTTGAGTATAGAAAATATATACCATAAATAAAATGTAAATGAAGTCGAAAGACATAGATATAAGAATTAAGAGTAGCTTAGAGTGCCTGTGTGGGGCCAGTAAGTTAGTATAAGATTGTTAAGTAATTGTAAGCTAGCATTTAAGCATTTTCTGTTAGAATGTAAGACGTAATAATAAGTAAAATAAAATGCATTTAAACTGATACTGAAATTGAGGTATACGTTTTAAAAGAATATACAGTCGTGTAGTGCGTATGTTTCAGGTGCATGCATTATGTATCAGCATGCATCATGTATATCCCTTTCCGTAGTGGAAAGCGGCTATGTGTGGTGTCGGTTTATGCAAATAAGGCTACTAAATGCACCCTATTCATCTAAGAGCTCGAGACACTTTTTCGATTTCTGAGACTTTCGGCGGGCAATGACAAACTCCCGAAAGTAAAATTGCCTACGAAAAAGCTTCTAAGGAGGACCGTTTGGGCTCGGCGAAAAACCGTAGGCCCTGCGCAGATGTGACAAAAATGTCAACTGAGCGACACAAATAAGTGTCAAGAAGCTAGGTCATGGCCCATACCAGGCTGCCAGAACCACAGTGTTTTTCTTTTCTTTTCTTTATAGATGTTGCTCTGGCCAGAGTCAAAGGTGCTTTTGCCCTTACAACGTGACTGTTTTATAGTAGGCAACTCGATGCGGGGGTAAACGCGATCTGCTACTTGGTCCTTATTCGGCCAATGCTTACATTTGGTTGTCCCGTGTGGTTCAACGTCAGAGCAAGTGTTTTGAAAAAGATTCGGGTGTTTGAGAGGACTTGCCTTAGGGCTTGTCTTTGCTTATACAGAACACCAGAGTCTGAGTACATAAAATTGTGTTCTAACGAGGTCTTGTACAATAGGGCGAACCTAATACGATTGGATAATTTTATTATTGAGTTGATTCGAAGGCACATTGCAAGAGCAATGACCTCGTAGAATAACCTGATCTCTGGGGCTTACTACCCCAATTTTTTGTATCACGAGAGAGTTCGCTTTGACGGCTTTATTCCTCCAGAAGCGTTCCTGGTCTGCTCCAGGATAGATTAGCGGTGCCGTTAATCTTCCACGTCGCTCGAACAGCTGCGGACAGCTTACTTAACTACGATAGAGACGTTGCACACGGCAGTGCATCTCCGGTTTAGTAGGGAAAAGGCCGACTTGCATAGGTTTAGGGAGGAATAGGGTAGAAAATTATATAAAAAATGAAATTAAAAAAAAACTTAAAAAAATTACATAGACTAAGACTAAGTAGGTTATGTAGATTAAGATGTATTTGTAGGTAGTTTTCAGTTTTAGTATTAAGTTTTATATTTCAATTTAAAAAGGAAATATCATACTACTGAGTTTTTAAATTAACAATTTATTTTCTTAATTTTAATTTTTTTAAATGTATAACAATAGCTGGCAAGTCAGTAGCCAGCTCAGCATTCAATGCCAATAAAACAATTTAACTCACTCCAAACGTCATTGGACTTGTTGAATAAGCTTGCGGGTGGGTTCGCAAAGTTGCGAATGTTTTTTCAACTCGCATTTAGTTTATAGGCCTGAGCAAATAGAATTCGCTTCATAAAAGGCATGTGCGAAATTCTTATTGTGCTGAAACTTAAGAATAAATTAACCAAAGCAAGAAATTTGTTTAAATTTCACAAAAAAGTGAAAGTTAAACATGTAAAAATTTAACATAAAAAGTATTTTTTCTCTCTATTATTTTTTAGTTCGTGTAAAAACAAACACATAATTAACGAACTCATCCTTCATAAAACAAAATCATTTCTTATAGCCATCTGAATTTCAATTTTTAAAACTTTATCGGCAGCAATGAATGCTGGCTTATTTATCGCCAGCATTCTACTTGTTGTTGTTTGTAATGTTAAATTTTACTGTGCTGGTTACTGACCTGCCAATAAAATGCACCTAATGCTAAAATTAAATGTACGAAACGTCGAAAGACAAACTTTATTTGTAATGTTGAACTTAGATTGCCCGCATGGGGCCGGTAATTAGAATAAGATAATTTTAAGTAAATTAAGCTATTTATTAAGCGTGTTTTTGTCTAGCTTCTAAGAATTCTTGAATTTAATTTAATAAAAATGCTTAAAAAATGAAATAAAATTCTCAAACCTAGGGGTTGTTGCATCAATTCGGTATGAAACCATTTTAAGTTGTGTAGTCGTGGGTATCAACCAGACATCTGCATGGGTACATTCACACAGTGAATGCGTAACTTGATTCATGAATACTTCTCATTACTCATTGTACAATGGGACCTGTGAATGAGTCTGAGTGATTGCGGGTATAAAGTTGTGTTGTGCGTAGTTGTGCTGTTGACCGTCGAAATTCATACTCATTCACACTCATGGAAGGGGTAACTCACATTCACACTACTCACAAGGGTTGAATATGTGTGAATGCATGTGCGAAAATTCACGAAAGTTCACGTATACCTGAAAATTGAAAAAAAAAAAACCAAAACGCACAACAGAATCCCAAAATCGTGTGCACAATAACTCGAGTAACTCGAATAATTCGAATGCGCTTTCCACCCTTATACAGCATTCACAGGTACCCAAAATTAAGAATGCTATGGGTAGTGAGTTATGACGAGTGTGAATCATAGGTTGTATAAGTCCTGTGAGTTATGAGACCTCGTTGCATCCATACTAACAAGCATTCATAGTTCTCTTCACTCATTGAGAAAGGAATCACTGTGTGTGAATTGAATGAGTATGGGTAGTTAGTTTCTATGTGTGTCTCATGGGTAACTTTTATAGCATTCATGCAGATCTCTAGTATCAACCATCCTCCAGTGTGTTGTAAGGCGGCATATACAGTGCTCAAATTCTCATCAGTGAAAATAGGACACGTATACGTTGTTTGTCTGCTTGAAGCAAAATCAAAATCATTGGATTTTTCAGGTAGCCATGCTTGATATAGTGTATATGCGTCATTGACTGATTGATCATGCATTTGCTCATTTTCGCCTGGACAGCGACGAGACAACATCGCAGGCAGATAGCGGAAGTTGTTTTTTAAGGGTTTAACTTGCTCGAAGATGGAGGATAAAAATTTTATTTTGGAATTTCTAGAAGTTTATCGGTCTCTAGCTGAGTTGTGGAACGTAGAATCAAAACAATTTAAAAGTTTGTATAATTTTGGGTGTTATCATTTGAAGAAGTTGATCATATGCCTGCCTCCTCGTCCATGCGGAGGAAATTTATAAAATCAATCGGTGAATTCAATTCAAGCTCATTTAGGAGATTTTCGTGTGAAAAAGGGTTTCGTTTTGTCAGCCATTATTTCATCCACACCCGTTTCTTTGACTTTTCTTCTTCAAAGCTAGCGCTAGTCCCAAAGCGATGCAGCAATCGTCCGTGTCACTTATACTCGTATCATAAACAAAGCCGATTTAAGTTGAAATCGCACAAGAAACCGCACGTCCTTTCACCTCAAAATCGACGTGAAAGTGAATGATTGAAAGCTCATGCCTGATGTGTGTATATGCAACGTCAAACATAATTTACTAATACACTCTCAGATGCTTGATGAGAATTCGACCAATGTATATGCCTTACAACACACTGAAGGATGGTTGATATCCACGCCTACACAACTTTTACACACCTATAGACACATTTTTTCCATATTTCGTTTTGCTGCAACCCTTTATTTTGTTTTACGTCCCAATCGATCTTGCAAACGAACATATAGGAATGACTGACTGTGTCGCTGGTGTTTATCTGGATCGCTGCACTGTGGTGTATTTGTGTGTATACATTTATTGTGGAGGCACATCGTACATATACATATTTATATATTTTGAGAAGGACGCCAATGTCGCTTTTGTTCGACTTTATTTTTCAATTTCACGGCCTCGTTGATAGCTGGAAAAGTATTTTAAATTATTTTGTTTCAGCAAATTCTGTCAAAGGGGTTAACCTAAAGTCTATTTTAGAAAATAATTTGACAATTTGCCAAGAACATGGTCTGAAAGTATGCGCTATAGTTTGCGACCAAGGATCTAACAGCGGGAAATATTTTTTTTTTATGATTTTCCTAATTTATTAAAATCCATGTCTAATGTTTTTCTCAAATCTGATATGCTAACTGCATATGGTAATGTTTCCTTTAATGTTTTCAAGGAAATATTCAATTTAGAAAGAGATAATGTGGCTAAAACATGCTAAAGTTTACACAAAGCCACATGTATTAGAAAAAATGAGTGTTCGCTTGGCAACGAAAACTTTTGGTAGGATAGCGGCAGCATCAATACAAACTGCTCATCAACTTAATTGCCTAAAAAATAGTTCAAACCAAGCTATAGCAACACAAACGTTTACATTGAAAATTAATAATGCTTTCGACTCTATGGATAGTGGGTCTCATTACGATAAAAATATTTTAAAGCGTGGAGTTCAGGTCCGAAATCCAGCCTATAATGAGCTTAAACAATTCTTGTCATATTTAAGATCAATGCAATAGTCTACTAATCTTCCAAGGAACTTTTGTGTAAAGACAATAAACTTATTGCTTAGTGAAGCTATAAGTGATGGTTTATTCGGGAGAGTTGAGTATTTAATTACATCATATATATATATGTAATATTTAGGAAATTTCATTTTCTATTATTCGCAGTAAAGGCGGTAATAATAAAAATCCCTCTGTATACGAATTTAATGTTTTAATATCAAAAGTTCTGTCCTCAAATCTAATTTCTTTCTCTCCTCATAGTAATTGTGATGATGATTTTTAGATTTAAATACCTCCCAGATACAAAACCGCACACATCAAGAACTTTTTTATTACCTGAAGCACGCGATGAAACTGTATTTGATAATACTTTGTTCGAAAAAGTGATAAATGAAATCAAAATTGAAAATGAAATTTCATTGGAAACGACTGCAATGCATTATCTTTCAGGATATCTGGCGTTTAAAATGCTTTTAAAAAACAAGTGTACAACTTGTTTTTAAAAAGTGATGAACAAAAAACTTGTCCGTCAGAATTTTAGTCCAAGAGAAATAAGCAAAAGCAACCAGCAATTTGTTGTTCAAACCAAATTTAAAAGAACATCATGTGTAATGCACGATTCGAACGAGTTCGATCAAACTGGGACGTAGTAGTAAATCCCATTCGGCTTAAAAAGTGACATATTTGTTTACTCTGCATGCGATATCTATGTAACTTTATTATCTGTGATATTATGATTTCCCTGATGGGTATTTGATGGCATATTTGATATAACAATTAAGACTCGGTACAGAAATTCTGACAGATATTTTTAGCAACTAATTGGCTGCATTGATTGTTTGACAGCTCGCTGACTGGTACAAAGTTGGTTTGTAATTAAGTTAAAAAAATTGTTGAAGAAATAATTGTGTTCTTCACCGTTTTAAATTCAAATGTTGAGAAAAAGTACGTAAGTTTTAAAATAAGTGCTTGTAAAGTGTCTTGTCTATAATGACACTTATGTAGATAATATCATTTCCGGCTGTAATTCCACTGAAGAAGTTATAGTTTTGAAATTAGTTTACGTGAACGGCTTCTTACTGGTGGTTTTTATTTACGAAAGTCGTTTTCAAAGTTGACTAAGATTACGATTTGATGAAGATGGCACAATTAAGGCATTGGGTTTAGTATGGTCTCCAGCAACAAAGTTTTTTAGTTTTCGTGTGAGATTATCAAAGGATATTGGACATTCCACTAAACGCACTCTTTTAAAAGATAAACAAACATAGTTAGCGGGTATTTCTTGGAATGATCATATCTCGCTGCTTTTAAAAAGTGATTGAGTGCACCTTCGAAATAATCTCCATAAAATCGAAGAAATTCGTATTCCAGAATGGGTATAAACTTTTCGCCTATATTCGCCCTGCACAATTGAAATACACGGATATTGTGATAGTTCTATTGCTACTTATGTAACAGTGGCTCTTAATTTTTTTTTAAATAGAAAAATAAGAATTCCACTTTTGGCTGCCAAAACTAGAGTGACACCTTTTAAAATAGTTTTATTGCCTAAACTAGAGTTGTATGGAGCAGTTTTGCTTGCAAAACAT
This sequence comes from Volucella inflata, assembly GCA_928272305.1. Taxonomy (NCBI): domain Eukaryota; kingdom Metazoa; phylum Arthropoda; class Insecta; order Diptera; family Syrphidae; genus Volucella; species Volucella inflata. Next base: position 40,607,774 of record OV743717.1, read on the forward strand.
TTGTATAACATTAAGAAAATACTTCATCTACCGAATTCAAGAACCTTTGCCTGGTGTGATTCAATTGTCTTAAGCTAAATAAAGATGGGGTGCTCCTAATCAATGGAACGTATTTGTGGCAAACCGTGTGAGTGAGCGTATACAGATATTGAGAGCTGACATTAAGTTTGCTAGGTTTGCAGGACCCCGCAGATATTCCTTCACGTGGAACCCTCCCGGAATGTATAAGCTCTCTTTACCTATGGTAAAATTATCCCTGTTGGCTGAGGAACCCGACATCTGATTATCTTTCACAATTCAATATATACGTAGATCGAGAAACTAAACTAATAATATGTCTCCAATTCCAATCCTTAATCCATAATGTTGAGCCATGGATAAAAGTCGTGGATCAATACTAATCGTTCTACATTTTTCGGAAAGAAAAATGACAGGCAAATGGGGTTGGGGTCCCTTGAGAAGAAATAAGATCATTTTTAAGGATAAAGACTATATAAACTTCTTTCCATTACAAGGAAATGTGAGTAAATCATACAGCCCTCATGATATTTTCAGATGTCTTTCGGGATGATATCAGATGACACTTGTAGCTTGGCAGGTATTAGACCATCCAGCTCAGCAGACTTGTATGGTACGAAGCTATGCCCAAAGCAATTTGTATCTTATAATCAAACATAAATTTTTGTCTCGCCTGCAACAGCCCTATTGAGGTTGTTAATGAGCGTGAATGAGGAGCTGCCTGCAAAGTGCGTATCGAGTAGAATGCTGAGTAATTCGTCACTTGAGTTTGTCCAAGAGTTGTCGCTTTTTGCTTGGTTGAAAAGTTTTGGTTGAAATGTTTTTCTTGACTCCACCCAGAGTAATTGTTTCATCTTTCGAATTAAGATGGGTTACCTGAGAGAGTTATTTATTCAGATGAGAGAAGTATTTTTGCATTTTGGTAAATCCGTTTTCCGAAAATTTAGTTGATGGGGACGTGTTCCGACCCATCCAGTTCTTTATTATTTGAATGATGCTAGCGAAGGCAAAAGTGATATTCAAAACTCTTGTCGGTGCTTCCACTATCACCCTTTCTAGGTTATTCTAGGAGAGGGTCCACTTGGTCGTTTCTAAGATATGGCGGTGTCTTTTGCAGACACAAAGGTTACGTCGGGATTACTAAGTAATACTAAAATTCTTCTACAGCCAGTTTCTGACAGTTGTGTGAAATTCTTTGAGAAAAAAAATTTATATCCTTCTTTGTGACGGTTTCCTCCAGAAAATTTAAAAATTTTAAAAACTAAATGTTAAAGAAAGAATGAATGCATCGAATAATTCAATAATAATTCTGCAAATATATCCTTTTGTAAGATATTTATTTTATTTAAATTTGAACTAAAAACGCACAAGTATCAGTAAGAATGCATGATTTATAAAAATTAGTACTAACATTTCCGTTTTTTCCGTGTTTCGCCTTGATTGCACTCGATCTCGGATGAAGGAAATCCAAATTTCGATACTGGAGGCTCGATATCGTCTGCGGTAATGCCAAATAGGTATTTCTTTATCGAGTAGCTCAATATCGTGTGCGGTTAATTGTTTCCAAAGCTCACTGACCACGCCTTCTACGATCCATAATTCCTGGACTTGGATGAAGTCTTCTGCGTCTTTGAATAGACACAGAATGAGGCCTTTTCAAATTACAGAGGTTTGTTTGGAGAAACTCTAGCACCGTTGCCTAAATTATCCACAGAAGCCTCTACCAAGGTTTCATTTGAGTTATCTGAGGTGCAGACTGAAGGCTTTGTTGTCACCTCGAAGGGTGAAAAACTCGTTGCTAAGCATTTCAGGCTCGAAGGTATACTGATGAGCATTCATAGCGAAACGGGTGTTATGGTGGAAAGTTGAAGGAGCAGCAACTGCTCTCCATCGTCATTCTACTCAATTGCCTAAATTTGGGACTACAAAATTAGTGCTTAGTGTTTAAATCCGCACTGGGTTAATTAGATAATTAGGAAATAATTTTAAGCAGCTACACATAACTGCAGACCAAACCTTGGACGCCATTTAAGGATGCCTATAATTTGGAAAATTTAAAAGATTTCCTTTTTAGTGATAAGAGAAAACACTCGAAAAACATATTTTGCATGAACCAAACCGTGACATTGCGTTGATGTATTCTTTCTATCAAGTCATTTCCTGCTTCCTTAAACTACTCTGTAGCCAGTCTATTAAGTCCGAGAATTTTATTATGCAAAGCTAGGATATTGCTGTATTTAAGGATTAATAACATAACTTTCTGAAAAAAATGATAACAAAGTCAAAATCTAAGTTTAAAAAAGATAAAAAAGAATTTAAGAAATTGGAACGTTACAATTCAAATACAATTTCTTAATATTTTTTGAAAATACAAGTGCAGAAAGATTTGTGAAGTTTGGTGGAAGTATCGACATGTTGTCGTTCTGCTCTATTTACAATATTTTGAATGCTGCTATGAATGCAATCTAGCCTTTGCAACTGATGCGCGTTGCCCCAGATGTGATTCCACCAAGCTGTAGCGGCATTGTCAAATAACGTCCGCTGGACACCGATAGCTTAAGTGGATGAGAGCAAAGGCTGCTTGCCTTAGTTTTTTAGTTAGTGGCTCTACATGATAGCTCCATTTATTGTAGTCCACAATAACACCCAGATATTTTGTAAGTTGAGACATTTTCTATCTAGTCAAGTCATAAATACTGGTACACAACTGAACTCACTCATTACGAATGCAACACTGGGCGCATCCATTTCGTATTAATTGCGATTTGAAGTTGATATTTATGCTTCATTGTGACATAAAAAGTTTTTGACATTAATTGCTTACAATCATGGAATGGGGCAACATCAATATCGTATTGTTGTAGTTGGCTCACTTAAATGCAACATGGAAAAAGGCGATATCTTTAGGACGTTGCGACCACTTGGAATCACTCGCAATTTTGTGTATTGTGCTGTGAAGTTGTTTGGGAAGGTGAGGTGGAGGACGAGACCATCAAAGATCAGGCCGTCCGCGCACTGTGACAACTCCGAAAGCGATCAAAGCCGTGAAGAAACGAATCGACCAAAAACCGCTGCGAAAATAGAAAATCTTGTCGCGGGTAATGCAAATTTTGCAAAAATCCATGTCTCACTTTGTCAAAGAAGATTTAGGACTCAGCGCGTACAAGCGACACCTGGACACCTGCTCACGGCCGCATTAAAGGAAAAACGCAAGCGAAGAGCGAAGAACGCTCACAGACTAATTCTGTTTACTGACGAGAAAATCTTCACCGTAGAAGAATCGTTCAATAAGCAGAACGATCGCGTGTATGCTCGGTCATCCAGAGAAGCATCCCAACTCATCCCGATTGTTCAAAGAGGCCACCATCCCGCGTCTGTAACGGTATGGTGGGGAATGTGCTACGATGGCGTTACCAAGCTCCATTTTTTCGAGAAAGGAGTGAAAACATCGGTCAAAGTATATCAATCGACTGTCTTGGAACCCATTGTGAAGTCTCTCAACCAGTCAATATTCAAATACAAGCTATGGATTTTCCAGCAAGACTCTGCTCCAGCTCACAAAGCAAAAACTCAACTGTGGCTCAAAAACAACAACAAACAACTCGAAACTCAAATATTGAGTCGTTGAAGCGAGCCCTTGTCCGTGCAGTGGACAATTTCCCCATGCATGAAGTGCGTCTTGCAATCGATGAGTGGCCACATCGTCATAAGTCTTGCTGGAAGGCAAATGGAAGTCATTTCGAATAAGTTGTTCTAAGATTTTAATAACCCAATAAAAACAAAAAAAATATTGTTTAAATATTAATTTGAACAATCTTGAACCTTCAGAAACTCCATTTTTTGAAGACTATTCGTTGCTTTATTCTTTATTGATCAAATACATTTTCCTAAAAAACAACTATTTTTTCCCATAAATTTTATTTATTTAATATTATATAAAAACATATAATGATATTTATTTCTTTTTTTAGTTTGTTCTTAGCAGGTGGTTCCACAGAGGAGAAAAAATTCATTTTCCTAAAAAACAACTATTTTTTCCCATAAATTTTATTTATTTAATATTATATAAAAAAATATAATGATATTTATTTCTTTTTTTAGTTCGTTCTTAGCAGGTGGTTCCACAGAGGAGAAAAAATTCAATGGAAATAACCTCGCCGAAATACATCAAAAACGCAGACGGTCGCCTATTAACAAATGAAAAGGAAATTTGTGACCGGTGGCTTGAATACTGCAAGGAGTTGCTTAACAAACAGTTTCCACGTGATATCGTGCCGACAGCTGGTCTATTCGAGGAGGAAGTTTCGGACTTTTCAATCGAAGAAATAAGTATAGCAATTGGAAAAATGAAGCGGGGGAAAGCGGCGGGACCAGACAGCATTCCATCAGAGTTTTGGTCGAAGATGGAGGGGATCGGCAGCGTTTGGCTATCGAAACTTTTAAATAAATTAAAATGTGGACAACATAGGTCGAATCAATGGAGAAGTAGCTTCTTGGTTCCATTATACAAAGGAAAAGGCGACACTCGAGAATGCAACAACTACCGTTCAATCAAGCTTATGTCACACACAATGAAAATCGTCGAAAGAGTCTTAAACGAACGTCTTCGGCAAATAATAAAGCTCGATAATAGCCAGTGTGGATTTGTTGAAGGAAGATCGACGGTGGACGCTATCCAAAGCCTACGAATAATAATGGAAAAGCACCGAGATTCGTCTAAGGATTTACACATGGTATTTATCGACCTCGAGAAAGCATTCGATCGAGTGCCTAGGGATCTCATATGGGCCGCGCTGAGGTCTCAAAACGTACCGGAAACGTATGTTAGAATAATACAAGACATGTACGGAAACGTGAAAACTGCGGTTAAAAGCTCTGCTGGACTATTGAGAGAATTTCCAGTAAATGTCGGAGTGCATCAAGGAAGCGTACTTAGCCCTTTCCTCTTTAACGTAGTATTCGACTATCTTTTAAAAGACTGCATGCGCGAAGCAAATGTAGCGCCAATTCTCTTCGCTGACGACGCAGTTATACTTAGCGATAACGTCGAAGATTTACAGAACGCCTTAGATTCATGGAGAAATGCGCTAGAGAGAAACGGGTTTAAAATAAGTCGTTCAAAGACGGAGCATTTGACGTGCCCATTTGCGCATCCGTTGCGACCTGTTCCGGATATAATGTTAGACGGAATAGTTGTTCCGAAAAGCACTATCTTTAAGTACTTACGATCAATCGTTAACATGGAAGCGAAATGTGACGACGACGTAAACCACAGAGTGAGTGTGGGATGGATGAAATGGCGGGAAAATTCGGGAATCTTTTGCGACCGAAAATTTCCACTTAAATTAAAGGGGAAACTCTACACCACGGTTGTTAGACCAGCTCTTATATACGGTTCACAGTGCTGGACAATTTACGAAGCGTTTAAAAACAAAATGACGGCAGCGGAAATGAAAATGTTAAGGATGTCAAGTGGAGTCACTAAACGCGATTGCATTAGATCTACGCGTATAAGAGGAAGTCTATATATAAAGAATTCGGTAACCGAACAGCTTGAGGCGTCACTCCAACTGTAAGAAAACGAGGTCGGAAAAAGAATTCCTGGATTTCTCAGATGGCAAATGCGCAACAACGTCTGGGGTTAACCACTGAAGCGATCCAGGACCGAGCATTATGTAGACGCGTTCTGCGGTCTGCGACATTAGCCAACCCCATAAGCGGAGCAGCAGCGATGCAGTAAAAATGGGAAACTCGTTACGCATAAGTTCGTATAACGAGGAAAGGGTTAATAAAAGGATAAGAAGAATAAGAAGGTGGTTCCAGAAGGGTATCACTAGGAAAATAAACGCGGTCGTATATTTTTTGGAGTTAAATTTTTATTTGAATTCATCGTGTTTTAGCATGTAAATTTGTTTCGAATTCAATGTTCAAAACTAGGTCTTCTGTAAACAAATGCAAAAAGTCTAAGAGGTTCTAAATATTAGGGAGAAAGATATCTTATCGTCTTAGCGGCAAGAGCCCACAAAAAGAGAAAAAAAAACACAGAGAACAAAAGTACAGAAAAAAAACGAACAAATACAAAAAAAAAAAACCAAAAAGGATAACCACACCGAGGATAGAAACGAGGACGAGAACAAGAACAAAAACAAGAACGCGAACACCCAAACATAAAACGCAGATCACTCGAGAAAAAAGGACACCAACCTACAAACCGAGAAAACCAACGACACCCAAGACGACGACAGAACGAAAGAAGTAATTGTGGCGGAGAAAGCTTACCCTCCTCCACCAACAGAAACCCCAGATACAGAGCGACCCCGCATAAGCAGGAAAACCCGAAACAGCTAAGTACCCCTTTTGATTTTCGATATTAACATACGTATTTTTGCCGCGTTTATACCGACATAAACATAGCTGTAAGAATTCTTACTGTTTTGAATTTTACCGTAGTGAGACGGTTAGTTATTAAAGTGCGTGACCCGTTTGAGTTACCGATTTTCGACAACCCGGAATTGTGGGCCTTCCATTGGCCGAAGCAACAGTTAACGAGTACTTTAAAGAAAAAAAAACATTTTGCGCTGCATTTCCTTTTCGGCATCCCACTCTGTAATCAAATACACGTATTAATTCCCCATCAGGGAAAAACAATTTCTGCATTTTCTTTTCATCTGATTTCCCAATTTTCGCAACAGAAATTGGGTGGCACCTATCTTTTGTTTACTATCTTTTGCTTTAAACGATCTTCGAACCCCCCCTTGCTTAGCAGCCGGTGTGTGCAGCTACATCACAGCTGCTTGTTGCAATTTTCGAGATTCCCTTTTGGGCTCTCTATTCGGTTTTGCATATTTCCCTTCATACGCATCTCAACCACCATCCGTGAGGTTGCGGGTTTTTTTTTCCCGTTTTTGTTTGTTCAAAGTTTGATTTGGTTGCCCGTAGCCCGGCTCTGCTGGTAATTAAAAATTGTCAAATCTAAATTCGCGGATCTTGTAACATGTGGAGCATGTAATGGTAGAAAAAGTATTATGTGATGTTAAAAAAGTTGATAACGGTTATACATCTTCTTGATCCCAGTCCATATAATTTTCCTTAATAACTTGATTAGACTCATAATCGGGGTAATGCACCTCACTTTGCCAATATATTTTTCCAAATGGCTCACTGCTATCTTCAGAGACATATCCGATAGATATCTTACAACAATGTTTTTGAATCTTTCTGCGACACTGGTTTCAATTCACAAAATTATTATACACATTTGCCTGCAATTTGTAAACTTTTTTAAGGGTGTTACTAGTGGTCCCATCGGAACCAGATAAAAAATTAAAAAAAACAAATCGAATAATTTTGTCGGTTGCCAATATTCCAATTCCATAAAATCAATAATATTATTACCTTACCATCCATTTCTGATATTTTCATCACAACAACAACGAAAAAAAGCGATCACTACGAAAGAACAGCCAATATGAAGGACTTGGATTAAATTAGCATGACTTTCACAAAACAACGGTAAAATTTGAATGTGGTGCAATTGCACAATGCATGCATGTGTGTTAGACTCAGGTGGTTCCAACCACCGCTTACTGGGGCGGTAGAAAATAACGTTTATGTCGGTGGTTCCTAGGTGGAGCCACAAAGGGTTAAGGAATCATTAATTTATACTCCTTATATTTTCAGTTCTTCAGCTAGCAATCAAACTTTAAGAGTAGTGATCCCCTATAACTCATATGTTTTAGAATATTTTGATAACACATTGTGTCGAATGCCCTTTTAAAATCAATAAACAATATAATTGTATTTTGGTTTTTTTTTCTTGGATTTCATGAATTTCGTTTGCAAAATTACGGATCAGCTGATTGATATTTTTGTTTTTTTTCTTAAATGTGAAAAGATTTTCTGCCAAAATTCCAAACTTATTTAAATATTCGTATAGCCTCGTATCTCGGTAGTTTCCGACATTATTTTAAGTGCCATTCTTGTATTTGTTCAGACAATGGACATTCTAAGTTTGTCTGGCTCATATTTGACATCCTTGTCATTATAGAATCTAAAGCCATAGCGTTATATTTGAGATCCTTTGGTCGTTTACCGTCTTTTCCTAATGCTTTATTTTCTTTCAATGAGCAAAGAATTTTATACATTTCACTTATGCTGACCACTTCAAAGAACAGCGTTAAGCGCTGTACACTACTGAAGGTACCGGCGTAAGATTTATGTTTCATATGTGAACTTTGTTCTTGATTTCTGATGTAAATGATTCTGCAAACTGATTTTCTATATCATTGGTATCAAGGTGTTTTGCTAATACACCGTTAATATTAACTGATTTTCTTCCAAGTCTTGAGTTAATCATTTTCCATGTTTCTTTAGGATTAATGTTTGAAATAATAAATTGATGTTTATAATAACTACATTTCGTTATGTTCTAATTTTGGTTAGATGGTTTCGGAATTGTTTATATTTTAGTTCGTAGTCTAGATTTTTTCTATTTTTCTTGTATCTCGATGTAATCAATCTTTTTCCAGACACGCATTCCCCAGGTCATTCGTCCAGTTATGTTTCTTTGAGCTTTTCTTGTAAACCACAGAGTATGTTGAAGATTTTGTTGGGACAAACCAAAAATAAAACAACAGAGATATTACCTTTATGATTTTGCCAGATAGAGTAAGAGGACAGTTTTTATTTGTTTTCGCTTTTATAGTTTTGAATGTGTCATAGTATGTATTAGTGTTTGTTATATAAAAACAAATTATGAGTAAATATATACATAAAAAAACTAACAATCCTTCTCTAAGAACCGACCTTTCTTAATTTACTTTATGGCTTTAATCCTAACAAACAAGTGAACTCTTGATGTTTAATTTTCCTTAAATTCTTAATTAATAAGTCAACTGTCATTTTATCAGATCCCTTTCTCGAAAACTTCACGAATGTAATGGGCCTGGATGTAATGGGGCTTCGTCTTGTTATGAAACAGGGATTTTTTACCAACTTCTGAGCGCTGATGTTGTCACCGTCACCTTGTAGGACCGTCAACTAGTTGATTGAATCCAAGTTCCTGCAAAAAACGACACAAATACACAACTTCCTTTGCTGTTGTTGAAAGAGCAACGTATTCGGCCTGTGTAGTGCTCAAGGTTTTTACTTCTCCATGCTACGGCAGCTCCGGCGAGGAAAAATGCGAACCCAGTGTAGGATTTGCGGTCTATAGTGTTACCACCCCAGTCAGCATCTACGAAGCCCTTCAGTTTTTCACCATTCTGAAAATTTTAAGTTTAAAATTAATGCTAGAGTGAAGGTACCTTAATATGTGCTTTGCAGCATTCAAATGCTCCACATGCGGATCTGTATTAAATTGCGCAAACACTCAAATACGTCAAAGACCCAATCAGCGACTGGTATTGCTTCTGATCCACCTTCTTGCATTTAGTGCAGTCATCACATTTATAAAATTTAGTTCCCGGCTCCAGAGGGGTTGCGCAGCTTCTGCATTCTTGCATTCCAAAATCCGCAAGTAAGTGTCGAATCAACTGTTTTTTCGAGATTTGAATTCCATTCTTGGTTTTTGTTATTTCCATTCCCAGGAAATGGTCAATTGGTCCCTTGTCGACGACCTCGAATCTACAACCAATTTTGTGCTTAATGTCTTCAAGTGTCTTGGAATCGGAGCATGCAAGCAGGATGTCATCCACGTAAACCGCCACAATAATCGTCTCACCTAGTTTCTTAAGCACGTACACACATGCATCTCCATGACATCTCTCTAATTTAAGGCTTTTCAAAAAACGATGCAGCTCCTCGTTCCAGTTCCTTCCTGACTGCTTCAAGCCGTATAATGCCTTCTTCAATTTGCACACCTTAGTTTTATTTTCTTCATCTTCAAAAGACTTGGGCTGGTACATGGAAACTTCCTCTTGAAGATTCCCATTCAGGTGTGCCGCTGATACGTCCATGCGATGCACGAAAAAGTTATACTCTGCCGCCAGTGCTGGTGTAGTCAACTCCTTATTTCTGGCTGCATCCCTTAGCCACCAACCGTGCTTTATGGCGAATTGCATGTCCATTTTTGTCATACTTGACATTGAAAACCCACTTTGATTTAATGGGGCTACGATTTTCCGGTACATCCACTAATTCCCATGTCTCATTCTTAACAAGAGAGTTGTACCCCGTCACCATTGCTGCTTTCCACTTGTCTGCATCTGGTCCTTGAAGTGCTTCTTCAACAGCGATTGGATTTGTTGGCCCTTCTTTTTGATTGCTTTGCTTAAAACTAGAGTAATTTACTGGTTTGCGGTCGCGCAATTTTCTGGAAGATCCCAAATAACCATCATCGGAAACAGCTCTAGTTTCACAATCAGCAGCAGCTATATTTTTATTGGACGGATTGACATCAGCACTACCTAACGCCACAACCACATCTGATTGCACGATTGATGGCTTAGACTCATTCATTTCTTCTCCATCAACAAAAGTAGGTTCTTCGTACTTGCGTGCATCAAAAAAATCTTCTTCATCGGAAAACTGTTGATCGTCTTCTGGTGCTGCTGTAGACTCGGTGCTGGAATTCATTAATACTCCTGAATAATCATCAAATGATACTTTTGAAGAACTATTCCCTTGTTCAGATCGCAGAAATCTAACATCTCTTGTTATTATAACTGTCCTTTTAGTTTTGTCGTAAGGTTCTTCCGCATACCCATCCATATAGCACTCATTGCCCTTCCTGCCATAAACCTGTCAATAGGAAACATTAGGTTCTCTACCGAACCATGCTTCATATGGTGTCAAATCAAGCATAACTTTCGTTGGGGAATAGTTTCGCAGGAATGCAACAGTATTAACAGCCTCAGCCGACATAAATTCAGGCATACATGCATCTATTACCATGTATCGTCCCATCTCTACTAATGACCAAGTGGGGTGTACGGAACAGTAAGTTGTCTGCGAAAGCCCTGTTGCTTTAGGAAGTCGGGAAATTCTCTATTAATGTACTCCCCACCATTATTTGATAGTAACATCTTCATCTTTTCACCTGTTTCCAATTCAACCGCTGCTTTAAAAATTTTAAAGAGTCTTAAAACCTCACTCTTGTTTTTCTATAAAATAGACGAATATTCTTCGACTAAAATCGTCTACAAATGTGACAAAGCATCTTGCCCACTAAGAGATGACGTTTCCATGGACGTACGTCGCTATGTACAATTTCTAAAATTCCACTGCTCGCTTGCCTAAGAGCTTGGGAAAGGGTAGAGAACATATTTCTCCTTGTAAGTACACATCGCAATCAAAATCCTCAACTTTCTTCACATTCATGCCGTGGACCATGCCTTTTGTACATAATAGTTCTAAGCTTTTTACATTTAAATGGCCAAAGCGCCTATGCCACTCGCAAACATTACTCGTATCATTTGATGCGGCTAAACACGACTTATTTTTATTATCAATTCATAAATAAACAAATCTCCTCTTCTATTCAATTGCATGACTTTTATGCCGCTATTCGATCTTACGAATGCACTGTCTTTATTAAATTCCACTATGCAATTGCTCTCCGCTATTTTGGTCATCGATAAAAAATTTGTTTTCAGCTGCGGAACATATAGCACATTATGCGAACGAGTCTTGCTGGTCTCATTTCGTTGATATTACCTTTATGACTTTGCGAGATAGAGTAAGAGGACAGTTTTTATTTGCTTTCGCTTTTATAGTTTTGAATGTGTCATAGTATTAGTGTGTGTTATATAAAAACAAATTATGAGTAAATATATATATACAAAAACTAACAGATTTAACCATTCGGGTAAAACATTGTATACAATTTTTATAGAAATTACAATTTTCTATTTTTTCTGTTAATATACTGCTGCGTATATTGGTGTTTTTGTTTTCATGCAGGATCTGGAGTAATGGTCAATAAGTGTTTCAGTACCTATTACTTCGATTTGTGTAACTAATTTGATGACGTTGATAAGTCTTCTCACGGCTGTCATTGACAGGTTTCTACTAGTAATCGGATGAAACACGTTATTTGTACTTATGTTAACATCACCAATTACAGTTAACGATTGTTTTTTGTCAATTTTGTCGATGTTTTGAACTAGTTCATTTATAAACTCATAGGCGTTCAGTCTTGGTGGTCTATTAATTGCAAAAATTGTTCCTTAAAATCCTCTTCGTTCAATGTTCAACGTAATGCATCCACAGGAAACATAGTTCGTACCTATTTTTAAATATCCTATGTCATCTTTAATGTAAACCATCAAACCTGGCTTCACGGTCTGTTCTGTTATATTCCAATGCGTTCTTATTGAACGTATGCATATTTAAAAATAACAAGTAAACACGATAAATTATTTTATAAACTCATTCAATTCCTTTTCGCTTTCCAAGTTTTTATAAAGATTTATCTTTCAGCGAAACAATAACCTGACTGTCATGACTACGGTAAACATGTAGCAACGTTAAGAACCAATTTGAGGAATTAAAATTATCAGATCAGACCTGTTCAAGCGCCTTGTGTTCACATACGGAACAATCATCAGCAGCACAGTGAGATACAAGATGCACTTGAGTAGAAGTGTTACCAAGAGAAAAAAAGGCTACATCTAAAATACCTTGTTGGTTTTGTGGTGAAATGCATTTTCACAAGACTGCAAATATAAGTCACACATGTGTCCCAGGTGCAGCAAAAAGAGCCATAGAGATAGGTATTGCAATATATCAAATGAAAACAAGTGAACCAATGTTTCTACATATTCAAACATCGCCAATTGAATGAAACAGCTACAAACAAGTCACAGTCGCGAATACATCAAGGTTCTTATCAACATCATTGAGTGTATTTTGCGACAGTCCAGGCCTGTGTAAAAAGTTCAAGGTTGATCTTCGCGACTGAGAATCCGGTTTAGCTCTACCAGTAGCATTTGCAGCAGTAAATGTTATTGACAAAGAGCTTGAAATCATCCAAGCGGTCGAATATTTCCAGTGGGCTTCCTCAATTGTTGCAGTTCGCAAAAGTAATGGTTCAACCCACATTTGCGCAGATTTTTGAAATGGACTTAATGACGTTTTGCAGTCATGCCAGAAGAAATATTTTCCAGATTATTCAATTGCCAGTCTTTTAGTCTCATTGATCTACCCGATGATATTTTTAGGTTCAGGTTGAAAATTCCAGTGTATTCCTGACGATAAACAAGGATTGGGGATCGTTCCGATATAATCGAATTCCCTTTGACGTAAGGTCGCACCAGACGCATTCTAGTAAGTAATCGACATGATGATTTCAAGACTCAAAGGGACGTCAACATACCTGAACGATATGGGTCACATCATCTACCACAAATGCCCAAATCCAAAATCAACCTAAGGTATGTAAGCAACAACGGGCAACAAATAGCATTAACGAGCGTGCCCTGGCGCAATTAATTACTTCAATAAATTTGTAAAAGATATGTGAGTAAGATGGATAGGTTTCATGGGATGGTGTATTGGCTGCAGTTCGTGTTGTAACCTGACGACAAACCATTTTGGCTTTGGAGTTTATCAAGCTCTCCGACATCAACGCTGGGCCTTAACTTTAAAGGCTTAGGGTTTCAAAGTCAAATATATTTAATCCGACGGTTTAGAATATGCGGACATACTGTCAAGGCTGATTAACTCCCATTATGTAAGTAAGGAATATGCAGTCGTTGTATCCGTCACACTTGAAGAAGGCATCCAGTAAGCAGTTGTCAACGCCATATTTGTTCTTCCATTGGCTCACATCATCATGTGACTGAAACACAGCGATCAGCAATATTGCAGGTTATCGTGAAATATTTAAAAAGGGGTAAGCCGATTAAAACTGAGATTAGAACAGAAATCGAACCATACTACGCGAGCTACAAATCTATGCAGTGTAAATCCAATAATTAACATATCGGCAACAACTTTAAATTGTTACGATGTAATGATCAGCACATTTATATTAGGCAACAACCGTAAGTCATTGCGACATAATGTGCTGTGTCTATATTGTAATATTTTGGCAAGGGTTTGCAATGATAAAACGTCATTCTACTTTAAAACGCTTAATTAATTATTATTTAAAACAACTCTCAATTAATTCAAAACCAATCTCATTACTATTTTAAAAATCAAATCTCTTCTCGCTTACTATATGACTTAACTTCTTTTCTGTCGCTTTCCAAAAATCAGCTTATCGCCCGCTGTTTCTCATCCTATATTTATACCACATTTTTCGGGTTCTAGTTCTACGAGTATCTCGTAGCTTCTGGTTTGAAACTGGGATAATAAATGAGCTCTTCAACGTGGACAGTTTATTAATGATGTCTGATCCTAAAGTTATGCAACGGTAGATTTTTGATTTTATCACTTCTGTACATCCCCCTCTCAAACTTGTTCGTCCCGAACAAACTCTTCGATATTCTGCCCAGTATAGCGATGTATCGGATCCACATGAACAACTTCCATCTTGTCTCTTCCTCGTTGAATGAGATGGACAACATCGTCGATGCGTTTTACCACTTTATAGGGTCCTTCCCAATCTTCCTGTAATTTGGGTGATACACCATTCGTCTATGAGGGTTGTATAGCCGAACTAGATCTCCTTGCTGAAATCCCGTTGTGGTCGCCTTGACATCCAAATATCAATTCACTAGGTAACCGGACTGTTCGACCAAAAAGGATTTCCGATAGAGTGTGACCTGTGGCGTTGTGTACTGCACTCCGATAGGCTAATAAGAACCATAGATCTGCCTATCCCGATCGCGTTGATTGTTCGGTTCTGTTGAACCGTTCTACCATCCCGTCGGATTATAGGTGAAGCGGTGTTGTTCTCATCTTTTTAATCCCCAGCAGCTCGCACATCATGGACTCGAAGTTGCACCCTTGATCCGATTGCCATTCCATCTGTACGCTCACCCAGTTGTAAACGATCTACTCAATCATGGTTTTAGCTTCATGGCTAGGGGTAGCGAAACCCTCAGGCCACTTACTGAAGTAGTCCATAACAACAAGAATGTAGAGATTTCCATTTTCGGTTTCAGGAAACGGTCCTGCGATGTCAACTTCGATTCTCTCGAAGGGTACTCCAACGTTGTATTGCTGCATTTTGCCGTGAGTTTTAACTCTCGGGCATTTACTGGCGGCGTAAGTGACACACTTTCTGCATCAATTTTCAGTATCGTCCTTGGCGTGCCCCTTTTCTAACGTCGAGCTGCATCACAAACACCTTTCCAACCGAGCTTTCCCACCTTCGCCTCAAAACACCATCTTGAACATGAAGCGAGTCCTATTGAGCCGTTGGGCGGCTACCGCATCTTTTTCTTCATGTCGTACGCAATGTTTCCAATCAAATTTGCAAGGTCGCCGGGACACACCATCCACATAAGAGTGAAGGCTTCTGGAGTTGTTCAATGCACATTGCGACTTGTCCTTCAGGATTTTAAAATTGCAGCAACCACTTCAGAGACGCATGGTCCGTGCGCATTAGGATAAGATAAATGCGCCAACCGTTTGATATCGGCCTGCAACTGCTGAAGTTTTTCTCCCCTCTTCTGGACTCTGCTTCGCAGTTGGACTCCGTATACTTGCTGCATATGGTCATCTCAGATGCGCATTTCTATGGCTTTAACCACAGCGTCGTAGTTGCGTTGTTTATCTTCTGAGATGGTTTACAGCAATTCCGTAGCTGTACTTCTCAGTGCCAGCGTTAGTGCAATCGACTTTTCCTCGTCCTCCCAGTTGTTGGTCATGGCAGCTGCTTCAAATTGTCTTCTATACATTGGCCATGATGTTTGACCATCAAAAACAGGCAGTTGCATCTCTTTCCTTCTACGGCATTCTGTAGAATTTTCACGGGCCTTCTGTTTCTTCACTCTCTCTAGTTCTTTCGCAAGATTTTCAATATTGTGTTCAACCTTCTCGAATTGTGTCTCGTGCATATTTAATTTTTGATCGATTATTTCGAATTTCGCTTCTAGAGAATTCTTGAACTCTTCATCTTCATCTTGAACTTTCATAACAGCCATGTCAACTTTTTGTGCTCACATCCTGTGCTCTTCTTCTACGTCGAACAAAATGGATTTCGGGTATTCTCCTTCTGTTTCGATCGCTTCTTGTAGCCGAAGAATTAAGTCACTCTTTCCTTCAGCTGTGGAAAGATTCCGTTGTATATTGGCAGCGCTATAGTATCTTACAAAATTGGCAGGACTTACTTACTTATTTTTTTTTATTTTAAAACATAAAGGGTATTTGTTCTGCATTTTTATATTTTTGGTATAAATTAGGCCTTTTTTAATTTAATTTAATTTACGTCTGGCTCTCGTAGCGTACACATCTCGTTGCTAATCACAATTCTCTTTCTTCTGACAATCGGTGTCAATCGCAATTATAGATAGGTATATTTATTTCGTTAAGAATAGTTAATAGTACATAGAGATTTAACATCTTTTATATCTTACTATTAAATTATAATATGGCATATTTAAATCGATTTACATATATAAAAAAATTACTGATTACATTTAAGTAGAGAATAAAATAAATAAATAAGGTAATTTGAAAATAAGTAATAATAATAAATAAATAGGTAATTAAAAAAATTAATGAATAAATAAATAAGAATTAAGTAACAAATAGTTGTATAATATTTAAACAGACTAGAAAAGATAAATAATTATAGGCTAACTATAAACTTGCGTCTCTGAAAGAAAGTTATGATGGTTTATAAAGTACTACCGACACGGCCCGGCTTCGCACGGGTGTAATTTAGTACCTACTGCATTTGATTATAGAGTTTCTTTATAAACAATGTTTACGGCCGACTTTTGGTTATAGAATACGAACAAATTTTGTTTGGAAGTAACGCAGGAAAGAGCTACGTGTAGCTGTCCATGGAAAAACCACTGAACGCTTAGGTCTAAGCCCGCAACTTTGAATGTCTGACCTTGTGATTTGTTAATAATAATTGAAAATAACAATCTTATTAAATACTGCAATCTTTTGAATTCGAATGGTAGATCCGTTGTTATCAATGGAATCCCGGAAATTGACACGGTTTCTCCAGTTCCACATCCAGTCAGAATTTTTTACTCTATAGAAAAGTTTTCAGACGTTTAACCTAGAGACGTGTACCAATTTAGGTGGATTAAGGTTTCGCAATTAAATAACAGGACGCCCTTCTTTTAAGACCAATTTATGTGGGGGCAATCAAGAAGGCTGCAATCAATTGGAAAATTCTGTTGGGAAATGAACAGGCTCTTCCTGGTCAAGCACGGTGTCTATAAAGTAGTATGTTTGCGCCTGTGCATTAATTTTGGAGATAATCAAGTCGTTCACTCTTCCTACTTACTCGTTAGTAGGTGGCAAAATAGCTCTCTCCTTGAACCAAGTTATAGACTTAGAACTTATATTATTATTTCTGGATAAACATTGTTGACTAATTCTTGAATTGAATTGAATTGTCATTTCCTATTTTGAGCAACAACGGTTTTCGTGTGCTTACAACGACACTTTCATATTTATTTTGAGTTCTGATCTATTCATACACGGCCAGAGATTTATACAATGAAGCATTAATTTCATTAGCACGTGTCTGTCTTGTTACCTCTGTGCAATATCGTGCATCCACCCATGGGTGAATCCGTACGGCGCAAATTGAAAACTTGTTCGACATGGTTGCTTCGCTCCAAACTATTAATGAGCAGTCACGTATTTTCCAGTATAACTTTGTTTTAAAATGCTACAAACAGTGTTTGTATCCTCAGTAACAATCGTTAGTAGCAGCTTTAATTGATTGTAGGAAGCTTCTCCTGCGTATTCGGCGTTAAGGTTCATTATATTTGTAGGCATCGACAGTCCGAAATTCGAAATAGATTTACCCGAAAGTTATTTTACTACTTTATTCAAATCGAACATCGCTTCGCCAAAAATGGTTTGATCTTATTGAATATAATCTGACATTAACGCTCGCCGTCGTCGATTCAGTATATCTTCGGCCATATTTTGCCTACATACACTTGTTGCAGAGAGATACAATATAGGTCACTTGACAAAACGCTATAATAATGGCAAGCAAATACCTTAATGACCTCGATGAACTGCAAACAGTAGCTTTCGTTAATGTGTTGTCCCATTGAGAGTCATTTTTCAAGAGACACCGCTTTGCATGCTGCTTTATTGGTATTATTAGTTACTCCTTGTATGATTGGCCCCTTACAATGTGAAGTAGCATTCTCACATGAAAATATTCACTGTTGCTGGGATGAACTACATAGACCCTCCACAGAACATCCGTTTTCTTAACATTCAACTGGAGTCCCTTGTTTTCTCCGTTAAAATGTTTTGACCGGGCCTAATTTTGTTCAGTAACCATACCAGCAAATGTACATGTTGCAACCCACGTTTCTGCCATTCAACAGTGTACATGTGACAATGTTGTACAACGTTGTATCGCGGGATAAAAATAGTCTAGTCTGCGCAGGCCCATTTACCCCAACTGAAAGCGCCTACATACGGGGCAATTGCGAACACAATCCATAAGGTGCTATTCCAACAGAAGCTCTTACAGGGTTTCCGTAGTAAGAATTTCAAATTAGCAAAAATCTGAAAGAATAGTGTGTAGGGTTACCGTTTCTTTTTTTAGATTGAAATTCAAATATTCATTCAAATAATTTGTTTTATTTATAGAATTTATAAAACAAAACGAATTTACCTTTTTCCACACCACCGAGAGGTAAGAATAAAGGCGCGGCTTAAAAGCACAAATTGCACAAAACTCAAAAAAAAAAAAAAAACTAAATACACCTTTCAAAAACATAAAAACATTCATAAATAAATTCTGATTTCAATGATTCGTACAATTTTGCTTTGATGCTACAGCTCGTTATGAAATTGTTGAAATTGGCAGAAAATTTATTTTCAAATTGCTCAGGAGCCTCCATATATAACCTTGGTGGTCTGACTAAATGTGCTTTATCATATTGCTTGAAGTCGATGAAAGTTCGAGAAGCGCCTTCTTCGTCAGCTAATTGTAATTCACAGCCAAAATTAATGTTGTGCCAGACAGAATAAGAAATATTTAATTACTTTGTTTATAAGGGTGAGAATATACTTTTTAATAAGGAAGAACAACAAGGATGTTAAAATATTTGATAACAAAAATAAACTTTTTAGCGTTGCAAATTTATGAAAAAAAAGTATAATCTGAAATAAAATTCACAAACACCCTGTTGCAATGTTTCAGATTCCAAGATTTGTTTACCCTGTTTTATATCCTTTTCTTACTTATTGGCGTGTGTTGCTATCAACTTCTAACATAATACCAAAACACACAAAGGATAACTGTACCAAGGTCACACAAAGATAAGGAAAATATTGCGTGACAGTGAACCTACTGTCTGATGTATATACTATGCTCTGATGCACATCAATTTAATGGGGGTTGAATAGCATATATATATATATTGTTTTATTTGTATTTATAGACTTTACAAATGTTCAGTGAAATCCTTTACTGAAGAGCTTTATGGATTCTTGGACTCCCAAATTTGTAAAAATACCATTCTACTTGGCGATTTTAACATTAACTTAACGTTTGCTTCTTCTGACGTTGATTACTTTCTGACAATTCTGCCTTTATTCCGTTTTGATTCTTTTTTGGATCAGCCTACCCGTTTAAACTCGTGTTTGGACCATATATTTACTAGAGTCCATCGAAACAACAAAACCAAGTATAAAACTATGATACTTGACCTGAATCTTACTGATCATTGTTTAATAAATTTTCAAATGGATGGTTGGATTCTGAGAACTGAATCATTTGTGCATAAGGCATTCGATAAAATTGACTATACCAGACTTAGAAACTGTTTAAATTTCGAATTTCGGAAAGACGTTTCTTGCGCAACTGATCCAACGATAGCCTTCGACACTTTTCTAATGAAGCTTCAATTGCATATTGTGATTAGTAAACAGATTATAAGTCGCTCAAACAATAAAAACAAGTGTATGAAACCATGGATGACGATTTCACTTCTGAAAAAAATTCGATTGAGACATAAACTTTACCTACAAGTAAGAAGGCATCCAAATAATCTCAGACTCAAACAACACTACAAAAAAGTAAATAATGTTATTGATGAAATTCTTAATACAACAACTTCAGAAATGGATATAATTCTGAACGTCAATAACTCAACTATATCTGACCCTTTAGAAATTGCTAATTTATTTAATGATTTCTTTCGTAATGTTAGGTCTTTTCAGAACATATCCAACCATAACTACAATAATAGGATCAACAATGACCTAGTTGAAATTGGAAGTCAAACTGCTAGTTTTTTTGTATACCATTCACTGCTCTAGAGATACATAAAATAATTTGTTCTTTTAAACCATATAATTCTACCTCCGCTGATATGATATCTAGTCGTATGTTGAAAAAATTTCATTTCAAATCTCGGATGTTTTGTGCTCTATTTTCAATAAAAGCATACGACAAGGTTTAGGCATCCAACGACTTCCCGATATGGAAAATTACAACCTTTCGAAGATTTCATATCTGCGCTAACATAGTTTTCGACAAGAATTGAAACTGGGTTGCTGCAATCCATGTTAAATCTTTTAAAAGGTTATTGGCATAAGTGTCCTGATTGACATGAATTGACCCGCTGCAAGAAATCGAACAACTCTAATGCATCATATTAATCCTATTCAGCAACTAGTCCATCATCAATATAAAGGACAAGGATCAAACGCTTTTCACCTCCTTCTCGGATAAATACACAAGGATCCATTTTACTAGCTTTAAGATGGAACTTCTTAAGCACGCTTGTGAATTTCCTGTTCCAGCATCGTGATGCTTGCTTTAACCCATTAAAGCTTTTTCGAAGTCTGCAGACCCTTCCCGATCCACCATCAAAGCCTTGAGGTTGCTGCATGAAGATTCTCGTCACCCAAGTCTCCATTTAGAAAGCCTGTCTTTACATCAAACTGCGTCAGATTCAAACCTTCATTAGCGGCAATAGCGAATATCGCACGTATTGAAGTAAACTTTGCCACAGGGCTGAATGTCTCTACATAGTCTATTCCTTATTCTTGATTAAAACCTCTTATAACTAACATGGCTTTAAACTTTTGTTCCCCGTTCGTGCCCAAGTTCTTTAGCTTATAGATCCACTTGTTGTCGATGATTTTCCGATCCGATGGACCTTGAACAATGTTCCGTGTACGGTTTTGCAATAAGCTCCTCATCTCCTCGTCCATCGCCGCTTTCCAATGAGTGACATCTTTGCATGTAACAGCGTCTTTGTAGTTGTACGGCTCACCGTGAACGAAGAAAGCGTGTCTTTTGATTAAGTTGCACACACTTGAACTCTTTATTTTCCCTACTTCTCAATCTATCTTTTAATGGAACTTGCTTCTCTTTAACGCTGTCAAAAACTTTGTCAGTATCACCATCATTTTCGCCCTCTGAATTATCGATATCATCAGCTGACTGAAAATCTGAAACTGCTGCCATTCTTTACCTTCTATTGGAATTCTCTAGAGATATATATCTTGATCTATATCACTTTGGCAAGAATCGAAATCCACTGCTGGGACAATAAAAGTTTCAGAATAATTATTAGAATTAGAAATCACCTGCCTTCTTTTTCAGCTTCAACCGTTTCCTTAAAAATAGCATCCCTTGTCACCTCTACTTTTCTAGTCATAAGTATCCAAATGCTTCAGTGCCGAAAACCTTGAAGTAACTCATTTCAGACTCCTTGCCATACCACAGCTCGTATGGATTTTTTTCTTTAATGCTACTATTTCCTGTACTGTTTAGAACATACACAGCAGTTTTCTCAGCTTCCGCCCAAAACCTTTTAGGCATCGCGTTTGCTAAGAGCATTGTCCGAGCAGCTTCTACAACCATGCGATTTTTCCTCTCGGCACTTCCATTTTGTTCTGCGGTGTAGGCCACAGTTGTTTCATGTGTTTGTGTTTTTACAATGGAACTTTGACATTTCCTTTAACAAAATCGGTCCCATTATCCGTGCGAAGCATTTTAATTGAATGCTGGCTGTCACTTTTGGCTCGATTTATAAACTGTCCAATTGAAGCACAAACCTCTGACTTATTTTTCAGAAAAATCACGACTTTGAAATGTGAATAATGGCCCCTAAAAGCACGAAATACTTCGAGCCTACTACTGAAGTCTCTTCCATAGGCCCGCATTCGTCAGCATGCACTAGTTCACCTGGCTTATGAGACCCAAAACTACTTTTGAGAAAAGGTAACCTGTGTTGCTTTCCAAAGAAACAGAAATCACACGTAAAATTAAGATTATCTTTGAAGGTGATACCTTTTTACTTTAACTGTATGCGCACATGGGTTGATGAGCCATCCTTTCATGCCAAACCTTAAGAGGCAAAATACGTTTTGTTGCCAAATTTGTCACGCTTTCTTTCACACTTTGTACATAGCTTACTGTCGGGCATAAATTTAAGACCTTTATCCAAAGCACGATTCTGTGAGAATAAATTAGCAGAAATCTTTGGCACATACAGAACATTCGAAAGATGCTTCTCAGTCCAAGTTTTATCATCAAAAGCGAAAATATTTATACTTCCGATACCCAATTCTGAGATTTCCGCTCCCAATGCGAATTCCTATCGTATTAGAAAAACGTTCATAGAGAGCAAACCATTCTTTTCTACTTGTCATATGTTCGCTCGCTCCCGAACCCAGATTATTGTTTACATCGTTATTGTTTACATCATTAACAATCAACGCGTTGAAGGTGACTGCTGCTTCACTTTGACCTATTGTACAATACTTTTTTACAATTGATCGCCACAGATTCGCAAACAGATTTATCGCCCCATAGCACCTGACTTTTACTTCCAGTCCATTGATCACCATCGCCCACCACTAGTTTGCGCTCGAATGTATCGTTCCCCGGTACCTCACTTACCGTTCCAGTCCATCGTTGATTATTGATTATAAAAGATCTGCAAATAAGTGCATCGCTCCTTGATGCCTCACCTCGACTTCCAGTCCTCTTTTGGTTGATATTTCTCTTCTGATAATCTCTTTTCCAATGACCATACCCATTACATGCAAAACACTTTCCTGGCTTTCTTTGTTGCTTTTGTGCCTTTTGCTTTGCTACTTGCTGTACTTGTAGAATTAGATGATTGTGACGAAATGTGAGTTTCTTCCATTATCAGCCGTGTCGTCAGATTTTCCAAGGTTTGCTCTCATGCACAAAAAAAATATTTAAACTCACCTGGAAGAGTCATCAATATCTTGGTTATAACCATGCTCTCTGAAACGTCTTCTCCCACATCCTTAAGTTGCCGAACAAAATTCTGCAGCTTAGAAATATGTGTTGCGACATCAACTTCTGGATCCTTTTCAAAGCTGTAAAAATGCTGAAGCAGCATGTGAACATTGGCGTTCCATGTCTGTTCATACACAGCTTTTAACTTCATCCACATCTCCTTTGCAGTACTGCAATTAACGATGTGCCTTAGCGGAACAGGTTCAATGCTGGTCACGATAATTCGTTTGCCAAGTCCGTCTTTTTCCAAGTCAATAGACGTTTAATTATAGGCTAAAATAGCCCTGATGCGTTTAATAAAATATTAACTTGAAATTTTCACACAGCATACTGTTCCGAAGTCAACAATTTTCCCACTTTAAAATGCTCGCTTTCCATCTCCTTTAATGCGAGTACCTTACGCGCAATACTACGTGAATATTTAAACTCCCAAAAAAATTTGCAGATATTAAGAAAAAACTGATTGCCCTTTTATTTAACCTTTTACTTTGCCGCGTGATCTGGGCCCATAACCTGTTAAGTTATACTGTTAAATTAGACCACACAACCGCCTCTGTGAGCAGTGAAAAGAATCTGAACTTTATTATACACTAGTGTAAGTTAAGAAGAATACAAATTACAGTAGTTTAGTTTAGACCAATTAGATAATAGTGGGAGGTAGCATTGCCAAATTCAATATATTCAAATAATCATGTTACTCGTTACTTTACAACATTATTATACAACTAGGTGGAGTGGAAAGTAACCTCCTTGGAAATGAAAAAAAAATTTTGTTTAAATGTTTTTTTTATTTTATTCAATATAGTCCCCTTTCAGCTTGATACACTTATTCCAGTGATTTTCCAACTTCTTGATCCCGTCCGAAAAGTAATTTTTTGGAAGCTCTGCAAAATATTGATGAGCCATCTTTTGAGGTTTGGCAAGAGATAATAGTCCGAGGGAGCCAGATCGGGCGAATACGGTGGATGCGACAGCAATTGGAGCCGTAAGTCATTGATTTTAGCTGTGGTTACGATGCTCTTATGCGCCGGCGCATTGTCTTGCAAAAACAAAATTTTTTTTCACTTCATGTGAGGCCGTTTTGCAGCGATTTCGGCCTTCAATCGCTCCAATAATGCACAGTAATACTCGCTGTTGATGGTTTTTCCTTTTTCGAGGTAGTCCACGAAGAGTATGCCATGACAATCCCAGAAAACTGACGCCATAACCTTTCCAACACATTGAGCCTCCCTCGGCCGTTTCGGAGCACTCCTGCCGGCTTCAGTCCATTGCCGGGCACTCATTCTGTTCTCTGTTGTGTAATAGTGGATCCAGGTTTCATCAACAGTTACCAATCGACTCTCTTTCGAAGTGCTCTCGCGTTCGTGTTTTTGGCCAGAAGTGAGCCTGCGCTCACGGCATAATAACTTTTCCATATGCAGAATATTGCCCAAAATATGGCGTGTGCGCTCAGTACTAATCTTTGTGGTATCTGCTAGCTCATGCACCTTCTCTTTCCGGTCAGCCAACACCATTTCATGTATTTTTTTTGACATTGTCCTCTGTAACCGCATCGGAGGGCCTGCCGCTGCGGACTTTATCGGAAGTGGAGTCGCGGCCACCACGAAACTCTCGAAACCAATATTTGACGGTGTAATCTGACGGAGCATCAGCCCCATAATATTTATCCGACTTTTCTTTTGTTTCCTTCGCCGTTTTGCCTCTCAAAAAATAATGTTTTATGAGAGAACGAAAATCGTTTTTGTCCATACTCAACATGATGCCAAACACATCAACAACAATCAGCTGTCAAACAAAACTAAAGACAGTATCGCACTAAAATTTGGCATGTCTGCCTAAATATGAACGGACTTCAAGGCACCATAACCTTTTTTGCAGTAGCAGCACATTCTGGCGGTCAAGGAGGTTACTTTTCATATACGAGTACTTTAGTGATAACTCATTTATTTCATCTGTTATATCTTCAACATTATTAACATTCATTTGACGATTACTGAAAGAACCTTGTTGTTTTCTACAATATTTTCTTTTAAGTAAACACTTAAGCAAACATTCGTCAAACAAAGCGAATCGCAAAACACAATAAATTCTTTTATTGAGAAGACGCCTCTTGCTGACAAAATCTTGGAGATTAGTGACCATTATTAAGTGGATATGGCTACGAGCACCACGGTTCAGCTCTAACGCCAGTAATAGAGCGCCGTATTGAACAGATTCGTCGACAAGTGCAGCAGCTCCTCCGAATAGGTCGCCACGACCGGTCATCTCACCGATCCATGAGCAGAAATCGTAAACGAACCTCTGCTACGAACACCACCGATTTTTTTGGAGAAGATGCTCATAAGTGTCGCTCTCCCTGTACATTCGTGTCAAAAAACCATTAACCGATAAAAATTCTTAAAAGCAATTCCTGGTTGACTCCGGCACAGATACGTCCGCGATACTCTCCCTCTAGAAGGGGGAAGCTGGCCGAACATATCAAAAACTATCGCTGAACTCGTCAAACACTACATTCAGTTTTAAAGATCGAAAGTTCAACATTACAAGAGATTTTATCGCAAGCTAGATTTTTAGCTTCGCCGTGCCGTAAAGAATGCGGTTCCTTGCCAGTCATCCTCGTAGACCTTCGCTCAACTGTGAAAAGCAGAAAGTGTATTACTCCAGCCGAGATGATCTTTAAAAACTCACGAAAAGGTCATTGAAGTAAAATCAGTTTAAGAGAGAGCGACTCTTTGGTGCCAACAGGTGCAGCCATATTTACATTCGACTTGATTCGATGACCCAATGCAGTCAAAATCGGATGGGTTAGAGTATATATCATATACAGTCGAACTTCTATGAGTCGAATTTTCTTTAACTCGAAACAATCTGAATGCCAATAGCGCTTAGAGAGAAACATCATACGTTCTTACTTCTGTAACTGGAACCTCCACAACTCGAAGTTCTCCATAACTAGAACAAAAAAGAGTGACACCAACATCCTATAAATCGAAGTTTTTGGAAATTTTCCATGTTTACGAGGATTTTTTTTAACATTCTGTCTGTAGGCTAATCTAAAGTCTGATATAACGCTAATGGATTGTGTTAATCATATAACAAAAGCATGGCATGTTGACGTTAGTAGTGAAACAATAGTAAATTGCTTTAAAAAAACAGAATTTGGTTAGAATTCTATGTAATTTAATAAAAAGTAATTTTACAAAAAGTGCCATTATTGAGGAACGATGTTTAGTGCAAAAAAGAATACGAAACCTCGTAAGCATTGGCTAATGCAACATCTAATGCTACTCTTGATGAGTATATTGAAGTTATCCGTGCGGCATCGGATAAAGAATAGTGCCGCAGTGCGTCCCAGCTTGTCGTAAGAGGCGACTAAATGGGACACCAATCATATACAGGCAACTATGACACCAAAAATGAGCCTGTGACACTTTAACACCTTAAAACTTCCCCACAAGTTTGTATGCAATCAGTGGGTTCCCACGTCTGGAGACTACCGGTGGGGTAAAAGAACAGTCAATCAATTCGAAATGAGCATACAAGTGTCAAACCACTCAAACTTTAAACTTCATGGAAATGATCGCAATTAATAGCACTACCCCGCTGGGCACCACGATTGCAACGCACTCGGGTGATCCCAGAGCAAGCAGAAGTGCTTGTGTCAGAGCCCGACGGATTCCGGGGGCGGGCAAAATGAAGTTTCTAAAATATTTTCATAAACTTCGGTTTGCAAGTTGGAACGTCGGATCGATGACCTCAAAAAGTTTAGAACTGGAAGCGATTATGCGTCGCAGAACTCTACAAATCCTGTGCGTACAGGAAACGAAGTGGTGTAATACAGGAAATAAAGCGCGTTTTCTAGATTTAAAAACTAAGTCATTTAAAATGTTCTACCATGGAACGGTCAATGGACGAAACGGTGTTGGAATCGTTATTGCAGCGGATCTTCTAAGCAACATCGTTGGTATCTTCAAAATAAGCGACCGCTTGATGAGTGTTAAACTCGTCATACACAATGAAACGTGGAACATTGTTAGCGCGTACGCTCCACAAAATGGATGCGACCAATCGGAAAAAGATACATTTTGGTCAGAGTTCGGTAATTTGCTTAGAAATATACCTATGGATGAGATGCTCTTCGTAGGCGGAGATTTAAATGGCCACGTCGGAGAAACAAATGTTGATTATGAGGACTGCCACGGTGGTAAAGGCTTTGGAACCAGAAATTCAGCTGGCGAAGACATCCGTGCAGCATGTAGGGCTTACGGCTTAACCGTTTTAAATACAATGTTTATTAAACATCAACGACATCTTATCACCTATAGCAGCGGAGGCCACGAAACGCAAATAGATTATCACCTCTGCAAAATGTCGATGAGAAACCGTGTTAAGGACTGTAAAGTAATACTTGGAGAATCGCTAGTAAGCCAACACCGTCTGCTCATTACAGAATTTTTCACAGCGGAACCACCGAAAACACGGGCATCGTTTGGAAAGCCAAAAATCCGGTGGTATAATCTATCGAAGGAACGAAGCGCAAGATTTATCGCACTGGCTAAAGAAGTACTTCAAAATATAAGTGGTATAGCAGACTCACTTAGCCCGCAAGAAATGTGGAACAGCATGCACGAGGAATGCATAACACTCGCAAAGTCCCATCTGGGGACTATATCGAAATACCATCACGTCGGCAAAGAAACATGGTGGTGGAATGACGAAACCAAACGAGCTGTGGCCGACAAGAAGAGTGCATTCCAAGCGTGGACAAAATGCGATCGGAGCGACGATATCGAAAAAGCTCGACTGGCTCTTGAATACAAGCGTCTTAAAAAGATCGCAAAGAAAGTCCTGGCTCGAACTCGAGCGGCAGAAGTGGAAAACCTGTACCAGGAGTTGGAACAAATATCCTCACGATCGGCGGATAGAAGACAAGCTATCCAAGAAGTTCAAACGTCGTACAGTACTAAAATGCCAAATATTTTTAAGCTCGCTGCACAGAGGAGAAAAAATTCAATGGAAATAACCTCGCCGAAATACATCAAAAACGCAGACGGTCGTTTACTAACAAATGAAAAGGAAATTTGTGACCGGTGGCTTAAATACTGCAAGGAGTTGCTTAACAAACAGTTTCCACGTGACATCGTGCCGACAGCTGGTTTATTCGAGGAGGAAGTTTCGGACTTTTCAATCGAAGAAATAAGTATAGCAATTGGAAAAATGAAGCCGGGGAAAGCGGTGGGACCAGACAGCATTCCATCAGAGTTTTGGTCGAAGATGGAGGGGATCGGCAGCGTTTGGCTATCGAAACTTTTAAATAAATGTGGACAACCTATGCCGAATCAATGGAGAAGTAGCTTCTTGGTTCCATTATACAAAGGAAAAGGCGACACTCGAGAATGCAACAACTACCGTTCAATCAAGCTTATGTCACACACAATGAAAATCGTCGAAAGAGTCTTAAACGAACGTCTTCGGCAAATAATAAAGTTCGATAATAGCCAGTATGGATTTGTTGAAGGAAGATCGACGGTGGACGCTATCCAAAGCCTACGAATAATAATGGAAAAGCACCGAGATTCGTCTAAGGATTTACACATGGTATTTATCGACCTCGAGAAAGCATTCGATCGAGTGCCTAGGCATCTCATATGCGCCGCGCTGAGGTCTCAAGACGTACCGGAAACGTATGTTAGAATAATACAAGACAGGTACGGAAACGTGAAAACTGCGGTTAAAAGCTCTGCTGGACTAACGAGAAAATTTCCAGTTAATGTCGGAGTGCATCAAGGAAGCGTACTTAGCCCTTTCCTCTTTAACGTAGTATTCGACTATCTTTTAAAAGACTGCATGCGCGAGGCAAATGTAACCCCAATTCTCTTCGCTGACGACGCAGTTATACTTAGCGATAACGTCGAAGATTTACAGAACGCCTTAGATTCATGGAGAAATGAGCTAGAGAGAAACGGGTTTAAAATAAGTCGTTCAAAGACGGAACATTTGACGTGCCCATTTGCGCATCCGTTGCGACCTGTTCCGGATATAATGTTAGACGGAATAGTTCTTCCGAAAAGCACTATCTTTAAGTACTTAGGATCAATCGTTAACATGGAAGCGAAATGTGACGACGACGTAAACCACAGAGTGAGTGTGGGATGGATGAAATGGCGGGAAAATTCGGGAATCTTTTGCGACCGAAAATTTCCACTTAAATTAAAGGGGAAACTCTACACCACGGTTGTAAGACCAGCTCTTATGTACGGCTCACAGTGCTGGACAATGTACGAAGCGTTTAAAAATAAAATGACGGCAGCGGAAATGAAAATGTTAAGGATGTCTAGTGGAGTCACTAAACGCGATTGTATTAGATCTACGCGTATAAGAGGAAGTCTACATATAAAGAATTCGGTAACCGAACAGCTTGAGGCGAATAGAATAAGCTGGTATTGCCACGTTCAAAGAACATCTGCGGAAAATCCGGTTAAAAAGGCACTATCAATGAATTCCTGGATTTCTCAGATGGCAAATGCGCAACAACGCCTGGGGCTTACCACTGAAGCGATCCAGGACCGAGCATTATGTAGACGCGTTCTGCGGTCTGCGACATTAGCCAACCCCATAAGCGGAGCAGCAGCGATGCAGTAAAAATGGGAAACTCGTTACGCATAAGTTCGTATAACGAGGAAAGGGTTAATAAAAGGATAAGAAGAAGAAGATGAGTATATTGAAGTAGATATTTGCACAGTATATTTTTTATTACCGATAAAGAAATTGTAGAACATCATAACACTAAACCTTTAAATCTGTATATTGATGATGATGACGATGATGACGATGATGATAATTCGATGATATGATGATAATTTGATGATATAGAGGTTGTAAAACAGCGTTCTACGCAAGAAGTTATAAATTGCTTAAAAATGTTAAACATGTATTTGAAAACCATGGTTTTATGTAACTGACAAACACTTTGAAGCCTTACATAAGTTAGTCTTTAATTGAAAAAAAATAAGAAGAAACCAGGTTTGCAGCCTTTAATAACAAAATATTTAACCAAAGTACCGTAATTTTTTTTATATATAATACATACATATTTAAATAAATAGGAGATAAAACTGCATGTGTATATACCAAAAATGTTGTTCTTTTTTATTAAATTACAAGCTTGTTTATTTTTATTCTATAAGTAAAAGTCTCTATAAGTCGCACTGTTTTGGATGGCAGATGGTAGTTCGAGTTATAGAAGTTCGACTGTATATATAACATCACCCATATATAAGAATGTGTTGCGTATTTTGTTAAAATCATGGACACACCAAAGATTTATGCACCAGTTCGCAACTGTGCAAAAACTGTTGTCCACCTTCCACCCTATGAAGATTGCTCACGTTTTTATTGCATCAACTGCAATTGCGAAGACCACAGATCAAACGATCTAGCCTGCCCTGCATTCCTCCATTATAAATCGGTCAACAAGATCAAAATTGACCGTCGATGCACTATTTAAGACGCGTAGCAAATTTACAACCATAACTCTTCTCTACACCAACTTTCTACTCCCCAAATTTTGAAGAGCCTACTTTGGCAAACATAAATAAATAAAGGTGCGGCCAAAACGAACACACATCACAATACAAAGACAATCTTAAACTGGAACAAACTCCTTCAGTTCAACACAAACCGTAAGAAAAGTATATTAAAATTGATCCATGCTAGCACAAAATCTTCAAAAAATCAATAATCTACCGAAATATCACATGTAACCCAAACTCAAAAAACTACTCATATATCACCCGTCAACAAAATTAAAAACAGAATGTAAGAACCCTTGTCAACAAAATTAAAAACAGAATGTAAGAACTGGAAAAACTAGAACTCTCAACAATATTACCTGACTGAGGAAATTATAAGAAAATAAGTTACCAATCAAAGATTCACACCTACAACAACGACTTTATTGTCAATAGATTTAAAAATTCTCCTAAGAAACTTACAAGGCTACTGCAACGAAAAACATGCTCTTGAGTGACTTATAGCTAATTATGAACCACACCTGATTGCACTCCAAGGAACATAATTTATCTCAAAAAATTCTACTTTATTTCCCATGGAAAATTATAATCCATTCCACTTCAATAACAACTATCGCTTCTTTTAGGCAGGAATAGGATTTCTTGTAAGGAAGAACATACCAATATAGTAGATTCACATACTCGTATGTATAACGTCCTTGACCGATTTCCTTGATCAAACCATTGAAACTGCTTTAATAATTTCCATTTAAATAACCAATATTTTTTTTTTCATTTAATTTTTAATGCAATTTTATTCAATTTACATTCATTAATTCTTACAAGCTATACAAAAAAACGCTTAATCATTAGCTTAAATAACTTAAAAAATATCTTGTTGTAACTAACTGGGCCCATGCGAGCACACTACGTTAAACGTAATTCATAATCTCTATGTCTGTCGATGTTCATTACAGTATTTTATTATTATTTTTTATTTACAACAATAATTAAATTAAAACTATGAAAATGAAATTTATTGTAAAACTTAGTTTGCGAACTATTTTTCTTGTTTCTATAAAATAAAACTTAAGACTAAAACTTATAACAACCTAAATAATAAATCTTAAGCCTACTTAAATAAACTTATTGTATAGGTATTATTTTTTATTTTTTTTGAAAAGCTAACAGGTTTTGTTTCTGTATTTTTTTTTATATTTTTTTTTTTTGGCGATGGCGATGGCGCGATAATTAGCTCATTGGACTATCACGCAGAGAGCCTAGGCTCGATTCCTGGCTGGATCACCATCAATTTTTCAAATCGCCATCACCCTTTCGGCGGGCAATGGCAAACTCCCGAAAGTAAAATTGCCTACGAAAAGCTTCTAAGGAGTGCCGTTTGGACTCGACGATAAACCGTTGGCCTCGCTCAGATGTGACAAAAATGACAACATGAGCAACACAAATGAGTGTCAAGAAGCTAGGCCATGGCCCATACCGGGCTGCCAGAGCCACAGTGTTCTGTTTTTCGTAAAACTAGACTAACCCTACATAAACCTATGTAAGCCGTCCACAGCTAAAAATATAACAAAAGAAAATGAGAAGCCGACTGTGCTCTCTATTGGAATTACCCTGTATTCGGGGAATTTGGCGACGAAGATAACTCTTTTTCTGCAAGCCACTAAAATTCTTGGTTTTCCCGAGCAAAACCCCTCATGTTGCACTCTCTATCGCCCTACTAAACTGGAGGCGCTGTCAAAGTTGAGTCGGCACAGCTAATCTATCCTGCATCAAACCTTTCATATCGATGTAATGAAACTCTTCTAGGGGAATAAAGACGTCAAAGCGAACTCTCTCGTGATATAGATAATTCGGTAGTAAGCCCCGGAAATCAGGTTACTCAATGAGGTCATTGCTCTTGTAACGTGCCTTCGAATCAACTTAATAACAAAATTGTCCACTCCTATTAGATTCGCCCTATTGTACAAAACCTCATTTCGATGGAATTGTATGTACTCAGACTCTGGTGTTCTTTACAGGCGAAGACAAGCCTTCTCAAACACCCGAAGCTTTTCCATCAGACTTGCTCTCACGTTGAACTACACCAAATACAAGCATACATACATAGCGGATCACCTTTACCTTCGGCTAGTCTCTTTGTAAGGGCAAAAGTACCTTTGGCTCTGGCCAGAGCAACATCTATATGTTTGTTAAAATACATATATTGATCTAGCGAGATCCCAAGGTATTCGACTACATTTCGACAAGCAAGTGATTGCCCGTGTTGTCCCATGATCTAAAATTTTCGCCACTTCCTTCTGGTATCCGCAGAGGCCCCAGACAAAGGTGTCCTAAAAAGAATTGTTTCCGACTTCTGAAAGTTGATCTTCAACTTCTAGCCGTGGCAATATTATTTAACTTTATCGAAGTGTCGTTACAATAGAATGTTTATAACCACAATTTCTGGACCTGATTTGTACGCGATGAAGTCGAATTATCCGCATCTTGTTGCAGACCGTTTTTGATTCGAAATGTTCCAGTAGAAGTCACATCACCATTCTTCACAATGTCTGTCTGTGAGCATATTGAAAAGAATATACAGCAGTGGTTTACTTTGGTTTAGTTTGGAAAAGAGTATAGATCAACCAATTCCTATTTCACTGCTCGCTATTCTCTCCAAGAGTTTTGAAAAACAATAGCGTTACATTGACTCCTTTCCTAAAAGAGGTGTAGGAATGTGGGATTACCAAAAAATACTCAAAACCGTATCGTCTTTTAGAACTGGGAGTTAATATTGCTGAATATAACTCTTCCTTATCAAAACTAGATAACGGAACACCACAAGGCTCTCCCCTATTTGTGTCAGCAAATAATTCTCCAGAATTTTCTGGGATATATGCGGACAATACTATATTTATGTTGTATCCTCTGGAGATTCGGCTAAGGTAAAATCGATTTTAGAAAAAAAGATACAACTATTTATAAATGGGCAGCGATTCGCCCTGATAAAATAGAATTGCTTCGTGTTCGCAGAAGAAGAAAATGCAATCCATCTCCATTCAACATTCGGGGTTTACCAGTTCCTCTTCGAAAACAGCTGAAAATATTCGGAACCCCTTTCCTCAAATTGAATACAGAACTAAAAAAAGTTTTTGATCAACTAAAACAGCAGAACAATATTCTGAAAATGGAATGTTAAAAAAAAACAAAGGCCCTTACATGGAAACTGCTTTTCGCATAGCAACAACTCTTTTTTTTTTTTTTAAAGAACTTAACACCCAACTGGGTATGAATACACTTATAGTGCCTCAGCATGTCTAAAGTTTTATGGAAAAATGGACAGAGAGAGAAGAAAGATGTTTGAGCTTAGTGGTTATATTGCTCCATGGGTGTTACGCAACATTTAACGGGGTGACTACACTACACATTTGGGAGCCAGTTCACTTGAGCCACGGGAGCCCACAATTGTTGAAATGCCTTTCAACATGGTATTACTAATTAAATGTGGAAGACAAAAAAAATATTTACGTTCGTACAGCTTCAGGGGCACTGAAAGCAATGAGAATTTATGCTGTTCCTTTAGAAACAGGATATGAAACCTAGGAAAAAGAAGAACATTTAATTTGGTCAGAAAAATTATAACAGATCGAAGGTATCCTCTCTTCGGAGTTCCAAAAAATAAATTTTTTTTCCAATAAAATTCCAATCGAAAAACCTCAATGTCTACTCTTACTAGAATATTAACGCTGGTATCTGCAGAAAAAAAGTTTTGAAACGGATACAATTTTAGCAAAAGATTTTCCACTTGCCTGGGAACGTAGTGTAAATTCAAAAAGCAGAATACCTCTAATGAATTATTCAAAATGCTTCACCAAGAAACAATTGGTATTATAAATGCGGAAAATATTTTCTACTAAGATAGATCACACGCGGATAAATTACTGTTCATATACTAAAGTAAAATTTAATTCTGAGGACTCGGAAGAAACATCAACTACCACCGTGGAAGCTGATCTCTGTGAGAAATTATTCATGGCTGCTCACACTCGAGAATCAGATGGCAGTTACATCGTTCAGATTCCATTCAAGACTGACGCCTTGGCACTTGGCAACTCACACAATATGGCATTGAGGCAATTCTACCAACTGGAACGAGAATTGGCTTCGAACCCTGGCTTACACGACAAATATGTGGCTTTCATGAGGGAATATATGGACCTTGGACATATGCGGCCTGTGGATCAACCTGGCGATCCATCACAGTCCTTCTACATACCACATCATGGAGTGGTCTCAAAACTTCGAGTGGTATTTAATGCCTCAGCGCAGACATAAACTGGCACGTCTCTTAACGATATTCAAATGGCTGGCCCTCTGCTGCAGGAACTATTGGTAAATATCATTTTACGATTTCGATGTTTCGCAATTGCTCTATCTGCAGATGTGCAAAAGATGTTTCGGTCAGTGGGTATCGACGAACGACACAGACGCTGGCAACAAATTCTATGGCGAGAGTCTCCCACCGATCGACTGCGCACATATCAGCTGAACACTGTCACCTACGGAACAGCAAGTGGACCCTTCTTGGCTATTCGTGCGATGTATCAGTGTGCTCTGGATAACTGCAGCAAACTACCAAGTGACAGCCGGGCAGCAGAGGCCAAACAAAATATACTGCGGAGCTTCTATGTGGATGATTTCCTTGCCAGTGCTCCGTCAGAGCAACATGCTATCAGGCTGGCCAAGGATGTTAGCTACGTACTGAAGCAGGGACAGTTCCATCTGCGTAAATGGCGATCAAATGCCGAATATACTCTGGATCAACTCACAACCTCACCTGACACAAATGACATCAACTTGCAAATGGCGGAGACGACTGCCCTTGGATTCCATTGGGACACTCAGGCTGACGATTTGTTCTACAACGTAAACATGGGAGCTGCTTCGTTATCTCCAACGAAACGTCAAGTGGTTAGTGACATTGCTACGCTCTATGATCCGACTGGTATGCTGGCCCCTGTCATTACCGTCGGTAAGGTGTCTATTCAGCGGCTTTGGAAGGCTGGTTTGGCATGGGATGCACCATTGCCGAGGCAATTGCGTGATGAATGGCTAAAATTTCGGAAGGACTTACATCGTCTGGAAGGGATACGAATACCTCGATCGCTCGGGATGCACCCAACTACGACACCGTGCTTACATGGATATTGCGATGCAAGCACAAAGGCATATGCGGCAGTTATCTACATCATCGTCAGACATAAGGATGGATAGCATCGTTCGAGGCTCATTACATCGAAGACAAAGGTTGCACCAGCGAATGGTGTTGCTATTCCACGTCTGGACTTATGTGCTGCACGTCTTCTCACAGCGACAATGCTTAACATCAGGCAAACCCTCGAACTCACAGATGTCCCATATAGCATGTGGAGTAACTCTAGCATAGTCCTTAATTGGCTTTGCAAGTCACCATCTCAACTTCAACCGTATGTGGCAAATCGCATGGCGGTTTACAACTCATGCTGCAAACCATCCGAGAGAAATACTGGATACTTCACGTACGTACCCTTGCTAAACAATGTATTCATTCATGTACTATTTGCAGAAGGCATCAATACAAAATGGCTAAACAGCGAATGGCTACATTACCTCGTTATCGACTTTTGGCATCGCCACCGTTCTCAACTGCTGGCGCAGATTATTTCGGCCCATTCAATATCCGCATTGGCTCAAAAACTGTCCGTACCGTGAAGAAGACGTACGTTGCCATCTTCGTTTGCATGGCTTCAAAGGCAGTTCACATTGAATTGGCAGAAGACCTATCAGCTGAGGCTTTCATCAATGTATACACTCGCTTTGTAAATCGCCGAGGCCCAGCTACCATCTGTACAGTGATAACGGGACTGCATTCATTGGCGCTAATCGGCTGTCACAGCAAGACTTGAAGGAATGGCATAATACCTACACGATGCAACATTTGGCTAACAAGGGAACACAATGGCACTTCATCCCTCCTGGTGCAACTCATCATGGCGGCCTTTGGGAAGCGGCCGTTAAATCTGCAAAACGGCATCTACTTCGAGTCATCGGGACACAATCGATCTACTACGACCAACTGCACACACTACTCGTGCACGTTGAGGCTTGCTTAAACTCCCGTCCGTTGGTGGCCTCACACGATGATATCGACGACCGCATGGCACTCACACCAGCAGACTGTACTGGAAGTACAAACACAACGACTTAGCTATTGGCGACAACTAAGGCAAATGCAACAACATTTCTGGAGGAGATGGCAAGATGAATATTTGTCTACACTTCAGCGGCGATCGAAATGGCATGAATCACACAACAAGATCCAGATAAGCGATGTTGTCATCATCAAGAACGAAAACCAACCAGCTACACAATGACGCATTGGTCGAGTCACCCAACTACATCCAGGCGAAGATGGTCTCATCAGAGTTGTCACGGTCAAACATTCACATGGCGAATGTACCCGACCAGTTCAGAGGCTGTGTAAACTGTTGGATAGTCCTGAACTTACCCGTCCAGCCGGGCAGGATGTTCAAGATTCTGTTGGCAGCACTAACATAATTACTTTGCTGTCATTCCATTCTTCCAATGATTGACTATCTCTCTCGCACTTTTATTTTAATTACTTTATCTGTATTACTCGTATCAACCGGTTGAATTGACCTGTTATTTTCAATTTCATATAAAGGAACAATCTTCTATTGTTCTTAGTTTTCTTGCTTCTTTTGTTCTTCGCGTATCATTTAGGTCATAATAGTAACTTTATTATGTTTTTTGTATCTGAATGTACAAGCATGGCATTTACATTATTAAAATATAAAAAATAGATTCAACGCGTTTTATTTAAACCGACCCCCTTAATTCTTGTACAATGGGCATTTCTTATCGTAGCTTACTACTCTAGTCGATCAAATTTCGCAATTTGATCCATTCTCGCATAAGAGGCATTAAAAGAATCGAAGGAATTGCAAAAAAAAACGGAGAAAAGAAATTATAAGTTTTGGGTGAATCCATTCCTCGAAAAAACTGAGTTAAATAGTTTTCAGGAAAATTTATTAAAAGACATTTTGTGGGAAGATGAGAAATAATATCGAACCTTTTGTAGAATGACTATTGATAAGATTGAAGAGGTTCTCGCACTGGTGAGACTAAATTTTTAGTTCATCTATAGTCACTTCATTTTCATTTCGAAATCACAACCAGGTACATTGCACAATGCGATACGAAAATAATGCTAACATTTCGAGAGTGCGACTTGCAATAACTTTGAGATACATTACTACTGGAAAGTTTTTGTCACATATTTTCCAAAAGATAATCTCTACCTGACGTTAGCTTCTTGTCTTTTTAACTGAATGGTCTGCGATTGTCAGGTATTTTGTTTGTTTTTTGGGGCTTTCAATATACTTTATATACTTTGGGGTGGTGTAGTGGTACTAGTCATCGCTTCTCACTCGGAGGGTCAAGGTTCGAATCCTACTCATGACAAGTTTTTCATTTGTGTGATTGGAACTCAGTCAGAAAAATCTGCGTGTGAAGGCATAACACTGACATGTAGATTTGGCTGTTGTAGAGTTTCAAGCACAAAACAACCGTTAAAATTTACAACCTGAATTCTTCCGAGTGAAGAAAAACTTTCTGTCCTATTCGGACTCCCACCCTTGGAAAGTCAATATCGAAACCAAGTATATCTGAGTTTCAAACCACTACATCACAACAATGCTTTCCTTTCTCCTTCTTCTATCTATCCGCCCGCGCAATGGCAACAGTATAGGGGTATCATAAACCCCTTGAGGCGCATGTAAATTATAAAAAAAAAGATGCTGTTGATAGAAAACATATACGGATAAAAGCTCCCCCAAAATCGAAATCCGATTTTTTGAATTACAAACGATTTTTCAGAATCGTTTTACTGGCTGTTGTTGATGCGCATAGCAAATTTGTACACATCGATGTGGGCGGTAATGGAGGAGCATCTGACGTTGTTGTGCTGAATATTTGCAGTTCAAATCACGGATTTACAACTGAAAAGTTAAACATCATAACTCCTTTAAAGGGTCAACATGTTTAAAAGCCATTTTATTTCATAGATGATGATATCTTTGGCTTGGATCGGAACTTCATGAAGGCCAACGGTAGAAATGTGAACTTTAGCACATCGCAGGAAGTGTTGAACTATACTATCTTAAAAAGTAAATATCTTCGAAAAAAAATAAAAACAAATAATGTTTTTTATTCGACGTCAAACTGAATATCAGCTTCCATTAATGCTGTGTACCCACTACTTCTGGCAGACGATGACAGCGATGAAAGCCTCTGGCTTCTTTTCTTTATAGACTATTATTTTCTGCTGGTCAACAGCTGAATTTGGCCATTGTTTCTGCCGCATGCACCGGAGATAACTCCTGCAACTGCAAAGCAATACTTCTGGTATATGAGAAGTATACATCCTGCTTCTCCTCCCCTTTGGAAAAATTAAGAATTTTGTTAATCGCCTAGTCAGACACATCTTCTTTGGCTGTTCTTCTTGATGCCTTTCTTTTTACGCTGCCTGATGTTGATAGTATCGGTGAAGATACGTTTAACTGCATTCCAGGAGATGGAGAATTCAAAACAATCACAGAATCGAGAAACTGCAGCTCATCATAATAAAAGAGATATGATCCATATGTATTTTCCGCCGATTTACCCGATTTTTTGCTATCGTCCACGTCCTATTGTTTTAATGCCTCCAAAGGAAGAACACATCGAAATGTTTTGGTCTATACGCTTGAAATAGTATGCCATGAAATGCCCACCCTTAATTTTATATCATTCTAGGATTCTTTCTTTATATGAAAAATGACAGATAGTATGCTATAAAACATTGCTCGTGGAGGCGCAGTGTTAAGATCGCAAATACTCAACGTACCTACGAGTATCATAAATTAAAAGACGGCGTCATTAATGGCTATGCTGTCCAGAATTTTTTATCGGTCTCTAATATTTTTACCTGCATCGTGGTTGTATTCGAAATTTAACGAAAATTCCTTGGCTTTGTCACTCTCTGTGTAGCATGTAGTATTTCTATTTGTTTTAGGACAGGGAATTTGTTTGTTTGTTTTTGTTTTCATTCCTTATATTTTTAGTTATATTCCAGAAGGGCTTGGAAGCTTTGCCTAGAGAGCCCAATTTATTGCTCCACATCTCGTTTCGTTAGACTTGAATATATTTATTTATTAGTTTATTTAGATGTCTTACTTGGCTTTGATAAAAAAGTAAGCGCTATGCTTGCCAATTTCTTCTATGCAGGATGTGAGCTGGTATTCTCAAGCAAAAATATTTTTTACTATGTATTATAGTTTTTGGAGAACTCAGATCAGCGGAGCTTAGCACACGGTAAGAGAATTCTTGAATTATAGTATCAACATCTTCTTAATTCGAAATGGTTTCGAGATTTATAGCCAGATTTTGAAGTTTTCTCTTTAATATTTTCATATTTTTGATATCTTGGAAAGATTGTACTTTTCTCTCACCTGACCAAAGAACTTAACAAAAAACTGGGTTGTGGTCAGAAAAGAGTTCGTTTACAGACACTGGTTGTGAAATAAGATTAGAAAAATTTGTATTATATAACTCAATAACTAAAGACTACTACGTCCTGGATAGTATGTCGGAATGGGTGGATACAATACTGAAAACGGTAACAAAATGGAAAGGTCAGACAAAACATTTCCTCAAGAATTTGCATGTATGCATCCCCAATCTCCGTGTTTGCAGTGGAGATCATCACTCATTAAAAACCCACTATTTACACTTAATAGTCTTTTTGAATACCTTTTTAATTTACACCATTTTTCTTCGGTCGTACCTCTTCCTTAAATTTTTTCCAGAAAATCATTGTTTATTGGCCGTTGGTTTCACATC
Organism: Volucella inflata; assembly: GCA_928272305.1. Taxonomy (NCBI): domain Eukaryota; kingdom Metazoa; phylum Arthropoda; class Insecta; order Diptera; family Syrphidae; genus Volucella; species Volucella inflata. Next base: position 40,648,583 of record OV743717.1, read on the forward strand.
TATTTCTATATTTTCCACATATCGAGTTCTTACCCTAGGTAAAAGCTCATGTTCAATTGATTTCGAACTAAATTCGCGAAACCTCCATTTCGTTTCCGATTGGAAATATGAATATCGGATTTTTACCAAGTTTCTGCGATGAATGCAATATCAATTTCGTTGCAATTTAAAAAAATTTATAAATTCAAGATGTCTATTACCATACCTACATTCCACGAAATAATAATAAGAACATGTTAAATCTTTCGCTGTTTTCACGAAGAATATTGAATACAAAGTGGTATCACTTTCGTTTGATTTTATCGCTTCATAAAGTTATGTTAGTTTTGTTTTTGTTGCTGCGTCTGTTTTACATTGGGAAATGATCTTCATTGCGATACGATATTGATAAGTCCAAGCAGCAAAAGTGAAGAAAGTGTGCTTTAAAAAATTTAAAATTGAGCTGAGTTTAGATTAAAAAAGGTTTGTTAGCTGATGCCTAGTGGACAGGCATTGACAGAAGAGGAGCAAGGACATGTGGCAGTTTACAGGGAACAATGGAAAACAACTAGGCGGATCGCAGCAAAAAAATAAAACTGTGATTGCTAATCACACAAAACTTGGGGAAAGTTATGTAAGTGAAGCAAAAGTAGAAAACCAACGTTAACACCTAGGGATATTAGAGAAATTAGACGCCTTGCTGTAAATATGTCGATCAGTCCTTCTGAATTATTAACAATTTCAACCTCTATGTGTCAACAAGGCGAGTGCAACAAATTTTAAAGTCAGATAATACTATTGAATACGTTAAACGCATCCCGAAACCCAAACTAACAACACGTCACAAAGCAAACAGGTCGATTTTCGCTGAAAAGTTTCGATTTTGGCATGAAGAGTGGTTTAAGTGGTATTTTCTGGCGAAAACAAAATTTAACTTCGATGGGCCAGATGGTTGTCAAAAATATTGGCATGATATAAGAGCTTAAAAGCAGCATAGTCATACTCGCAATTTTGGAGGAGGTACGTCAATGGTTTGGGGTGTTATAAGCTGCTCTAGAAAGTCACATATTTGTTTTATTTCTTCCAAAATAAATAGCCAACAATATACTGAGGTCTAAGGAGATGTTAAAGTGGGTCTTTGAGATGACTTATTCGGCAGCGAATTCAAATTTCAAAGAGTTCCTTAAGACCCGAAACATCCCGTTATTGGACTGGCCCGCCTGCAGCCCTGATACAAACCCAATTGAAAATGTTTGGGCAGTTTTGTCAAGAAATGTTTTTAGAAGTGGGTGTCAGTCTGATAATGTTAGAGACCTGAAAAGGGCTATTAAGGAAGAATGGGACAAAATCGACATAATTCAGATACGAACATTAACCGGTTCGATGCCACGACGCACGCAAAATGTCATCAGGAGCAAATGCTCAAGAATTACGTCACCATTTGACCTTCCCTTTCTCTAATTACGTCACTATTTAACCTCCCCTCTAACTTCTATAGTTAAATCCTAGCATAAATCCCGTTGATCATGTGCAAGCCACATGCACCAATTAAACACGAGCAATCATTTTTGCGCAATTGGCAAAACACTCAACCCCATATCATCCACCCGCGAAATCCATATGACACCTGCACAAACAAACTACATTCCATTCCCACGGGAGGAAGCTAGATGCAGAGTAATCATTTTTTATCCATAAATATACCTGTGGAAAGGTTCAAGTAGACACTTTTATTGTCATACTTTTTATTGTACACTTCATTGTTACATTTCAAACTGATTTTAAATAAATAAAAATATTTTTTTGCTCCTCCACTCGAGCATCAACTTAATTCAAGCACCAAGTACTAAATTTTAATTTTAAATAGACTATACATACATATATCTGTACATATTAAATAAGAATACAATTCGGCCTTATCATTATTTCGTTTGAATACAATTTGAAAAATATATCAGAAATATGAAAAAAGATTTAATTTGTAGGACTAATTTATTTGTGATTAACTTTGTTATTTAATTTCTAAAACTGAACTTTTGTAAAATTCTGAAAATAAAATTGAAAATAAGCGTACTTTATTTTGTCCTTATCATTATTTCGTGGAGTGTATTAATGCATTCACTAGTTTTGGGAGAACTCGGACAAATAGAACAATAGGTGTCAATTCTTTTCACGGTGGCCAAACATTTGACAGTTTCGGGATTGCTTCAATCTACTCCTATGTTTTATTTGAGAATTCCAATTTACTTGAATGTGAAATGTCGCGCGAAATAATGTAAAAAATATTTGAATAGTACTCGTACTTTTTTGTCACGATTTTAGCTTCCATGCACCTAAGCCCAAGTCTACTGAGCTCATTGTTTTTTTCGTTGGTGTCATACACATTAAGGCCGAACAAACCGACTTTGTAAGCTTGTCAGAACGAAGTACTAAGAATTATCCAATTTTAACTTCCCTAATGGTGCCACATATAATTTTTAAACTGACTGGTATCTTTTTAATCAAGTAGTCGGAAATACCAGTGGATTGCATTATACCGCGAATATAGACACAGGTTTTCTTTGTAAAACTTTTATGGGCGGATCAACTATCTCAGTCTTTAACGTCATTTCAATCTTCAGTGTCCGGAAAACACTGCAAGTGACTCCAATAATTAGGATTCTTTTTGTTTGAATGCGTTTTCGGAATCGTTTCGGTATTTCGTTTTGACGTTTTGAGAACCACAGGCCAACAAAAAAAAAAGAAGAAAACACGAGAAACACACCTTATTCGCAATGTAAAAAATCTAGAGCTAGTAGTGATATAAGCTAAACTTTAAGAAAATCAATTGGCACAGTTATAGTAGTATTGGATATATTATTATTTCATCATTTAAAGAGGGTAAAAATCAACAAATTGCCGTTAAGTTTCTGAAAATTAAAGGCTCAACCATAATTATCAAAGTAAAACCTACTCTAATGTTATAACTGAGCGAAATGCTTCCCTACGTTTTGCTCCAACCAATAGAGTATTCCCACATTTTTCTATTAAATTTTGAAGAAAAATGTGCCATCTGCAAAATTGACATATTCAATGAGCTCTCTCTTATGTTTGCAAAAGTGAACCAAAATTAAACGAGTCGGTTCTGGGCTTATTATGTGTTGTCTTAAAATTTTCAAGTAATCGCACTTTTCGTTTGCGTGCTCCTCCGGGTGAATGTTACCCTACTTCGACTCTCCTCCATTAACAATTGAACTACTCTTAAGAAAGAACTTCATGGTTAATATATGTGTATGATTATTTGCGATATGTGATCCCAAGAAGTAACTGAAGTGTAGAGGTTTACAAAAAAATTGAATACCAAAATAAGATGCCGTAACTGCCAATTGGTCATAAGACAAAAACGTGCACTGCAACAAATGTTTGCTTCAACTGCAGTCTTCCCGCACTAGACTGTAATCTGTTCAAGAATACAGTGAAGGTATTATAAATATTATCACGAATACCAAATGCGGTGTGACTGAGGATCGACACATTTAAAACTCTAATTGTATTAAAAAAACAATAATAACATCCACTCCTCATACCTTTATCAGTGAAAATAAAATAACTTCACCTAATTAAAAAATTTAGAAAACCAACAGCGATCATGGATCATGAAATGCTTTCTCTATCAACTAAGCAAAATCAGCGCTTTACTCAAACCGAGCCCCTCCTGATAGCACATTAAGTCCACCGATAATAAAAAATCCCTGTCTTTAAACACCTCATTCACTCTTAATTCAAACCTCTCGGCAGCCTTTCACATTCCAAACTTAACTCATTCAAATTTCTCTAGCTCAAACAACCAAACGTTTTCACGAATATATACTCCTTTTAATCTTTTAAACTCAAACTCATCACAATCTCCTGCTAAAAATGAAAGCACGGAATACCTATACAATATAACACTTTTTGAAATTTTAATATCAATAGCCCCACGTAGGAGAGCAGTGGGAGAGCGAACCTCTCCACAGATTTTGCTATCGTCATTCTACTGAACACCGTATCAATAAGTAATTTAAAATACCACATATGCTTCCTTTTTGCAATTGGTATCCCAAAGGTTTCATAATCTATTACGATGAACTTAATTTAATATAAAAAAAACCTAAATGTGAGATCATTTAACTTTGAGAAACCCATCTACCATTTAATGCAGACCCTATAAAGGCAAAGCCACCTGTCTGACACTTTTTTAAAAAAAAAACTTTTAACTTAAAATCTGTTCAGAGAGGCAGTATACTCATAAAAAAGAATATTCCCCATATACCCAAAAATAAAAAATTTAAAAACGAGTATCTTATCAACTGCGATAGCAGTTGGAATTAAGGTTAATATAATTTGCTTAGGTAATTTTTTACGCAATCTTAAGCTTAGAACCATAAAGTTTAAAACTTTGGGGTTTCTTAGAAAAATTCTACTAAAAGTTAACCTCTTAGCTTACAAGAAACTTAATGCTAATCTTAAAAGAGTACTAAAAATCAGTGAACAGAAGAGGCTTAACAATTTCTCAGAACCAATGATTACCAACACATCCACAAGCATAGTTTGGAAATGAATTCGAACACTCACATTTTGCCGTCGACGAGCGTGATGAAAACTAAAAAATAACCATAGTAACTACTGCATCTAATTTTTTTCTAATAGTTTTAAATAGAAAATAGATTTGTTGTTTTCTGGCCGGTTTGTAAAATCAATTAATATGCCAACAGGCGCTCTTACTGTATATTTGAACTTCACTGTTTAACGATATTTACAACAAAGGTATCATACCTACTACAAAGTTGGAAAATAGCTACCATTGTTCTCATCCATTACCCCAAAAACCATAGCCGTATTTTACTATCGCTGATGATCCATATAGATCATTGATTTGTGTGCATCACAACAACAACACAGGATCCTACTTTTGATCAGTATCAATTTTCGTGATCCAAAAATTAGTTCGTGCTATTTCTAACAAGGTTACATTTTCATTCGCAAAAAATATTATTTTTGTTTAATAGCTATTGGTAATAAATATATTAATTTACTCCTTAAAGAAAATGAGAGTGTTCGTGCATGAGTACGCAAATAACATACTCGTATATTGAAATTGCAAAAGCGTTATTTAATTTTCAAGAATTTTAAAAGTTCCCTTGCCTTTATTATAATTTAATCATCATCATCATCATATATATGAAAATCTCGTGTAACGGTTTTGTGGTCTTACTAAAAATATGTGGTATATTGGCAATGGCGAAACGTTGCATATGTGTTAGTATACCATATGTGTACAGTCGACTACAAATCGCAATGATATGAATTATTACCAGCTGATAACAATGCTTATCTGCATTGCATTTTGTTTTTTTATTTTATAAAAGAGGATACAAATAAAATTAAATATGCTTGTAGTTTTTGTTTTTTAAATATCCGGTTACATGGCAACTTCGCGCTAAAAGGAATAACATAAGCTGAGGTGTGCAATTGCAATGGACAAGGAAATAAGTGTCAAACTATTACCACAAAACATAACTTACATTTTTCAATGATCTGGACTGTTTTAGTTTTCGTTGTGATCTATATAGATCAAAAGTGATAATAAAACACGGCTATAATTAACACTAAAATAGAAGAAGATGCTAATCTTAATGTGCTAGGTCTTCTTCTAAACAATAGATACAACTAAAAACCCTGTTGAATATTACTTGTTAAAAAGTCTATAGTCTTGTTTTAGAACAAAATAAAACGCAATTATTTTTATTTTGAAAATATTTTTATTTTTTTTAGGGTGACACGTCTTCGCACATCAAAATGAAAAATAGACTTTTGTACATTACAATTAAGAATGATTAAAAAATTGGTGTTTGTGAAAAGGAATCTGAAGAATGTGGATAAATAAATAATACAGAAAAAAAAGTGTCGTATGTAGTCTGCTATTTATAAAATAATGCTTATTTGTTAAGTATGTAGAGCACAACGAGCTTCACAGGTGAATATCAGGATATATGCCTTCTGCATGATGCCATCTTCAGGATTTGTTTAGTATAGAGGTCCAGCAAAGTTACAAGTTTATTGTAATCATTTAATTTTGTTGGTAAAATTGAAATGTTGTGCGTACCTTAACCAATAGAGTTCTCATATTTTAATTTCTTCTTTCGTCAATGTTCTTTAGGTGACATTTCTTCCGTTCTGCAACACTTTATGAATGGTTGAAACCAGCTGGTAATTCCGCAGCGTAATATTGGATATCAAAAAATACCTATGTGTATTATATCAGTTATTTCTATCAGCAGCGTTGTTGGGAACTTGAAGTCATCTGTATTTTGACGATTTTTAAATGTTTAGGCGCCAACCTCGCCGAGCCACACTGGTTCATGAGCTCAAAACAAAGACGACTGAAGTTTCTCCCCAGATATGCCTCTTGTTATTAAATCTGCTGGATTGTTCTCTCCACATCTGTGGTAGCAGTGCGATATAGAAGTTCGGCGGTTGATTTTGGAGACACAGCTCTGTGCTTATGGCTATAAACTCATCTGTGATTTTAAAGACTTCTTTAAATATGTGCTCATTCTAGCAGCAATAAGTGCTTCAACTTTTCTGAGGCTAGTTCTTTTGATCCATCTTCTCTTAATGGTGCAGTTCAGCTTTTAGCACACAAGAATTAAATCACATATAATCTTTTCCTATATTCGTCTTAAATATATGCAACAGCTCGAAAGGCTCCTAGGCTGGCATCCACAAATATGTGGCAATGAATTCTGCTCGATGATTGTGACGACAATGCTGAACTCGGTATGGACATGTCCTTCAACTGCAATATATTTTTGACCCAATCGTTCTGTTCAAGAAAGAAATCAGGTGGCAAGGTCAGGTGGCATCCCATGTTAGTTTCTTTGGCGTGACAGCATAGAACAATATCTCCAGTTTGATCATCAATGGACAAACGATTCCCAATGGATTGTATTCTTGTGTAATGGCTTGAAGAATATGTCGTTTATATCCTCTTGACAGATTTGATTGCTCTACTGAATACAGCGGTATGGATAATTCGTCACTAAAGACTGACTATGACAAACCTGTTGCGACTGAGAACTCCTGGGAACTTACGGAATTGCGAACGTTTGCACTATTTTAATGCCACTTATGTAAGTTCATCGAAGCTTCTGTGTCTCTTTACATATGCGAATACCCTCAGTCTCCGTGTCTACACTCAGAGTGAAAAAAATCCATATACCTATAGAAACTACGTTATATAATACGAAAAGCTTCAAAATATGTATGACCCTCGGTGTCTAAGTGAAGTCTAATAGTTGATGATAAAAGGAACGGACTTTACTTATTCCAAAGGTGACACTTGTCATTCAGAAATCCTGAAAGACTGGCTGTTCAGCCACTGAACAAAGCTTAGAGCTGTCTACTGGTTCAACTATCCCATCCGAGATTAATTGAAGTACATCAGCTTTATACCCTTTAAATTTTTCTGGATCCTTAAAGAGATGGTGAGTGAAAGAAAGTAATCTACTTGCGGCTTGATGTATGTTGCTTTCGAAAATAACATCAGGATCTTTCCATGGCAAGGATGCTTCATACCTCGATCCAAAACTTTTTATACACCTTCCAGTCAAGTCCTGTTCCAACTTGACTTTCTCTGACTCTTCTCCTCAGACTCCAATGGATTCAAATGGCCAAATCGATGAAAGTTCTTGTTCGCCTACGTTAAGCATACTTAAACATTGGCAACAAAAGGCGAACTGTTGTCAGCACTTTCAGAAGCTGCGTGAAATCTTTGCAATGTCCATCCAAATATTATCTGAACAACTCTAAAACGGTTTTAAGTTCGATGCTGATTTGCCGGTGACCACAGTCCAATAGAAATCGGAGCCGATTATAAAGCATAAACCATCCAGTGCATCAACATTGGTGAGTTTGCAATCAGTCAAATTTAACTTTTTTATCGATAAACACGAAGCTTCCAACAAAACACTTTTGTGATTATATTGACTCTTTAATACTATTTTTAATTTTTTAACGTTTGTGAGCTCGATCGCTTACTCCACCCGAACGGATTCACCGACATATTTACTGTTTCGCTTTTAAACAACAATTGCAATTTTTTGACGGTTTCTTCCGTTATGAAGGTATGCTGGCTGCCACCATCAATAATCACTTATTAATAAATTGTCTTTTTTACCAGCAGCAAAACAATGAATGGTCTTTAAAATTTCGTCGTCGTCTACTAATGTGTCTGTTTCTACAGCTTTTTCTGTATTTTTGTCGTTGTCATGCTGTCTGTGATAATTCACACTAGGTTCAGATGGTATGCAGTGCAGTAATATAGATTTAAACATAACTACGAACTGCTGATATGGAGTGTGTAGCGCTGTAAGGGATCTGATGGACGTTGTTTTGGCGTTGTATAAATTCTGCAAACCAACATCTGTCTTTGCAAGGTTCGGGCGTAGCGAAATAAGTTCTCGCATCTTCTTTTTTACTAGTTGTTTTCTGTCGGCGAATCATTGTCGGAGCAACGAAATTGCTGCGTCGTAGCACGTTGCAAATGATGTAAATTCAGATATAGCGTGCCTAGCGGAACCCAGCAACGATCCTTCCAAACATAATTCTGTTCTTCTTCGGTGTTTCGATGCACACCACTTTCAAACTGATCCCACAATGGCGTCCAGGTCCATATATCGTAGTCAAACTATTTTTATTACAGCTTTGGCAATGTCGTGTGACTTTTAACAGATGGTTCACTTTGATGACCACCACTAAATCGTTTTAAATTTGTGACTCGTCCGAGTCTAATAATTCCAACTCACCTTTTATAAATTTTGGTAACTGCGTTGTAAACGTAACACGAGTTGTAATTTCCATTTTTATCTGTCCCGGGTTTTATTAGTTGGTTCACTTTGATGACTTTCACAAAATGTTCTTCCACTGAATCTAAATCGCTTTGAATTCGTGACTCATTCGAGTCTTTGGCTTGGCTTTGTGAAAAGAACACAAAGGAATCTGAAGAATGTGGATACATAAGGAATACAGAAAAAAAGATGTGTCGTATAGTCTGCTATGTATAATGTAATGCATTGTTGCATACATAGTTCGATTCATTCATTGGGGTATTCATTGCAGTTGCTGCAATTGAAACCAGTGAAAGCCTTTCAGTTGGATCTCAGTCACAGTACGCACAAGGGCTTGGTATTTGGCGTTGTATAAAACGTAAATAAAATAGCATCTTCATGTTTCTGTGAACATTTGTTAAATTGGTTTTTAAGTTGATATACGAGTATCCTCAAGTCGAATTTTTTCATCCATCCATAGTAATGTGGATGACAAATCAATTAAGAACAGCTGAGGACTAGTTGAGTGGGGACATTACAAACACCACTATATGTTGCTACATACTGATATTAGAACGATACAGAGAAGATTAGTCCCTTTCCCTTGTCATTCTTACACCGGAGTAGTTAGGGACCCGCGAAAAAAAGTAGCAGTCACTGATACTTAGCTTATTACAAAATCCCTTATTGAATTATAACTCTTATTGGATTATAGCCCTTATTGGATTATATTCACACATTTTTTCTTCCACCCCAACGCCTCAGCTATCTTTCGATCCGGTTTCCTTTCTGCTCCGCGTTTATTTTATTTCGTAGGAAATTTTTATTAAAGCAATTCGTTAATGGAAAAGTTTTTTCCAAATTCAAGCAAAATCAAATGCATAAATGAACTAGCATAGATGGCAAGCTCTACTAATGCATTTGCAAGCCTTGGGCTTTTCATAAACACATTGTCAGTCAGTTGCCTATACTTATGCAAGCCTGTAACCTGTCAAAATAGCTGAAATGTCAGCATATTTCACGTCACGTCCGCTAGGTATGTATTGTGGTATATATGTGATTAAATCAAGGATCCAGTGTTGCATAGTTTTAGGATCATACAAACCCTCCACGTTGGAGAGTACAGTATTTCCCCAGTTTCAAACCAGAAATTACGAGAAAGAACTAGAACCCGACAAATGTGGTATAAATACAGGATGAGAAACTGCGGACCAGAAGTTGATTTTTGGAAAGCGATGGAAAAGGACCTAAGTGAAAGATAAGAGATTTGAATTGTGAAATAGAAGTGAAATTGTTTGTGAATTGATTGAAAGTTGTATTTAAATAATAATAAATAGAGTGTTTTGAAACAGAATAACGTTTTATCATTTCGAACCCTAGCCGAAATATTATATTGGTGTCAGAAGTGGGATAAAACTTATTCTGAGTGCTGTGAAATAAACAAAAAAAAAATTTAAAAAAAAATGGCACGTACATTGCTGGAGCTAAGTATACCCCAGCTGAAAATTGAGCTAGAGAAGCGGAATCTCTCCACAGCTGGAGGGAAAAGTGATTTGATTCTTCGGCTACAAGAGGCGATCGAAAAAGATGGAAAAGATCCTAAATTCATGTCGTTCGACGTAGAAGAGCAGCTTGTAAGTACAGGGGTTGACATGTCTGCCATGATTGAATTACTCCTTGGATTGAATTCTAAGTTAGAAGAACAAAGGAGAAGTATGGATTCTAAGTTTGAAGAACAGAAGAATTCCGCAGAAGAACAAAAGCGAAGTGTGGATTCTAAGTTTGAAGAACAGAAGAATTCTCTAGAAGGACAGAAGAATTCTCTAGAAGAACAGAAGAATTCCATTATTTCCGCACAAAAAGACACTGTCGATGAGTTCAAGAATTCTCTAGAAGCGAAATTCGAAATAATCGATCAAAAATTAAATATGCACGAGGCACAATTCGAGAAGGTTGAACACAATATCGAGAATCTTGCAAAAGAACTAGAGAGAGTAAAGAAACAGAAAGTCCGAGAAATTTCTACAGACTGCCCTAGAAGGAAAGAGATGCAACCGCCTGTTTTCGATGGCCAAACATCGTGGCCAATATATAGAAGACAATTTGAAGCAGCTGCCATGACCAACAACTGGGACGACGGAGAAAAGTCGATTGCGCTAACGCTGGCACTGAGAGGTACAGCTGCGGAATTGCTGCAAACCATCTCAGATGATAAACAACTCAACTACGACGCTTTGGTTAAAGCCATAGAAATGCGCATCTGAGATGACCATATGCAGCAAGTATACAGAGTCCAACTGCGCAGCAGAGTCCAGAAGAGGGGCGAAACACTTCAGCAGTTGCAGGCCGATATCGAACGGTTGGCGCATCTATCTTATCCTAATGCCGGAGAAGACCTTATCAACGAAATGGCTGTAGAGGCGTTTACCCAAGCGATTGAAGATAGGCAGTTGCAAATGGCTGTAAGAATGGCTGGAAAACGAACCCTTCCTGAGGCCCTAGCATTTGCCCTGACGATGAAAGCTGCCGACCAAGCGTCTCAAGGAATCCACCGCGTGAGAGAAGTGACAGCCGTGGAATGCTCCTGCCAACGAGCAGACGTCGTGGAGCGGAACAGTGTGCGTGGAGGACAAGTCCGTTGTTGGAACTGCAACAAAATAGGACATCTGCAGCGTGAGTGCAGGCTTCCACTTAAACAACGCAGTTGTCCACAATGCGCTGCTAGGAGACGTAACGAAGAAGCATCTGGCAGGAATGACATCTATCCTGCAAGCAGCGCAACGTCAAGTCAACAGGCGGGAAACGTGTAAGAACCAACTTCGAGGGGCAGAAGTTGGTTTCTGGAATTGACGCCCCCAGGATCAAAATCCAAGTCTCCCAAACAAAACGAAGTAACAAGAGTCTTACAGTGGAAGCCCACATTGGCCAGAATAAATGCGACGGCAAAGGTGTATGGAAAAGTTGTTCTTACGATCAATCTGGCAGGACTAACATTCACCCACGTATTCCTAGTGGCCGATACGACGAGTGCATCATTGGAGTTAACTTTATGAAGGCGCATAATGTAGTCCTCGACATCGGAACTCAAGTACTTAAGTACAGGAACGTCAGGATTCCAATGGTGTACGGGAATGAGAATGCCGCATGCCTTAGGACAGTAGTCAAAAAGGATGGGATCTTACCACCTTCCGCAGAGACACTTATTTGGGTGAAGCTGGAAGGTGATCTTGGGAGCCATCGATTCTATTTGATTGAGCCGGACTCTAAAAATCATTATCAGAATTACGTCGTGGGAAAGATGCTCGTTGAGCCGAAAGGCAAAATGGTCCCAGTAAGAATCTTGAATGTGGGAAATAAGAGCATCAAACTAAAGCAAGGGCAATCGATCAGAGCGTGCGTACCGATAACTGCTGTCACCAAGTTGTCGAAGGAGAATGCTGCTATATCTTTGCCATCAAGTAGCACAGCCAAGTTGAAAAGAACTACACTCAGGCAAACCGAGCTGAACCAGGAGCAACGAGCGATGGCAGAGGAACTAATCAACGAATTTGCAGACGTTTTTGCCTCGCAAGATGGGGAATATGGCAGCACACATTTAGTACAACACCGAATAGACACTGGAGATGTAAGACCAATACGTCAACCTCCTAGGCGTTTACCATTAGCTAAGCAGACGGAGGTTGCAGAAATGGTTTCGACTATGGAAAATCAAGGGTTGATTGAAGGCTCTAAGAGTCCGTGGGCATCACCCGTTGTACTGGTCAAGAAGAAAGACGGCACCAATAGATTCTGCGTGGATTACCGTCAGCTTAATAATGTTACCAAGAAGGATAGCTACCTCCTGCCAAGGATTGACGACACACTGGACACACTGTCAGGAGCGCAATGGTTCTCCACACTTGATCTGAAGAGTGGCAACTGGCAAGTACAGTCATCTCTTTAGGCCAGATGTCAAATACTTGGGACACATCATCTCATCCGAAAGGGTAAGGACAGACCCAGAAAAGATCGAAGCGGTGAAAAATTTGCCAGTCCCAAGAGACAAACACCAACTGAGAAGCTTTCTGGGACTCGCTACCTACTACAGGCGGTTTGTGAAGGATTTTGCTGGGATAGCAAAGAGTTTGCATCAACTAACAGAAAAGGGAAAACAATTCAAATGGTCAAGTGAATGCGAAAGAAGCTTCAAAACTCTCAAACAACAACTATGTGAGGCCCCTGTACTAGCGTACCCTACTCCAGGAAAAACATTTATTGTGGATGCAGATGCCAGTAACGTCGGAATTGGAGCTGTCCTTTCGCAGATGCATGACGGGCAAGAAAAAGTAGTTTCCTACTAATCCTAATATCCTAATATCCAATAAAAGTCCCGAACTAAGGGCATACTGGGCATAGTGGGACTCGCTTCATGTTCAAGATGGTGTTTTGAGGCGAACGTGGGAAAGCTCGGATGGAAAGACGTTTGTGATGCAGCTCGTTGTGCCAAGGTCGAGAGTCAGTGACGTGCTAAGGGAACTGCACGATGGAATATCCGGAGGTCACCTGGGAGTGAATAAGACGTTAGAAAAGGTGCGAGAACGTTTTTATTGGGTGCATGCCAAGGACGATGTAGAAAATTGGTGCAGAAAGTGTGTCACCTGCGCCGCCAGTAAAGGCCCGAGGGTTAAAAATCACGGCAAAATGCAGCAATACAACGTTGGAGCGCCATTCGAGAGAATCGCAGTTGACATTGCAGGACCATTTTCTGAAGCCGAAAATGGAAATCGCTACATTCTTGTTGTTATGGATTACTTCAGCAAGTGGCCTGAGGCTTTTGCTATTCCTAACCAAGAAGCCAAAACCGTGATTGAGCAGATCGTTTACAACTGGGTGAGAAGATTCGGCGTACCGATGGAATTGCACTCGGATCAAAGGCGCAACTTCGAGTCTAAAATTTTCCAAGGGGTGTGCGAGCTACTGGGTATCAAAAAGACGAGAACAACACCGCTCCATCCACAATCGGACGGGATGGTAGAACGCTTCAACAGAACCTTGAATGAACACCTATCAAAGGTCGTTGGTGATAAGCAATGCGATTGGGATAGGCAAATTCCAATGTTTCTATTAGCCTATCGGAGTGCAGTACACAACACCACAGGTCACACTCCATCGGAAATCCTTTTCGGTCGAACAGTCCGGTTACCTAATGAATTGATGTTTGGATCACCGCCGTCTGAAGAGAACAGAAATGAAGACGACTATGTCGCAGACCTCAGACGGATTATTAGGGACGTGCACCAAAGAACCAGGGATAAGATCAAGATAGCCAGTGACCGCATGAAGACGCGGTATGATGTCAAGGCGACCACAACGGGATTCCAGGAAGGAGATCTAGTGTGGCTATATAACCCTCATAGACGGAAAGGCGTATCACCCAAAATACAGCAAGACTGGGAAGGACCATATAAAGTCGTAAAACGCATCAACGATGTTGTCTATCGCATTCAACGAGGAAGAGACAAGATGAAAGTGGTTCATGTGGATCGAATACATCGCTATATTGGGCAGAATGTCAAAGAGTTTGTTCGGGACGAACAAGTTTAAGAGGGGGATATTGTGGTATATATGTGATTAATTCAAGGATCCAGTGTTGCATAGTTTTAGGATCATACAAACTCTCCACGTTGGAGAGTTCAGTATTTCCCCAGTTTCAAACCAGAAATTACGAGAAAGAACTAGAACCCGACAAATGTGGTATAAATACAGGATGAGAAAATGCGGACGAGAAGTTGATTTTTGGAAAGCGATGGAAAAGGACCTAAGTGAAAGATAAGAGATTTGAATTGTGAAATAGAAGTGAAATTGTTTGTGAATTGATTGAAAGTTGTATTTAAATAATAATAAAGAGAGTGTTTGGAAACAGAATAACGTTTTATAATTTCGAACCCTAGCCGAATTATTACAGTATTAAAAAGACAAAATTACAAAAAAAAAATATTTTACCGTAGTCAATATTTATTTCAAGGTGGTGAAAAAGTAATAGAAAAGTAATAGAAGAATATATGAAAAAAGATTTTTTGTTTTTGTTTCAAGTGCACAAAGAGTTAATGGTTGCAGAATTATATTAAAAAGGAACGTTCAAATCATATTTTAAAACTTTTATGTAGGGAAATAAATGGATTGCAACTATAATTATTCTTAAATCAGCTTATCAGAAAACTTAAACTAGTATTGTAAGTCAATTGTGTAAGCTATTGTATGTTTAGGAACTCTGGACATGTAATTAATGAAAACAATTGTTAATTAAGGGCATCAATATTATTGTTGTTGGTTGACACGTGTTAAGAAAATATTGTAATTTTATTATGTTATACTATATAATAAATAATAAATTATTATTTTTATCGTCTCAAAGTACTTAAAGAAAATATTTGTTTCCTCGGTGGCTTGCAATAAAGTCTTATGAAGTTAAGAAATTGATTATTGAAATTGCAATAAATTCCTAAATGAGTTTTGAAATGAAAAAAATCTCGCACCCACTTCAAAACCTATAGTGAACCTAAGCGGGGGGCTGTTACGGAGGCAGCATGCCCCCGCCATACATATCCCACTGTTATACATGTATTATATCCACAATGCATAAACAGTAGAATATGTATGGGGGAGGGGCATGCTGCCCCCTGCAACCACTCTGCTTGGGGTTATTCCAGGGTTTGGAGTAGGTGCGAGGTTTTTTGTATGTAAAGTTCTATTTTATTCAATTCGTTTTTTTCTTTTAAATTAAATGGATTGCAACTATAGTTATTCTTAAATCAGCTTATCAGAAAACTTAAACTAGTATTGTAAGTCAATTGTGTAAGCTTTTGTATGTTTAGGAACTCTGGACATGTAATTAATGAAAACAATTGTTAATTAAGGGCATCAATTTTATTGTTGTTGGTTGACACGTGTTAAGAAAATATTGTAATTTTATTATGTTATGCTATATAATAAATAATAAATTATTATTTTTATCGTCTTAAAGTACTTAAAGAAAATATTTGTTTCCTCGGTGGCTTGCAATAAAGTCTTATGTAGTTAAGAAATTGATTATTGAAATTGCAATAAATTCCTAAATGAGTTTTGAAATGAAAAAAATCTCGCACCCACTTCAAAACCTATAGTGAACCTAAGCGGGGGGCTGTTACGGAGGCAGCATGCCCCCCCATACATATCCCACTGTTATACATGTATTATATCCACAATGCATAAACAGTAGAATATGTATGGGGGAGGGGCATGCTGCCCCCTGCAACCACTCTGCTTGGGGTTATTCCAGGGTTTGGAGTAGGTGCGAGGTTTTTTGTATGTAAAGTTCTATTTTATTCAATTCGTTTTTTTCTTTTAAATAGCTGAGTGCGACTCGTGGAACGAGCAAAATTAAATTTGGGACCTTTTTGCATAAGACTTTATTTCATGGCACCGTTTCCTCATTTAATTTAAAAATTTTGCTGAATATTTCAAGAAATTTTGTTTCTTTATGTATATTATGAATAATATTATAACAACGGTGGTATTAGTTGTTAGTTTTTATTTCGCGGAATAGCCAAAGTGTACCGCTATTGTTGGGCTAATAAGATTTCTTAACCTCTCCACCAAATTTTACCATTGTAGCGTGATATTTGTAAAAGTTTAGCATTATAGATTCAGTTGTAACACGCACATGCACGTTTTAGTATGTTACACACATATGCACTTGAATTATATGAAACATGTAATTGGCTTATACATATATAACATTTTGATAACACAAAAATTAAGTAAAAAATAAAGTCAGTCACAAGTTTGAATTAGAATTGGCATGTCGTTTTCCTGACTTCACAGCATGGTTTCAGGTGTGATCTAATGTTTAATACATATTCTATACAATATTGTAAATGTTCCCATAAAAATATATTAAGGAAGAAATCAGTAGTGGCAGTAAAAATAACTTAGAAACCAATTCAAGTAACAACCGTAATACTTTAGACAGTGAAGTAACAAAAATGAATATCGCTCCTCCGCGTGCCGTGAACAAAAAACACTATCATTCGGAAAATTGTATGATAACTCGGAAACAGTGCGCACATTTTAAAATAGCTGCTGGCTTAGCAAAAAAAAACCAAACCTTCAGAAGGTTGCAATTTTAAGAACCTGTATTGGTGAAGAATGTTTTAGAATTCTATTGCAATCAAAAATGTTAACGGAGGAAGAAAAGACGACTGCAGGAATTTTAAATGCATTTGAAAGTGTCTAGCATACGGAGCTATATGCAATAAATGCGGTAAAATCAATCACCTTAGCAAGGTATGTAGAAATCAATATAAATCGGATGACAAAAGACCAACTAAAAAAACATAATAGAATAAACGAAATTCATAATGCTGCTAGCAGTGAAGAGGAGACAAATGATGATATTTCCTTTTCACTTGCATAAAATCTTCTAAAGAAAATCTGATAATGCGTGAAATGACATTTGTATCCAACAATAATGTGTTGAAATATCAAAGTGTAATCAATGAATTAAGAAAGGAATAATGTAAACAGTATACTCGACATACTCTATCAAACCTAATACTTCAATTTTCTTCTAAGAAAGTCATTCAATCAAGCAAGACATTGATTTGGTGACTTCTTCTTCTTCTTATCCTTTTATTAACCCTTTCCTCGTTATACGAACTTATGCGTAACGAGTTTCCCATTTTTACTGCATCGCTGCTTCTCCGCTTATGGGGTTGGCTAATGTCGCAGACCGCAGAACGCGTCTAAAGTTTGAGTGGTTTCACACTTGTATGCTCATTTCGAATTGATTGACTGTTTTTTTACCCCACCGGTAGTCTCCAGACGTGGGAACCCACTGATTGCATACAAACTTGTGGGAAAGTTTTAAGGTGTTAAAGTGGTGACTGTTTAGTTTAATAAATTTTTATCCGAAATAAAAATGTCAGGTTATGGGCCCAGTCACCTGTATTAATTCAAATAAATAATTTAAAACTTGCTTAGAAGAAATATTTTTTTCGTTTCGTGATAAATTTGCCGATTTTCACACGTTTAACTTGTGAGGTTATTCTAACCCTAGTTTCTGCCATACTAACGTACATATATGGTCAAGACACCAAAATCGTGACCAATACAAAGCAGCGCATCAAATAAAATAACAAAAAGTGTTTTCGTTCAAGGTAGTGCTGAAAGCATTCCAATCGCGATGTCTACGTGAATTTTGTCGTCAATTGAAAAACTAAAATGTCGCGAAAACTTTTCAAGTTGGAAATTTTCAATTGAAAATTATTTGGAGTTGGAGGACCTCTTAAACTATTTGAATGGAGAAGAGACAGATATAAGGAAAAATACAAGAGTGAAAGCAGCTTAAGTTGTGAGTGTTGACAAGACGATTTATGTACACACAACAGCTAAAAATGACAAGGATATCTGAGCAAATCTAAGATCAACGTTTGAAGATCAACGTCACATAAATTTGGTTGAAAAAATGGTGCTCACACCGTTGGAAAATTGAAGCAGCACACAAATTGTCTGAGATCGGACTCGTGGTAGGCGATAAATGGGTCGCATTGTTTTTGTTGTGTGGTTTGACTGTTGAATATGATCCTATGAAAGTTTCAATAGAAAATTCAGTACCGAAATTGGTAAGTGATTTGGTTAAAACAATATTGTTGAAGTAGATAGATACACAGGCAAGTGGTGATAGAGCGTTTTTTGCTCGAAAAATATAACTAATTTGTTATACTTGCCGACAAAAGGGTTATAAATCCACACAGTGCCTTGAGAAATCCAAGAGTTCGGGTAACAATAAAAACAATGAAACCGATAACGAAAAATAAGAAGCACGAGTCTATTCGAGCGGCGAACAACGAGCAGATGGAGATTAAATCTTTTTTTTTTGTTTTTTTTTATAATTTACGCGCGCCTCAAGGGTTTTATGATACCCTTTTACTGTTGCCAGGGCGCGGGCGGAAAGATAGAAGGAGGAGAAAAGAAAGTTGTTGTGATGTAGTGGTTTGAAACTCATGTGTGTTTGGTTTCGATATTGACTCTCCAGGGGTGCGAGTCCGAATAGGACGTGTTGGATCAGTGATTTTGTGCAAAAGCTGATGACGAAAGTGCTTACCGAAACTGTTGACAAATCTACTCTCGGTGAGTGAATTGACAAAGAATGGAAAAATTGTCACTTTGTCCTCCACAGGTTGTGTGATAACTGATTCAAAAGGAGTCGTTTTGGCTACAGCGTCTCTGAAAGATGGCTTGTACCGATTAAATGGTATGCATGACATGGCGCTTGCAGCAAATTAATCGAACTTGCATTATGGCATAGACGATTGACTAATTTGATAAAAATGAAGAATGGAGCCGTACCTGGAATTTTGATTGTCGTTAATGAAAACATCAATGTATGTGTTGCACGTTGTAAGGGCAACCAATCTAGGAAGCCGTTCGGAAAAAGCGGTTTCAGAGCAACGCAGGTGCTAGAAGTGAGTCACGCTGATTTCGCGGCAGTAAGTACTGTTTCGTGCTTGTTGATGATTTTAGCCGTCGTAGATTTGTATACATGCTTAAACACAAGAATGAAGTGTTTGCTAAATTTTGTGCGTTTAACAGATTCGTCGAAACCCAGACTGACAAATGAATTAAAATATTTCGAAGCGATAATAGGACCGAGTTTTGTTCAAATAAATTCAGTGGTTATTTTGAGCGACATGGTATTCAGCATCAAACATCAATACCATATACCCCTCAACAAAAGGGTTTGGCTAAGCGAACTGTTAGCACAGTGGTTGAAAAAGACAGATGCATGTTAGAATATGCCGATTTGCCAAAAAGCATTGGGCTGAAGGAATGAATACTGCTGCTTACACAAAAAATCACACAACCTCTCACGTATTGGAAAATAAAACACAGATTGAAATTTGGAGTGGGAAAAAGCCTGAAATATGCACTGAGCCCAAAGGTCTTTCTCTCTCTCTCTATCCCATTTTCCGAAAAACTTGACACGTGCTCCGGCATTTTAAGAGTATTCATACCCTCTTGAGTGCTAAGTTCTTTTTTTTATTAAAAGATCAAAAAGGGTACAGGCTCATGAATCGGAGGAGCAACGAAATAATTGTCAGTCAAGATGTGATGGTAATTGAGAAAGATTCTATGGCAGTCGATACGAACAATTCTGCTAACGAATCGGATGGTGTTGAAGCGACCGACGATGAAATCTTGGATAAGGTAATCGTCAAGCAAAATTCGCTGAATAGTGCCGTCAGGGAAGGCGTTCAGCATGGCCGTAACAATGCTGATGAAGAAAATGATAATCAGGTGGGCGTACGACATGGCCCAAACAATGTCGTTACTAATGGTTATACCACTGTACATGATATCACCGAAGACTTTGAAAGTATTGTCGACGGTGATAGCCTTTACACACCTGGCGATCATGAAATCAGTGAAGTTGAACAAGGTCGTTGATCAGCAAGAAAAACAAAACAGCCAGAGCGTTTTCAAGCGGGTGCATTTGCTTTTGCCATATATGAGGAAACATCAATCAACAACGAACCAGTGACGGTGAAACAGGCAATGGAAGCTTGTGATCATGGAAAATGGAGAGCAGCAATGGATGAGGAATTTCAATCGTTGTTAAAGAATCAAACGTGGCAACTTTTTAATTTAATTTTGTCAAAAATTTATCACAAACTTAAAACCGATGCATTGGGCAAGGTCATTCGCTATAAGGCACGTTTGATGGCCAGTGATTGCAGTCAACGAGAAGGCATCGACTATTTTCGCCTGTTGTTCGCTATTCGTCTATTCGCTTGCTCCTGGCAATGGCTCTGAAATACTCTCTAAGAGTAGAGCAAATGGATGTACAAGAGACAATTCACACGAAGCAACCCGAAAACTACGACGATAATACTGGTAGGGTGTGCAAATTGTTGAAATCGCTTTATGGGCTGAAACAAGCAAGTCGGAACTGGAATATCAAGTTGAACGAGGTGCTTGTAAAAGTAGGAAATTTACCCTGTAAAAGTGATGCGTGCACTTATGTGCGATTTTTTCCTACAACAATGCATGGAAAGACCAGGTAAAATCAACCCTTGCAAAGAATTTCAAAATGAAAGATTTGGGCAACGCATCAAATGTGTTAAGCATGAACATCGACTGCGATCATCGAAATGGTGTCATCAAACTGAATCAGCATGGATACATAGAGGCAATTTTGCATAGGCTTAGCATGTTCTTTTCAAACCCAGTTAAATTGCCAAAAGATTCAAACCAACAGTTGACGAATGAGATGTTACCCACAAATGCTGAAGAATTTTGCAAAATAACATTCCATATCAAGAAGCAGTAGGAAGAATTCTGTACCTTCACCAGTGTACAAGGAAGGACATTTCATTTGGTATTGCTGTGGTGAGCCAATTCAACCAACAAAGAGGACCCGCACATTGGGCAGCAGTAAAACGTATTCTACGTTACTTGAAAGGTACGTAATCTTATTAATTGCTGATAGATTAATTGAATTGATTTTAAATATTAGAATTCATTGTTTAAGTGGGAATGTTGACATATCAAAGTATAATCAATGAATTAAGAAAAAAATAATAAAAACTCAACACTTTGAATCTGTTAAACCTAATATTTCAAACTTTCTTCTAATAAAAACATTCAAGCAAGCAAGACATAGATTTGGTGACTGTTTAATTTAAAGTGGACTATTACACTTTCATCCAAAAAAAAATTTCATGTAATCAAAGGAGCAGGTGTTTTGCCAGTTCTCTTGAAATTGGAAACTGATCCCCGTATAAATCGACCACGTCAACATTTAAGAAGAATACCGGTTGCTTTGAGATCAGAGTTACAAAAGAAACTTGAAGAATTGGAAAAGAAGGGCATTATCAGCAAAGTTCAACACCATACACAGCGGATTGGTACTTTGATGTTAATGAAAAAGAATATGAAATTACAAATATGTTTAGAAGAAATGCTGCCCAATCTAACGGATGCTAAAATTTTTACTCAACTCGACGCCAAAAATGGCTTCGGGCAAGTCCAATTAGTCAATCCTTTTGAAGATATTGTTGCAATCGCATTTGGCATAGCATCAGCTTTGGCATACCCGAGTATTTTCAAGATTTTTATGGATTGTATTCTAGTCAACTACACATCGTACTTGATTTTTGTTGACTGAAAAAATGCAAGTCTTTCGGGTACGGCTGGGATGCATGAATTTTAAAATTTGCCTAGAAAATAGACCTAATTAACAAATATCAACACTTCAGTGTCCCATATTGCCTGACTTGCCGTTTCAACGAATCAGATTAGATATTTTTGAATTTTATTACAATACGAAAAAACTGTATTTTCTAGTAACCGTGGATTATTTTCCAGATTATTTCGAAGTAGATGAATTAACCAACCTAACCGCTTCTTTAGTAATCAAAACTTGCAAAAAGAATTCCAGTCGCCATAGAATTCCATAAGTTGTTGTTTCAGATGGTGGTACTGCATTCATCAATAAAGGGTTCGAAAAATTCGCAAGAGAATGGGAATTTCAACATTCTAGGAGTTCACCTCATCATCAACAGGGAAATGAAAAAGCTAAAAATCTATTGATAAAATTGAAAAGATCGGGAAACTGTTCTTGGAATACCGCAACACAGAAAATCAAATCGATACTAGCCCAATCAGCTTCTTATGTCCAAATGCACTAGATGTTCAATTCCGGTTACGAAAGAAAAACTTAAAATTCCCTAAAAAGGAAATACTAATCAGATTCGAAAAGCTTTGTTCTGCAATATTTATGTCTTTCCTTTAATGACAATGGATGTTGAAATCGAAATGAATTGCTGTTTGAAATAAAAAAGCGAGTAACAGTTGGTTAAATAATATTTTCTTTGAAAATTATTAAATTTTAATATAATTTTGCATGTGACTTTTATTTTTTTGCGAACTTTGTAAGCTAGTTATTACTTCCGCGCGGCAGGCACCTTGTAGTGAGCGGCATCTTCAATGATGCTGGTGCGGAGGCTTAAGCCGCAATGACTCAACTTACCACGATCGGCTGAGGAGCTGCGAACTAAGAATTGCCCGACTTGATTCCAGTGGTGGTGTGAGCAGATAGAAAGGATGCAATGTTGGGGGGTAAAACCAACCGCGAACGAGCTCTCCCAGCCGCTGCCTGGGCTGACCTTTATTTCCGGCCTTACTCGTGGGAACAGAACTAATGAAAAAAATGGAAAACAAAAAAACAAAAATCTTAAAAAAAACAAAAGATCCCTGTCCAGGAAGAGTTAGGGTTGAGTGGAGGCGAAATATCGACTTCATCCACCTCCCTCCTGGCAAGGGCATTGGAAGAAGCTGAACTTTTGGCTAGCGATGGTGAAGAGTTCAAAAGAACACTCACGAACGCGAGCGATATCACCGGTGAGCAGGCTGGCACCCACGCTGGCGATAAGTAGGGTAAAACCCCGATGGAGGTGGCCAAAGCAGCTGGGACATCCGCTGCCGAGGCTACCTCCGTAAATCGGAATAAACAAGGCAATGTGTCGGGAATGGAAGAGGTAGAAACAGCTGGTTCAGCTGCTGCGCCTGCCACTTCCATCGCCGCTACTGCGAAAAACGCACACCAAAGGGCAAGGGCTCTGCTACGTAACGCGCAGCGTGAGGAGGAATAGGATAGGAGGAGTTCACCCAGTTTTGTGGTGAAAAACAGGCAGGAGGTGATAGACATTACTCTTGCCTCAGATACAGAAGGGTTAGATATCATTGATTGGAGAGTAGTCGACGAAGCGTCAATATCTGATCACAGATGGATACGCTTCAAGGTGAACTTCCGGAATAGGGCATGTAGTTTTCAAAGGAATAACAGGAAAACTGATTGGGTCAAGTATACAGAAGTGGTAAACACACATCTGGAGACTCAATCAACCACCTGCGATAACATTGATAACTTCGACAGGGCGGTAGGAAATCTAAATAGGGTACCTAAAATGGCGTTCGAGAAAACTTCTCCAGCTAACCGAGCACCTAAAAGGGCCCAGTCGAGATGGTGGAATAGGGAAATAGGTCTCCGAAGGACAGACTTGTGTTTTTATTAACCGGAAAAAAATATGGTGGGCAATTCAATACTTCGGCTCGGATGGCATGCTACCCATTATGCTGCAGAAAGCGCCGGAGGTAGTCATCCAAAATATTATGGAAATTCTGAGACACAGCTTAAGAACAGGCTATATTCCAAAAGCATGAAGAGAAGTTAAGGTAGTTTTTATACCTAAGGCCGGCAAGCAAGGACACATAACAGCAAAAGACTTCAGACCAATAAGTCTGTCATCTTTTATGCTTAAAACTCTGGAGCGTTTGCTGGAAATTCACATCGGGAACAGATGCAGTAACGGTTTTTTGACCGGGTCACAGCATGCCTACATGAAGGGCAAATCCGTGGAAACCGCCCTACATGAGGTGGTGGGGAAAATCGAAAGAAGTCTACACTTCGGTGAGTTTGCGATGGCGGCCTTCCTAGATATAGAAGGGGCCTTCAATAACGTGAAGTTCAGCGCCATCAAAGGTACCTTAGTAGACGCAAACATGGGACAAGGGATAACAAATCGAATCTGCAACATGCCTGCAGGTAGAGTAAGAAACTGTAATAAACCGCTCGTCTGGAATGTCCAGGGGAACACCGCAAGAGGAGTCATATCTCCACTCTTTTGGCACTTAAAACATCAGTAAGAGTTGATTTGAAATTAGTGAACACTCTTTTACTAGGAAGAATTAAATATGCCTACTGTGGTTTAGTAAAAGTTGATTACCAACTCAAAATGTCACAAATCTTTACCTTGTTGTAACAAATAATAGCCTACACTTCTATTTGATTATTATATAAGAATTTCTATTAGTTTTTGTGAACTTTTATATGTCTACGTAAATAATTATTAATAAAGGTTTTACCTTGTTTATTTGTTTTTTACTAGCTGGTAGACCTGATCCTTGCAAAAAGTCAACTTTTCCTAACTCAATACACTGAGAGTATATTTAACCTAGCTATAGTCAACTACATGTTGATTAAATTTCAACACTTTTCGCTTTAGATCAAGTTTAACTGAAATACTGGTCTTTTCAAGCTTCAGATTCACATTCTGTTCAGCCCTTAAACCTTGCGGGAGTTTGTGGAAATGAAACGATTTGGTGATAACCAGCGATAAACAAGAGTAACAGAGTTTATTTTTGTGCGAACAATTTTGAATTGCGGAAAACAATTTTTTTTTGTTGAATTTATGAGTGGTTAGCGTTCGGTGCTGGCATTGTATATGAAACTAATAGTACTATCATCAAGCGAAATTTTTTCGTATCCATTTTGACCGCCTGGGTGGCGAGCTCTCATTTCTCGCAAGCTAATGAAAATGTTATTACTCTCCGAGAATAGAGTTAAAATGATAGGATGAGTGAGTGATAAGTGCAAACAAAGTAACAAAACCTGTTTTGGGTTTCCATTCCACTCTGAATTTTAATCCACATGTTACGCAACTGAGTGAATGACTTTGCCAAGGAAATGAGTAAAGAAACTGATAAAACGACAAGAACTGTGGCTTTATCAGAAATTAATATTTGGAATTTGCTTCAAATAACGAATAAATCTGTAGACTGAAGGGTTCCGTTCGTATTATCCCCTATTTGATCGAGCCATTGAATATCAATTTTCTGCAACATCAGTCACCCTAATTATGCAACTCGTATGCCCAGTCGTATTTTCTTTCGCATGTAGAGTCGCATCAGAATCAAATTCATATTGCCCGACTCGTATGCGTTGCATACGACACTCGATAAAAAACAACGCGTATCATTGCAGTTATGCAAATGTCAAACCATACATATCACAAATAAGCTTAGTAGTGAACACAAAAGTAAAAGTTTTCGGTTGAAACAATCAATTATTATGAATTCGGTAGAATTATTTTTTAGTGATGAAGAAGATGAAGTGGTTGAGAATTTGGCAGCAATGCGAAGAACAATTCGGGATAATATAAATCCAATAGAGTTACCGAATTCGTGGCAAGTATATTTTCAAATGTTGTGTATGTACAAAACTAATTAAAAATCGCTTTTCCTATTCCATTTTGTAGTTTTTTAAAATCATTTAGGCTGTCTAAGGAGGCATTTAGATGTTTATTGGAGGAAATTAATCCTTTTATAAAAAGTTGTGTGCATTCGACGTCAGTACCATCTGTTTTAAAGTTGGCTGCTTTTTTACGATTCTTTGCTGAAGGCAGTTATCAAACGGGCATTGGGAACGAATACACCTTGGGAATTTCTCAGCCAACGTTTTCCATAATCCTTAAGGAACTCTTAGATATATTTGAGGAACAAATTAGCCCGAGATGGATTACGTTTACTATGGCGCCAGAAGAAAAGGAAGAAGCGAAACTGGCCTTCTACGTAAAGACAGGTTTTCCTGGAGTAATAGGGTGTGTGGATGGCACCCACATTCGAATTGTCACTGCAGATAAAGAAAGGCAGCACCTTTATTTCAACAGGAAAGGTTATCACAGCATTAACGCTATGCTAGTAAGTTGAAATATTTAATTTGTGATTTTAAATTTAAATTTGTGGTTGCTTTTTTTGCAAGGTATGTGACCACAAGATGCGAATCCGTTTTGTTGATGCGAGGTATCCTGGGTCTTGCCATGACTCCTTTGTATGGACACAAAGTAATTTAAGGCAGCACTTGCAACAGAGATATGACGATGGGGAAAGAAATAGTTGCTTATTAGGTAAGTCAAGTTCATAAAACTGGTTAGTATTATGTAAAATTAATTTTACGAGTATATTCGTTCTTCTAGGAGATTCTGGATATCCGCTAGAACTATCCTTCTAACGCCATTTCGCAGTACAGCAGAAGGAAGCATGCAAGCTGCTTTTAACAATGTACATTCAAAGACAAGGAATATCATTGAAAGAGTCATTGGCGTTTTGAGAAATAGATTCAGATGTATTTTAGGTGCAAGGCAATTACATTACACACCAAAGAAAACTACCCAAATTATAAATACTAGTTGTACTCTTTACAACATATGTATTAAACTCAAAGTTTAGGCCAACATTGAATATGTCACTGTTGAACAAGATCACACTGATTTGAATGGTCTACCGACGATGTTGGAAATGCTATTTCAATTCGCAATAACGTCATGTATTCAATTATAAGCGAATAATCAAATAAAACTTATACACCAAATTTTAAAAAAATAATTCAACATTTCATTTATTATAAATTATGCTTAAAATTATGGTTAAAGAATAAATAAACTTAATCTAACAGATTTTCGAACATTTTTCCCTTCAATTCATTTTGTGTAAGCAATCTTTCTAATTTGCGTGCTTTGAGTGCCAATATGTCTTTTCTGAAGGCTTTTTATCTTTGATATTTTCTTTTAAGAGTTCCAATCTTTCCTCTTTTAATTTTGACATTTTACGCAAATATCTATTTGTTTCTTTTTGCTCCTTCAGGATGTCTGCCTGTATGTTTGTCTGGTCTCTTAAAAGTTTCATCCTTTTATCCTCAGCTCCCATGTCCGCTTTTCTTTTGAGAAGTTGTTTCCGGGATGGTACTGCTCGCATATAGGTGAGACAATTGTCTATTGTTGATCCTGAAGGCTTGTCCGGAGTGCTATTTTCTTGATCGGCTCTTTCCATTTCTTCTGTGAGGGGTAGCATGCCAATGCCAATTGAGTGTCTTCTTGGATTGATAAGTTCTTGCAGGTGAAGAAGGCCAGCAATACGCTCCTCAAAAGGGCTTAGCACATAATTTTTATATGGACCATCTCCAGTCCCTTTTAACTGTTCGTTATTTTGTTTCAGCTTTTGCTTTATGGCGTATTTTTGGTCATTCCAAACCTGAAAATAAACACGAACAAAATACATATATATTACATAATTTGCATACGCACATATCGTGCTTCCTACTTTGAGCCATCCTTTGCCATCTCGAGTTGGTGGTCCAAAACTATTTAGTTTCGTAGCAAGAGTGTTCCAAAAATTATTTGTATCGGTTTTATATATACCACTCTTGCCATGACCCCTAGCGACATCGACGTTTTCCTCCATAGCAGAAAGCAGCACTTCAAACTGGCTACGATTAGTTACTTTCCTACAGAAAAGCCCTAAAAGCTGAATTTCGTATATATTAAATAAAATTACATATACTTACATATTTTTTTTTCCATTTTACCACTTTTTTTTACTAAACCGTACTCTAGTCGTACCCAAATTTGAATGCGAGAGAAACGCGACAAAAATACGACCAAAATACGACTACTCGACGACTCCGTAATAACGACAAAATGCGAGATTCGTATGCGTTGCCATGCATTTTCGACTTCGACTCCTGTCACTAATTACATACGGAAGTGTTCGTTAAATATGACTTCGGTAATAACAATATACGAGTATGGTCGTATCCGAGTGTCGTATCCGAGTTGCATAATTGGGGTGAGTATTAAGATGTGCAATTAGAAGGAATTGCTCGTCATTTTTAAGTTTTTACCATATTAGTTCTATAGCAAGTAAAGTTTGTAGTTACCCGCCAAAGCAACATGGCTTCTTCATCTTACCGGTAGATTCCCATAACGATATCCACAGCCTAGCAGTTTTAATGGACTGCAGAGTCTCACTATGTAGTGAAATAGGGTGTCGACTAGGGTTGCTTGTATTTGAACTGTAACTGTTTAATTTATCGAAAAGATCATTCATTTTGCTTAAAAAGGCTGCCGTTGAGGCAGCAATCTTCTTGTCGGCTTTAGTTTTTAAACAATTTGCTGACATTACGTTGAAGAC
Organism: Volucella inflata; assembly: GCA_928272305.1. Taxonomy (NCBI): domain Eukaryota; kingdom Metazoa; phylum Arthropoda; class Insecta; order Diptera; family Syrphidae; genus Volucella; species Volucella inflata. The sequence goes on from OV743717.1 coordinate 40,677,235, forward strand.
TCCAGCAGCAACATTACCACTAAAAACTCGGTTAGCCCATTCCACTGACAATTTTTCAAAGTTGTTCGGGTTTATATGACTCTTGGTTAGCTAAAGTACACTTGAAATATGTTCTTGGAATCCTGTTCAAAAGGTTTGACAAGGATTCCCCATGAAGCAATATCTTCAGATATAATTGGATTTTTAAGAGTGTAGTCATATAGAAGAAAAATTCGTTGATTTTCAATATTGAAAAAAGGCTTGTTTTCGTTTGTCCCAAGTAATTTGTATGTTCTTCAGTTAACGCGCCACGATTCCACAAGTCGAAAGATGAGAAGCTACCTTAACTTCATGCATGCACTTGTGGACATTGTATTTGACCACCCAACGAAAGTAGCCGTAACACGAAGCGTGTGACGGAAACTAACAATTGTTTCCCATGACTCGAACTGGGAAACTGCTGATGCAACTTGAAAGCCTTGCACTCGCTATACACCAAATGCATCGATACGAAGGTGTGGAGTAGGATAAGTTAGACTTTAAGTTTAGTGCTAATTTTGGAATCATTAAATAAAGTCAGAGTAAGCAATTGGTCCGCATTTTATTTCAACGAACGGCTGGTTGTTTGCCACGGACTTCGGCCCGTGTGTATTTTTTTAGATGTTGTGGTGCCAACATCTTTAACTTCTTCTATTATTGCTGCGTTGGTCACAACAAACAGCAATAACTTGCAGACCGCACTCTAAATAATTTGTCTGTTAATTTCAATATCTCGGAAATTTCATCACCTTTCGGGCATCCTATATAATAAGATGTGATTTGCTTCCAATTTTTATTTAATCCAGTAAGAGTAAAAACCATTACTTTGGAGGCTACAGTGGCGCATCTACCCAGCTCCCCGAAGTCAGAAAAACCATATACCATCATTTTTAATCTTCTAATCAAGTTCAGGTTTGATTGTCATTTCATAAAAAATTAAAACGTACCTTTTCTCTATTCTTGACACCGTTTCTACCTTGCTCTTTAAAAGATTAATCATTTGGTTTGAAAAACCGGCCGGTAAACTTATGGAAGAATGCCATCGGTAGATTGTGCATATAGATGGTATACTGAATCCCGAGCTTACCACATGGGAATATAATGAGGGAGACTTAAAAAAAGCTTCAGATAAAAATCTTTTTCGTCACTGCAAGGAAGAGAAAAACACATAGCAGACTCAACATTTGGAGCTATTCCATCAGCTAAAATTGGAATTCGAAAGGCGTTTTGACAACATGTTTGTATGGAACCTCTCCTTATTTTTGTCAAAAATCCATTCATAAATATCGATGTTTCAAAACTAGCTTGATGCAAACTCATTGCTTCATAAAAAAAGCGGAAACTGAATTAGAAATTGTTACACTTCGCAGTGATATCATTCCTAAAAGCGACGATGTTATCAAGCTAATGGATCCTGATAAACACAAAAACATACGACACTGTGAACTCATAATTAAAGCATTTTTCAGGTCAACATATCTATGTGAACGTGCCTTTTCTCAAAACATAAATTAAACTAAGTGCAGAAGTGTGTTAACAAACGACCACGTCAAAAATTGTATGATTTCGAGTTGCACAGAAGATTACCAACCAGACTTTAAGGAGTTATCTGAAAACGTAAACAGTCTATTTTTCTTTGTATGTCATAACAAATAAAAAGTTTCTTTTTATCTCAATTTGTTCCTGTTTTTTTAAAAACTCGGTGGTGCCCGCGTAGCATGTCGCGGTTTTCAAAATAGCCCTTGGAGCAGTACCAGTTGGCCCACACTGCTTTAACCAAACATCCCTTCTACGATCTTTAGGAATTGTAAAAAATTACTAGGAAAATTACCACAATCTTTGTATGAACATTTAGACATTCTGAAAATCAAAAATGACGGAAACAACCACTGCACTGCCAATAGCTCAGGCCGATGAGTTATTGGGCTAGCGCACACTGGACTAATTACCCCGGGGATACCCAGGGTTTTATAGAAGAGGGAGAAGAAGTGCGAAGAGAAAACGGGGTAAAATTTTGAACCAGAGATGAAGCGGTTGAACATCGAGGTAAAACATACACACACATAAATTGTCAATTTAAAGGGTGACAAAATTATCAGAAATACCGCTACAAACACAATCGGTTAATATGTATACACAATTTTACCCCGAAACATTCATCCCGTGTGTGATTGGAGTAAAAGATACCCGGTTTAACCCCGGGGTAAAAATAGTCCAGTGTGCGCTGGCCGATTCGCAACGAAATAAACACCCACACTCCCCACAGACCCCGCATTGCAAAGTATCTACCTTACTCGACACAGCACGATGTTTGAGTGGAGTGGGTTTGTGCATAGAGAGTTACTGACATGGGATTGGTTAGATTAGAGCGGAATTGTGTTATGCAATGCCTTATGAGTGCACTTGCATATGGAGATTGTTGAGGCAAAAGAGCGTAAAAGTTTTGTGGTACTCAGCGAAGGGTATCTACTTGGGCCGATAGAGGTACCACCATGTTATAAGAATTATGTTTATTTTTTGTGGAAATGTCTTTCTTTTATGTTGATTTCTGTGACAAGTGTATCTTTTTTCTCATAATAGTTTATGATAAAATGTGTTTGTTTACATACTTAAGTGTAAAATTGTTCTACGTTTTTAGTTCTTTTACATTTCAAATACATTTGCACATGTGTAGGTAGTGCAAAAATAATTATGGCGGATAATATATGTTTATATGAGAATGTGTTGATGCGAGAGAAGTTGTGATATATTTTTATTTTGAAATAATGATTTTAAAGCCTTGAGCTGGAATTTTAAATAGTAAATAGACTCTATGTGTGTGGTTTATTTTCCTTAAGTATTATTGATGAGAATTTGATGATACTTGGTTGGAATGTGTGTAAATATATGATTTTAAGCTATTGTTTATGTTTTAAGTTTGATGATAATGATGACATGATATATTTATTGTGTCTTATTGTATGAGAGATATATTGTACACCTTTTGAGTTTTTGGATTTATTTGTTCTTGAGTTCATTTTATTAAAAAGTATTTATATTTTTTGCAATTCTTGTGTGGCTTTGTTCGTTAGTAAATAGCGTAGTTTTGTGATTGGCCTTTTCCATGTATATGTTTTTGTTTTCAGTGTGACGACCTGAACGAGTGTTGTTTCTTAAATGCAAATGTGTAAGTCGCGAGCATTCACTTTGTCGCTTCAAAAATATCTAGAAGTCATGGCATCTGAAGGCTTAACGAATGTCCTAATGCAATCTACTCGTGTTGGCTGAAGAAGCGTCAACCCTGATCAACCATATATTTTTAACAATATCTAAGTATGTCATAAAATAAGCCTTGATAAAATCTGACTTATCCGAGCACTTTGCAACAATATATGGCACTATTACAGCGGCGGATGTAACTACCAATCAATTGGTAGTTGGTCTTAATCAATGTAAAGTTAAGTAAAGTTTGTGGAAGAAATTAACTGTAAAAAATATAGGGCAAAACAGAAGAAAAACTTCAGAAAACACCCTGAATAACACATAGATAAATTATGCAATGCAGAAGAAGGGACAAAATGCATAGAAGTTGAAAGAATAATACGAAGTGCAAAACACACTATATATGAAGTAGAGTACAACAGTTTCGTAACGCTGTAAATAAAAATATTCAAACAAAAAAATCACAATATTATAAGTCGCAGTTCTTAAATGCCAAAAAGGATGTAGCAAAACATGGAATGTAGTAAGTAAGGTGCTGGGGAGGAAAAAGGAATCAATAGACGAATTAGTTGCAAAGATTTTTTTGTGAAACTGCAGACGAGTTTGCTGAACAGTTTTCCAACCAAGCCATTAAAATTATTCGTTATTGCAACAGAATAACATCTAGCCATCAAAATCGATATGTTGCACAAACAAATCTTTGTAGAGTAAGCCAGTGAAATGGAAGTATTCAATATGCCTAGGAGTATAAAGTTCAGGAGCCGATAACGTGAGAGCCATTGACTCAAAACTAAACTCAGCTTTATTAGCGCTAATCATAAAAACAATAACTAATAGAAGTCTTGAGTAAGGACTTGTACCTATGTTACTTAAAACATTACACACATACTCAATTTTTAAAAATGGTATTAGAAACAATTTTGAAAAGAACATACCTATTGCTATTCTGCCGGTAGTGAAAAAATGTTTGGAAGAAATCATGGTGCGCCGCTTAAACAGTTTCATAAGCAATCATAATATATTGCTAGAAAATAAGTACGGTTACAAAAACAGAAAACTACAGGGAGAGTTCTCTAACTTTGTGACTTCGAGCCTAAATGCAAATCATTACATACTCATCTAGTTCGCGGATTTTAATGAGGCTTTTAATACACTTAATCCTAGTAGACTTATGGAAGTATTAAGTAGAATTGGCATAAGAGGACTCCTTGGAAAATGCGAAAGTGAAAACATTGAACACAATAAGTGAATGGTTGAATACTCAATACGGTGTTCCGCAAGGCTCGAAATAAGGACATTTGCTGTTCACACTTTTCACAACTTCTACGTTATATTGTACGAAGTACTGTTTTAGCATTTAGATTTAGATTAGATAAGATATGATTTTATTCATTTCATAGCAACTAAAACTAGAATAACAATTTCATTAATAGTTAAAAATAATGATAATGAATGAATAATTAGTTGACGTTCTATAATTTAAGGAACAATTTTTTTCTAAATTAATGGCGAACGACACTTGACTACTAATAACATATATTTAAAAGTTGTGATGTGGGGTGACAATTTGTAACTAAAAGTTACAATATTTTCTGCTATATGTAAACACACAAAATTAAATTTTGATATTAGACAAGTAAAAGAAAACAACCAACTTAATATAGTAAAGTAAATTAAAGTAAATAACCATTTTCTTATTTCTTTGAGGTATACATTCAAATTTTGAGTAATACGTGCGGAGTATGGTAGTTTATTAAAATACTTTCGGGCTGTAACTAAGTAAAAGCTTAAAAAAGGAGCTCTACGTGCTGGTATGTTAACAAGAGCCATATTATTTATTCGTAAATCGTAAATTTGATTGTTTCTACTTGGAATGTTACCACTTTGTTCAAAAAATTTTCTCAGTACCTTAAAAATATATAAGTGCCTTGTTGGTAAAATTTTAAGTTTTTAAAACAGAGGCCAACTATGAGTACGACGACTACAACAACAAACAAAACGAACAAAATGTTTCAGCGTAATCAAAATAGGTCGAAGTGTATTCATATACGATCCTCCCCAACAGACGATACAATATTGTAACTTGGAGTGGGCGAGACAGTAGTAAATTTTAGAAAAAATGTTATTGGAGCAATAGGAATTAATGAGATACAGTTTACGAGCCACTTGATTCATATAAGTATCTACTCAATCAACTAATACATATTAGTACATAGGTGGATGGCAACGATTAGTACAAGGCCTCGTAGAAGTAGCATCTTCCGACAGGTGCTGGTTCTTTAAATGACGAGAATGAGCATCTGCATCCGAATACCTTGCAGCTCTGCTAATAAGTTCTACTTCACGCCTCCCCATGGCGCCATCTGGGAATCTCGCTAAAGATTGCGAAGTGAAGGGGGCAAATGGCGAGTTTCCTACGCCATAAACCAGGATTAGTGTCGGAAAAACGAAACAAGACCTCATCCGGGCTACTACGACATATTTGGAGCTCAGGCCGGAAAGAATTTCTAGGACTTAAATCGGGTCTTGCAAAAGAGATGGTGGCGGACGAGCCCTATATGGGCCAACGGCAGCGCTCACATCCCGGAATGGGTTATTGACTTCGGTGTAACCGACCCCTCGTTTTAGGGATATCAAGAAATAGAACTGGCCTTCCAGGGTGGGGGTTGTGCCGTCAGGATAACTGCCAGGCCATTTAAAAAAAAAACGATAAAGTTACGAAGCATCAACAAGCTTCGGATATTAACGGATCTATTGTTGACAACTCAAGCAAACGATCTCAGGACAATGAGCCTTGGATATGCATGTGGAATGTTAGATCAATTAATATCACGTGCAGCCGCGTAACTAGCGGAGGCCCTAGACTGCTGCAAAGCAGACATAACCGCCATTCAAGAAATGCGATGTGATGGGCCGGACAAAAAGAAACTGCGATATCTACTACGGCAATTGCTAACGACGGCAAAAGCAGCACTTATTTGGATCCGGATTTGTTGTCGGAGGCAGACTAAGAGAAGAAGTCCTGAGCTTCCGTCATGTGAGCGAGCGCCTCGTAGCAATCCGCACCAAGGCTAAATTCGCCAACATTAGCCTTATATGCGCTCATGCCCCACAGAGGAGAAAGATGACGACACCAAGGATGCCTTCTATGAGCTCCTTAACAAGACCTACGAGCAATGCCCTAGCTATTACATTAAAATGGTTCTCGGTGATTTTATTGCAAAGCTAAGAACAGAGGGTATCATTGGTGGAACTATCGGAAATTATAGCCTGCACAACACCACCTCCGATAACGGATTCAGGCTAATCGACTTTGCGGGGGGGCGAACAATTTTCTTGGCTAGCACGCGGTTCTCACATCTCGACATACACAAGGGGACTTGGAGAACACCTGACCCTTAGTAAGCCATCTAGATCATGTAGAAAAATGTCTTTGCCAACTTCCTGAAGTCTATAATGGCATAGCATAACATAAGCTTCGCACTTGTAATCAATGGACAATTTCACAACATTGGCACTTAAAATATTAATTTAAGAAAAATTGCATGTACAACCACACCGTACACCATCACACCCCCCGTCTGATGCGACTCATTGCAATTTCCAAAAGAAGGCAAGTAGCCTGGAATATTAAATTAACACAATTCATCATCATAAATCCAAATTTCACATAAAATAATAACAACGGGTCACTCTTCGAGCGCATTCATATGAGCTAATTACTTCACTTACTTTAAGTGGCGGTACAGTCCGGGGTGGACCTGGGCCTCAGTCAACAAGCGTCTACAGCCAGCTCGATCCCTGGCTAGCTGCCTCCAGTTTCGCACGCTAAGTTGGCTGAGGTCCTCTTCCAATTGCGTGCGCCACCTGAGTCTTGGCCTTCCTGTACTGCGTGTCCATACGCTCTACATGACTCAGCCATCCTAGTCGTTGGATCGTCACTCTTCTGGCTAGGTCCATGTCGCTGTACAGTCCGTACAGTTCGTCGTTGTATCTCCTCCTCTATTCACCGTCAATGCAGACGGGACCGAAGATCGCCCGAAGAATTTTTCTCTCGAAGCATCCAAGAACACCCTCATCCATTTTTGAGAATGTCCATGCTTCTGCGCCATAGAGCAGGACCGGGATTATTAAGGTCTTATAAAGGGTGACCTTTGTTTTCCGAGAGAGGGTTTTGCTACTCAATCGTCTGCTTAACCCAAAGAAACAGCGGTTGGCAAGAGTTATTCTTCGCTTGATCTCAGCACTGGTGTCGTTGTCTGTATTTATAGCAGAGCCTAGGTAGACAAAGTCCTTAACTACCTCAAAGTTATATCTGTCGAGGGTGACGTTCTGCTCGCGACGTCGTTGTTGGTTGTCCTTTTTGCTTGACAGCATATACTTGGTCTTGTCCTTATTGACCGCTAAACCCATTTTCGCCGCTTCCGAATGCGCCACTGACATCACGCTGCTTTTCCCGATTATGTCAATATCGTCGGCGTATACGAGTAGTTGGACGGATTTTTGAATGATAGTGCCTCTTGTATTTGCTCGTGAGTTTTGCACTATTCTTTCAAGTACGATGTTGAAAAAATCGCACGACATCGCATCGCCTTGTCTAAATCCTTTCTGGACATCAAAGGTCTCGGTGAGATCTTTACCGACCTTGATGGAGCAGCGTGCATTCCCCATCGTCATCCTGCACAGACGGACGAGTTTGGTAGGGATGCCGAAACAAGACATTGCTCTGTATAGCTCGTCTCTATAGATGCTGTCATACGCGGCCTTAAAATCGATGGATAGGTGACGTGTATCGATCTAAAGCTCATGGGTTTTCTTCAAGATCTGCCGTAGTGTGAATATTTGGTCGATTGTGGATTTTCCTGGCCTGAAGTCACACTGATATGGACCTATCAGGTTGTTGACGAACGGCTTCAGGCGTTCACATAATACGGCATATAAGATCTTATATGCGATGTTAAGGAGACTGATGCCTCTGTAGTTGGTGTAGTTCAGAGGGTCTGCTTTCTTGAGAATCGGACAAACAAAGCTGAGGTTCCATTCGTTAGGCATACTTTCGTCCGACCATATTTTTCAGATGAGTTGGTGTATGCTCCTTAACAACTCATCGCCTGCCGCTTTGAAGAGCCCGGCAGTCAGGCCATCTGCTCCAGCAGCTTTGTTGGACTTAAGCTTCGATATAGCTATCTTCACTTCATCCAGGTCGGGTGGACGGAATTGTTGGTCATCATCATCCAGGTTGAAAGGTTGATTCTGCCTGACAGCGGTATTTAGTCCGTCATCGCCGTTATACAGTCTGCGGAAATGGTTCTTCCAAATCCTCAGCATCGACTGCGATTCTACTACGATGTTCCCTTGTTCATCCATACAGGCTTCGGTTCGGGGTTTGTTTCCGTGGCATGTTGTTTTTACCTTTTGATAAAACTTCCGAACCTCATTCCTGGAGTAGCATCTCTCAATTTCCTCGACCACGCGCTTCTCATGCTCTTTCTTCTTCCTCCTGAGAAGCCGGTGTTCGTCTCTCCTCTTCCGCTCATAGAGCTCATGAGCAGCTCTGGTCCTTCTAACCAGCGCCGCTTTATATGCATCTTGCTTAGCTGCTTGAGCTTGCCAGCATTCGTCATCAAACCAGGGATGTCGATGTGGTGATCGAGTGAAACCCAGCACATCAGAAGCGGCATCTCGGATGGCCTTCTGGCAGTGTTACCCCTGGTCTTCGATGTTTGATGCTGGCGGCAAAGGATTTGGCTATCTCTTGCGATTGTAGCCGTCTGACGTCTTAATTCCTCACAATATTAGCTTATCTTGGCGTTGTAATGGATATCTCCAACCGTACCTTGGCTACAACATGGTAGTGGTCCGAGTCGATGTTGGCTCCTCTATAATAACGGAGGAGTGTATTGCGTCTGGACCTAACGTGCATATCCGAAGCCGTTGTCCTTAATTCGTTTGCAATATTTGATATCCCTAGGACGAGGGTTCGGTTAGACCGAAAGCCAACAATCCATTCTGGGATGTGAGTGACTAAGTCTCCCAAATCCTTACCGGCCTAATCTCCAAATATTTCGGAGTAACCCGAAAAAGCTCTCATTTGTTCCGGGAGTTTTTTCCATCGTTGATTTCATCTGGGTTATTCATCCGTTGTCCAGATTTTAGTGCTGCTGTTTTGGTCTGCCGACCAACATGTAATACCATTTGCAGATAAGCACTAAACTGCGCAGCTAACAACCATTACTTAATTGAAGTAAGTAAATTAATAATTTGTCGATTATGTCGATTATGATGTTGTTTGTGGTAGTGTTTTCACTCGGTATCACGTTGAGTTTTTCACCAATTCAAAATTACTTGTACATGATCACCTCTAAGCCTTCTGCGTTGTCAGAGAGAAGACATAGAGCCCTTGAATACAGACATGCTTCTATTTGCTTGAGAAGGGTGATGAATTCTTCAAATTCTAGTTTACAGCCTCCTCTAACTCTTCTCAAGTGGTGTTTAACAGATTTTATCCTTACTTCCCACGGTCCACCGAAATGTGGAGAAGCTTAGGAAATGAAGTTTCACTTCGTTCCTTGGTTGCTCAAGTTGTCTGCGATTTCTTTATATTCGTTCTTCACGTCTTTCATCTTCTTGTTTAGTTCCGTACCAGCACCCAAAAACTCTGTGCCACAGTGCCACAGTCACTAAATTTTTGACTACAAATGTCTCTGTTGCGAACCATATTAAAACATGGCAAAGTAGCCTTTTAATGGTTTGATATCCGAATGCGTGCTGCTGGTAAACTCATCATAAGCTGCATCACTGTTTCGGCCTTGTGTGGAAAAACTTTATGCATTGGTGGATAGTGTGCTTGACACGGTGCAATATTTGGATGCTGAAATATCTTGTCCGAATATATGCTATCATTTGTTAGATACCACGGTGTTGCATTGCCAGACCAGCTGAGTTAGATTGTTTTGGTATATGTCTCCACATCTTGGAATCGGTTAGTCATTGAACGTAGTCCAGCAAAATTGTGGAATTTGACCACGATTACCAATGCTAACGTGGTACTTTTTAGAACTTTGCTGTTTCCCATAAATTTTTCCAGTAGAACTGCTCCGCAGAGTTCGAGGCGCGGAACTTACCATTTCGAGTAGAGCTCTTTTCGTCGTGGCCATAAGAAAATGTATTTGTGTGTATTCCTGTTTACCCCATACTCGAATGTAAACTCTCAATCCATACACCTTGATTTATGGACTCGTGCAGCTAAACGTTTCCTCAGATTCTGTGACTGTGACTTAACATAGGAATCTGTAATTTCTCCAGTATTAAGAGATCGTTGCATTCAATCTTCCATTGGCATTGTATGTCCTCTTCTCCACAGCTACTGCATGATTGGTTTTGGCCTTGATTACGCACGGTGAAATCCAGCCAAGCGAGTCAAACAGCTTGGTTATGGCTGATAGTGTAGTACCCCGCTACACTACGCTATAGTACTATATTCCCACCCCATAAGCAACACTTACATCTTCAATATAGCCACAAGTAACCCTTGCATCTTCCAATAGCAATATTGCATCATACCCATCATCGGGACACAAAATCCATAATAAGTGATTCTCATGCAAACCCAATCCAATGTCTTAACTCAGACACTTCCAGAATAAGTGACTCTCATACAAACCCGATCCAACGTCATAACTCAGTGAGAAATCCACTTTACGCTGGCATAGACAGACTGCCAAACATTTTAACGCATTCAAAACTGTCAGACTCATTGGAAATTGTAAGATGTTGTTAATGAAATCTAACAATTTCCGACAATTTCTCAATTGTCAGATAATAATTATAGAGGTGAAATCGGTACATTTTAAATTAGAGTCCATCCCGTCCGATTGTGGGTGGAGCAGTGTTGTTCTCGTCTTTTTAATCCCCAGTAGCTCGCACACCCCTTGGAAAATCTTAGACTCGAAGTTACGCCCTTGACCCGAGTGCAATTCCATCGGTACGCCGAATCTTCTCACCCAGTTGTAAACGATCTGCTCAATCACGGTTTTGGCTTCTTGGTTAGGAATAGCAAAAGCCTCAGGCCACTTTCTGAAGAAATCCATATCAACAAGAATGTAGCGATTTCCATTTTCGGCTTCAGGAAACGGTCCTGCAATGTCAACTGCGATTCTCTCGAATGGCGCTCCAACGTTGTATTGCTGCATTTTGCCGTGATTTGTATCCCTCGGGCCTTTACTGGCGGCGCAGGTGACACACTTTCTGCACCAATTTTCGACATCGTCCTTGGCATGCACCCAATAAAAACGTTCTCGCACCTTTTCTAACGTCTTATTCACTCCCAGGTGACCTCCGGATATTCCATCGTGCAGTTCCCTTAACACGTCACTGACTCTCGACCTTGGCACAACGAGCTGCATCACAAAAGACTTTCCATCCGAGCTTTCCCACCTTCGCCTTAAAACACCATCTTGAACATGAAGCGAGACCCACTGTGCCCAGTATGCCTTTAGTTCGGGACTTTTATTGAATATTTCCTACCAATCTGGTTTTTCTTCGTGTTCTTTTCAGGCGATTATTGCCTCGATATCCGGATCCTCCTTCTGGGTGTTTCGAATTTCACTTTTATTCCAACCGTCAGTGGCTCATCTCTAAGCCGTTGAGTGGATACCGCATCTTTTTCTTCTTGTCGTGCGCAATGTTTGCAGTCAGATTTGCAAGGTTGCCGAGACAGAGCATCCGCATTAGAATGAAGGCTTCCCTTTCGATGCTGTATATCGTAGTCGTACATCTGGAGTCGTTCAATCCACCTTGCGACTTGTTCTTCAGGATTTTAAAATTGCAGCAACCACTTCAGAGATGTATGGTCTGTGCGAAGAATGAATTTTCGTCCGTACAGGTACTTATGGAAATGCTTTGTTGCCAAGACCAAAACAAGAAGTTCCCGCCTGGTGACACAGGAGTTCCTTTCCGGCTTAGAGAGCACCTACTAAAGTAGGAAACTACTTTCTCTTGCCCGTCATGCATCTGCGAAAGGACAGCTCCAATTCCAACGTTACTGGCATCTGCATCCACAATAAATGTTTTTCCTTTCCACTTGACCATTTGAATTGTTTTCCCTTTTCTGTTTGTTAATGCAAACTCTTTGCGATCCCAGCAAAATCCTTCACAAACCGCCTGTAGTAGGTAGCGAGTCCCAGAAAGCTTCTCAGTTGGTGTTTGTCTCTTTGGACTGGCAAATTTTTCACCGCTTCGATCTTTTCTGGGTCTGTCCTTACCCCTTCGAATGAAATGGTGTGTCCCAAGTATTTAACATCTGGCCTAAAGAGATTACATTTCTTCGGGTTTAGCTTTAGCTGTGCACTTCGTAATCTTTGGAACACTTCCTTTAAGTTATCTCGATGTTCTTGAAATGTTTTGCCGACCACGATGACATCGTCCAGGTAGACCAACCAGGTTTTCCATGTTAGTCCCAGCAAAACGCGTTCCATTAGGCGCTCAAAGGTTGCACAATCCGAATGGCATTACTGTGAATTGCCAAAGCCCGCTTCCTGCGGTGAAGGTTGTCTTCTCACGGTCCTCCGGATGGATCTGTACTTGCCAGTAGCCACTCTTCGGATCAAGTGTGGAGAACCATTGCGCTCCTGACAGTGTGTCCAGTGTGTCGTCAATCCTTGGCAAGAGGTAGCTATCCTTCTTGGTAACATTATTAAGCTGACGGTAATCCACGCAGAATCTATTGGTGCCATCTTTCTTCTTGACCAGTACAACGGGTGATGCTCACGGACTCTTAGAGCCTTCAATCAACCCTTGATTTTCCATAGTCGAAACCATTTCTGCAACCTCCGTCTGCTTAGCTAATGGTAAACGCCTAGGAGGTTGACGTATGGGTCTTACATCTCCAGTGCCTATTCGGTGTTGTACCAAATGTGTGCTGCCATATTCGCCATCCTGCGAGGCAAATACGTCTGCAAATTCGTTGATTAGTTCCTCTGCCATCGCTCGTTGCTCCTGGTTCAGGTCGGTTTGCCTGAGTATAGTTCTTTTCAACTCGGCTGTGATACTTGATGGCAAAGATATAGCAGCATTTTCCTTCGACAACTTGGTGACAGCAGTTATCGGTACGCACGCTCCGATCGATTATCCTTGCTTTAGTTTGATGCTCTTATTTCCCACATTCAAGATTCTTACTGGGACCATTTTGCCTTTCGGCTCAACGAGCATCTTTCCCACGACGTAATTCTGATAATGATTTTTAGAGTCCGGCTCAATCAAATAGAATCGATGGCTCCCAAGATCACCTTCCAGCTTCACTCAAAAAAGTGTCTCTGCGGAAGGTGGTAAGATCTCGTCCTTGCTGACTACTGTCCTAAGGCATGCGGCATTCTCATTTTCTCATTCCCGTACACCATCGGAATCTCAACGTTCCTGTTCTTAAGTACTTGAGTTCCGATGTCGAGCACTACATTTTGCGCCATCATAAAGTCAACACCAATGATGCACTCGTCGTATCGGCCACTAGGAATACGTGGGTGAATGTTAGTCCTGCCAGATTGATCGTAAGAACAACCTCTCCATACACCTTTGCCGTCGCTCCTGTTGCTGTTTTCTAGCAGTAGCTACTGGTATTGTGCAGCCATGAGTCATGAGCGATATCCCTTCTTATAATGAAGGCAGTGGCACCGGTGTCAAAGGTAGCCACACACTTATTCTGACCTATGCGGGCTTCCACTGTAAGACTCTTGTTACTTCGTTTTGTTTGTGGAGACTTGGATTTTGATCCTGGGGGCGTCAATTCCAGAAACCAACTTCTGCCCTTCGAAGTTGGTTCTTATACGTTTCCCGCCTGTTGACTTGATGTTGCGCTGCTTGCAGGTAAGATGTAAATTCTGCCAGATGCCTCTTCGTTACGCCTCCTAGCAGCGCATTGTGGACAACTGCGTTGTTTAAGTGGAGCTCTGCACTCACGCTGCAGATGTCCTATTTTGTTGCAGTTCCAACAACAGACTTGTCCTCCACGCACACTGTTCCGCTCCACGACATCTGTTCGTTGGCATGGTCGGCAGCTTTCATCGTCAGGGCAAATGCTAGGGCCTCAGGGAGTGTTGGTTTTCCAGCCATTTTTACAGCCATTTGCAACTGCCTATCTTCAATCGCTTGGGTAAACGCCTCTAAAACAATTTCGTCGATTAGGTCTTCTCTGGCATTAGGATAAGATAAATGCGCCAACCGTTTGATATCGGCCTGCAACTGCTGAAGTGTTCCTCCCCTCTTCTGGACTCTGCTTCGCAGTTGGACTCCGTATACTTGCTGCGTATGGTCATCTCAGATGCGCATTTCTATGGCTTTAACCACAGCGTTGTAGTTGCGTTGTTTATCTTCTGAGATGGTTTGCAGCAATTCCGCCAGCGTTAGCGCAATCGACTTTTCTCCGTCGTCCCAGTTGTTGGTCATGGCAGCTGCTTCAAATTGTCTTCTATATATTGGCCACGATGTTTGGCCATCAAAAATAGGTGGTTGCATCTCTTTCCTTCTAGGGCAGTCTGTAGAAATTTCTCGGACTTTCTGTTTCTTTACTCTCTCTAGTTCTTTCGCAAGATTCTCGATATTGTGTTCAACCTTCTCGAATTGTGCCTCGTGCATATTTAAATTTTGATTTATTATTTTGAATTTCGCTTCTAGAGAATTCTTGAACTCTTCGACGGTGTCTTTTTGTGCGGAAATAATGGAATTCTTCTGTTCTTCTAGAGAATTCTTCTGTTCTTCTAGAGAATTCTTCTGTTCTTCTATAGAATTCGTCTGTTCTATTAGAATCCATACTTCGCCTTTGTTCTTCTAACTTAGAATTCAAGGAGCAATTCCATCATGGCAGACATGTCAACCCCTGTGCGTACAAGCTCCTCTTATACGTCGAACGACATGGATTTAGGATCTTTTCCATCTTTTTCGATCGCTTCTTGTAGCCGTAGAATCAAATCACTTTTCCTTCCAGCTGCGGAGAGATTCCGCTTCTCTAGCTCGATTTTCAGCTGGGGTATACTTAGCTCCAGCAATGTACATTTTTTTTTTCACAGCACTCAGAATAAGTTTTATCCCACTTCTGACACCAATGTAATATTTCGGCTAGGGTTCGAAATGATAAAACGATATTCTGTTTCTTAAAACACTCTATTTATTATTATTTAAATACAACTTTCAATTGATTCACAAACAATTTCACTTCTATTTCACAATTCAAATCTCTTATCTTTCACTTAGTAAGCCTTAGGTCCTTTTCCATCGCTTTCCAAAAATCAACTAATAGTCCGCAGTTTAATAGTCTAATAGTCTGGTTTGAAACTGGGGTAGTAACTGAACTCTCCAACGTGGAGAGTTTGTATGGTCCTAAAGTTATGCAACACTGGATAATTGATTTAATCACATATATACCACAGTATTAGTTAATTTATGAGTGATTTGAAGATAATTGTTCTCGTAGAAACAAATATAGAAGATGAGGAAAATGGATACTATAAACTAGATGGTTTCGAACCAGAGTTCTTAAATAGAAACAAAAAAAGAGGTGGAGGGATTTTAATGTTTATACGAAACGATATAGACTACGAACACAGACCTGCGGAAAGCATTTCATATGAAAACATAAAAATTCATTTAACCCAAGAAAAGGAATATGTACTCGTATTTAGAATATATAGACCACCAGGATTTAGTCAAAGAGCGTTTATTGAAGAATTGGGAAATAACCTAGGCCAAGTAAGAAAAAAGGATGAAATAATTGTGATGGGTGATATGATATCAATATCCGTGACTTGAACTCAAACTTTGTCAAGGATTATTTAGAGATATTAGCGTCGTTGGGACTGATGAATGTTATCAAGGAATACACAAGGATAGATCTCAAAAGGGGGACTAAGTCAGTGATAGATCACATTTTAGTTAGAAGAGCAGACAACCAAATAAATTCCTTTGTAATTGAAAGCGATATAACCGATCATAACCCAATCATGTAGTCCACAAGTGGACTGACAGTTGACAGAGAAAAATCGATGAGTACGTCCTACATTTGTAAAGCAAAATTAAAAGAACTCATCTGTGAAGTAGATTGGGATGAATGCGACGCAGTTACCCTGTATGAAAATTTAGCTTGTAAGTTAAAAGCTGTATATAAAAAATCAACAAATACTAGAACACTAAAGAGTAAATACATAAAAAATCCCCTGGATGTCCCCAAATCTAGCTGAAAAATGTAAAAGAAGAGACGAGCTTTACAGGAGGTGGAAGAATAATAGGATTAGCAGAACGTACGAAACTGAATATAAAGATTTCCGAAACAAGAACAACAGAGAAATAAAAGCACAGAAATCAAATTTTTATAGAAACAAGTTTAACGCAATTAAAGCTGACTCTCGTAAAACCTGGAGCTTAATCAACGAGATAATGGGAAGAAAAAAGTTAAGCGTTGATGAAATGCTTGTTAAGAATTTCTCATCGGAAAGAAGTATGATCAGCCTTTCTGCTAAGCTTTTCTCGGAACAGACTATCCAAATAATTCATCAGTGTAACGCAATCACATCGTAGCCAACTCAATTTTTGCTAGAGAAACCAACATCGCAGAGGTGCGCAGCATAATAACTTTCCTCGACGAAAATAAATCCCCCTGAGTCGATGGAATACGGCCAATAGATATTAAAAAAACACGCAGATATTTTTGCTCCCCTCTTGTGTAAATTTATTAACTTCAGTCTGATGCACGGCAAAATTCAGAAAAAAACTGAAAACTGCTGTGGTTAGACCTATTTACAAAGAAGGTGGTAAAAGTAAAATCGCCAATTATAGATCGATGTCCATAGTGCCAGTCATGGAAAAGTGTCTAGAAGATGTAATTAGAAGCAAACTAATTAGTTTTACTGATAACCACTGCCTTATCCGCCAAAGTCAGTACGGTTTCCAGAAGCAAAAAAGTACTGGACAATTGCTTGGAGATATTGCGAATTGCGTCAATGAACCCCTAAATAAAAGTCATCATATTCTGGTCATGTTTATAGACTTTAGTAAAGCATTCATATACTAAACCATGCAAAGTTCCTGGAAACGCTTGGACGCATGGGTATACGAGGAGTGATGGCGGACTGGCTAAGGGATTACCTACTCACCAGGGCCTTTTGTGTAAAAATCAAGGACGTTTACAGTGCACAGGAACATGTACAATATAGAGTTCTTCAAGGGTCGAACTAGGTCCAATTCTTTTCATTTTGTACCCAAATGAACTTCTTCGCACTTTTAATAATAGCATTCCATTTGCTTACGCTGATGACACCGCTATAGTTGTGCGCCACAGGTCTCTTGAGATGGCCACAAGACTAATGCAGGCAGAGTTTAATAATGCAGTCAAATGGTGTCACGATAATGGCTTAGTAATCAACGCGGCGAAAACAAAGATAACGCCATCCGAAGTCCACATCATAAAGCTACGCAGGAGCGAGTGTTTTTTCAAAATGATGCCTGCCCTAAATCAAGCAAACAATTAATTGACGTCGTAGAAAGCTATAAATACCTAGGAGTCATCACTGATAGCCATTCCATCTGGGTCAAGGCTTCATTTGCATTGGCGCATCTAAGAAATCATGCAACACCACAAATTTTGGAGCTGGTATACTACGCCTTGATTGAATCCAAATTAAGGTATGGAAAACTGGCCTGGGGTAACGCCTCCAAAACACATAACAAAAGCTGCAAAAACTCCAAAATTCTGCATTGAGGCTAATAAACTGCGCAAATGTTCCTGACGAAAGAAGATTTAAGGTACTTAAGGTGCAAAATATCTTCAAGATGACTTGAATGTTACAAGTGCCCTGTAACTACAATAACTATGGTAAAAGGCAGCTCGTATATAGCGTCCCCACAGTATTAAATGAATTACCTGCTCATCTTAAAAATATTGTAAATTTTAAGAACAGAAAAAAAATTATAAAAAATTTTCCTTTTAAATTCACAAAATTAAATTTAAAATAAATGAATTCACTTTAGTTTAAACTTCAGAAAACAACCTTCTGCCATTAAGGCTTCGCAGATAATTTATGCAAATTGTTAAGAAACTTTCATGCTTGAATAAAAAAAAAAGTTATCGCAGACCTTAGTTTGCCTAACAGTGTGTGGCACGTCCATGCCTAGAAGTCGCTTACATTTTCTTAACGAATGTAACGAATTGCATACCTTCCATTGATATTGATGAAAATTAGAAACAGCTTCTAGTGTCCGGAACCGAGTTTCTAAATAATTCTTTCGAAGATCTTTCGTACTTATTTCGTCCCATAATTGTTGGAGTGAGTCCCGCAGCTTTTGTATCATGACATAAATATTGAATGTCCAACGAATCCACCGGTAGATCGACATTTTGAGTGCGTGTAGCAACCAGAGAATTCAGGAATGCTGATTTTGGAGAGATGGATATCTTTGCTCTTAGGAACACTTGTAGTCAGCGTTGTGTCTGAAAGAGAACTTTGGGTAGTACAATACCTAAGCAGTTCACATCTGTACTCAGGTTCTCCTCTCTTGCCTATAGTGACCATAACTTTTTGAAGACACCTTTTTAATTGTTTTCATAAAAATGTAAAAAAAAAATGCTTCAGTTTTGGTTATATATAGTTTATATTAATACATAGGAACGTTTTAGTCAGTCCATTAAAGTCAGTCAATAAATAAGGTAAACAATCACAGAAAGTTCATTCCATGAACATAGTTCCTAAAGAAATAAAAAAGAAAACAAAATAATCAAGTTAAAGTTTCTAAATTTACTGCGGAAGTCGATAAATGATATTTCTCGGATGTGTGAACTTTCTGCAAAATTTCACTATTGTTTTTCATGCATTCATAAAAAAGTTTGCGTTTGAACTAGCATCTGAGTTTTTTCTTGAGTCCATAAATGATTTATCATTGAAAATATTCGTTCTATGGATGCATTAGTACCCGGAAAACTCAATATGTATTCCACAACAACAGAAGACTTTTATGGGGTATTTCATTTGAAGAAAAATATTTTTAAACGTTAACTCACCTCAAATCAATTGCAATATTGTCGTCACTCCATTGCCAAATTTTTTGAGAGCTTACATATTTTCTCAAATAAGCAATTTTATCAAAGAAATCGTTTTTAGTTATACCAGCTTTTGTATTTTCCAATATAAAGGCAAAACCGTCTTGTACTTCTTCCCACTCAATGCTTTTTTTTAAAGATGCCCATTGAAAATGCTCAGCGTACTCAAATTGTGAAGTCCACTTCTCAAGGTACTGCAAGCAGTTTTTATAAAAGCATTGAGTGTGAGAATTGGACCATGTCTTATAGAAACTGAAATGCATTGAGCACTCATTCGTTGTTCTATTTTAAACTTTTAATTTGGAATTCGGTTATGAATTTCCATTATAGTTTTCTTATCCCCCTCGACTTGCAAAATGGAATTGTGGGACAAAGATGACTAATTACTCGTATGTAAAAATATTAACCACAACTCAGATTTTGAATCTTCAAAGAATTTTTGTAACAAATATGGACCTTTTTCGAGGGAAAAGAAATATGGCTCAATTAATATTAACACACGTTCGATGGCGGGCAGCAGGGCTAGCCATCTTGTTTTGCAAAACCCCAGCAATCTATTGTATTCGACGTGTACATCAAGCGAAATTCTTTTAATTTTTCTACTCTAACTGTTTATATAGTAAATAGAAGTGAGAGTATATTTTCACAATAATGTTTTCTATGTCAACCGGAAGCAAGTCAACAACGGTTTGAATCGTATTGTGAATTATATAAGCCGAGCAACCTGCGCCATCGATGGATTGTTCAATTCTCTATTAAACCCTAATCAGTCCAGGTCAATTTTCTCCCTAATCCACCCAGGTGGTGACCGCAAGTCACCATATTAGGAAAGTCCTAATTATTTTTTGAAATAATATTGAAAAATATTATTTAAAGTTTGTTATTGATTTTTTATTTATAACTAAATAACTAACTCCATTTGTAATTTGTTTGATTTGTTATTTTATTATTTGGTTAATTTATTTTGAAGGTACAAACTTGGCATATAACTGATTTGTCTGAGTGTTCGTTGCAGACGCTCTTCTTGCATTTACAACATATTTGTTTTGAAGCGCGGCCTTTATCATGAGAACACATATAACATCGTTTCCTCTTTCTAGACGTGTCAGCTTTGTTGTCTTCCGAATTCTTTGCTGCAGATGGCACTATTTCACCAATGATATGTTTTTGTGGCCCTGATAAATACCTAGTCTTGCGGCGTAAAATGTGAGGTGTAACTAATCCCATTGCAAGATCTCTGAGAAATAGTGGCCTCGCTTTGTGCTTTTTAGGTGCATTCAAATTTGGATATGTTTTCATCCAAATCGCATACGCAGCTATACCCGTAGCATAAATGAGGTTGTGAAAAATTACAATGGGCCACCTGTTTGACTTTCCTTTGACTGAAAATGCATGGCACATCTGATCCAAAGTATCAACCGCCGCTTTAGTTGAGTTGTAATACAAATTAACTTCTGGTTTGTTTTTGTTGTTTATGTCCATTGTTTTGGTATGATGCATCGTTGATAAAAACAAAACTGATTTGTTTTTTTTTGAGCGTAACTCACTAATGATATTTTTTTCCTGAACCCAAATAAACTTGACTCCAGATCCCTCCATTTAATGGGAAGAAATTCTTTTGGAATACATGCTTTATTTTTTCTTAGAGTTTCAACACAGGTGAGACCCCTGCTCAATAATTGATTTGCCAGATGATATGATGTAAAAAAAATTATCAAACGTGAGATTTCGGTTCGATCCAGAGTAAGACTCGGAAAGCATCAACACCACATTCTCCGCTTGATTACAATCTCTTTTATTCCCTTCCTTTCCAAGGTAAGGAATACCAAACAAGGGATAGGATGTAGAGCTATCACATATCCACCAGATCTTCATGCCATATTTATTCGGCTTTGAAGGGCTGTATTGTTTGAATTGCACTCTACCTCGGAAGGGGACCAGTTGCCCATCAATTGTTAGGTTCATACCAGGCACATACATCTTCTTCAAATTTGTCATAACGGAGTTCCAAAGTTCCCTTATTGGTGCAAATTTGTCTCTCTGTCGTCTATCTGATCTCGTTGATGTGTCATCGAATCGTAAATATTGCGAAATTTTGGAAAAACCTATTCTTTGACATTGTTGCGCTGAATACTGGATGGCCATGAACTTCATCCCAGAAGTCCGTATAATCAAAAATGCCTTCTTTTTTAGTGCCTGCATAAATAAGTAGTCCTATGAAACCTCTTATTTCAATGCCGTTAGTGAACTTCCATTTCTGCCCTTCCTTTTCCGCACCATGGCCATTCGTAAATTTGACAATAAGGCCAATAATTGTACTATCAAAAAAAAAGTCGAATGCATCACTTACTTCGTCAATATGCTTTCCAGGCAGTAAAACAACTTTATCTAATTGACCTCTAATAATGTTATGACTAGCTGATCTTCCTTGACTGAACGGTTCAGAGTTCCATTCAGTTCCATCCTTCACAAAATATTTTTCAGCTTCAATATTTATATTATCATCCTCATCATATAGCTCTATTTCATCGGCCAATTCCTCAAAGATTTCGGTAGCATCTTCCTCACTATCATCACTGTCCTAATAATCAAAGTCACTTTCGTCATTTTCTTCGAAACTATTATTATCATTGTCCGAGTCAGCCTCAATCGCCCTTCTTATATCGTCATGTGTAAGATTTTTTCTTAGAGCCATTACTGCTTGAATTGTAATCTGTATACAACAAAATAATTGTCTTATACACCTTCTATAATCCATGAAAAAAAGGTACCATTTCCAATATTTACAAAAATGTAAGAACACGCACAGCAATTAGGAACAACTTACTGGAGCACAAAAAATCAGAACTGAATTCTGCAATAATTATCTGTGTTCTGATGATACATGCTGCAAAGCCAAAAAAACGAACGGAAATAAAGTTTCCCGTTAGTAACCATGACAATTCAAAGCCACCTAGCATAAAAGAATACACTTTGTCCTGTGTACATGCTTTTCCGTGTATTCTATTATTGTTGCAATAGAGGTGACTGTGAGACACCGCCTGGGTGGATTAGTTTGGTAAATAATGATGGTGTTATATGTTTGTTATAGTAATACATTCTTAACTTTTTTTTTCATTTCTACGTAGTGTTTCCTTAGGGAAACAAATCCAATGAATGAGAATGGGATTACTCTTCAAAAATTTATGAAAATTACTATCGAAACTGAAACGGTGACCGAAAGTCACCGGGTGGGCGGATTAAGGTTAATCGACAATGTTTTTATTGTTCCTTCCATTGCAGAATGGACTCAGTTATCATTTTGGACGTTTCGCCAGACAATGTGGGAAATGTGACTGAAATTGGAGACAGTGGACGAAATAATCTAAGGAGAGCATTCATATGCTTCAACAAAGATTTTAAATGTTCTCGATGGACCTTGTTGATGACGTTGCTACACATATATCATTTTTTAGTGCATGGGAGTCTACTGCAAAAGAATCGCAGTAGACGTTAGATAACTTAACATCGCGATAAGTCATAGAATAAGCTCGTTTAAATCGCAGACGGGCAGCGGGGCGGACGGCAGTAATGCATTGATGGCGAGAAAGTTTGGGCAAAGTTCTAAGAGGTCACAGGAAAAGGGAGGAAGAAACCAATTTAAGCAAGGCAAATGCTTCGTATGTAAAAAAGCGGGAAACTGGAAAAGAGATTAAAAAAAAATAACCAAACTAAGAGAGGTGAAGCTTTTATTTGCGAAACAGAAGCAGCAGAACAAATTGGCAAAGAAGAAGAGTGGTTTCTAGATTTCCGGTGCGAGCGATCATATAAAGAATAGGAAATAGTGACTGGTGAATTATACACCATTTAAAACACCAGTTATTGATCGCATTGGAAATGGTACAACGATCAATGCCATTGGTAAAGGTGAAGTAAGTGTGCTCTCTTTCGTCGACACCATCTGGAAGCCGAATCATATGATTGATGTACTGTATGTTCCAGACATACATATAAATTTGTTCTCTTTGAATAGTGCTTTGGACAGAGTCTTTGTTTTTCCTCGGACAATTCCAAACGCAAATTGACTAAAAACGGCACTACTCTTGCAGTGGGAGTGCGTGATTCTAAGCTTTTATAACTGCTGATCCAAGTGATAATGGATGACGACAAGGTTTATGCGAATATTGCTGTAAAAAAAACTGGCACATTAAAGCTGTGGCATGAGATACTAGGCCATAATAACTTAACTCATGTGAGGCAAATTTTAAGAGATCTTGGAATTCCGTTTATAAAAAAATGTGAATCTGTATGCAATGGTTGCATGTATGGAAAACAGCATCGTACTGTGTTCAGTAAAAGCAAGAGCAAGTCTACATCCATTTTGCAGCTGGTTCATACAGATGTGTGCAGACCTTTGGAGCATAAATCAATTGAAGGATCAAAATACTTTCACTTATTCAAGGACGATTATTCGCACTACCGAAAGGTTTATTTTATGAAGAAAAAGTCTGAAGTGTTTAGATTTCTTCAAATTTTCTTGAAGCAGGTAGAAGCTGAAACGGGAAATCGCGTAAAAGTTTTACGAAGTGATAATGGACTGTAATATGTCAACAGAAGTGTTGAACAGTTGTTAGTTATGCAGTGTGTTTTACATCAGAAAACTGTGCCCTGCACGCCGGAGCAGAACGGCTCAGCTAAACGCGAAATGAGAACCATAATGGAATCAGCTAGATCGATGTTACATGCTAAAAATTTGAGCTCCAAGTTTTGGGCAGAGGCGGTTAGTATTGCTATTTATGTATTAAATAAAACAAGTACGAGCACAGTCCAAAAAAAAGCTCTACATGAACTTTGGTTTGGCTCTCAACGATTTTTTCGGAGTTTTTGGTACAGAGGTGTTTTTGCATATTCTAGACCAGAAAAGGAGAAAGTTGGATCCTAAGTCCAAAAAGGGAGTTTTCATTAGCTATTGGTGTAAAGGGCTATACGGGGTATATTCATGAGCAGAACAAGATGGAGACCACTCGAAATGTAGTGTTCAACAATTTTGGATTTTCTTCAAAAGCTGAATGCATGGAGGGAAATGGCGTCTCAGTGCGTGTTGATGAGGAAGATCAAAAGAATGAGGTTGTTGGTAGTCAAGTTGCTGACAATGAAGCTGCTGCAGGTGAGACTGCTAGTGGTATGGATGCTGATAATGATAAGATTTTTGTTAATTTATCTGATGAAAATTTTGAGCTGGCTTGCGGCGAAAATGCTAGTAGTTCAGATATTCTTGGCGGTGTGAGTTTAAACAAAACTATGGAATCTTCACCTAATCCAGTTCAACCATCTGAATATATAAGAAGTAGGCTCAGAAAAATGAACACAAGACAAAAGAAAGTTTTGCTTTAATTGCAGAAACAGATTCTCCGATGAGTTATGAAGATGCCATATGTTGTAAAGATTCTGAATTTTGGAAAGCAGCAATGGATGAAGAGATTTTATTGCTAAAAAGAAATGGAACCTGGGTGTTAGTGCAGCTACCCAAAAATCGGAAGTTGGTGGATACAAAATGGGTTTACCAGAAGAAGAATGCTACAGAAAATGAGGCTGCGCTGTTTAAAGACAGGCTTGTTCCTCGGGGTCTTAGCCAACAGTACGGAATCTACTACTCAGAAACATTTAGTCCAGTGGTAAATTCCTTACCAGTAAGAGCTATACCGAGCATAGCTGCATCAGGAAATTTTAGCATCCTCCAATTTGATGTTCAAACAGCGTTTTTTCACGGAATCATTCAGGAAGAAATTTATATACAACAACCCAAGGGTTATAATGATAACGGCGTACGGGGTTGTAAGCTTCCAAGGAGTTTGTACTGTCTCAAATGTTCTTCACGTTCTTGGAATCAGACTTTCACCAAGCTGTTAAAAGATTTCAATCTAAAGCCTACCGATGCTAATACATGTGTACTTGTAAGTCACTGTGACAACAAGAAAGTATTCCTAGTTATTTATATTGATGATGGTCTCATGGTTGCTACAGACGGGAATGACTTCGTAAGCCTGTGAGGATATTTAAAAAAAAAACTTAGAAATTAAAGTTTTTCATGCTAAACACTTCCTAGGTCTGGCTCCAAGATGGCTGTATCCATCTTAGTCAGTCGCAGTATGCAGCAAGGGTGGTGCAGAGGTTCAATTTAGTAGATGTAGCTGTTGTATCTACTTCTGCAGATCCATCAATCAACGCTGCAGAACATGCAGATAAGGAGATGAATAAGATCGAGTTTCCTTTCCGGCAGGCTGTTGGTAGCCTGATGTACTTGATGGTGACAACGCCTGTAGCCTCAAACCAAAATGACAATTATTGACCAAAAACACTTATTGCAGAGAGTGTGCATCTGCTACTGTCACAATGTTATTTAAGAGAATTGTACAATTATTATTTTGTGGAACTTTGCGGGACAAATCTGTAAATTTAGAACATATTGCGGTACAATTTATGATGCGGGACAGTTATGTGAAATGCGGGACGTATAGACACTATGCTCTTGCCTGCTTTGTAGTGCCGTTGTGCTGCCACTAGATACTCTTCCACAAACAAAAGTCTGGTTGAGAGATAATTTTTAGAACGACGGAATTCAAGTCTTTTTCAAGTTAGCAAGGTTTTTTTTGACTTGGACAAAAACACATCATTAAGGAGGTCAATATTAATATAATATGAACACATCACGTACAATATAAAAGAGTTGGTACTCACGTTTGTTCTTCCTTTCAAGGTTTTGCCTGAAAGCGTGCTGCTTGCTGTTGATACTGCTGGTGTTGTTAGTGATACCGTTGCTGTTGCTGCTGATACCGTCGGTGTTGCTAAGCAGGTGCCGCTTTTGTTGTTGTTAAAATTAATGTCTTTTAAGGTGCTGTCTTTGCTTTGCAATGAACACTATAGGAGTTGATTTAATTTTAAGTTTTTTCTTTATTCATAAAATTTTAAATTTTTGTTTAGCACACGCACCTAGATCTAGAGATGTTAATAAAAATGACCAAATGTTCGGTACTGGTTATTAATTGTCTTTATTTCGTTTTGATTAAGTGCTTTTTATCGTATCGCACAGAAACAATCGCTTGTAAAAATGTACTGTGAGTTAAACTGAAAATTGTAGAGTTAAGCTATTAAAAAGAAGTTAAGTTTGACTTTATAAAAATGATGCTTTTATTTTGATGAAATGTCTTACTTTTATGTTGATTTCTTGCATACGTGCAACTTTTCTCTCATGAGAGTTTATGATAAAATATGTTTTTTTACATAATTAAATGGAAAATTTATGTTTTTATTTCTTTTACAACTACATTTTTGATTTCAAAACTTTTATCAATAACAGTTATAGATAGTAGAGTAAAAGAAGAGTCACGTTAAATTGTTTGGCGGGAAAAAAAGAAAAGGAGAAAGGCACGTACGATTAGACAGGTGTAGCCGACGCAAAAACCAAGAAGACTTAGTACAGTGGAGACTTTACTAGGACGCCCATGCGAACAATCTCGAGAATAGATGAGACAAGTTACCCATAAGTTTGATTGTTGTGTTTGAAACTTTTTTAGTGGCGAGTCTGTCTTCCGAAGTGGGTACCACCAAAAATGCCATTTATATAAGCTTTATTATGTTGTTGAGAACCCGTCTTTTTTATTTTTATTATCACCTGTTTTTCTTTTCTTTTTAAATCGTGAATCGAAAAGATAGTTTCTTGCATCTTGCGGTTAGCTTTTACCAGGGTATTGAAGATCATATGAATACTTTTGAGGTTTACTTCTAATGATGATGTTATCATCTTTGCAGAGGAACATCTGAGGCCAATATGATCAAGAAGGATATAAACTTATGCCGCTTGAAAAAAGACAAGTACTTCCTACGATTAACGGACAAGGCAGTCTTATCAATGCCCAAGGATTTGAGCGGCATTTGAATGCATTAGAATCCGCTTGTTAAAGTAAATTAGCGTGAATCAGTACGCTTTTTATGTCTGAGAGAAGATATCTGTTAGGATTGGTAATAGCGTTATAATAAGCTATGGTTTCAAATTTTATCTTATTAAAATTTGTCTTTTCTTCGTTCAAATGTGAATTGGTTATCCCAATACTGTCACTTGATTGCGAGATAAGTTGTCTTAGGGGTATTTTGAAGATTTTGTCAATAATAAATATAGTTCAATAATAAAATAAAATAATAATAAATATAATATAATACTCGTAATATGGATGACAAACTTTCAGACTCTCATTGCCAATTTTGCGATAAAAAGATTTCATTGATAATGAAGAAATTGATGGAGCCTTACGGCCCAAATAGACGTTACGTCGAGTTATTTTATCTTCTCTATCAACAGAATTGACAAAAAATATTTGCTGGTGTTTCCTATACAGGAAAGCTTAGCGCAATTCTTCAGCGAATGTAAATAACCAATTTTGATATATTTCCGCCTGTCGTCTTGTATTGGAAGTAGGGGAGGGAAGAGCTTTTTATTCTACCAAAATAAATATATGTTACTGCTGTCGGTTTCGTTCCTTCTTCTTCTCTGCTTCTTATGGGTTCATAGGTTCTACCTTCTGCTGTGGCTTAGGTTGTTGATTATATGGATTACTTGATGCATTATATAGACTTGCTGATAGGGATTATAGATACTCGTATATATATACATACATACATACGAGTATTATATTTTTGGACTTACCTTTGATATTTTTGAAAATATTCTTCGTAGTAGGTTTGCAAGTTTTGGAAAAATTTCATATCTTGCTTCGTCTACATTAATGACTTTGGTTTTGTAAATGGTACACGAATTTTTCTACTTCGTCCATATCTACTTCAGAAGCAGTCATTCCATTTCCAAATCTAGATAATGCCAATTGTAAATCAGGCCTCTTTTGTAAAATTTAATTTTGCCTTTTTTGAAAAAAGATGGAGTATAATCACATCCAGTAATACTGTGAAAACCAGGTTGGGCTGCATATTCATAATAAATTAAATTTACACCAATGTATGGTATCTTTGGACATCTTTCCTACCTTAATCCCCATGTTCAAATTATTTTTTTTGCGAGGTAAATTGCAAAAAAGAATTATTAACACGTCCGTCTGAAAACTTTATCATCACAGAACTGTCCTTGGCAAAAACTTCGTGAAAATTCCTTAACCCTACCATTTGTTACGAAAATCTCCTTTTCTCCAAATATAGGGGAATACTCCCCTTCACACCATTTCCACCATCAAAATACGTTAAATTTCGCTTTAAAAATACCATTTCTCAATGCCTTTATTAAGTTAGATGGCCTTCTCTGATTTTTTTCAAGTGGGCATACTTAATTTTATCATATAAACAATTTCGTCTATCTTGCTCGATATCTTTTTTGGAAGGTGATGTTATGCGATCATGTACTATGTGTATCTGTATAGTCTTCGCGTTCATAAGGCAGACTTTTTTAAGAATATGCATAGCGATGATATCAAATGTAAATGGTAAGTCTCCTTAAGTATGCAAAAGAAAATAACCATACACAATAACAGCATCGATTTAATTCGGACAAGTGTGAATAACTAATTTTTCTAAATATCTTAGGAAAGTAGACTTATCAGTTTTCACGATAGACCCGTCTGACCGAAAACCCGTGGTAAAGGAGTAAGAGGGTATCTAAAAAATTTCTCTCATGTCCACAGAATCTTCCGATGCTATGCACAAAATTCTTCCAATTAAATTTCAGTCCATTTTAAGCTCTGAATTGTTACCATTTGAAGGATTTTTTTGTGATTTCAGATACAACATTATGAATTTCTGTTCTTGAATTGTCCTTTTAAGTCTTTTTGCACCTTTTTGACATTGCCTTACAAAAGTAGCTTTTTTGTGTACCCCACATTTTTTCACACTTAAATGAAAGTTTTCCGTTTTTTCGGATAAATATTTTCGAGTACATACTCGTATTAGCTGCTCTATCGGTGTGTGTTTTTGCCCATTTTTCTCTAGCTCTGGGTTCGTAAACAATAAAACACCGGTCAACCTGTTTGCAGCATCTGCGTTTATGGTCTGCTCTAAGGTTAGGTCTATAGCTGTCATTGAAAAATTCTATTTAATTCTCTTAATGCCAAATCCGCATTTTTTTCTACATATTCTAAGAGATCAGGGTGAGTTGTACTTTTGTTGCCTAAATATAGTCAAGTTCTCTTGCCCGTTGCACAGAAGACTCCTAAAGGTCCAAGGTCTTGAAAAGAGTTGAGATGATTTTCAGTTTTTTAAAGTAAGACTCGATCTCGGGGCTTGTGGGTATGTTAGCTCGTCTTTTCGTACGCCTCATAAATACAATATCTTCAGGCAATGAAATCTCCCCTGTATATAGAATAAAAGGTCTAATCTTTATTCTTATTATAAATGTATGACTTAACATACATGAAGACGGCGCCATAATTTGATACAGCATCATGGAGAGTATTTTTTCCATCGCTTGTTTCAACAAAACAATCATAATTACCAAAAGCGATCCCAGTGCAAAGATTTTTAGCACTTGACATTTCTTGTAGAATGATGTCACTTGAAATGAAAAGGCAAGTTCTGTTTCCATCTCCTTAATACTTACTTACTTTTAGTGGCGGGGTGGACCTGAGCCTCAGTCAACAAGCTTCTCCAGCCAGCTCGATCCCTGGCAAGCTGCCTCCAGTTTCGCTCACTAAGTTGGCTGAGGTCCTCTTCCAAATGCGCGCGCCACCTCTACTGCGCTGTCCCTCGGTTACCGATTCGAAGACTTTTCGGACCGGAGCATTGGTGTCCATACGCTCTACATGACCCAGCCATCTCAGTTTTTGGATCTTCACTCTTCTGGCTAGGTCCATGTCGCTGTACAGTCCGTACAGTTCGTCGTTGTATCTCCTCCTCTACTCATTTTCAATGCAGACGGGACCGAAGATCGCCCGAAGAATTTTTCTCTCGAAGCAACCAAGAACACCCTCATCCATTATTAAGAATGTCCATGCCTCTGCGCCATAGAGCAGGACCGGGATTATTAAGGTCTTATAAAGGGTGACCTTTTTTGTCCGAGAGAGGGTTTTGCTACTCAATCGTCTTCTTAACTCAAAGAAACAGCGGTTGGCAAGAGTTATTCTTCGCTTGATCTCAACGCTGGTGTCGTTGTCTGTATTTATAGCAGAGCCTAGGTAGACAAAGTCCTTAACTACCTCAAAGTTATATCTGTCGAGGGTGACGTTCTGCCCGAGACGTCGGTGTTGGTTGTCCTTTTTGCTTGACAGCATATACTTAGTCTTGTCCCTATTGACCGCTAAACCCATTTTCGCCGCTTCCGTTTCAATATTCGGGAAAGCGCCACTGACATCACTCTGCTTTCTCCCGATTATGTCAATATCGTCGGGGTATGCGAGGAGTTGGACGGACTTTTGAAAGATAGTGCCTCTTGTGTTTGCTCGTGAGTTTTGCACTTTTCTTTCAAGTACGATGTTGAACAAATCGCACGACAGCACATCGCCTTGTCTAAATTCTTTCTGGACATCAAAAGTCTCGGTGAGATCTTTACCGACCTTGATGGAGCAGCGTGCATTCCCCATTGTCATCCTGCACAGATGGACAAGTTTGGCAGGGATGCCAAAGCTAAACATTGATCCGTATAGCTCGTCTCTATAGATGCTGTCATACGCGGCTCTAAAATCGATGAAAAGGTGGTGCGTATCGATCTGAAGCTCATGGGTCTTCTCCAAGATCTGCCGTAGTGTGAATATTTGGTCGATGGTGGACTTTCCTGGCCTGAAGCCACACTGATATGGACCTATCAGGTTGTTGACGAACGGCTTCAGGCGTTCACACAATACGGCAGATAAGATCTTATATGCGATGTTAAGGAGACTGATGTATCTGTAGTTGGCGCAGTTCAGAGGGTCTGCTTTCTTGAGAATCGGACAAACAATGCTGAGGTTCCATTCGTCGGGCATACTGTCGTCCGACGATATTTTTCAGATGAGTTGGTGTATGCTCCTTAACAACTCATCGCCTGCCGCTTTAAAAGCTCCGCAGCCAGTCCGTCCGCTCCAGCAGCTTTGTTGGACTTAAGCTTCGATATAGCTATCTTCACTTCATCCAGGTCGGGTGGACGAAATTGTTGGTCATCATCGTCCAGGTCGGAAGGTTAATTCTGCCTGACAGCGGTATTTGGTCCGTCATCGCCGTTATACAGTCTGTGGAAATGGTCTTTCCAAATCCTCAGCATCGATTGCGATTCTACTACGATGTTCCCTCGTTCATCTTTACAGGCTTCGGTTCGGGGTTTGTTTCCGTGGCATGTTATTTTTACCTTTTGGTAAAACTTCCGAACCTCATTCCCGGAGTAGCATCTCTCAATTTCTTCGACCGCGCGCTTCTCATGCTCTTTCTTCTTCCTCCTGAGAAGCCGGTGTTCGTCTCCCTTCTGCCGCTCATAGAGCTCATGAGCAGCTCTGGTCCTTCTAAGCAGCGCCGCTTTATATGCATCTTGCTTAGCTGCATGTGCTTGCCGGCATTCATCATCGAACCAGGGGTTTCGTTTTGGTGGACGAGTGAAACCCAGCACATCAGAAGCGGCATCCCCGATGGCGTTTTGGCAGTGATTCCAGTGGCATTCGATGCTTGATGCTGGCGGTATTGGACCTCTTAAGAGATTAAGAGATACTCGATCGGAAAAGGACTGGGCGATCTCTTGCGATTGTAGCCGTCTGACGACGAATTTTCTCACAGCATTAGTTTGTCTTGGCGTAGTTTGGGATATCCGTAACCGTACCATGGCTACAACAAGGTAATGTTCTGAGTTGATGGTGGCTCCTCGGAACGTACGGATATCCATAATACTGGAGGAGTGTCTTGCGTCGATCGTAATGTGATCAATCTGGTTGATCAGGAGTTCTCCAAGTCTCCTTGTGTATGTCGAGATGTGGGAACCGCGTGCTAGCTACGACAATGTTTGGCCCCGCCGCAAAGTCGATTAGCCTGAATCCGTTATCGGAGGTGGTGTCGTGCAGGCTATAATTTCCGATCGTTCCACCAATGATACCCTCTCTTCCTAGCTTTGCACTAAAATCACCGAGGACAATTTTAATGTCATAGCTAGGGCATTGCTCGTAGGTTAAGGAGCTCATAGAAGGCATCCTTGGTGTCGTCATCTTTCTCCTCTGTGGGGCATGCGCGCACATAAGGCTAATGTTGGCGAATTTTGCCTTGATGCGGATTGCTACGAGGCGCTCACACTCATGCCGGAAGCTCAGGACTTCTTGTCTTATTCTGCCTCCGACAACAAATCCGCAACCAAATAAGCGCTGCTTTTGCCGTCGATAGGAATTGCCGAGTAGATCTCTTTAATAAAATGGTAATTAACACAATGTCCCAATCTGTTAAGAATCTGAATTACGCGTCTGGTGCTCGTAAGGCTTTTCATAGCCAGATCAAAATTTGTTTTTTGCGTGTAGCTAGGTGGAAATCGCTGAAAGACATCGCTTGCGAGCTTTGCAATTGTGTGGGACTTGAATCACCCACTAAAAACAACCATCAAAGGCAAGATGTTACCATCCTTCCAGTAATCGCACCTAGTCGTCAGACTAATCAGCGATATTATTGCGTAATACTTTGTTTTGAAAGCATTGTATGCTTTGAAGATTTGTCTTACTTGTGCACCCCCATAACTGGAGGCTATATGTCCAAATTGATTTTAATATTTTCTTGTGGAGAAGCAGTTTATTGTTAATTGAGGCATGAATACCTCCCTATGAGACAATACATTTTATTATATCGTATATTTAGTTCATCACGTTTTTTTTTGATATGAGTTTTCCAGCGCAACATTGTGTCCAAAGCTAAGCCAGTAGTTTCGTCATTTTCTGATGGAGGAACAGTATGGGTCCCAACACATTACCTTGCGGTACTCCAGCTTTAATGTATTTCAATGTGGTGTACTCATCTTTTTGCTAAATAATCGTTTCATTTTATACGACTCTAGTATTTTAAAGTACTGTTGTAGAAGATACTCGTATTTTTGTAGCTTACGGACTAATCCTTTGTGCCAGACTTTATCAAGAGCCTGTGTTACACCAAGGAAGAAAGATGGTAGAGCATATTTGTTTCTCTTCTAAAGCTTTTTATATTATATCAGTTATTCTGTGGACCTATATAGTTGAGTATTTATTTCTGAATCCAAAATGATGGCTTGGGATCAGTGTCTTTTCTTCTAGAATCGGATGGAGTCATTTTAGAAGGATTTTTTCGAATAGCTTAGACAGGATTGACATCAGCGATATCGGCCGATTTGACGTTACCCCGCTGGGCAATTTGCCCGGCTTGGGTACAATAATAACTTCCGCGACCTTCCACATACGTGGAACGTACCTTAGTCTGAATGCTGCATTTGTTATCTGTGCTATTTTTTCATACCTTTTTTAGGCAGTTTTTTCAGAATTTCACCCGTTTGTTTGGGCTGATCTTTTCTTTTATTTCTTTGGCTATTTCCCTAGTGGTTACTGCTGGAAACGATCTCTAGTCTTCACACATTTCTTCTGTTTGTTGGGAATGATCATTATCGTCGTATGGCTTAAAGACGTTTTCAAGATGTTCCGCAAATATATCCGCCTTTTGTTTGTTTTTTTAGCCCAGTTACCACTGCGGCTTTTCACTGGCGTAATGTATGCCGTTGGCCTTTTAATTTTTTTGTAGCCTTCCACAGTGAGCATTCTGTGCTAGCATTGTGTGTCAGATTTGTAAGGTATCTTTCCACCGATGCATTTTTGAATTCTGCTATCCTTTTTCTGAGCTATTTTATCACTTGGAGACTATTGACAGTTGCCATCGATTGCGAGCTCGTCTATTTTCAGATATAATGTCGCATATCATATGCAGCCTTTTGTATAGGTAGGGTGAAGCGCTGTACTTCACTTTCTTATTGATCTATTGTATTAATTGTTGTGAATAGTTAGATGCGTTCATCTATTAATTATATGAAATATATCCAGTCATTTGTTTGTTTACTAGATATGGGTTGTGTTCCTTCATTATAATTTTATTACCAAGTGTTAGCAGCACAGATAAGTGATCTGAGTCAGGATGTGGCCCTTCCTTAACTTTGGTAGTATTTGAGGAGATACTCTTAGTTAAGAAGAAGTCGACAACATCCGGGATTTTGTTCCTTTCTGTGGGCCAGTAAGTAGGATTTCCCGTTGAATGGTAGTTTACATTGATTTTTTTAATAGATTCAAGGAGTTCTCTTCCCATTGTATTTGTTAATCTTGGTCCCAAGATTTGTTCTAGGCGTTGAAATCTCCACCTATTATGAATTTATTTCCGAATTTAGGGAAGAGGCTATCAAAATTGTTTTGTTTCAGCCTGTAGCTTAAAGAACAATATACCGCTGCTACCGTTATCTGGCCGCTGCTTGTTTTTATATTTACGGATTTGGCTTGGATTTTTCACGACTGGTATTCTCTATCTTCATCGTGGCTAACTCTTTCCTTAATTATAACTGCGGCCCCTGCGGCTGTATTGTGAGGATGTGGGGTATGGTATGTCTTGTATCCGCGAAGTTGGTATTTTGTTCCAATTATAAAATGTGTTTTGGAGACAAGACACATATCAATTTTGTTTATATCGAGAGTCGCTTGCAATTCGTCTTTGCGATTCTCGAGGCTATTGGCATTCGATAATAAGATTTGTATGTTATTAGCCATTATGTTAATCCGTGCGGCATCGGATAAAGAATAGTGCCGCAGTGCGTCCCAGCTTGTCGTAAGAGGCGACTAAATGGGACACCAATCATATACAGGCAACTCTGACACCAAAAAATGAGCCTGTGACACTTTAACACCTTACAACTTTCCCACAAGTTTGTATGCAATCAGTGGGTTCCCACGTCTGGAGACTACCGGTGGGGTAAAAGAACAGTCAATCAATTCGAAATGAGCATACAAGTGTCAAACCACTCAAACTTTAAACTTCATGGAAATCATCGCAAATAATAGCACTACCCCGCTGGGCACCACGGTTGCAACGCACTCGGGTGATCCCAGAGCAAGCAGAAATGCTTGTGTCAGAGCCCGACGGATTCCGGGGGCGGGTTTCCAAAATATTTTCATAAACTTCGGTTTGCAAGTTGGAACGTCGGATCGATGACCTCAAAAAGTTTAGAACTGGAAGCGACTATACAAATCCTGTGCGTACAGGAAACGAAGTGGTGTAATACAGGAAATAAAGCGCGTTTTCTAGATTTAAAAACTAAGGCATTTAAGATGTTCTACCATGGAACGGTCAATGGACGAAACGGTGTTGGAATCGTTGTTGCAGCGGATCTTCTAAACAACATCGTTGGTATCTTGAAAATAAGCGACCGCTTGATGAGTGTTAAACTCGTCATACACAATGAAATGTGGAACATTGTTAGCGCGTACGCTCCACAAAATGGATGCGACCAATCGGAAAAAGATACATTTTGGTCAGAGTTCGGTAATTTGCTTAGAAACATACCTATCGATGAGATGCTCTTCGTAGGCGGAGATTTAAATGGCCACGTCGGAGAAACAAATGTTGATTATGAGGACTGCCACGGTGGTAAAGGCTTTGGAACCAGAAATTCAGCTGGCGAAGACATCCTTGTAGCGTGTAGGGCGTACGGCTTAACCGTCTTAAATGCAATGTTTATTAAACATCAACGATATCTCATCACCTATAGCAGCGGAGGCCACGAAACGCAAATAGATTATCACCTCTGCAAAATGTCGATGAGAAGCTGTGTTAAGGACTGTAAAGTAATACTTGGAGAATCGCTAGTAAGCCAACATCGTCTGCTCAATACAGAATTTTTCACAGTGGAACCACCGAAAACACGGGCATCGTTTGGAAAGCCAAAAACCGGTGGTATAATCTATCGAAGGAACGAAGCGCAAGATTTATCGCACTGGCTAAAGAAGTACTTCACAATATAAACGGTATCGCAGACTCACTTAGCCCGCAAGAAATGTGGAACAGCATGCACGAGGAATGCATAACACTCGCAAAGTCCCATCTGGGGACTATATCGAAATACCATCACGTCGGCAAAGAAACATGGTGGTGGAATGACGAAACCAAACGAGCTGTGGCCGACAAGAAGAGTGCATTCCAAGCGTGGACAAAATGCGATCGCAGCGACGATATCGAAAAAGCTCGACTGGCTCTTGAATACAAGCGTCTTAAAAAGATCGCAAAGAAAGTCCTGGCTCGAACTCGAGCGGCAGAAGCGGAAAACCTGTACCAGGAGTTGGAACAAATATCCTCACGATCGGCGGATAGAAGACAAGCTATCCAAGAAGTTCAAACGTCGTACAGTACTAAAATGCCAAATATTTTTAAGCCCGCTGCACAGAGGAGAAAAAATTCAATGGAAATAACCTCGCCGAAATACATCAAAAACGCAGACAGTCGCCTATTAACAAATGAAAAGGGAATTTGTGACCGGTGGCTTAAATACTGCAAGGAGTTGCTTAACAAACAGTTTCCACGTGATATCGTGCCGACAGCTGGTCTATTCGAGGAGGAAGTTTCGGACTTTTCAATCGAAGAAATAAGTATAGCAATTGGAAAAATGAAGCCGGGGAAAGCGGCGGGACCAGACAGCATTCCATCAGAGTTTTGGTCGAAGATGGAGGGGATCGGCAGCGTTTGGTTATCGAAACTTTTAAATAAATTAAAATGTGGACAACCTATGCCGAATCAATGGAGAAGTAGCTTCTTGGTTCCATTATACAAAGGAAAAGGCGACACTCGAGAATGCAACAACTACCGTTCAATCAAGTTTATGTCACACACAATGAAAATCGTCGAAAGAGTCTTAAACGAACGTCTTCGGCAAATAATAGAGTTCGATAATAGTGGATTTGTTGAAGGAAGATCGACGGTGGACGCTATCCAAAGCATACGAATAATAATGGAAAAGCACCGAGATTCGTCTAAGGATTTACACATGGTATTTATCGACCTCGAGAAAGCATTCGATCGAGTGCCTAGGCATCTCATATGGGCCGCGCTGAGGTCTCAAAACGTACCGGAAACGTATGTTAGAATAATACAAGACATGTACGGAAACGTAAAAACTGCGGTTAAAAGCTCTGCTGGACTAACGAGAGAATTTCCAGTTAATGTCGGAGTGCATCAAGGAAGCGTACTTAGCCCTTTCCTCTTTAACGTAGTATTCGACTATCTTTTAAAAGACTGCATGCACGAAGCAAATGTAATGCCAATTCTCTTCGCTGATGACGCAGTTATACTTAGCGATAACGTCGAAGATTTACAGAACGCCCTAGATTCATGGAGAAATGCGTTAGAGAGAAACGGGTTTAAAATAAGTCGTTCAAAGACGGAGCATTTGACGTGCCCATTTGCGCATCCGTTGCGACCTGTTCCGGATATAATGTTAGACGGAATAGTTCTTCCGAAAAGCACTATCTTAAAGTAATAAGGATCAATCGTTAACATGGAAGTTAAATGTGACGACGACGTAAACCACAGAGTAAGTGTGGGGTGGATGAAATGGCGGGGAAATTCGAAAATCTTTTGCCACCGAAATTTTCCACTTATATAAGGGAAACTCTACACCACTGTTGTTAGACCAGCTCTGATGTACGATTCACAGTGCTGGACAATGTACGAAGCGTTTAAAAACAAAATGACGGCAGCGGAAATGAAAATGTTAAGGATGTCTAGTGGAGTCACTAAACGCGATTGCATTAGATCTACGCGTATAAGAGGAAGTCTACATATAAAGAATTCGGTAACCGAACAGCTTGAGGCGAATAGAATAAGTTGGTATTGCCACGTTCAAAGAAGATCTGCGGAAAATCCGGTTAAAAAGGCACTATCAACTACGGTCACTCCAACTGTAAGAAAACGAGGTCGGAAAAAGAATTCCTGGATTTCTCAGATGGCAACAACGTCTGGGGTTAACCACTGAAACGATCCAGGACCGAGCATTATGTAGACGCGTTCTGCGGTCTGCGACATTAGCCAACCCCATAAGCGGAGCAGCAGCGATGCAGTAAAAATGGGAAACTCGTTACGCATAAGTTCGTATAACGAGGAAAGGGTTAATAAAAGGATAAGAAGAAGAAGAAGTTATTAGCCATTATGTTCTTTTAGGTACAGTTCTTTTATTACTATTTTGTTTTTCAAGAAAAGATATCCTTTTCAGATATCCATGATATGCTCTTTAACATTGTTGGAAGGCTTGGGGTTTCCGACTGGTTTTACAACGGTTTTCGCAGCGACTTGTTTTTTTTTGGACCGGTTATTAGGCTTAATTTTTCATTTTTGCTTAAGGGTGGATTTCCTTTAGCTCTTGCATTTAGCTTTTGCATTTTCTTTTGCTTGTCATCTTTTGCTACCACACACCCTGTATAGTCATCTGGGTGTCGTTCGCTACAATTGGCGCATTTTGGGACTGCACCTACCCGAAGGGGTGCTTATATCAAATATACTACCAAGAAATTACCAACACTAATTCTCCTGTTTATATCTTTAGTTTTTCCATAACGGGAGTCAGGACGAAAAAGAAGGTATTGGAAGAACTCTGTTAATATATTAGGTACCCTAATAGGCAATATTATATGTAGAAGATACCTCATAGCTGATTTGAAATTTTTAGTTCTTAGCATATCACTTAACATACTTTCCTGGTTCTCGCACATCGTTGCATCCAAAATGAATAATTGATTGTCCACTTTTTTAAGTTTATGGAAAGTTGTTACAAAATAGACAACTCTTTATTGATGTTGCTGTATTGGATGTGGTAGACATTAGACATTTCTTCAACAACTTCAGTATAAGAGTTCCCATCGCTGTGCGGTTCAGGAACTGCAATGTAATCAAATATTTGTATTAACTTTAATAATCCATAAATATATTATACTTACGCGAGCTATCTAGCCTCCCAAAGGGCTTTGGGGGTCAGGTTGATGGTCAGTCAGTGCTTTTATAGATCACACACACGTATTGTATCCACTTTACTTGTAACTACAATAATATGTATGTATATATGTACTAACATGATTTGCAATTGTTTTTTTTAAATAGAAGATGTGATTACACTTTTAGAAACAGCTGTAAAACGTCTATAACATGTACTATGATATGATACCCATTTACACTATCAATCAATTACTTTTGGAAGATTATATTTCATAACTTTACGACATTCTAAAATTTCAGAACATTTTGTTCTGTTTGTCGTAAATGGGAACATTTTTTCGTTTGATTTTAGACTAGCATTTCCCCTGT
The DNA here is from genome assembly GCA_928272305.1 of Volucella inflata. Taxonomy (NCBI): domain Eukaryota; kingdom Metazoa; phylum Arthropoda; class Insecta; order Diptera; family Syrphidae; genus Volucella; species Volucella inflata. The sequence continues at coordinate 40,716,788 of OV743717.1, forward strand.
GAAGAACGTATTTTAAATGATCACCCGCGTCACTCATGATTACAGCCACAAATGTTAAAACCTACTTGAAAGTGACCCCGAATTTTGCTTGAGAGCTTTGTTCTGCATCTGATAAATTCATATCATAGCATTAAATAAATTGATCTCAGTAATCAAAGTAAGTCAACGGTAAGTCTCAGTCCGTTATCTTTATGTGCATACTTATGTACAATACGTAAATTATGCAACGTCTGCCCATAGTTTTTCTCCTTGTATGATTAGAATTAGAGAGTTTATGTGTGCTATTGGTGAGTCTTGCAGGCAGAAGGCCCCGTGCAAACCGTCCTGGGCTACTATTTTTATAATCAGGAAGGTTATGTCTACATTTGGGAGAAGAAAAAACGTTGTTATCACAATTATTCCAAAAATTGATTTTTAGTGGGCTTTTAGTACGCCCTGCAGGCAGAAGGCCGTGTACAAAACGTCTTGAAGCACTATTTTTGTAAAAGACTAGGTCTACATTTGTTATCACAATTATTCCAATTATTTAAGCATACCACCAGCGCGTCTTGGAGGCAGAAGGCCGCATGTACAACGTGTTGGACCACCATATCTGTGATCAGGGTGCTTATTTCTACTTTCAATATACTGGTAGAGTTGTTATACCAATTAATACTAACTAACATTTTTGATATAGTATTTCTAACCATTGCCCCCAGAATAGACTGCGAGGAGTTGCTTAACAAACAGTTTCCACGTGATATCGTGCCGACAGCTGGTCTATTCGAGGAGGAAGTTTCGGACTTTTCAATCGAAGAAATAAGTATAGCAATCGGAAAAATGAAGCGGGGAAAAGCGGCGGGACCAGACAGCATTCCATCAGAGTTTTGGTCGAAGATGGAGGGGATCGGCAGCGTTTGGCTATCGAAACTTTTAAATAAATTAAAATGTGGACAACCTATGCCGAATCAATGGAGAAGTAGCTTCTTGGTTCCATTATACAAAGGAAAAGGCGACACTCGAGAATGCAACAACTACCGTTCAATCAAGCTTATGTCACACACAATGAAAGTCGTCGAAAGAGTCTTAAACGAACGTCTTCGGCAAATAATAAAGCTCGATAATAGCCAGTGTGGATTTGTTGAAGGAAGATCGACGGTGGACGCTATCCAAAGCCTACGAATAATAATGGAAAAGCACCGAGATTCGTCTAAGGATTTACACATGGTATTTATCGACCTCGAGAAAGCATTCGATCGAGTGCCTAGGGATCTCATATGGGCCGCGCTGAGGTCTCAAAACGTACCGGAAACGTATGTTAGAATAATACAAGACATGTACGGAAACGTGAAAACTGCGGTTAAAAGCTCTGCTGGACTAACGAGAGAATTTCCAGTTAATGTCGGAGTGCATCAAGGAAGCGTACTCAGCACTTTCCTCTTTAACGTAGTATTCGACTATCTTTTAAAAGACTGCATGCGCGAAGCAAATGTAACGCCAATTCTCTTCGCTGACGACGCAGTTATACTTAGCGATAACGTCGAAGATTTACAGAACGCCTTAGATTCATGGAGAAATGCGCTAGAGAGAAACGGGTTTAAAATAAGTCGTTCAAAGACGGAGCATTTGACGTGCCCATTTGCGTATTCGTTGCGACCTGTTCCGAATATAATGTTAGACGGAATAGTTCTTCCGAAAAACACTATCTTTAAGTACTTAGGATCAATCGTTAACATGGAAGCGAAATGTGACGACGACGTAAACCACAGAGTGAGTGTGGGATGGATGAAATGGCGGGAAAATTCGGGAATCTTTTGCGACCGAAAATTGCCACTTAAATTAAAGGGGAAACTCTACACCACGGTTGTTAGACCAGCTCTTATATACGGTTCACAGTGCTGGACAATGTACGAAGCGTTCAAAAACAAAATGACGGCAGCGGAAATGAAAATGTTAAGGATGTCTAGTGGAGTCACTAAACGCGATTGCATTAGATCTACGCGTATAAGAGGAAGTCTATATATAAAGAATTCGGTAACCGAACAGCTTGAGGCGAATAGAATAAGTTGGTATTGCCAACTATCAACTACGGTCACTCCAACTGTAAGAAAACGAGGTCGGAAAAAGAATTCCTGGATTTCTCAGATGGCAAATGCGCAACAACGTCTGGGGTTAACCACTGAAGCAATCTAGGACCGAGCATTATGTAGACGCGTTCTGCGGTCTGCGACATTAGCCAACCCCATAAGCGGAGCAGCAGCGATGCAGTAAAAATGGGAAACTCGTTACGCATAAGTTCGTATAACGAAGAAAGGGTTAATAAAAGGATAAGAAGAAGCCCCCAGGATAGACTGCAAGACGTTAACATTTAACATTTACAGTACTATCTAATAATACCAATTATTTTATGTTATTATTCACACCCAAAAATTACTGTGGGCTCTTAGTCTATTTACTCTTCTGGCTAGATCGATCTCGCTGTACAATCCGTACAATTCCTAGGTGTATCTCTTCCTCTACTCACCGTCTATGAAGATGGGACCGAAATCGATCTAAGAAGCCAAGAGCACAATCATTCACTTTTCATCATCTCCAGGTTTCTGCGCCATAAAGCAGGGCTAGGACTATTAAGGTCATATAAGGTATACGATCACTTTTGGAATTCAGCTGCTTTCTTAGCCCGAAGAAGCATCGAATGGTTAGACTTATTCCCTTTCCCCACTAGCCGTCTATGCAGACGGGACCGGAAATCACTCGGAGAATTTTCTTCTCAAATAGCCAAGAGCACCACCATCAATTTTTCATAATGTCCATGCCTCTGCGCTCTCCGCCAGTAAGCAGTACTGGGACTATTAAGGTATTCTTTTGTTGTTCGAGAAAGGGGTTTGCTACTCAATTGGCTTCTTAGCTCAAAAAAGCAACGATTGGCAGGAGTTATACTTCGTTTGATCTCAGCACTGATGTCGTTTTCTGTTACACCTGTCGAGGGCGATGTTCTGTTCGAGACGTTGGTGTCGATGTCCTTTTTGTTAACCGATGGCACCAAAACACTTAAAAAATCCTAACTTCATAAAGCACGTATGTTCTTAAGTTTTCTTTAAAAAATAAGTCGCCATTGTTTTCTTTGAGATCTTTCTCTTGCAAAGAGCTTGGTCGTTTCTATAAAATAAAAATGTTACTGGAAGAGCTCTAATCTCTGTTTAAGGAAGAGAAAAAGGCTTACTCCGAGAAGAAAATAAGACTCTAAAGAACTCTCATTTCCAAAAATAACGTGACTATAGCACACCGCGCTCAGCTAGTCATCAATATCACACGGACGAAGATAAGCCAACACGAAAACGGAGTCGAGGAAAGACCAAGTAAAAAATGAAGAGAAGAGCTTGGTCGTTTCTATAAAATAAAAATGTTACTGGAAGAGCTCTAATCTCTGTTTAAGGAAGAGAAAAAGGCTTACTCCGAGAAGAAAATAAGACTCTAAAGAACTCTCATTTCCAAAAATAACGTGACTATAGCACACCGCGCTCAGCTAGTCATCAATATCACACGGACGAAGATAAGCCAACACGAAAACGGAGTCGAGGAAAGACCAAGTAAAAAATGAAGAGTCGGTTCTTCACCAGAAGACAAGGAGAAGACAGGAGCAAGGAGTCGCGAGCGAAACCAAAAGCAGTGGTTCGGTTTTGGTAAATTGTATTGCTGCTTTAAAGGAACATTAACATCGACATTCAAGCTTACGTCACTGCGCAATGATGTACTAAAAATTAACGTTTATGATTCCGATGGTAACCGAGCAGTGTCCCAAAAACAAAATACTGAGAAGATCTAAACAAGCTAGAAAGGCCATTGCGTGTTGTAGCAAGAGATCTTAACCCTTAACCAAAGAAGACATTATCAATGATATTCAAGCTAAAGGCTTTAAAATTCTTGACGCTGTAAGCAGCAGACGAAACAACAGAAAGAAATCATGGTAAAGCGTGGACCTCCGCTCTTTATGCTTAGTTTTGACAAGAATGAGAATAAAGACGATACCTACAATATTCAAAACATACTATATATCACAATCAAAATCGCAAGAAAACAAGATCGATTCCGCAGTGTAAGCGCTGTTAAGGTTTCAGCCATACACAGACTTACTGTCAAAATGCGGCCGTAAAAATCTTTCGGAAAAGTGCAACTTAGATAAAGAGGCTCCAGCGACTTGTATAAAATGCAAAGGGAAGCACCCAGCGATCTATAGAGGATGCGAGGTAGCCAAAGAGCTCCACAAAAAGTGGGATACAATCTAGAAAAATGTACGATCAAACCCGAATTCACAGAAAAAACCCAAAGTTTTCATGGGGAAAGTAGCGACAGGAAAAGACGAAAGTTGTTCCAGAAAAAGCTCGAAAAGCAAAGCCGTAATCTCCTGAAGCGCAGACTCATGCGCAAGTTTTATCGCAAGCAAACAAACAAAGTTGTATTGCTCCAGATCCAATCTCACATATTTTCTCATGAAACTGGAGGAGCAAGGCCAAACAAATATATTCATATTTGAAAAACTGAGCAAACTTGAGCATAAAACGCGCAAAACAGAAACTCAAGTATGAATTTGAAACAGATCCTTAAAGTATTAACATGGAATGCAAACGATAGACGAACTAGAACTATACCTGTGTAATAACAATACTTACATATGCTTGATTTCCGAAACTCTATTGAAAAAGAAAAGGAATCTATCGTCAAAATAAGAGGATACGGCGCTTACCATATTTACCATCCATCCGAAAGGCCAAGAGGCGGAGCTTCCCTATTCATCAAAGAGACCGATGCGATGGAAGTAAGTACAGTTCGCGTAAGAAATAAGCACTTGTACTGCAAGATCGCGTACATTTATTGACCTCAGTGATACAAATTAGAAAAGACCGATTTTATGAATCTTTTGGACTCACTTGGACCTAATTTTATTGATGGTGGTGATTTTAACTCGAAACACACCATTTGATACTGCTCAAGATGTAATTTAACCAAGGCAGATCACTTAACGAAGCCGGCATGCAGCTTAATGTTGACTTCCTCTCGACAGGAAAACCGATGTATTGGCCCACCGACAAGCAAAAACTCCAGACCTCGTAAACTTCTTCATTCCAAGAGGCAATAATCTGATCTCTCCTCAGATTATTTACCAGCAATCTTGCCAGTAAGCGAGCGTGTAATGAAAATAGAAGGAGCCCCTAGATTAACCACCAATCAAATTAACTGGGACGGCTTTAAAGATAATGTATAGAAAATATAGTTCTGAATGTGTCGCTTAAAACACAGTATGAAATAAAATAAAAGTCGGCAGATTTATCGAAGTTATACAGAAAACGGATAAAAAAAACTGGCGAGCGGGCAAAAGAAGACAAGGAGAAGATAGACTTATTTGCCGAGCACCTAAAAGAAACCTTCAAACCGCTAACAGAAGACATTGGTGGTACGATTATGACACCTGACAACTTTAAAATAAAGAGCTTGTCGTTGGTCGAACTTTCCCAAACAAAAAAATTATTTTAAATAACCTGGATATGACTTAATAACCGGGCAGATCCTCAAGGAATTGCCAAAGAAAGCCCTGTTCAAGCTTATACGTATTTTTAATGCCGCGCTTAAATTATTATACGTTCCAAGGCAATGGTTCCAAAACCAAGTAAACCTCAAAATGACAAAAAATCGTACAGACCGATATCGCTTTTGCCAATAGTATCTAAGGGATTTAAAAGACTTTTGTTAAAGCGCCTACAACCGGTCATTGTGGAAAGACGTTCGATTCCTGAGCACCAGTTCGGATTTAGATCAAGCTATTCCATATTTGACCAGGTTTATAGAATAACAAATGAAATAGAGAAAACCTTAAAGGAGAGAAAGGTATATTCTAGCGCTTTTCTGAGTGTCTCTCAAGCTTTCGCAAAAAGAAGATGCTGTTGTAGCTACGTTCGCGGACGATACGGCTATATTAACTGTCGACAAATCAGTAGAGTTAGCAACTGTAAAACTCCAAAGAGTCTTACACAAAATTTGCGAACGGACAAAGATTTCGCAAATTGCGCTCAATGAAACCAAATCAACCCCTGTTAACTTTACTTACAGAAATATTAACAACTTACCGTACAAATACCGTATGCAAACAAAGCAAAGTTTGCGAAACGCGAATGTAAGTCACACGTTAGAAGAAACGTAGCGAAATTCAATTCAATTCAGAAAAATGAATTGGCTAGTTGGCATGTATAACAAACTTCTCTTATACTTTTCAGAACAAAATACTGAGAATCATTGTAAATGCCCTGTGTTTTATCAATAACAGTGATATCCACAAAGACATTTTAGCAACTACCGTCGATGACAAAATAACGAGCTTTGCTCGAATACTCCGTATTCGTGTTCATTGCAACAGCGCCTTACTCTAGATACTGGACGAGACAGACCTTGTGCGCCGACTACAAGGAACCAAACCGTTCGATTAAGCGTAATAAGTGTCAAACGTGATTTTTTATTTTTTTTTGAAACTACTTGATAATGAAACTTAATCGTAGTTAACAAGTAGAAGGGAGTGAAAATCTCACACTTTTCTGAGCTACGGGAACATAGTACGTTGAAGGTTTTTCACCTACCCACGTAAAAAAAAAAGACATTTACTCCATTCAATCGGGGAATGAAAATGTTATTAACAAATATATTGTTGTCCTGAAGGGACCTCTCTTTCAAACGCTTTACCAAATTATCTTCTTTTTTGTGATTAAATCAAGAATCCAGTGTTGCATAACCTTACGATCATCTTAATAGTGAAAGATAAGAGATTTGAATTGTGAAATAGTAGTGAAGTCGTTTGTGAATAATATTTAAATAATGATAAATAGAGTGTTTTGGAACAAAATAACGTTTTATTATTTCGAACCCTTGCCGAAATATTACAATATAATCTTATTCTTGCCTAAGTTAGAATATCCATCACCTATTCATCTTTCTTAATAGTCAGCATCCGGTCGAAGAGTTTATTGGCATAATTAGAATATTTACTTTAAAATACTCGTAGATTATAAATATTGATGATTTTGTTTTGGAATATGTTATATTACAACTCTGGGATTAAATGGCTAAGGAACAATTAGAGGAATATTGGCGGCAGCTGAAGGTGATAAAAAAAAACAGTTGGAAACGTAAACGAAGAATAATTAGATAACCTAAAGAACGCAGAGCAAGATAAAACTAGCCTTACCTGTGTAATCGGTACCGAAAACACTTTTAGGAAACCAAACCATCTAAAATATTTGAAAATCATCATTAACACGGTTTGGCGGAGCAATAAAAATTGACTTTTAAAAAGAAGATAAGAAGCTAATTAGAAGGGAGATCTCAGCAATTGATTGCAATTAGAAATGGTGCAGCCAAGGAGTTCAAAACAAATGTGTCAGACAAATGAACACTGATTCTTTTATTCTTTTAGAGATACTTTTTTCAAAAATTGAAGATTATTCCTTTCAAATGTTGGCTTTAACTGTGGCTAACACGATGTATTCAGAAGTTCCAATTTCCGATGAGGTGTTTGAGCTTTACGGGTGGTGTTCGACCAATAATTCGACTAAAGTTGGACTCCAATTTCTCAATCGTAGGCGACTTATCCATGTAGACTTTTCACCAAACCAAAAATGAGCACCATCGCTTTTCAAGTCCACCAATTCATACAAGAATTGAATTTTGTATTCTTTTAAACCAAGATACTCACTCGCACAAAACACATCTGAACTCTGATTTTCATAATACAATTTGTAGACGTTGTAGAGTATTTCTACAAAATTCAACTTTTTCCTTAAAAGTTTTCTTAAAATTAACAAATTATTGTGTATGTGTGTACTTTTTTTTGATCTCATACTTACTCTACAATATTTATTAACTTACCAAATGGTCACACTTCAAGATCTCTTCTTTGTCGCTCTGAACTATATTTTCAAAACATTGTTACTGAATCCTTTATATGAAACCACCACAAACTTCACTATTTTTTTTTTTTGGTTTGTGTGAGTGATTTCGTTATTAAAACCTGACATCTTTGCTGGGTTGAATTAAACTTTTTTAAGAATTATCGGTTTGTAAAGTGCTGGATATACTATAAGTTAAATACAAAACACACTAAAATTAGTTTATTGTATGCGATTAACAAAGTTGAATGTAAAAGTATCTCCTAAAGTAAGTAACATATGTAACTCGTGGTGATTTGTGCTTACATGTTCTTATATCCCAGTGGCTACATTTAAAAAAAATCAAATAATTTAAGTGTTCAAACAATTAAAATAAAGATTAAATTGAAAACCTTTAAGTAATTCCATACGAAAAATCTCTATTTATGAAAGGCGCAATGAAGTTATGGCGACTTTAATGCCTGTCAATTTTGGGATAGATATGTCGGGTACAGTAGCATTTGTTTGGCTTTGGAACTGGAAAAGAAAAAGAATTATTTATTTAATTATATTTTTTATGAGCGCGTCTTAAAGTATTGTAAACAATCGAAAATTAAGCGGAATTTTAAAATATGTATGTAAGCTGATAATGACTACATATTTATAACGAAATTCCCTCCGAACTGTCCAATTATTTTTTGCCGAAATCTCAGTTAATAGTTACATTAGGTTCATGAATTCTGTTTTCCCATTTTACGGCAATTATTCGAATTAATACCCAAAGTATTTGTTAAAGAACACGTTTCGACGCAAATTGGAAAAATATATTTACTTTTCCCTAGGATAATATCTTAGCGGTAACTAAGAAGCAAAACGCTAACATTTAAATAACAAAACAAAAAAACAATTAAAATCGTCGTGCTTCAACTTAGTATTATAGCCTTCTCTAAGATTTTAATACCTACTAAATTGCTGTTTCTACAAAAGTAAATATATTATTTGTAATCATAAAATTGTCATACAATTTTTTTAAGTATTAAAATAAAAAAATATATATATTAAACGTTTTTTAATATATGCGTACGCCCAAATTTAAATTTTTTTCAAATACTTCTACATATGTATGTCGGTTATGCATCTACAATATTATCATCTAATAACTATGTATATAGATATTTAGAATCTACTTTATGCATACTTTTTTCTTGGTAACTTCAATACAGTATCCACAAATTTATTTAAGTGTGTTTTTAAGTGTAAAAATTGTCAAGGTATACGGACCTAAACAAGTTTTAAATCCTTCTAAACAATTTAAAAATTAATTAATAACACTTTACAAATATTTTTTCTCTTGTTATATAAAGTGGCGAAAAGAATAAATTCCATTCTCGAATTCATTTTCTTTAACAAAAATAAATAATTCCCGTTTATTTATTTAAACACCGTTTTACTTGCCGCAGATGCTGTCTGAATGTTTACACTAAGCCTTCGCTTATAATCTCTTGATAAAAGAGTTGTGTTTGCCCATTAGTTCTCATTAACAGTTGAATACCATAAGCTTCAGAAAAGTAATTACTATACGTAAGATAGTAAGACAAAAAAACAAAATAAACACTGTGGCGCTGGCAGCCCGGTATGGGCCATGGCCTAGCTTCTTGACATTCATTTGTGTTGCTCATGTTTTCATTTTTGTCACATCTGAGCGGGGCCTATGGTTTATCACCGAGTCCGAACGGCACTCCTTTGAACCTTTTTCGTAGGCAATTTTTTTTTTTACTTTCGGGAGTTTGCCATTGCCCGCCGAAAGGGTGATGGCGATTTGAAAAATTGTTGGTGACCCAGCCAGGAATCGAACCCAGACTCTCTGCGTGATAGTCCAATGAGCTAACTATCGCGCCATCGCCAGACAACTCAACTACGCAAAACACACCCGCACTCATTCACAGGTCTTAATAGCTGAGTTTATTTAGATGCAAGACGACAGCTAGTCGTCGCAAAAAAATTACCCATCCCCGCTTAAGAGTTCATCATAAAAACTTGGTAGCACAAACATCTCTATGGCGTTTACTGGTGGCTCATCTGTCGCTTGGTGAACAAACTTAAATTGTTTTGAAAAAATTTTGTAGACGAACGTTTGACATTTTTGAGAATTAATCGGAAAAATTCATCTCATCCGAAGCGAAGAAAATATGATTTGGAAGCAGTGTTTTATATCCGTTATTGTTATTTGTAATTAACATGAAAATTTATTTTTAAGCAGATTGCGGATTTGCAAAAAAATACGACTTTTATAAAATGTGTCTTTTAGTGAAAAAGTGTATTATTTCATTACAAAACAGTATTGCGCAAATACTCTTGTTTCATTCTAAGTTTGATATCAAAAACGTATTATTTAATTTTATGCCAGTATTGTATGGGAAACGAAAGGCATCCTGTGATGATTTATTTTCATTTATAACGTTCTTGCGCAGTAAGTGAGATTCGCCGATTGTACTATTTTAACTTATGACATATTGTACAATGAAATTTTGAACAAGAACAAGAATAGGTAGATAGATAGATAGATAGTTTTTATTAGTTAGAAATAACCTAAAGTTATGCGGCTGGACATCAGAAACTTGTACTACTCTATTAGTCATATATTCGGGTAACAATCCGTTCTTCATTCTAAATATGAATACCATTGCGTTGTATGTCAATTTTTGTTTGACATTCATCCATTTTAAGCATTCAACCATATGTATACTTGAAGTATAAATGCCAAGCTTTAGAATTGTCCGCATCGCCTGGTTGCACATGTACAAAATTGTTGAGCAGTAATTGAAGTGGGGCAATACGATAGCATTATAAATTAGTATTGCTGTTTCGATAGACAATGAGTTTCTAATTCGTTTTAGGAAACTTATTTTCTTTGAAATTTTACTACATACGTAATTAGCATGATCTTTAAAATTAAGTTTTTCATCAATTATTACACCAAGATATTTAATACTTTTTACACACTCAATTCTTTCGTCGTTAATATTTACATTAATTGGACTATTTACGCGAAACTTCATACACTTAGTCTTCTTTACATTTAGCCTTAGCTTGTTCATCTTTAGCCAGTTATTAAAAGATTTTAAATCTTTGTCTAATTGCGCACACATAAATTCAACATTTTTACCACATCCGCGAACAAAATAACTTTACAATACATTAAGCACATTTTTATAACATTTATATATAGCAAAAAAAAGTATTACTCCCAATACTGATCCTTGGGGTACTCCTAAGACAGATTTCACTGCACGAGAGAGATGGTCATTAACTTTCGTCCGTTGTGTTCTCTCTCTTAAATAAGACTTGAACCATTTATTCTCGTCCCCCATCGCACCATATATCTTAAGCTTTGCTAGAAGTATTGATCGGTCTATTGTCTCAAAAGCGCGTTGTAAATCCAGGAAAACAGCTATAACCGAGTTTCCGTCGTCCATCTGTTTTTTCCATTCCCATACTATATAACTTAGTGCAGTTTCACATGAATGTCCGTTATAAATCCTGACTGTTCTTTAATAAGTATTTTATTGTTCTCTAAATAGTTCGTCAACTAGTCAGCTACAAACTTTTCAACTCTTACAACTCATTATTTTTTGCATGAAATTGAGACACAAGATTGTCCAAGTCCTTGATAAAATAAAGGTCTGTGAAATTTGATTTATTTAAAGATTGTCAAATTTTTCTTTGGTATGCCTGATAATTTTTATTAATTGTACATCATTATATTTGTGCTCACTTACAGTTAATAGTATTTTAAATGTCTCATGGTCAAAAATTGTATGTGGTTCGTCAATTTTAACAATTTTAACTGTCTAAACCCTATATTTGTCATTACATAATCTATTAAAGTTGCCGAACTGTCTGTTATTCTAGTGGGTTGATCTACTAGCTGCGGAAGACCATGATCGACCATAAAATTTAACATTCTTTCGCGATTGCTATTTCTTGTCAAGAGATCTATGTTAATATCACCGGCTATAATTATATTACTTTCATTTTCTAGGGACTGATCACACCAATTTGAAAAACTTAACAAAAATTCTGTCACTGTACTACTGAGAGATCTGTATAATAAAACAAATGACAACTTTTCTTCACCACACCATACGTAAACTTTAACTAACCACGCAATGTTTTGAAAGTTCAAAATGTCTGTTACTTGAAATCGCAGCCCTCTTTTAATATATATAATAACCCCACCCGTATGTCTTGAGTGTGATGGACAAGAAGCATGTTCGTAATTTGCTAATTTTATTTCTGACTTTAATATGCCATCAGCAACATGTGTCTCGGTAAGCAACAACAGATCCGGTTAACAGTCTTTGACTAATAGCTCTATTTCATTTTTGTTTGATCATAATCCTTGTATATTTAAATAGTACGGCCTTAATTTATTGCATTTTGTTCTTAGTTGCTACATATATTTATTTCTAACTACATTAAGTCTTCGTTTATACACTTCACATTCACGATTAAACGCATTATGATTGACATTCAGACTTAAGTTTAATTCCTTATTAATCTTTACACAATTCACACATTTAAAACATTCAACTTGCCATTCAGATCCAATATGACATCCAGCACATTTCAAACACACTTCATTGTCAACCTTGCAATCTTTACTTGAATGATTAAATCCCAAGCATTTGAAGCATCTTCTCACATCAAACGCTTCTTCTATTGGAAATTTATCCCATCCCACACTCAGTTTTCCTGCCTTTATTACCTCATTATATGTCTTGTTATCTAGTTCTATTACACTTGTAAAGGTTCCCGTTTTGTTTTTCCACGTTGTTTTGTATATAATATTTACATCTTTTAGTATTTCATTTTGGATTTTTAAACTATTTATAAAATTCGACTCTGACATTTCTTCAGAATAGAAACAAACTTTTAATCTTGGGTTACCTTTTTTTACTATGTCGACATGATAGTTTTCCCCCAGGTTTTCTACTACCTTTTCTTTAATTGTTTCCATTGATTTTATGTTATCACATGAAACAAATATTGCCCCCTTGTTAAGTTTTTTTATATTTGTCACTTGGATACCAGAATCGGGTTAACTAGGGTTAACACTCAATTTCACTTCATTTTTAGTTTTATCGGAACTTTGTTTACCTTTCGGTTTAATAAATAACGTACTTTTTTCGACTTCACTTGCGTATGTTCTTTTTTCACTTAAGTTTTCTCCTATTGTTTTCTTAATCTCATCTATAGTTTGTTTTTTTTTTTTTAATAAATTAGAAATAAATTCAGATTGTAAATGTTTTTTGTGTCCAATTTGTCTATTTTTTTCTTATTTGAAATGTACACAGATTATTCTGGTGCAATTAATAAGAAAAACTTAAATTTTACATTAGATTCACCACCGATTTATAGACACGTCTGTCTTCTATGAAGAAAGATTTCTTCAAATCAGAATCAAATGGAAGCATTTAAAATTTAAAATTTGTATACTTATTCTTCCTCAAACGGAGAAAAAACGTCTGGTTTTAACTAAAAAGATCTGCTGCATTGTAAAAAGTTTAATCGGAGATTTAATATTTATTTTTAATACATTTTATTGTACTTTTAAACTTTTTACAAAAATATCGTAAGTGAAACAAAAACTTGTTCAAGCGTATATACGGCACGTAATTGGTTGTTTGTGTTAAAATTTTCCGATATGGCCACAATATACATATACATATGTAAGGTTCACTATGAATATAAGCATGATATACATAGATGACCTGTGTGTTAAATGTGACGGAAATTAACTTTGCTGACAATTCACCCGTATTTACAAACGGGGTCTCACGGATAAGTACTGAATCCATTATAATAGCCGCCGCATCCTTAAAAAAACCTCTCGCCTCATAAAGTGCATACATTTAAAAAAAAGACATCAATTACATAAGCACTGCCTGCAAGAATATTAATCAGCTGTGGCGATGGTAACCTTTTGATGCTGGTAAAATCACAATAACTCGCTTCTTCTTATCCTTTTATTAACCCTTTCCTCGTTATACGAACTTATGCGTAACGAGTTTCCCATTTTTACTGCATCGCTGCTGCTCCGCTTATGGGGTTGGCTAATGTCGCAGACCGCAGAACGCGTCTACATAATGCTCGGTCCTGGATCGCTTCAGTGGTTAACCCCAGACGTTGTTGCGCATTTGCCATCTGAGAAATCCAGGAATTCTTTTTCCGACCTCGTCAATCAATTCGAAATGAGCATACAAGTGTCAAACCACTCAAACTTTAAACTTCATGGAAATGATCGCAATTAAAATCACAATAACTCGCTAACCAATCAATGTCACACTTCACTTTAACCTCAACTCGTTAACAAGTGCTACGTACCCTAATGTGCCTGAATCTCAAATTTCAAAAGAAATAAGAGACAAAGAAATCATAGATGTATTAAAATTTAAAAAGCCTTCTGAAAACAACTTTCGATTTCTTTTGCCCGATCTCAAATACTGTTGCCTCATCCGCTTGCAAGCTAAATTCATTGAGCGAGACATCTCTTTAGCCGATCTGGAAGCGTGCCTAACAAAGCTTAACGGAAAACTTCCAGCACACACATGACCACATAGCTGATGATTAAAAATCTCCCTAACGGGGCAAAGCGAGTGCTTCTCAAACTTTATGACATCTTTAAAACAAGGTGGCGTAAAACTAGTTATCCTTTTGGAAATGTCCGGTTTAACCATCCCAGACTTCTTTCTTTGGGGCTACTTAAAGTCGCGGGTTTGTGCCAACAAGCCTCAAACAATCGCAGCCCTTAAGGAGAATATTCGACAGGAATGCGAACAGTTATCTCCGGAAATCTCGCGGAAAGTCATGGAAAATGCGATAAAACGGGCACAAATATGTATCAACACTTGCGGCAGCCACTTGGCGGATATCATCTTTTCCACTTAATAGTAAAAATTGTAAAGGTCCAAATAAAGATTTCCATCACCCAAAATCTTTTTTTTTATTTAGTAAATGAATAATTCAAAAACAAAATTGGATAATTAATTTTACGCCACCTTGTAGAGGTACAATACAAATACAACTCTTATTCCTTAACCAAGTAAATTACACACAAGAAGGCTACCGACCTATCTGGTTCTTTCCATTCATTGCTTGCAAGAATAATAGTTAAAGGAATACTCTGTAATGGCAAAAAGCAGCAACTTAAGGGCCTTCATCGAGCAAGGCCTATCCTTGCTACCGTGTACGTAGGGCATCCCGTGAATTTAAGTCTTTAAGACGGGTGCTCACGAAAATCATGAGACGTTATGCCAATACTTTCTATTCATTTCAAAAAAAAACGTTTGGCAGAATATGAATGCTGATGGTTTTTTTTTTTTTTTTTTTTAAACTCAAGGCCTTCGTCATCTCTGATGTTCTTCCTTTACAAAACGGTACACCACAAGCAACACTTCTATTTTTTGTTCTTTGTTTGTATAGCTTTTGAATGAATATGCAGTCTAAGCCAACATTATTTCGTTTTAACCTTTATGCCACTAAAAAAAATATATTTTGAACACATTTCACAACATTTTAACAAAATAATACTTAAGAATGAATATATATTATATAATTAATTAATTAATAATAAAAATAAAAAAAATAGCCAAATTGAACTATGCAAAATCTAAGCAAATTATTAAATATTTGATGTAAATTTCCCTTATGCAGTTTAAAAGTCGGCGCAACGACAATGCATAGAAGCAATTAGAATTGAAATTTGATATACTTTTGGAGACATTTCTTAAAACATTGTACACCTCTATCTTGTTGGGAAAACGACCTGACATTTAAGAATGCCAAACAAGGTTTTTATGAGTTTCACAAGTCGGGTAATTTGGCCTGCCAGTCAAGGATTTCAATCTATCTTTATCTGGAAATTATCTATTATCTACTCCTTTACCAACTTTAATGTATGTTTCAAGATTGTTATCCTGTTGAAATACTGAACGAAGTTTCAATTCAATTTTAATCTATTTCCATAAATAACTTTAAAACGAATTCTTTTAAAATTATAAAATTACATTTGAGACTCTTACAACAAGCCCGCCCTTTCATTTGATATATCACACAACAGTTTGCAGTTTTTTTTTATTTCTTAATTTGCCTCCCAAAAATGACTCCCATGTTTCGGTCACAGAAATACATATAAGTACTAAATTTCAACTTAATCGGTCCAGTTGATTCGGAGCAAATTGGTAATTGGCATTTCGAAGATAATTCTCAATAGCACATCTACGCACCGTGTTATCATCAATAAACGTTTGTTTTTTAATTACTCAACAAATATCTGTTCGACTTGTTGAGGCCTTACACCGAAATTTTGATCTCTAACGATAGTTTTCAATTAAACGTGATGTAACAGATTTGTTTATAAAAATGGGAATGCATTGCTCTTCGAAACAAATTTTAAACGTAATTTGGGATTTGAAAAAAGTATTTGGGACGATGAGTCTGATAGTAAGAAGTACTCAAGCCAATCTGTAAATAAAAAAACACAATCCAAAGTACCCCATCAAAAAAATCACGCATGTTGGTGGAAATTTCATGGTTTCAGCAGCTGTTCCTAGTCCTATTGTGCGCATCGATTAGCGAATGGATCAGCATATGTATAGAAACATTGACAAATGTTGTGGAGCCACGTTTTCGACCACTTGGCAATTCCTTAAATTGTCCAGCAGGACAACGATCCTACACACACTCACTGGTTTAAAAGGGAAAGCGTTTTGAGCTGGCCAGCTTGTGGGTTGGAGAAAAGAACAAGCTTGAAAGAATATCCACCGTTAGCTATTTTACCAAGACGCTGTTCAGCTGTTATTGTTAAAAAGGAATATCCGAATAAAATCGCTGAAGTTAATTTTAATGTCATAGGTAGGGCATTGTTTGTAGGTTTATGTTAGCGTGTGCGCATATGCAGACTTTTTTCCAAATCCGCTTCCAAATAGGCACTGCTTTTGCTGTCGATAACAATACCCGTATTTTATTATCGCCGATGATGCATATAATTCATTGATTTGTGTACATTACAACGACATAGGATCCTACTTTTGATCAGGATCAATTTTCGTGATCCAATAATAAGTTCGTGCCATTTTCTCACCAAGTTACATTTTCATTCACAAAAGTTGGTATAACTGCTGACGATTGTCAAGCGCCCATGTTGCCACATGAATATGAAATATTATTTGAAAATATTTTTAATATTCGAATAAATTAAAATCTTACGTACATACTTACATGTAGTTAGCAATATAATCGTGAAATATGAACTGAAAAATATTATTTTTATTTAATATGTTGATAATAAATACATATATTAATTTGCTCTTTAAAGAAAACGAGAGTATTCTTGCATGAGCATGAAAATAACAAATGTATACAGTCGACTACAAATCGCAATGAAATGAACTATTAACAGCTGATAACAGTGCTTAACTGAATTGCATTTTTTTTTATTCTAGGATAGATACAAATAAAATTAAATATGTTTATAGTTTTTTTTTTTAAAAAATATCGGGTTGCATGACACTAAAAAGAAAAACATAAGCTCAGGTGTGCAATTGCAATGGACAAGCAAATAAGTGTCAAACTATTACCACAACACAGGACTTACATTTTTCATTGATCTGGACTGTTTTATTTTCGTTGTGTGTTTTATATAGATCATAAGTGATAATAAAACACAGCTAATAGCCGACGCAGTTTCTTATTCATTTATCCGGCCCAGCTTATCGCATTTATTGGATGGCGGTAATGTCTGCCTTGCAGCAGTCGTCTAGGGTATCCACTAATTGCTCTGCTTCAAGTGGCCTTTTTATTTTGTATAATGAAGAGTCCGAATGTCATAACTTTTTTTTTATTATATTTGTATTCATGTCCATGAAGTATGATACAATTTTCAGCTGTATTCATTGTTTACTTTGTCTGTTGCAGCCGCTAAGGTTAGGCGTCATTTTATGAGCTCAGCGATTTTCGTTTGTTTAAAGAAATGGATCAAAGAATTTGTATAAAATTTTGCGTAAAAAATTAAATAAAGTCTGACAAAGTATGTGAAACGCATAAGCGTTTCGAAGATGGCCCTGAAGACGTTGAAGACGATGAACGCTCCGAACGCCTCAGCACATAACAACCGATAAAAACGTGGAAAAAGTGAAAGAAATGGTTATACACGATCGCCGAATCACAATCAGAGAAGTCGCTGATGATGTTGCCATATCGACTGGCTCATGCCATGAATTTTTGTTCGAATGTTTTGGGTATGAAACGCGTGAAAGCAAAATTTGTTACAACATTTTTGAATTTTGAACAAAAACAGCGGAATTTTTGGCCAACAACAATTCTGTAAGACATGGCTCCGTGTGTTTTCCTATCTCCAAAAATAAAGAGAACCTTAAAGGGCCGCGGTTTTAAAAGCATAGATGACATAAAAAGCGCACCGTTGAAATAGCTAAAGGCTATCGCAAAGATCGAGCTTGAGAAGTGTTTCGAGGATTGAAAGAAGCGCACAAGTGCATAATATCTAATGGGGACGATTTTGAAGGCGGCAACATTAATGTAGACGAATAAATAATTTTTTTTTCAAAAAAGTAAAATTCCCGTTATTTTCTGAACACATCTTGTAAATAGCAAAACGTATCTCAAACTTGCCTTGGTTTTTCAAATATTTTGGAATTCATACAAAAAAAATTGGGTGTTAATTTTTTCGGGGAAGTGAGCGTTGCCGTTGGATTATTTTTCCATACATTAGGGTTTTTCTTCCTTTCTTATAACTTTCTGGGTCTCTTGTTCCCTTTCTGTCTTCTTACCTGTTTTCCCTGTTATCAACTTGTTATTTTTCATAATTTAAATTATCAATTTTTTTTTCTTAAAAAAAAAAAAACAAATTAATGTACGATATTATGACTTAGTCAATTATATCTCTCACACCAATTGTCAGATTGCATACTGTCAGTGTCATTTCTATTTTGTAGTGTTAAGGATTTCGTCGTGGTAACACCCAAGTAGTAAGGGCAATCGAACATTTCGGCGAGAGAAAAATAAGGTTCCAACAAAGTACAAAAATCAGAAGTCAACATGTGGTACTCGTTTTGATTCTACTGAAACCATGAAACAAAATTCGTGGAAGAGGTATATTTGTTGGTTGAGGAACACTTTGGGATAGAATTTGATTGATTGATTTTTTATTTTATTAACTACAATAAGTATAACTATTACAAAATTTGAATAAAATTATTTCACATACTTCTGAATTAAGAAATAATAATAGCGACATTTTATATTTTTTGTACCATACCATATTAAAACACCAAAGTCACTCCAAAGTGATTTCAGTTAGGTATTTATTAAAATAATGGGTAGGGTGACCCTTAAAAAAATTACATTTGTAGCAAATTAAAAACAAAAAGACATTTTTGCAATATTCAATGTTATAAAAACATACATGGATGTTGGAGTAGCTAGGTTTAATTCCTAACAACTATCAAAGTTGCCCTGAATCAAAAATAACCTTTAAACTTATACTAATTTCAAGATGTGGTTTTGTTTACACACCAGGAAGTGCTTTGGTAGCAGCTAGACCTGGGGTGGAAAAAGATGTTAGGCGCCAGGTAATATTTAAAGGAATCACGAAACATTTTCGATTTGAAAAAAATTAAGAAAAAAACCAACAACAACTAAAAGTAAAAAGGGGGTTCTCCAACATGTTATAAAAACTCCGTCGGAGCTAGGAGTTTTATAAAAATTGGATTAGGGGAACGCTCGTCATAAGTGACCCACTTTTTCCACTGTCGGGAACGCAAACGTGTCTCGTCTTTTCCCGAGATATTTGCGCACGCGCGACCTACCGGAGTCCTAATTTTTTGTTTTCCAAATAAAAAAAAAAAAAGGTTCTCACTGCTCTATAAACTGCATTATTTCTAAAACGTTTCGTTTAACTTTGCTCCTGGCGGTGGTATTCCTATTCCTTTCTCTTATTTTTTCCCCCTTTTTCCTCTCTGTTCGCCAAAACAAAAAAAACTCGCGGCCTTACCTTTAACAAAAGCTACTCTATTTATTTGAAAATCATATAGAAAAAAATTGCCTTTCGCAATTACACAAAAATTCGCAAAATAAATCTCTCCTTGATTTATTGCTGGTCCTAACAAAAATGACTTCCAGATCTTTTCTTTGTTTGTTTGTTGTTGGCACTAAATCGGGGTTGGAAATAAGTGGAAACTGCGAAAAGCAATGTTTCTCTTTTTTCTGATGCCCGGGTATTTTCCCCCGAATCACTGAAAATTGCAAATAAAAACAAACGCGAAGGAGTAAGTAGGTCTGATCTAGGATGAAGGAGGAATGTTGTGTGGGTATAATCCTTTATCTGATTTTTTTTTTTTAAAGAACTTAACACTCAAGTGGGTACTTATAATGCCTTTGCATATGTGAAGTTTTTTGGAAAATTGGACAGAGAGAGAAGAAAGATGTTTGGGTTCAGTGGTTATTTTGCTCCATGGGTGGCATCCAACATTTAATGGGGAAAGACTAAATTGTAAGTGAGAGCTTGCTTGTTGTTGTATTCTTGTCAAATACACAACTTGTTGGATTTTTGTTGACTGAAAAAATGCAAGTCTTTCGGGCACGGCTGGAATTCGAAGACCGAACCTTCCGATTTGGAAGCCAGTTCACTATTACTTGAGCCACGGCCACCCACCTGATAATAACCGATAGAACAAAGCTAAGTATCAGTGCCTCTCTACCACCTTAACCCGCGGGGCCCTACCTATTCCGGTGGATCGGCGTTCATATTTTGGGGGAATGGGGACTGACCAATAGCGTTTTCAGCTCACGTTAGGAGACACGGGATTTTCAAATGCAATCATAGGCCGGAGGTCCATGAAATAGATAACCTCCACCCTTGCACCAAGTTGGATGTTATAAAACAGTGTCTTTGTATGGGCAAAAGCACCTTTTGATTTGGTTACAGCAACATTTATATGATTGTTCAAATACAGGAATTGATCTTGCCTTATTCCAAGTTATCTGACTACATTTCAAAAAGCAAGTGGTTGCGCGTGTCTTCTCACGATCACAAACTTCTGCCGGTTCTTTCTTGTATTTCAGAGACCATAGACAAAGATGTCCTAAGTTGCAAATTGAATCGCAATATCGTTTAACCTTATCGAAGTCACATAGCAAGAGCATGTTAATTACCTTGATATTTAAACCTAACTTGTTCGCGATCAAGTCGTGTGCGTACGCTATTGCATGCTGATGTGAATCCATAAGATCGTTTGTGTAGATGTTGGGTAGGATCGGCGAATCGTTTACACTTCTTTTCACAACTTCACTTCTTTAACTTACTTCTTTATTCACAATTATTTATACGTCCGATCACTGTGACGCTTGCCAAAAGAATGGCAGTTATTTCACTTCTTCTTTTCGTTTCGTTTTTCTTATGAAAATAACGGTACGTTTCAATATTAGTAAAATTGTTGGCATTGCCAGACTATCATGACATTTACTTTTTTCTGGTCACGTAGGCAAAAAATCTATTACAGTTCGGGCAATCTGAAAATCTTTGATTGGCCTCAATCAAAATAAGCATAGTACATTATCATTTATACACTATGAATCTTATACAGTTGCTATACATTCGACAAATACATCTATAATTCTTTTGTTAATTATTTCAATTTACAATTCTTCTAGTTCGAGTGACTCAGAGTATTCAGTGGCCGAATAAAGTCGAACATATTTGGTGAATGCATCTATAACAAGTAGTATGTGTTTTCGTTTTTAATTAATAGACGTGAGGGCCAAAATGATCAACCAAACCAAACCAAACCATCGTATAATTCGAAACCCCCCACAACTCTTTTTTTCTAATTTGTCTCTCAACTCTTTAATTTTCTCATCGAGATTTTGTG
Source organism: Volucella inflata (assembly GCA_928272305.1). Taxonomy (NCBI): domain Eukaryota; kingdom Metazoa; phylum Arthropoda; class Insecta; order Diptera; family Syrphidae; genus Volucella; species Volucella inflata. Next base: position 40,738,626 of record OV743717.1, read on the forward strand.
CGACTTGAATCTGAAAATCTAATTGATCAATAGTATCATCGAATTGACTAGAATATTGGTCTGGGTGATGTCTACTCAATGCATCAAAATGTCCCATAGCTCTACCACTACGATGTTGTAGAGAGTAATTATAATTTTGCAACTATAGAGCCAAGTGTGCAATTCGCGGATTTACCTGCTTTTTGTTCAAAGTCATTGTAGACGAATTACAATCCGTAACGATTTTGAAAGGAATTCCTTCCAAATACACTCTAAAACGGCGAAGAGAATAAATTATAGGCAGGGTTTCTAATTCGAAACTATGATATTTAGATTCCGCGGGTGAGGTAGTTTTAGAAAAATATACAGTTGGGTGCATTTTATCATCATCCTGGCGTTGCATTAATACAGATCCAAAACCATGACTACTGGAATCGCAATGCAACTCTGTTTCACGATTAGCACTGTAAATTGCCAACACCGGTGCTGTAATTAATCGATCTCGTAATTCATAAAACGCGTTAACACATGCTTCAGTGAAATTGAATGAACTATCCTTTCGTAACAGCAATAATAAAGGTTTTGCAATTTTTGAGAATGAAAGTACCAATCTACGAAAATAAGAAAATAAACCAACACACGATTGTAGTTCCTTTTGATTTCTTGGAACCGGATAGCGTTTAATAGCACGTATATGTGCATCACTTGGTCGAGTACCAGCTGAAATAACTAAGTACCCCATATATCCTACTTCATCATAACCAATTTTACATTTTTGGAACTTTATTTCCGAGCGCCTTTTATAAATTCTACCTAAGACTTCTTCAAGTATTTTTATATGAGATTCACAATCAACTGTAGCAATAAAAATGTTGTCAATATATATAATGATCTTATTATTTTCAATCAAATCTCGGAAAATATTGTGAATGAATCGCTGAAAAGTGACAGGCGCATTCTTCAATCCGAATGGCATCCTCAAATACTCGAATTGCCCGTTGCCGGAAAAGTAACCCCCTTGACCGCCAGAATGCGCTGCTACTGCAAAAAAGGTTGTGGTGCCTTGAAGTCCGTTCATATTTAGGCAGGCATGCCAAATTTCAGTGCGATACTGTCCTTAGTTTTTTTTTTTGACAGCTGATTGTTGTTGACGTGTTTGGCATCATGTTGAGTATGGACAAAAACGATTTTCGTTCTCTCATAAAACATTATTTTTTGAGAGGCAAAACGGCGAAGGAAAAAAGTTGGATAAATATTATGGGGCTCCGTCAGATTACACCGTCAAATATTGGTTTCGAGAGTTTCGTGGTGGCCAGCTCACGTGAGGAAATCATCGACGCCACGGAGGAGTATTTTGCAGACCTTCCGGAAAATTACTTTTCGGACGGGATCAAGAAGTTGGAAAATCGCTGGAATAAGTGTATCAAGCTAAAAGGGGACTATATTGAATAAAATAAAAAAAACATTTAAAAAAAAATTTTTTTTTCATTCCCAAGGAGGTTATTTTTCACTCCACCTAGTAAATGATATGCAATCTTCGATTAATGGTAACGGAAAGTTATCACGAATTGTTTTCTTGTTCAATAAGCGACAATCAATGCACATACGGATTTTACGACTTTTCTTTTTAACTAGAACTATCGCTGGAGCGTAAGGAGATTGGCTTGGTCGAATAATTTTTCTAGCCATCATCGGTGATTTTCCTAACTTAATTTTTATCATGAAATGGCAAAGGCCGCGGGAAGCAGTGAAATGGGATATCATTGGTCAGACGAATTTTCATTTCATAATCGTATGGTTCTTGTTTAACATCTATCGGTTTTAAATAAAAATCTGTTACTATAGATTTCAACACATCAGATTGTTGTTAAGTTACACGAAAACGTACTTGACACGTAAACGTAAATTCTTGACTAGATATACCCGTATCAATCGCACAAATTTCAGATATGATCGCCTCAGTATAGTCAACCCCAACCTCTATCCCAACGCTCATTTACAATGACATTCCAGCTGTCAGCTCTTTGGACAAAGCCAATCTTCTTGCTGCACACTTTGCGGCCAGCTCAACGCTTCCAGATTGAGCTTTGTCTCCGCCTACACTCGAGTGGTCGAATCCACTTTCGCACTCGTGTAGTAGCACGCGTTCTTAAAGATCTTAACGCTCACAAATCCGCTGGCCCAGATGGTATATCTCCCCTTCTTCTGAAGAGGTGTTCTTCTAGGCTGGCAAAACCACTGCGTAAGCTTTTCCATCAATCCTACTCTTCAGGACACTTTCCGAGCAGATGGAAAACAGCATTTGTCCAGCCCGTCCCTAAAAAAGGCGAATCTTCTCTCTCCATTTACAGACCCATTGCACTTACGTCCCTTCTTTCCAAGGTCATGGAATCGCTGATAAATCGTCAGCTCATGAAATATATCGAAACACGAAAACTTCTTAATGACCGGCAGTACGGTTTTCGTAGCAACAGGTTCACTGGTGATTTGATGGCATGTCTCATCGAAAAGTGGAATCAAAGTTTACATCAATCCGGCGAAAGCAAGATAGTTGCACTTGATATTTCTAAGGTATTTGACAGAGTTTGGCATCAGGCTCTTTTGTCGAAAATGCATGCATTTGGGATCGACGACTCTCTTCTTCAATGGATTAGAAATTACCTTTCAGAACGTTCAATTCAAGTTGTCTTGGATGGTTTCAAGTCTGATATTCACAAAAAAAAATGCTGGTGTGCCACAGGGCTCCGTTCTGTCTCCGACACTCTTTTTAATTTTCATCAATGATCTCTTGTCTGATACTTCTAATCCAATTTACTACTTTGTTGACGACAGTACTCTCTGCTTTTCATATTGTTCCCGAAATCACGTCCTTGCTCTTCGGCTGTAGAACGGGAATGGCAGCGTATGTTAAGCTCATTAAATTCCGATATAAACAGCATAACCAATTGGGGAACTACCAACAGAGTGGAATTTAATGCTTCCAAAACACAATACTGTCTGCTGTCGCTTAAGCGAAATTCAAATACCCAGCCATTATCCATGAATGGCACTTGCATCGTTGAAACCGAAAAACTTTCCATTCTCGGTATGTGTGTCAATGACAACTTACGTTGTAATGACCACATATTCGAAGTCGCCAAAAATGCGGCGAAATGTCTAGGTTTCCTTTAGCGATGTAAAAAATATATAAGGCCTTCATTCGCCCAAAACGGAGTACAATGCTCACATCTGGTCAGGTGCTCCCAAGAATTCTTTGCGCCTACTAGATAGGATTCAAAACCGTGCGATAAAACTAATAGGTGATGCTAATATTACACAGTCGATTGACACCCTCGACCACCGACGTAAGTCTCCTGTCTCACCCTGTTTTATCGCAAGGCAAAAGGGGACACACATATGCCAGTGCCACTAACTACTCTATTTATATTAGATGCACATAAATCAGAAGTTACAACTTTATTTAACTCACTTCTCAAGTGTGTAATATTTTTTTTTTTAACTAAATGTATATTAAAGATATTCATAAAATCTCGTCCAAGAGTCAACGTCGTTGCCTTTTTTCCATCAGTAGTAACAGCGGTTGGAATTGTTTTGGTAGTAGCTGGTTTAGATTTAGTTATAGTTGATTTTGTGCGGCGCTGCTCGTAACGATCGATTCGACAAACCAATTCATCTACGGAGTTTGCACCATAAAGGAAAGTAATACTGTTAGTATTGTCCGGGATTCCATCGATGATAATATCAACTAACTCCTGTTCGTCAATATCTGCCCTTGATGCAATAGATTGCATTGCTACCACAAAGCTTAGACAAGACTCATTTGCTCAAAGAGTGCGAGCTCGCAACTGCCGATAGATTTCTTGAGGAGTCACTGTAGGTTTGAACATCTTGATTAGGCCCATTTTTATGGTGTCATAATTAACACAGCACAAATTGTTTACGTAATTTTTCGCTGTTTCATCCAATCGTCGACGAATGCTATAACATTTTTCTTGTTCACTAAATTCGCATGTGCGAGTGTAGTCCTCGAACTGATCCAACCATTTATTAATATCAAAATGTTCATCGCCCCTGAATGTGGGTATTGCAGCTTGCAACTCATCAAAATTAATGCGTCGAGCATTCATCTGATGTTCCGTCTCTTGCGATATTGTTGATTTGTTGCTGCAATTGTAGAACTTCGCAGCGTAAACGCAACGTTTTGGGTTGTTCCTCCAAAACTTGGACATCGGTGGATAACGTAGCGTGACACCGGATGACTTAGCAGTGGTACCGTTGGAAACAGCAACAGCGGATGGCATCCTTTCGGGAACAGCAGACGGGACATCAGACGAATCACCCAAAACAGCAGGAGTCGAATCAGGGTTAATAACGGAAGATGATTCAGATAGAACACTTCGAACAGCAACAGCGGGAATTAATCATGACGTCATTGTTTCAGCGGGCACACCAATAATTTCGGCCATTTAAGCAGAATTTTGTGAGTTTGTTTTATTCATTTTATTGTTTACCTCAATTGTAAAGGCGCTATATCTTTATCTTTATTTATAATTTCTATTTTATATATTTTACACTTTTTACAATTTTAACTAATTTATTTATTCACAATTATTTATACGTCCGATCACTGTGACGCTTGCCAAAAGAATGGCAGTTATTTCATTTCTTCTTTTCGTTTCATTTTTCTTACGAAAAGAACGGTACTTTTCGATATTAGTAAAATTGTTGGCATTTACTTCTTTCAGGTCACGTAGGCAAATAATCTATTACACAATGGTTTATTTATACCCAGCCTGTTCAACTCCAAGAAAAGGTGTCGAACGCCTCAAATCAGACAGACAGGTACCCGAGTATTTTTTCTTGTATTGTTCCACTAGTTATCAGATACTAGTTTGAACGCGCCGCGTAAGATATCATGCAACGCTTTGAAATCGAATTGATTATCTAGAACTATATTTTTATCGGCACATAGTCAAGATGTCAATGACATCATTCACCTTTTACACTTCCACGAAAATCGCTCCCATAGCCTTCACTTTCTCTTGCGAATCCTTGAGAGAGAGCCTCCCCTGGATCTTAACCATAACAGTAGTTGTTCGATGTTTATCGTTCGAGCGATCATTAGACAAGAGCTCGTTTTGAACTTTCCTCCGAAATATTTTTTTTATTTGCGGGAACATATTCGGTTTACTGGGGTTTTAAGTCCGCTTACACACGCTTTTTATTTATTATGTTTATGATAAAATAAAAAATATATTTTAGAAATAAATATTTTTTAATATTAGAATATGATTATTTATATAAAACTCTTTTTATTTCCAGAAAAAAAAACTTCGTGTTTTGACGTGTACTGACTAAAGCAAGTCTTTACTTTTGATAAAGAAATAAAATCTAGAAGTTCTACTTTTGAAAACTTTATACTTTGTTATAAACTCTTATACGAGCCAAGATTTTTTCCAAGAGAAGGGAGAGATATTTTTATTATAAAAAAATGGCGGTAATGCTTACGACAGAGGAAGCTAGCAAGCTGTTGAACTTCTCGGAAAAACTTGATATTGGCTTACTGGACAAAATTGTTGAATGTCTTTATACTTCCCAAGGAGATCAATTACGTCTAGCGCAAGACATTCTTACAACCTTAAAAGAACACCCAGATGCTTGGACTAGAGTAGATAGTATTTTGGAATATTCCCAAAATCAACAAACGAAATTTTATGCTTTACAAATTTTGGAAGAAGTTATTAAAACACGCTGGAAAATTTTGCCTAGAAATCAGTGTGAAGGAATTAAAAAATATGTTGTTGGGCTTATTATAAAAACATCATCAGATCAGGCAACTATGGAAGCAAACAAAGTTTACTTAAACAAACTCAACATGATTTTAGTGCAAATTTTAAAAAGAGAATGGCCCAAAAATTGGCACACATTTATAAGCGATATAGTTGGGGCCTCCAAAACAAACGAAAGCTTGTGTAAAAATAACATGGTCATACTAAAAAATCTTAGCGAAGAAGTTTTTGATTTTTGTGGAGGACAAATAACACAAACAAAAGCTAAACATTTAAAAGATGCTATGTGCTTTGAATTTTCAGAAATTTTTCAACTATGCTCATTTGTTCTTGAAAGTTCCATGAATGCTCCTTTGATTGCCGTTACCTTGGATACGCTTTTGAGATTCCTTAATTGGATTCCATTGGGATATGTTTTTGAAACTTCCCTTGTTGAAACATTGATTTTTAAATTTCTAAGCGTTCCGATGTTTCGAAATGTGACTTTAAAATGTTTAGCAGAGATTGCTGGCTTAATTGTACCAGATTATAACCAAAACTTTGTTAAACTATTTAAAGATACGATGGAACAATTGGATCAAATGATTGGACAGAACACAAATATGAACCACATATATGCCAACGGATCTGATATGGAACAAGAATTTGTGCAAAATTTGGCAATGTTTTTATGCACTTTTTTAAAAGATCACGGAAAACTTGTGGAAGATGTAAAATATATTGAATATTTGAATAAAGCTCTGGTTTATTTAGTAATGATATCTGAAGTTGAAGATGTTGAAATATTTAAAATTTGTCTCGAATATTGGTACAATCTCGTGGAAGACCTTTATAATTCTGAAAACATACAATCCGATGTCGTTTCCTTGGCAAAACGAAATTCATTTTCACGTCGACGCTTTTATGCTAACATACTTTCAAAAGTTCGTTTTATTATGATATCACGTATGGCAAAGCCCGAAGAAGTTTTAGTTGTAGAGAATGAGAACGGTGAGGTTGTGAGAGAATTTATGAAAGATACAAATGCCATTAATTTATACAAAAATATGCGTGAGACCTTGGTATTTTTAACACATTTAGATTATACAGACACCGAGCGTATAATGACATTAAAGCTTTTGAATCAAGTTAACGGTACGGAATTCTCGTGGAAAAATTTAAACACTCTTTGTTGGGCAATTGGATCAATATCAGGTAAAAAAAGCTACTTTTATATTGTATTTGTTTGTATGTATGTATATCTAACTAGTTTTGAGCAAGATTAGTATCAATGCTGTTTTTATTTTATTTAACCGAAGGTTAAACCTCAAAATTTTAAAATTGTGACTGACTTTTAACGTATGCTAGAATTTGCGGTCAAAATAATAGGTATCTGAGAAGGTGAAACTTGCCTGATATTATGGTTATAGAATGTGAGCTCAACAAACTGTTTATGGCTATACACTTATAGTTGATTTTGGTTAAATAGTACTGCTCCGTTTTTTTTTTTTCAATTAGTATCGGAAAAAACTAAGGAAACTGCAACGAACGAAAGTTCTAACGATTGTAAAAGAAGTTAAACGCAAACTTAAAATTTGTTATATGAAATATATTTCATTCATTGATCGTGTTCAAAGTCAAAAACAATTAATACTAAAGTTTATTCAAAATACTGAAATAAAAATGTTGCTAATTTTTAACGGACGAACAGAAAGAAACTCTTAAAACTGTTTGGCATTTAAAGACAAACGTTCAAATAATTTGGTGAAATTTTGCACTAATTACTGCCGTTACGTTAAACAGTTGATTGAGAATGATTTCGTCAATGATTGTACTCACTACATATTGTCTATTTAAAGAAGAACATGTGTTTTATTTAATGTGTCCATACAATGTCGCGTAATAAGTAAATAGAAAGTTTTAAATTAAAAATTATTGAGAAATATAGAAGCGGGATTTCTCAAAAAGACATTTGTAAAATGTATTCTTTAAATAAATCATTTATTTCAAAATTAGTAAATAAGTGCAACAAAACTGGAACGGCGAAAGTTATTCACAAGGGTGGCAGCCCCAGAAAAACTACTCAAAGACAGGACCATCTGTTAATCCGGCAAATAAAAGCACAACTTGACATTTCCGCAAGATCCCTTGTGAACGAATTAAAGTTAAATATCCATGAAAAGACGGTGCAGACGAGCTGTCGATGCCGGATTATTTTCACGACGACCTGCAAAGAAAGCTGCTATTTCCAAAAAGAACCGGAGGGATCGTACAACTTTTGCCCATATTATGGAAGCTGCCCCTACGAAAATGGAAGACTGTACTTTTCTCTGATAAATCAAAAATAAATTTGAACCATTCCGATGGAATGATACGCGATAGAACGCCTGTTGGAACAAAAGTCAATACAGTCAATTGTAACAATACCATTAAACATGGAGGTTGTTCAGTAATTGTATAGGAATGTTTTTCATCTCAAGGAATGGGACCTCTTGGAAGAATAGAGGGGCTAATGAATCGGTTCCAATACCAAAATATCCTGGAAGACACAATGTTGCCGTATGCCGAGAATTATATGACTCTCTGTAGGAGATTTCAGCAAGATAATGATCCAAAGCAGTTGCAGTTTGCTTTGTTGTGTCCGATACTCGCATATGTTACGATGATGTGAATTCTTCGGTTTTTAGCCATAAAGCGCATCTTTATCAAAAGTTGACCTAAACTTCAAACCTTCCTCGTGGATCACCAACAGTAATTAGGGATGCTTTCACACATTCAAAGAAGAAGGCAGATGCGCACAACCGATAGATGTTATTCGGATTGAAAACCCTTGAGGGTACCCCTTACGACTATGATGTTTATTAATTCTATTAAATTTTTTTGAAAAACATTGAACACATAAAAGTTCATTACGTAATATATCGTCAGTTTAAAGATAAAACTCATAAAGTACAAAATATGTAAAAATGAGTTTTTAGAGAAATACATATAATTATTCACGTTATATAACTGGAAAAAATTAGTGAGGCATAATTGTAATTTTCACAGGAATTACAATTCTATTTATATAATTATATTCTACCTTGATCAGAAAGTTCCCGGAATAACCACCGTGTGGCGCTCCCATTGTTCCGATTTGAGTAACAGCGAGCCAAATCAGGTGAATTCGGTGGCTGTTGGATGGTATTTGTTGCATGTTTTCTGCCCACAATTCTGGTCTCTTTTGGCGAATTACTTCACGCAAACGTCTCATAACGCCCAAATAATACTCTTGGTGTACTGTGTGTTGGCTATTGGCCCTGGGGGGGTATAAAATTGAAATTTATATTTCTATTAGTGCAAAATAGAATATGGATTTCTTCATCCATACATTGCACAATTCAAGAAGTTTTGAATGGACCCCTACGAAATTTGTCGCGTTATCGCAATGAATGTCACTGGGAAGACCTCTACGACCTATCATCCTTTTTAAGCCCGCAAATAACGTATCTGCCGAAAAATATGTTACTGCCTCCAAATGAACCGCTTTAGAAGAAGAACATATAAACACGGTCACGTTTGACTTATAGGGTACCTTCCCCCGAATCTTTAAGTAAGTGTTGATTGGACCACAGAAGTCGACTCCGCAAATCAAAAAGGGACGTGAGACTGTCAACCTCTCCCGAGGTATATTTCCCATCATTTTTTCCAGTAATTTTGGCCGATATTTTACACAGTGTATGCATTGCCGGACGACCTGCCTAGAGAGTTCCTCTGCATTTACTATCCAAAATCAGTGCCACGAGTGACTTCGCCCCCGCATGATAATTCGACCGATGCAGATACCTAACTAGAATTTTGCTGAATTCGTTGTTTCGTGGGAGCAAAAGAGGGTATTTACAATCCTCAGAGATGTCCGCATGTTTGAGTCGTCCACCTACCCTTAGCAAACGGAAGCAGGAAAGCGAAAAGATGGAGTAGCAGGAAGAAGGGAAGACTGTGCCAGAAGGGGCACGGAACCTCCAGAAAGCGAAGATAAGTATAGGGAAATAAATGGTGCAGTATAGCGCAGAAATCGTTTTTTTGTTACATTGAAAAATAAGGACTCCGGTAGGTCGGGCGTGCGCTATATCTCGAGAAAAGACGGGACACGCGACCCGTTAGAAAGAGATTTTGCATGTTCGACACAATGTCCGCTGGATTCTCGAGAGCGGGAACGTGTCTCCAGATTATATCTCGCGATTCCTCCTGTATTTCGGCCATTCTATTCCCTACAAACGTGCCGAGCTTCGACGTATGCAATCCAATGCAGGACGATTGCTGAATCCGTCCAAAAAAGGGTTTTTGCCAGAGAGCTTCCGAAGCTATTTTTTTTTATCTTACTCCAGAGCTTAGATAAGAGATGTGTTAAGCGAAATTTGCGAAGATGTACCGCATGATGCATCGAACACCACTCTTAATTTGGTTGAAATACTATTTGATCTAACTACGCATTAATGAGGCATATAATACTGTGGTTCGTTAAAATTCGGTTCCTTTACCAGAGACCTATTGATTTGAATTATTTAAGAAACGCCATGCCTGCGTTGAAAACGCCTGCGTTCAAGTGGCAAAAACATTCGAAATGCGATGTTGTAGTATACCCCTAAGCAGCTCGGATCTTTTTTAAAAGGAAGTCTTAACCATTAATCGACCACTAGATAAAATTTCAACGCTTTGCTTGTAAAACCTGTCGCACTCCTGTTGCTCCTCTGTCCAGTTTGATTTGCGTCCTTGAACGTCCTCCGGTTGCCAGAATTTGATTGATTGATTGACTCTCCTTCTCTAACGTTATTTTGTATCTGCCCAAGACTATCCAGCCCAACAATGTCCTTTGTAGCGTTGGAAGTCCTTCGCCGAGCTTGACTTGCCTTGTCTGCAGCAAGTCGAAAAATGCTTCAGCACCCAAGAGCAAGTCTGTTGATGATGTTTGATTGAAGTGTTCGTCTGGCAACTCCAGATACAGGGCACGCTCCAGATCCATTTAAGGTTTTTTTCTGGCTGGTATCCGGTTGTTGATGGAGCAACGAGCAATTCTAGAGACAACTCGAAATTGTTGTACCTCGACCGAATAGTTGTCTGCGCTTGGAAATTAGTTTTTGTCTCACTAACCCCAATTCCAGCAATGTCTACTCGTTTTCTCTCCTTCTTGAGATGAAGATTATTTGCGAATCTTTCATTTATTAGGTTAACCTGCGAGCCTGAGTCAAGTCGAATCTTACCTGATTGGAAGCTACCTGACGAATCCTGAACAAGAACCAATACCGTTGCGAGAATAACTTAAGTGTTTTGAACCCTTGTATTTTTAACTGCTGCGTGAACTGCTGCTGATATCGATGTTCCGTCACTTTTGTCCATATTGCGTGATCTAAAAGCTTCTCCGTTCCTTCCGGTGCTCTCGTTTGGTTGCATCCGGTGTAAGAGAGTATGATAGGGTTGTTTGCGGTTCTTACATCTATATGTTGATGGATACTTTGCTAGACCATGACCCTTTCCTAGACATTTAAGACAAAGCCCTAGTTTCTTAGCGTTTTCGAATCGATCCTTGACCGAAAGGGTATTGAAACTGGAACAACTTGAGATAGAATGGCTACCATCGCGGCAAAAAGAGCAAGACCGTTGAGTCACAGTCAATGAAGTTTGGGAACGATAATTCTGATGTGGCCTGTTCAAATTTCGACAAGCTGGTTCCGATCGAACTTGTTTACTTTCCCTCGTTTCAAGATCGTGGCATCGTTTGATGAGTATGTTGGCGCATTCAGACCACTTAGGCAGGGTTGTATATTCTAAATGTTCATCCCATTTTGACTGAGATTCAGAGTCGAGTTTGAACATTGCGATATATATAATAACTGCATTACATATATCCTCTGATGAACCTATTGATTGAAGAGAATTGTAGAGAGCTGAAATATTTTCAACTAAGCTACGCAAGGCATTAGCAGATGACTTTTGAACCTTCGGTAACTCGAACAACTTTGAAATGTACCCTAAAAAGATTAGACAGTAATTGTCGTATCTTTCCTTGAGTAATGCGATAGCTTTTGGATAGTTCTCCTGAGTAACCTGAAACGCTTTAACTGTTCCTAATGCCTTATCACTTAAACACGTCAATAACTGGTTGAATTTTTCTATTTTCGTTAACAATGGGTCGCTGTCCACTAAAGTAGTAAATGAATGAATGGAATTCTTGTATTCAGAATATTTACCATTAAATCGAGGTAACTTTAACTTTGGTAAATGATTAACTGAATCTGGGAGAAAAATTGTTGACTCCGCAACACTAAGACGTCGATTAGATCCCAAAAGAGATTCCAAGTTGACTAATATCTATTGAGAACAATGATGGGCAACAAAACTCCTAACTGACAAAATAATTCCCCCGGCGAAAGATTACTGCTTATCTGTTGAATTAGGAAATGATTTTATCGAATGATGGATTTTGAAGATCAATAAATTGAATATAAAATGTTTAAAGTTTAATTTTGTTATTTCGACGATAACGTTGATTGAGAAAGATATTTGTTGTGGAAGCTATCCTGCTGTAGAGGCGAGGTGAAAGCTATTCTTCTGCATACGGTCGATGCAACTGACTCTCCGGCAACGACGAAAATTTATGTTGAGTGATGGAAGAATGGGCGAAATTAAGATCAATGCGAAAGAAAGCTTTTACGAAATTGTCTACAATTTTTCTATAGGCGAACGATCAAACGACGAAAAGTGCAAGTGGAGTTTTATGAGCGAAGCTTCTTCGAACGACAGACGAAAGAATTACGAGAGAGGAAATGTCGAAAAGTTGTAGAACGTATTTTTGAAACGAGAGACGAAAGATTACGTGAGAGATATTGGCGACAAATTTGTGGATCGTAAGATCTTTTGTGGATTATAACTTCAACTTTCTTGTGTTAGCATTGACGATTAAGAACAAGTAGAGTTGGCAATCATGCGGAGGAAATTAAATCTATGCAGTGGAATTTTGCAGCAATATGACGACGAATATTGTTATAATGTTTTTATCATCTATATATGCATGCCATTTTTCCGTCGAATTTGCGCTTTTCTTTTTGAAGTTGATTAAACTTTACAAGAACTTTTTTCTTAGATTTATGATTTTTGTTGGAACTTTTTGATTTTTTTTTAATTGTCAGCGCACGTTCGATTGAATGGACTTATTTTTCATACCTGGATTGGGAGTCTCTGTCTCTGATTCCTTTACACTTTGCACTCGTGAGACCGACCCGAAACCGATATCGCAAAAATTCTTTCACCAATTGGTCTTTTTTAAGTGTTCTATATGTAGTTTTTTTGTGTTTAGTTTTAGTTTTTTTTTTTTTTTTTGCTATGTGAACGAACTGTATCACTGGATTGCACTCCTTTTTTTATATGTACCTATGTACACGAGTTGTTGATTTTTACCGGGGTTCGGGAACTTGGGCGCCAAAATGTACGTTCTTACCGAATTTTTGAACGTCAACCTCGAATATCTTTTTCCCCGTGTTGATTTAAATTGGTGCAAATTGTGCAACCCCCAACCGTGAACAGCCAAGTGAAACGATCGATAGCAAGGAATAAAAAAGCGAGGCCTGTACGACTGTAGTTTTACAAAAACTAAGAAAGTTCTTTATTTAATCCAGGTTTTTATAGGTTTCTTTGAACAACAGTTTTTATGAGCTTTATTTATTCAACACTTTCTCCAGGTAAATTAATGAATTCCACACAAAGCGTTTTGGGTAATGTCCTATACAACGAACCTGGAGGATTTATAAAAGCTGTCGGTTCCTAAACGTTTGTATACATAAAAGAATATTTTTGATTTTATAGCTTCCAGGTAACTTAATTAAACTTGTAGACTGTCCAATTGAAAAGATGATGAGGAGGACTTTACTGCATCACCGCAGGATGATCCTAAGTTTAAGCCCTCGCCTCCTAAATTTACGTTTTCGATTTCTGACTTCGTGGACTGTGAGGACCAGAATATAACTTACGAAGTATGAGAGGTTGCAATGATATTGGATGAAGATTGTTTAAGTTTTTACAATCTTTGCCAACAACAATCATGGAGATATCGTTGTTTTGTGTCATCTGTGGTGGTCAAACAAGAAATCAGCAAGTGGCAGCTATATTGCTCTATGCAGTTGAAAACATAGCTCATTTAGAGAAAATAAAGCTTAATTTTTTTGAATCGGGGCATTCGCAAATGGAGTGTGATTCTATGCATTTGGCAATTGAAAGCGCAAATAGATATATCAAAATATAGATATAGATAGATCAAAATATTTGGCCATAGGGTGGCCGTGGTGTAGTGGTACTAGGCATCGCTTCTCACTCGGAGGGTCAAGGTTCGAATCCTACTCATGACAATTTTTCATTTGTGTAATTGGAACTCAGCCAGAAAAATCTGCGTGTGAAGGCATAACACTGGCATGTAGATTTGGCTGTTGTAGAGTTTCAAGCACAAAACAACCGTTAAAATTTAAAACCCGAATCATTCCGAGTGAAGAAAAAACTCTCCGTCCCATTCGGACTCCCACTCCTGGAGAGTCAATATCGAAACCAAATATATCTGAGTTTCAAACGACTACATCACAACAATGCTTTCCTTTCTCCTCCTTTTATCTTTCCGCCCGCGCCCTGGTAACAGTAAAAGGGTATCATAACCCCCTTAGGCGCGCGTAAATTATACAAAAAAAAATTGAATTATGACCGATGAGAAATATATGCGATTTTTTGCTTTGATCGCATATAAAAACAAAATTAATTAGATTATTTGAAATCTTGTTGCACATATTTATTGTTTTATGCCATAACAATGATAACAGAATAAAAAAAATATCGGGATCGTTTTTCCAGATATCTTCAATGTGTTGCTGGAGCTCTTGTATGGTATTCGTTCTTTCATGCTTGCTTTGTATGTGTGGAATGGAGCTCCATCTTGCATAAAAACGTGTTCTTCTCTGGGAGAGTCAAATGTGTTCAAATACGGCCGCAGACGTGAATATACTGATTGAAGTTCATTGTTCCATCAGCGTTATAAATAGGCCCCGTACCTTCGCATATTATGTAACTCCAAATCATCACAGAGTGGGTGTTTGACCGTCCAAACCACGCAATTCTCTGAATATCTTTCATTGGATCTTTGGCGAACGAATTTGGCCGTCTACGTCACGGCTTCTAAGCGACACTCATCGCTAAAGACAACCTTTTAAAAAATCATGTTTACAGGAAAATTATTAAAACCGTTTATTTCCAAAAGATACTTGGAGAAAAAATTAACTTACCTTTTTCCAAAAGCCACTCTCGAATTCTTTGTAAAGCTATGGCCAATAAAATCGCCGTTTTCGCATGACTTTGGTCAATTTGGGCTTCTTTGCTGGTCTCCTACAGACCAAAGAGTTTTTCTTAAATCGACGCTGCAGGGTTCTCGAGGATATGTCAATCATCTCAATCAATAAAGCAGCAACTTGCATATTTTTTCGACAAAGTAAAGGAGAATAATAATAAAACACATTTAAAGCTGTTAATGTGTTGCTGCACATTTATCGTGCGCACTCTGGCAAATTCTTTGGTACCGGCTATTAAAATTAAAGAACGTGTAGAGAAAACCCGTAACTAACGGCATTCTTCAAAATAAATAAAGGAAATTCCCATTTCCAGAATACACTTTAAAAAGTAGCAAAATTCGTCGAAAACTCGACTGGTCATAATTTATTCGCCACGTACTGTATGTCTGCGCGTTTTACCCGAATCAAAGGAAATGTTAAAATGCAAGGCCATACGAAGTGCATCTTCCAAAATACAGTGATCTGCAAAAAAATTTTTTAAAAACAAAGTACCACAGAAAGAATCAAGATGGCAACAAAGTTTCTTGGCTAAAAATCATGTCATTGAAATTTGAATAGGAATTCTGTCGGAATTTTATAAAATAGGTAAGATCACAGTTCCAACTATAAAAGCATAGCTGTTTGGGGGAAAGGTCGGAAAATGTAATTTTCTGTGATCCTTACACCCGCTTACCATTGTAAATTACCCTTACTTTAGGTTGCGCTACAGTCCGGGGTAAACCTGTGCCTCAGTCAACAAGCGTCTCCAGCTAGCTCGATCTTTTGATAGCTGCCTACAGTTTGTACTCAAAGTTGGCTGAGGTCCCCTTCTACTTGCGTGCGCCACCTGACGCAGTCTTCCTTTACTGCGCTGTCCCTCAGGAGCGGATTCGTAGTTTTTTCGGACCGGAGCTTTGGTGTTCATACGCTCTACATGACTCAGCCATCTCAGTCTTTGGTTCTCCACTCTTCTGGTTAGGTCGATGTCGCTATACAGTCCGTAGAGTTCACTATTGTATCTCCTCCTCGATCGCTCGAAGGAACCAAGAACTCATTGTTTTGTTCGGAATTGCGTCTTCCTGCATAAAATAATTTCTACAAAATCCCCTTCATATTCGTTCACCTTTACCATTACACCTCAGACCTTCAAACACGTCATGGTCAATGTCTTTCGGGTACTGCCAGACGCCGACCCGTCCGCTTTTATAAGACAATATACTACCACTTGAGCTACGGTCACTAGGGTGATGCAGTAAAGACGACGGCTAACTAACTGTTGCCAAGTTCTTAGAATACCAAGCCCTCCAAAGGATTTTTTACAAATGCGTCGTATTTGTCTAATAGCGATTATCTCAATGTTTACAAATCAGGTAATTTTTTTCATTAAAACTTGCAGTCGTGGGTGGCCGTGGCTCAAGTGGTAGTGAACTGGCTTCTAAATCGGAAGGTTCGGTGATCGAATCCCAACCGTGCCCGAAAGACTTGCGTTTTTTCAGTCAACAAAAATTAAGTAAGATGTGTAGTTGACCTCTAGTACAACAACAAGCACTCTCACTTACAATTCAGTCTCCCCATTAAAATCCCCAAAAATCTTTCTTCTCTATCTGTCCAATTTTCCAAAAAAATTTAACGCATGCTGAGGCATTTGAGGCAGGGAATGGTGCGATTAAAATAAAAGACGATAAAGTTGAAATGATATTTCGGAGCATACGGGAGATTGGTCAATGTCGCCATTTTTTGACAACACGCGTCCAGTGAATTTTCGTTACAGAAACTGCATTGTTTGCTTTGCAGTGTGGCATGGCACACCGTCTTATTGAAACCAGTAAGCGTTCAGACCTTTTTCAAACATTTGTGGGCAGACATAATGAGCCAACATCTACCAATATAGATTCCCATCGACTGTTTCGTCTTCCCTGAAGTAAAATGGCCCAATGATGATTTTGCCGCAAGCGCCGACCCAAACAGTTACTTTTTGGTCATTCAGTGGTGTTTCATACATCTCGTGTGGATTCTCCGTTCCCCAAATGCGGCAATTTTGCCTTTTAACGGCGCCACAGTATCAACCACTCAAGCGACTGTTTGGCCATATTTCAAGCGACGTGGACGGTTTTTCGGCAATATTCTTTGAGTCAATTGGAAACAAATGCAAATCATCCCTCAAAATGCGGCGCAAGGAGGTTCCACGGACGCTAAAATACTGAGCGAGGTGATGATACGACACATGTCGGCTACCGGCAACACGCGCTCTTACCGTTTCAACCAGTTCATTGGAAAGTCTAAGTTAACACAACTGAACGACTATTTTCAATGTACAGCGTCACTACTTCGACGCGTTGTTTCGGTGTGACACGGATGCCGCTTTCGCTTTTGGTTTTTTAAGCAAATATTGTACAGAAACGGTATCAATCTTTGGGATATAATTTTTCGTTCGAGCAAAACTTAGTTAGGATTTAAGGCATCAATGAATTCGAAAAAATCTCACTCTTCTGCTATGAAAAAGGGTTGATAGGTTCGAGCTATCAATTTTAACAGCATGGCATCAATATGTTTTTTTCTCTTTCTTTACTTTAAATTTGTCATGATCGGTTGAAAATTAAGTTCCAGTAGACCGCTTACCTCGAAAAACATAGTTTTAAGCAAAACTGATTTAGAGATTAAAGAACAAAAATCTGAAGAAAATTTATTACTTAGCCAGCTTCTATTTGCCATCTGCCAGGGCCGTACAAACTGTCTGCCAAACTGATAATCAGAGCTTAATTCCCCAATCTGATTTCAAGTTTCGTTTATAGGATAAATTGACAAATTTCAGAATCAGAATGCCATCATAAAAAACGGATTTGTCTCTAGAAGAAGTGCACTCAAAGTATACGAAATTTTGCTCAAAGCCTTCATAAAATTTTATTTTTCATGGCTGTAATATC
This sequence comes from Volucella inflata, assembly GCA_928272305.1. Lineage (NCBI taxonomy): Eukaryota > Metazoa > Arthropoda > Insecta > Diptera > Syrphidae > Volucella > Volucella inflata. Next base: position 40,756,635 of record OV743717.1, read on the forward strand.
TACTAAGGCAACACAACATGTATGGGTGTCCACGGCCCATGTGGTAAGTGTACTCATACCCATTTGAGTGTTTAATTTAAAAAAAAAAACGATGTTTACATTTGTTCCTCTTCTCTTTCATGACTTCTTGGAGCTGCTGAATTGAAAGCTTTCTGCAAAATTGAACTCTAATCTCACTCTGTTGTTGCTTGCTCTTGCTATTTTCGGATTTTTACCATTGTCTTCCGGATCTTTAAAGTTGTTGAATTGTTGTTCGATAAATTTTCTTAACATTCTTTTTTGTATTTTCGAAGCTATTACCGTCGGAGCTGATGGTAGATAAAGTCCTTTAGCTTTATTAGCTTAATCCTAATAACCGCAAATACTCCATTTACGAGTCGGTGGGTTATTCCCAGTATATCGATGTCTTCTGCAGATGTCAGTAACCAAATATAACATGCTTATGTGTGCACGGAGCATATGTTACATGCAGTATTTAATAGAACTCATTAGCCGTGAAATAACTACCTTTTTTTATGCCGCACCGTGGAGGAAACGAGTCTTCTTCCTACCTCCTACGACTTTACCCTACAAGTACGCACCTGGCCACCAAAAAACAATGAATCAATTGGCCGATTTAAGATTTTAACTAAATCTTTTCCCAGTTAAAAATAAGAACTACAATATATTGTAACACCTGTCATAACGATACAAAACTAAACAGGATTGAATCCCTCATAAAGCCAAAGGCTGCACATGCCGGTTTGGAAAGGAAAGCTTGTTTCTGTAATGTTAACAACTGAAGCAACCCTAAAAAACCAACAAATGAATGTTATATCTGTTTTATAAGTTATAATACAATAAGCCAAACAGCCTTAAAACTAGAAAATTTTATTATTATTAAAGCTATTTTCGGAACGGCAACGATTCATCAATCTTAGAATATACCTAGTCCGGCCATCAGTTCTGTTACACAATTTCCAGCGCTCATCGTTCAAAACTTCTTGCGGGAATAGAACCATTAACTTTTTTTTCAGAACACATGCACTAATCAGTGAAGAATACTAGTCAGTTTGGTTTCAGTTTGCAAACTATTATATATTATACTATATATACTATATTAACGGGGAGTGGGGCGTTAAAGAGAATCGAGTCGCCGTAATAGCGTTGCATAAGTGCTGGCCAAATTTTCGAGTGGCTAAGACCACTCGAAATATTGAGAATATTCGTTTATCGGACTATTGCTCGCTTCGGCGAATTGCCTGGAATAGAGGACAGGCCAAGAAGTGATCGCCCGCGCGTCGTACGTACGATTGCGGTAGTAGAGGCAATGCGTGAACGAATTCGGAGAAATCCCCTTAGGAAGCAGAACATCATGTCCAAGGAATTGGATATATCAACCAGATCAAGCCTATCGTCGGTCCACGAGTCATCTTACTCCTCAACTAAAAAAAATTAGGTTGGAAAGATGCTTGCGACTTTTGAAGTGGCACGCGGACAATGGCCATGAAAACATTCTGTTTACGGATGAGAAAATTTTTACCATGGAAGAAGTTTTCAACAAACAAAATCAAAAAATTTATGCCGCTTCATCTAAAGAAGTAAAATAAGTTGTTCCAAGGGTTCAACGTGGACATCATCCCGCTTCCCTGGTGGTTTGTTGGGGGTTTCTTATCATGATGTCACATCCCTCCATTTCTGTGAAAAAGGAGTAAAAACTGGTGCAAAGGTTTCCCAAGAAAATGTCCTTTCCAATGGATACAGATGGATCTTCCAACAGGAATCTGCTCCAGCGCACAAAGGCTCAGAGTAAAATATTCTTGGCTTTATAGCAGCAGAAGATTAGCCGTCGGGAGTCCAGATCTAAATCCTCTGGATTATGGTTTGTGATCAGAATTGGAGAACATGGCCTGCAAGACTGCCCACAAAAATTTAAAAAGCCTCAAAACAGAATTAACCAGAGCAGCGTCCACAATTTCCATGGAAACCGTTCATGCAGCTATAGCCCAATGGCCACACTGTTTGCAAGAGTGTATTAAAACAAAAGGCAGTCATTTTTTAAATCAATATTATGGTCTAATAAATGAAACAGTTTTGAAAAAAAAAAATTTTACTGTTTTTTCTTTATAGCGTTTTATATTTGTAACAGAACTTATGACAAGTATATGCGAGCACTGTTTTTTTATTCGCTTTGTAGTTAGAGAATATAATTTGACTTAACCTATAATTGCTATGTTATTGTTCCACCCTACACAAAAATATTTTTTTCAGTGAATTTGATAAAAAGCAACGCACTATGATATTATATTCAGATATTTTGTTTTTGGTTATGAGTACATCATAAGTATAATTTAACCAGATTAAGTTTTAATGGTTAGATGGTAGTGAAGTATTTTTTTTATTCTATAGTAAATAAATTTCACCTCATATGATCAGAGCTGGTTTTGTCTTGTTTAACAAAGGTCGTCAGATAATCTGGTCCAAAAACCAAGAGAAGCTCAAGTTCCACCCTATGCAAGGCAAGTTATGAACAACTTCATGACTCTTGTTTTCGATGTTACAGATCCTCGTAGGCTATCCTCAACATTTTCAACGCGTCCAAACAAGAAATTTTGTTCACAACCAAAAATTTCAAACAAACTCTACTCAAAATTTGTTTTCATAGTAAAAATCGATCATAGATGACAGTTGTACGACATAGGCAAACATTTTTTTAAGAAACCATTTACGGGAGCCGTTTGAATAACTGTTCCGGTTATATTTTGACATAATGTACCTAGTCAAGTCATAAGTACTGGTACACAGAAAAATCAGCGCCAAATGAAAACGAATTAATATTTAAACAATGTTTTTTTTTTTTATTGGGTTATTCAATGGCTTCAAATCTTAGAACAATTTATTCGAAATGACTTCCATTTGCCTTCCAGCACGACTTAAGCGATGTGGCCACTCATCGATTGCGAGACGCACTTCATGCATGGGGAAATTGTCCACTGCACGGACAAGGGCTCGCTTCAACGACTCAATATGTGAGTGTCGAGTAGAACAAGCCATGCCCTCTAATATGGACCAAAACTTGTAATCCAACGGGTTGAGGTTTGGACTAACACCTGGCCAATCATCTGTTGATATGAAGTCCGGAACGTTATTTTTGAGCTTGAGTTAAGTCGTTCTTGCTTTGTGAGCTGGAGCAGAGTCTTGCTGAGAAGTCCATGGTTTGTTGTTGAATACTGATTGGTTGAGAGACTTCACAATGGGTTCCGAGACGGTCGATTGATATACTTTGACCGATGTTTCCTTTCTCGCAAAAATTGAGGTTGGTAACGCTATCGTAGCACACTCCTCATCATACCATCAGAGGCGCGGAATGGTGGCCTCTTTGAACCCTCGGGATGAGTTGGGATGCTTCTCTGGATGACCGAGCATACACACGATTGTTCTGCTTATTGAACGATTCTTCTACGGTGAATGTTTTCTCGTCAGTGAACAGAATTTGTCTGAGCGTTCTTCGCGTACTGGTTGAGTAACGCTTTCGATCTTCGGTTGCGTTTTTCCTTCAATGCGGCCGTGAGCAGGTGTCCAGTGTGTCGCTTGTACGCGCTGAGTCCTAAATCTTCTTTGATAATGCGAGACATGGATTTTTGCGAAATTTGCACTTCCCGCGACAAGATTTTCTGTTTTCGCAGCGGTTTTCGGTCGATTCGTTTCTTCACGGCTTTGATCGCTTTCGGAGTTCTTACAGTGCGCGGACGGCCGGATCTTTGACGGTCTCGTACTCCATCACTATCCTCATACAACTTCACAGCACACAAAATTGTAAGTAATTCCAAGTGGTCGCAACGTCCTAAAAATATTGCCTTTTTCCGTGTTGCATTTTAGTAGGCCAACTACAACAAGACGATTTTCGATGTCGCCCCATTCCATGATTCTGATAAATATCAATTGTCAAATCGCAATCAATACGAAAAGGATGCGCCCAGTGTTGCATTCGTTATGAATGAGTTCAGTTGTGTACCAGTGTTTATGACTTGACTAGGTGGATTAGGTGTAATAGGCGCGTTAATTACAGAGGAAGTGGAAGTACTTTAGTCTACTGTCGTGCCAACGGATAATTCGTGTTATCCGAATTCCAAAGCAGCAGGTGAAAACTTGGTCGATTAAAATATGCGCTATGAAAAGAATCACAGTATGATTTACTGTATCCACCAAAATGAGAACCCTAATATCCAAAAATATATACTAACTTTAGCGAATATAACGAATAGAATACCGCTACATATATCTGAATACCTATTTCGGCTTTTAAAATATAACACCTTAAATCTCTATAACTGAAAACAACCATTTATATATAGCTTAAATGTAAAACAATATATTTAAAACAAACATTCAAAACAAATTATAAGTCTTATAAAATTGATAAGGAGGAATTCAGTAATAACTCTGAGTAAACATACAAATTTTTGAAACTTTCCGTAACTAAAAGAAAAAAACCACTGGCGCTGGCAGCCTGGTATAGCTTCTTGACACTCATTTGTGTTGCTCATGTTTTAATTTTTGTCACATCTGAGCGGGGCCTACGGTTTACCGCCGAGTCCGAACGGCACTCGTAGACAATTTTTTACTTTCGGGAGTTTGCCATTGCCCGCAATTTGAAAAATTGTTGTATCGCCTTTGCCAACTTTCCGCAACTGTTTAATTTTTATTAGTGTAAATGCTACAGTTACTGCTCTTTAGCAAATTTGACTGTGTTCTTTCAATAGCAAAATCATACAATTATAACATCTTTAAATAGGAATCTCATTTCATTTAAATATACATATATTTTTCTAATGTTTTATTCATTCGAACCCTTATTATTTACTTATTGTTCCGTAGGTGCTTTTAGTGAAGAAGATGAAAAACGTTTTTTGGTTACTGTTATTAAGGATTTACTTGGTCTTTGTGAACAAAAAAAAGGCAAAGATAACAAAGCAATAATTGCGTCCAATATAATGTACGTTGTTGGACAATATCCCAGATTTTTACGTGCTCATTGGAAATTTTTAAAAACAGTGGTAAATAAGCTTTTCGAGTTTATGCATGAAACACATGACGGAGTTCAGGATATGGCCTGTGATACCTTTATTAAAATAGCTATCAAATGTAGAAGACATTTTGTAACTATTCAGCCGAATGAAGCATGCACCTTTATAGATGAAATTTTAAGTACAATGAGTACTATTATATGTGACTTACAACCACAACAGGTAAGATTTTTGTATATTTTTTTTTTAATCTTTTTGCAAAAAAATTGGTTACACGTATTCTATCTACTAGTTACTTAAAAATAATGTTTCTCCAATTTTGACACAATACAACTCAATTAACTATATCTACTTAATGTTTTTTTTTTTCACTATATAAATAAATAAATCCTTTTCGCATCTTACATTTTAAAGAAAAAGATCATATGTCACAAAGCCAGTATTTTTTTTTTACCATTCTTCATCGCAGATATGTTAAAAATTTATTTATTTTTTAAGACAGCGATAGCCGTAGTATCAACTAAGCGAAACAATAAACCAAAACTCGAGTTACATTCATTATTTGATCTCCCGGTATCAAGTTACCTCTTAAGTAGAGAAGATGGATTTCAGAGACTGGTGTCGTATTAATTTAGTTCTATTAATTACTTAAATTAGTGGTGTCAGTAAATTTCACGAGCTAGAAATATTTTGTTCTTTTCACATACTTACAACGATAATAAACCGAAGTTAAAACAAGTCAACATTAACGGTTTGATAAATTCGATGCTAACGATTCCATGCAAACAACTCATCTAATAAAAAAGAAAAATAAGAATAGAGAACCCAACAGCACAATGTTTTCTACCACCTCATTTCCTTCATCTTTTCCTTTCAACTAGCCCTTTGCTCGTTATACTAACTTATGCATAACGAGTTCCCCATTTTTTCTGCATCGCCGCTGCTCCACTGATGGGGTTGGCTAAAGTCGCCGATTGCAAAATGAGTCTGAATACCGCACGGTCCTGTATTGCTCCGGTTGTTTAATCCCAAGAGACGTTGAGCATTCGCCATCTGAGCAAACCAAGAGTTCTTTCTCTTATCTCGTTTTCCTGTGGTTAGAAAGACCGTAGTTAACAAGGCCCTTTTAACTGGGTTTTCCGGTGATCTTCGCTGCACATGGCAAAGTCAGCTTATTTTATTTTTTCAAGATTTTCAATTACTTAATTTGTTATATGTAGACTTCCTCTGATATGCTTGCGACGTTCTTATAACGATCATATTTAAGAGCGAAAGGAGTTTTCTCGATATCGTCACTTGATCCACACTTTATCCACGCTTGGTATCATCAGTCCAATACCATGTTTTTTTTGACCATGTGATGGTGCCCTGATGTGATTCCCAAAAGAGGTTTTGCGTAACTTATGCATTTCCCGTCCATATTTTTCAACATTCCTTTAGAATTTAATGAATACGCGATATTGCTTATGTTGAGAAGTGGTTCTTTCGCTCGTTCAATAAACTTTGAGCCCCGTTTTTTTCATAAATTGTATCATTGTATCAGATTTTTTTAGTCATTTCAAATGCAACTCGAATGTTTTGTGTCTGCGTAGTTAATAATTCAGGCGGTGTTGCATAAAAAGCGGTTCTCCTAGTATTATTTTACAGTCTTGAACCCTATTTCTCATTGATCGTTTGCGTTTCGTTGCATCCACTGCTGTATGTAATGAGAAGGCGTTGTTGTTTTATAAACATTGTGTTTAACTCAGTTAAGTCGTTAAGTCTACATGCCACAAGCATGTCTTAGCCAGCTGAATTTCTAGTTCCGAAACCTTTACCACCTATAGGCTACAACCTTCATAGCCTACGTTTGGTTCTCTAACATGGCCATTCAAATCTCCGCCTTCGAAAAGCATCTCATCACTTGACGTATTTCTGAGTAGAGGATCGAAATCCGACTAAAGTTTGTCTTTTTTGGTTGGATCGTATCCTGTGGGGAGTACGTACTTACGATGTTCCACACTTCGTTGTGTATGAAGAGTTTTACACGGATCAAATGATCGTTTATTTTTGAAATCCCAACAATATTGTTCAGAAGATCGGCCGTGACAATGATACCGACTCTGTTTCTACCGTTGACTGTTCCATGGTAGAACTGTTTGCTTTGGTTTTAAATGCATGGGTTGCAAACTTAGTACCCAGCAGGGTAGTGCTGTAATTTGCAATCATTTCCATGATGTTTTGTATTTTCGTACGAAGTTAATCTGACACTCCAATGCTTAGTAAAATAAATAAACGATTTCTCTCGCTTCCTAATAATAAAATTATAAAATTAGAAAAAGCCATCAATGATTTCTACAACCCAATATAAAGACATAAAAACGGATAGGAATGGTGATTTAACAACTTGTATTTGATCTTGCAAAATTGTAAAAGTATATTTTTTAAGTCAAAATCAGCTGATTTTGAATATAAAGACATAAAAACGGATAGGAATGGTGATTTAACAACTTGTATTTGATCTTGTAAAATTGTAAATGTATATTTTTTAAGTCAAAATCAGCAGACTTCGTTTTATAAAATAATTGTGACTTAATAGAAATACAAAAAACCTCTTTACTTCGAGATTTCCTGTTTCTTGAATGTAGTTCAAGATGAGACAAATTTCTTTGTCATTCCATTTTTTAATATACGAGTATTTCATATTTTTGCCAATTCTTTTCATTTACAGAAAAATTTATAAATTAAGAAAACCAAACGACAACAACCAGCTGTCAAACAAATGTTTTCAATGCAATGTTACACTTTTACACTTAAACGCACTTGATTCCAATACCTTAGCCCAATGAAAAGCAAAATTCTTTAAACAGCTATCAATATTTCATTTCTCTAAAAGATAAAAGGGCTAAATGAACTCAAGAAATCCTATTTGGCTGTTTCCAAAGTTTGCGTAATGTTTGCTGATTCTCACTTTTATCAATGTTATACATCTTTGTTTTACTAACAAACTTTTGTTTGTGTTTTTCATTTCACCTCTCTGTTTCGTTTGGTATGCGTTAGAAAAAATAATACAAAGTGATCCGGCTTAAACGATGAAGTTAGCTATTTATTTTTTTAAGTTTGTGAAATATTGTATGTTCATACCGCCATTCAAGAAATGCGATGGCCGGACAAAAAGATGATGAAAAACCGCGATATTAACTACGGCCATTGTCATGTTGTAGCCATGGTACGATTGCGGAAACCCCGGTCTGTGAGGTATTTCGACGTCCGACGGCTACAATCGCAAGAGATCGCCTAATCCTTTTCCAATTGAGTCCCTCTTAATCTCTTAAGAGGTCCACTGCCGCCAGCATCCACCAGTGACAACACTTCCAAAAAGCCATCAGGGATCCCGCTACTGATGTGCTGGGTTTCACTCGAGCATTACTTCGAAACCCCTGGTTTGCTGACAAATGACGGCAAGCACTTGCTTAGCTAGTCGCACACAAAGCAGCGCTGCAAAGAAAGACTAGAGCTGCTAACGAGCTTAATGAACAGAAGAGGAGAGATGAACACTGGCTTCTCAGGAGGAAAAAGAAAGAGCATGAAAAGCGCGCGGTCGATGAAATTGAGAGATGCTACTACAGAAATGAGATTCGGAAGTTTTACCAAAAGGTAAAAAAAACATGCCACGGAAACAAGCCCCAAATCGAAGCCTGTAGGGACGAACGAGGGAACATCGTAGAAGAGTCACAGTCGATGCTGAGGATTTGGAAAGACCATTTCTGCAGACTGTATAACGGCGATGACGAACCAAATACGGCTGTCAACCTTTCAACCTGGACGATGGTGACCAATAATTCCGCCCACCCGACCTGGATGAAGTGAAGATATCTACTAAATATCTAAGCTTACGTCCAACAAAGCGCTGGAGCGGACGGACTGACTGCCGAGCTCCTCAAAGCGGCACGCGATGACTTGGTAAGGAGCATACACCAACTCATCTCTAAAATATGCCCGATGAATGGAACCTCGGAATTGTTTGCCCAATTCTCAAGAAAGGAGGTCCTCTGAACTGCGTTAACTACAGAGTCATCAGTCTTCTTAACATCGCATACAAGATCTTATCTGCCGTATTGTGTGAACGCCTGAAGCCGTTCGTCAACAACCTGATAGGTCCATATCAGTGTGGTTTCAGGTCAGAAAAGTCCACCATCGACCAAATATTTACACTACGACTGATCTTGGACAAGACCCATGAGCTTCAGATCGATACACACCACATATTTATCGATTTTAAGGCCGCGTATGATAGCATCTATAGACACGATGCTATACAGAGCATGGTCTAGTTTTGGCGAGGGACAATCTTTCAAAAGTCTTTGACTTTTAAGCCATGGGGAGCGTAGGTAGATAAGTCCTAAACTATCACAAAGTTATACCTGTCGACGTTAAAGTTCTGTCCGAGACATCTGTGCTCAGTGTCCTTTTTGCTTGACGGCATATACTTTGTCTTGCCTTCATTGACCGCTAAACCCATCTTCGCGGCTTCCGTCTTAATACTTGCAAAGGCGCCACGGGCATAACTCTGCTTTCTTCCAATTATGTCAATATCACTGCCTCTTTGGGCTGAGAAGGCAATTGACTAGTAAAGCCCTCTCTCGAACAACTAAAGTTACCCTTCATAAGACCTTAATAATCCCAATCCTGCTCTATGGCGCAGAGGCGTAGACATTATCAAAAATGGATGAGGGTGCTCTCGGCTGCTCGTCTGCATTAACGGTGAGTGGAGGAGGAGATACAACGACAATCTGTATGGACATTACAGCGACATTGACCTAGCCAGAAGAGCGAAGATCCAACGACTAAGATGGCTGGGTCATGTAGAGCGTATAACTGGTGTTCCGGTCCAAAAAGTCTTCGAATCCGCCCCGGAGGGACAGTGCAGTAGAGGAAAACGGAGACTCAGGTGGCGCACGCAAGTGGAAGGGGACTTCAGCCAATTAAGGGTGCGAAACTGGAGGCACCTAGCAAGAGATCGTAGAGACGCTTGTTGATTGAGGCCGAGGTCCGCCCCGGGCTGTAGCGCCATCAAGTAAGTAAGTCGAATCTTAATTGTAGTAGTTGTTTCGTTTTTTTGTGGCAACTGTTTGGCACCAAGTTTTTGGCTTGTCTGTTTCCTTCCAGAAATGTAGCTTCTTGTGTTTAACTTGTTAACATATCCACTGTGTTCAGTGCGAAAAATTATAGCGTGGTATAAATTTGTCTATTAAGTGTATACCAAGTAGTTCGTTTTCCCTGAATTCATGTAGGATTGCAGTATGAACTTGTTTGGAATTAAATTAATCTTCTGTGATGAGCATGTAGGCATGTACCATTGCTTCTTCCATGAGTTCTAGATGAAGTGGTGGGATGTTTAGGATAACCTCCAGTGCAGTTGTTGGTGCGATTTTCATTACACCAGTAGCACAGATACATGCTAGTCTCGTATTTTGTTGATTTTAGCCAATAATGTCCTCTGCGTTGCTTTATGACACCAAACGGCAGCTGTGATGATAGTCCTCGTTACTGTCGTATGCAACCACAGTGTCATTTAGGGGTTTTGTCCCTAATTTTTCACAACTAGGCTTTTTCTGGTCAATAGTGAGGTCCTGGCCTTGTCGATAATGTCTTAGAGAGATGAGTGTCGCATGTAAGTTTTTCATACACAACTTTAACACAATTTGCAACCCCTGTGTTTGGTCTCAGTTAGTGGAAAGAATGCCTGACATGAATAGTTTTGTGTTTGATGAAATTACTGGGTTAGAAACTTTGCGAATCATTTACTCACTCAAAAATATTGCGCCTAACTTAGTGGACATATTACCATATCTGTTTAATAGGAGTATTTTTGGTGGAGTTTTCCTGACTATCTGAAATCAGCTGATATATTACCACTTTTTAAAAAGGGTAGTCGAAAAGATAAAAACAATAACAGGCCGATTTCCTTGCTATCTTCAATTGCGAAAGTTTTTTAAAAAGCTGTCAAAAGGCGTATGTGTGCGCATTTACAAAGAACTCAATTTCTCAGTCCGGTGCAGTTTGGGTTTAGGGAAGGACGTTCCACGGAAGATGCCTTATTATTTTTCTGCAATTTTATAAACAAAGCCTTGGATGGTAAAAAGTTTTGCGCCGGCCTCTTTGTCGATATTACCAAAGCGTTTGACATGGTTTGCATTGACATTCTTTTGGACAAGCTGTAGGGAGCAGGTCTTCGTGGATTTTTCCATAATTGGTTAGCGACATATTTGAAGGACCGCAAACAAAGGGTTAGAATAGGAGACATTCTTAGTGATTATGAGGTAATTAACGTAGGGGAACCTCAAGGGTCTGTTTTGGGCCCTATTTTGTTTCTGATATTTATTAACTCTCTTTTTCTCTACCTTTGGCAGGCAAAGTTGCAACGCTTGCTGATGAAATTGGTTCAACGAGCCCTCTTTATTTAATAGGAAATATAAATAATGATATCCATTTGCTTAGGGTAAGGTTTGCTGCTCACAGTAGCAAAACCAAACTAATGTTTTTTAGCTTAGGTTCGCTTGTGCCAGCAGAAATTGACATCAAATTCCATTTCTGCCTACCAATTCTATGGTATTATTTAGGTCCTTGAAAATACTCCCATTAAGGCACTTGTTTTATTTTAGAGTTTCTAAGATCTTTTTTATGAGAGGTGGCTATTTAGAGAGTCCTATATCTGGTGCACGCAACTTACGTCGAACTTACCATCATATTGTGCAAGTACCAGCTTACCGCACAACGCACTATAGAAACTCCTACCCAGTTGTATCTTATAAACTTTTTAACCCTCTTTCAGCCGATATAAGAGTCATGTCAACTTCTAGTAAATTTTCAAATTAAACCAAAGCATGGCTTTTGGTTTCGATCACAACGAGATTGAAGTTTTGCTCACTTACCCTGTGTAATTGTTTATCTTCTCTTTATTTTTTCATTTTTCATTTATAGTTTCCGGAATTTTTTATATTGTTCAATTTCAATTTATTTTAATCTAAAATATTGCCACCCCACAATGATTAAAGTTTTTAAAGTTATTCTTCTTGAAGTGGCATTAAACCCTATTTATTGCTTTAATTGCAAAATATAAATGTCAGTAGCTATTTTCTTAAATAAAAATAAAAAAAGTTTTGTAACAAAACTTAAGGCAAACTGTATAATTGTTAAGAAAATAATGAATTTAAAAAAAAAAAACGTGATTCCTAGATATTTGACTTCCGTTGAAAACTCTATTGTTTCACCGAAGAGTGTGGCATTTCTGAGTCTGTATCGCCTTCTTCTCTTTGTGAATACAACTATGGTGCTTTTCTTGGGATTGACTTTGAGGCCAATCCCGGTGCACCATTTAGCAACTAAGTTCAGAACCCTATGGAGGCGATCCGAGATTGTGTCTTCGAATTTTCTTCTGGTTAGGATCGCAATGCCATTTGCATCTCCTTGAAAAGAATATCCACAACAGTAAAGAAACAATCATTACTGAGAATAATCTGTAGTTCATTAACTTCAATGGACCATAGTAGGGGTGAGAGTGCCCCTCTTGGAGGCATCCTTTCAAAGTTATCACGCTGAGTTTATTGCTTACTAATGAGGTTTTTATTGTTTTATCCTCTAGTATACATTTTATCCATTTACATGTACCTTAGTATCGTCAACTACTATATTTTGAATACTTCTATATATCTGGGAGAATTCGGTGTTTTCAAATGCTCCTTCTATATCGAGGAAACAACCAACCGCTACATTTTTATCTCTGAGAGATTTTTCAATTCTTGTAGTAAGATTTGTGGTAGATTTTTCCGGTTGGTAGTCACACGGTAGGTCGTACGATTTTGATAATTCAGATGGTCTGCATTCTACATTAGGAATATATTTTATAGCAGCCTGCTTCCACTTTTTTGGTAAGTAACTCCACGCGTAGCTAGTCCTGAAAAAGTTGATAAGTACAGGTAGCAGTTTTGGGATGCGCTTTTGTAGTAAAGCTTAGAATATTCCATCTTCACATGGGTGAAGGGTTGAAAAGAGTTGATTGCCCAAATTATTTTGCCTTCATTAAAAATTTCCTGTTCTTGGTTGTGAATGGTTAGTGTATTTCTGTATATATCCCATTCACCACTGCGTTTAGCCCGGTTGAAGAGCTTTCGCGCCTTTTTTTTGGCTAGTTTTTTGTTAAACCAGGAGCACAGATAATAAATCTATACAGATGTCTCATTCATATGGGAAGTTGTGTCCTATGAAAATGAAATCAAGCCAAAAAAAAAGCTTTTTAAAAAGCTGCATGTTCTCACAAAGAGCAGAAAGATCTTTTTATTTCTTTTCGCTTTTTGCTCTTGCCACTTGTCACCCACACATGCAAAGTCGTTTACCTCATATGCAAAAACAATACGTAACGAAAGAAATAAATAAATAAAAAAACCATTCGCCCATCTGGACTGCGATTTGCAAAGGCATCATACGTTGACGTTGCCTAGCATAACCGGTTTGCTTGGGTTTATGTATGTGTGCTTGTTATTTTGTTTGTAATTTGTTATGCAATGTAAATTAAATGGGGGTAGGAATATAATTTTTAAGATCATGATATCGAAGGTCCGTGAAGGTGGAAGTGCTGGAGGGGGTGGGTATGACGTTGCACCACACTATAAAAGTGATTGGTATTTGAAGCACGAGGTGTTAAGGGCTAATACATGTTATGGGGTTGAAGATATATAATATGTACATAAGCGCAAGAGCGATTTTCCTATTTGGATTTGTGATGCACTAGTGATTACGTATGATTAAACACTTGCACTGAGTAAGAACAAGACCGAATATTAGAGAGCATGATAAACTATCGGCAGTCTTGTTCGCACCATCTCTCTAATTCGCTTCTCAATTAAACAAGAAATAAAATGTGTAACAATACTAGATGTGATATTGTCTTATATTTTATGATACATTACAGGATTTTTTCAAATTTTGTGCTCAGGACTACAAAATATGATAAATTTTCAAGCATTGAGCAAGATCGAACTTATTCGGAAAATGTATATTTACGAGTACGTATTTGCTCCCTTTTCTTTCAAGTTAGGTAAAATGGAGTTTTAAAAACTATACGCCAAATATTTGGACGGCCGAATATAGTATGGAGTGCGAACAAGTGGAATGGGATCTAAACCAACTTGGAGTGCAGCACTGCTGGCGAAAGAGATTGAAAAACCATATTATGAGAGCGTATCTATTTGCCGGAATCGGGTGGAGGTTTGGAAAAATACTGAGGTTTTGTATTTTTGTGGACCGAAGAGGTTTTACACGTTCACACAGTACACTGAATAGAATCATATAGCCGACATTAGGCAAACAGACGGACGAGTTTGGCAGGGATGTCAAGACTAAACATCGCTCTATATAACTCGTCTCTATAAATGCTGTCATAGGCAGCCTTGAAATCGATAAGCAGGTGGTGGGTATCGATCTTGACTTCTTGGGTTTTCTCCAGGATCTGCCGAAGTGTGGAAATCTGATCGATTGTGGACTTTCCTGGCGTGAAACCGCACTGAGAGGGTCCAATCAGGTTGTTTACGGCGGGTTCAATCAAATCAATCCCAGAAGAAACATGTTTTTATCAGTGGTTTTGTCAAATGAGTCCGGGCTTGGCCCCGTGCGACTTTTTTTGTTGCCTAAACTCAAAACGTACCTTAAGAGTAAGGGTTCGGCATGGTAGAAAATTTTGGGACATACCACGTATATATTCTAATATATATACATAGTATTATCTATATATTCCTGTATAATAATTGATCACTGCTCTTGGCCTACTTAAGTAAAGGCGGCTTAAGTACAAAATTGAAAAACTAATTCTAAGAAATCACATGTTTTGACAAATTATATTGTAGTTAAAGCTCCCTTACTTAAGTAGTTTCCAGAGGAAATGAGCGAGGAAGTGGCAGGACATCGAACCCCACCCTCCCAAACCTCCAATAATTTTTAATTTCTGGGAATCGTGTTTTTATTTCTGTTCTTATCAAGTCTTATTTAATTCTTTGTTAGAACAAAAGGCATTGTTAAAATTGGGACTACAGTCAGTAATTGACTGGGCGTTTAAGTCACCCCATGGCTTAAACCCGAGTTCTTTGTTCGACAAATTTACCAATTTGTTTAGATAGTTCTCTGATTCTTATAAGAACATTAAACTAGCTTTGTAAGTCATATGCGGCAAGAGAGCTGAATGCATTGAGGTGAGGCGTGAGAGATTGATTTCTGAGATTTCCAATAAAAACGTTCAGACAAACTTCGAAATCCAAATTCAGAGCATCTTTTCGATAAACATGCACTTCAGGCATTAACACAATCACTGGGCGGGGCTCAGACCTGACTTAGCACTCCCTCTGTTTCTAAGGAAGGGAGTTGCTTTCAGAATCGGCGCTCTTTATACAACAATGAAAGAAGACCTAAACGTGTGTTCAGGTATAATTATAAGAGATCTGCGCACAGAAACAACTACAAAGAGAGATAGGCAAATAGGAAGCAAAAAAACGAGTCATGTCTTCTTTTCGCTCGAAAGAGAACAAATGGCAGAGTCTGGGTGCCAGCCCCTTCATTTTAAAAAGCGTTACAGGAGCAAGAATACCTTTTCGGCTAGACCACATCTAGTTTGCCCAACAGCAGATATTGTAAAAAAAAATTTGGAACAAACCCATCTCAAAAGATGGATGTTCGAGTAAAGGAGATGAAAGAAGTAGCGATTCTACAGCGCCCCCTACAGTCCAGTCCAAGTTTCATTTCAAAGATGTTTCTCATAAACAAGCCCAGTTCCCAGATCTCTCACGCCTCGCTCCCAGACTTTATACAAGCCAACGATTAAAAATAGATATGTCACAGGCTTACTTTCATGTGCCCATATCGGAAAGCCACCAACCTTTTCTGAAGAGGCGAACTCTTACAACTAACATGCCTCCCGTTTGCTCTGTCTTCAGCCCCTAGGTTATTCTCAGTCATAACGTGTTGGATTGCGGAAATCCTTCGAAGCAGGATCATAAGAGTCTAAGTTTATCTGGACGATTTTCTGTTGGTGACACAAGAGTTCTCGAAGCTTACGGTTCAGGTTGCGAAGAACGTAGAACTTTTGCAGGCCCTTGGGTGGATGATAAATTTCAAGAAATCTATTTCAACACCGAAGCAGGCATTAGAGTTTTTAGTCATTCAGTTGAATTCAAAAGCGAACATTATGAGTATCCCAGAGCCAAAGAAGGAGAAGATCAGAATTTCTTTACGCGCACTGGCGCAAAAACAATTTTGCAACCTAGGACACCACCAGAATGTATTAGCACAGATAATAAATCTATACAGATGTCTCATTCATATGGAAAGTTGTGTCCTATGAAAATGAAATCAAGCCACAAAAAAAGCATGTTCTCACAAAGAGCAGACAGATCTTTTTATTTCTTTTCGCTTTTTGCTCTCGCCACTTGTCACCCACACATGCAAAGTCGTTTACCTCATATGCAAAAACAATACGTAACGAAAGAAATAAATAAAAAAAACCATTCGCCCATCTGTACTTGAATGGACTGCGATTTGCAAAGGCATCATACGTTGACGTTGCCTAGTATAACCGGTTTGCTAGGGTTTATGTTCGTGTGCTTGTTATTTTGTTTGTAACTTGTTATGCAATGTAAATTAAATGGGGTATTATTTATTTTATTATACATTACAGGATTTTTTCAAATTTTGTGCTCAGGACTACAAAATATGATAAATTTTCAAGCATTGAACAAGATCGAACTTATTCGGAAAATGTATATTTACGAGTACGTATTTGCTCCCTTTTCTTTCAAGTTATGTAAAATGGAGTTTCCAAAACTATACGCAAAATATTTGGACGGCCGAATATAGTATGGAGTGCGAACAAGTGGAATAGGATCTAAACCAACTTGGAGTGCAGCACTGCTGGCGAAAGAGATTGAAAAACCATATTATGAGAGCGTATCTATTTGCCGGAATCGGGTGGAGGTTTGGAAAAACACTGAGGTTTTGTATTTTTGTGGACCGAAGAGGTTTTACACGTTCACACAGTACACTGAATAGAATCATATAGCCGACATTAGGCAAACAGACGGACGAGTTTGGCAGGGATGTCAAGACTAAACATCGCTCTATATAACTCGTCTCTATAAATGCTGTCATAGGCAGCCTTGAAATCGAAAAGCAGGTGGTGGGTATCGATCTTGACTTCTTGGGGTTTCTCCAGGATCTGCCGAAGTGTGGAAATCTGATCGATTGTGGACTTTCCTGGCGTGAAACCGCACTGAGAGGGTCCAATCAGGTTGTTTACGGCGGGTTCAATCAAATCAATCCCAGAAGAAACATGTTTTTATCAGTGGTTTTGTCAAATGAGTCCGGGCTTGGCCCCGTGCGACTTTTTTTGTTGCCTAAACTCAAAACGTACCTTAAGAGTAAGGGTTCGGCACGGTAGAAAATTTTGGGACATACCACGTATATATTCTAATATATATACATAGTATTATCTATATATATTCCTGTATAATAATTGATCACTGCTCTTGGCCTACTTAAGTAAAGGCGGCTTAAGTACAAAATTGAAAAACTAATTCTAAGAAATCACATGTTTTGACAAATTATATTGTAGTTAAAGCACCCTTACTTAAGTAGTTTCCAGAGGAAATGAGCGAGGAAGTGGCAGGACATCGAACCCAACCCTCCAATAATTTTTAATTTCTGGGAATCGTGTTTTTATTTCTGTTCTTTTCAAGGACACATTTACAATTTTTCCAGAGCAATACAATTATTAGGAAATTTATTAAATTAATCTTGTGCTCATAACATACACTAAAGATATCAAACCATTTCGGAAAATATTTATTGCCTTTATACATTCTTTGATTATGTTTTCTCTTAAATTAAATGCAATAGGCAGTTTTTCAAAGTATGCAGAGAATATTTGTGTACGAGGACGGCATACCTGAAAATATTTTTCGGACGGCCACAAGAGAACTGTATTTTCTTTCGAATTCTCATATTCTTTTAATTTTATCAGTATTTCTGTTAGATTGAAATCGTGCTTGTCTTTTAACATTTCTCCCGCACAATTTTCATAGATTTTATTCATCTTTTTTATTGTTTTGAAATAGCAGTATCCTACAAAATATCTAATAGCAAGGTCGTTGACTTGCGGTACCTTAACTGATACTGCGTTTTCATCTAATGGGTTAATTACCATTGTTAGTATTCGTGTTATTTTCAAAACAGTTTTCATTCTGAAGAATATTCTCTTTAAGCACAGTTTGCTCCTCTGTATCATTCTGCAAAACGGCATTCCAATCCACCTGCAAGTATTCCGAATCGTCTTCCTCGCAATTGGATCATTCCGATTTAAATAGAAATTTAATCGATATAACTTTGGCTATCAATGAGCTAAATTCAGCAACACTGGGGTTACTTTTATTTATGTTCCGCGCTCTTATTTTCCCAAATAAGTTTTCTAATGGATCTTGATAAAATTTATTTACATAAATGTTATATAAATCATCATGATTCATGAATAACGTTTCCCTTATTCTTGAAACGCTCCCTATAGTTAGAGCCAAACCTTTGAAACAGAATGATCTATTTGTTGTGTTAATGGGTTTAATATTTCATATATGGGAATTTGTTCAGTTTTATTAAAGCTTCAATTCCACAGGATACAGATCTGCTTAGAACCTGTGCGGCCAGCTTCACGTTCATCTTTAAATTTATTATAGGTTAGATCCGTCTGAAGGCTCATCTCGTCAAATATAACCACAACTTCTTTTTCTTTTGGTGGTAATTTTGAGGTTATTTCCTTAATTTCTTGCATAACAATTCTATTTAAGCCAGGTGACAGACTTTTAATTTAAATCCATCTGTGCAGTGAAGATGGATGCGGCAAGTGCATCTCAAGTTGTATCCGGCAGCTGAACGAAAAAAGATGCACTGCGAAATCCATTTCTCCTCTTTGGTGTATTCATTTTTACCCTGTGATAAGATAAGCTTCGAAAATGTCATAGCATTTTGATGAATATCAAGCAATGAGTCGATTTTCTCTTGAATGTTTTGCTTTTCAAGCGCCTGTAGCCTTTTCTTGTCCTCTTTTAAACGACGAATTTTCTTTAATATATTTAGTTTCGATTTTCTATTTTCTTTAATAGTTATTCTCAAGACATTGTTCAATTTCTTGAGCTTTTCAATTCTCCTATTGTAAAAAGATTGCCTTTTTACATGAGCCTCACAATTGGCGCAAGCAAATTCAATGTGATCATTGAATTTTGTCCTTGATAAATTTTTAGAAGCAAAGTTTGGTTCTCCTATTGTAGCTTCATTCGAACTCAGTTTTAAATCTTTGTAATTTTCATACGTAATCTTAGCTTTGACTGAATCAAAGCAAACAGAATCGTCTTCAGAGTTCGGAACACTCTCACTTCGTTTTAAAAAGAGAGAGGGATAAGCTCTTTTTTTTAAAATATTTTTTTCCCAATAAGCCGTTTTCAAAATGTTTGCTGCAAATGTAAGGTTTTTTAAGGCATTTTATATGTTCACGAGACTCGTCCGTCAAAGCTAATCATTCATCATATTTAACAGTGCCTTTTTTTAGGGAAACAAAATAATTTCCTATCCGAAAACTCATTTTCGGTTGCACAGCAATTCAATTCAATTACTATTCAATTATGTACATACTTATTATTATTTATATGCACTGCAGAGTAATAACACGACTAATATTTTACTTGTCAAACTTCAATTACAAAATGTAGCGAAATATTCCACTTTTCTCGCCTTTTAATTGTTATTTCTTACATACATACCCATACACTCAAACAAAATACCAATTCATGAAAATTATGTAGTTTCCTGTTGCAGTTGAATGCAAACAAACAGCCAAGTCTTCATATCCCTTCCCGCAAGCTCCTTGCACATGATTTTCATATTCTCTGTGCCACTGCCCACAACTTGTGGTGAGAGAAAAAAATCTTTCAGTAAACAAAGCAAAAACTATTACCCCGAAAGCTCGTGTCGGCCAGCCGACGAAAAGTGAACCATTTTTTTTCTACAGGCATGAGACATCTGTATAGATTTATTATCTGTGCCAGGAGGTTAAACCCATTTTTTTTTTTTTTTCTGGCCAAGCCTGGGTGAAGGCAGTTGTGATTTCGTACTGCAATCGCCATGCTTTGGCAATATTAGTCATGTTTTTTGCAAATGCGCTATCTGCTTTAAAAGTAATTTGGATGTTAATTACAACAATAATATAACGATCACCGCTTAGTCAATTTATATCCGCTATCTATTAAGCGGATATAAAACAGTGCTTCCAAATCATATTTTCTTTGTTTCGGATGACTTATCAAAAATATCAAACATTCGCCTACAAAATTTTTTCAAAACACATTAAGTTTGTTCACCAACCCCCAGATGAGCCACCACTAGACGCAATAGAGATGTCTGTACTTCCAAATTTTTATGATGAACTCTTAAGCGGGGTTGGATCTTTTTCTTGCGAAGATAGCTAACATGCGTTCAAAAAAATCACAGCTGCAGGTTCTCCTTACAACAATAGTCCCACAGTCCCTTCAGTGGCAAGAAGTCCAAGTCGCTGGAGTCACTTGGCAAATAAGCTGAGCATAAGACAGCTTCTGACCTACCTGCTTTGGTATGCTGCTCAGCTTTTGCGGCTACCAAATCCTTGTTAGTGAATTCTGGAATTGGAAAGTCTTCTGTATTATTATTGATTAGGATACATGCTCTGGGTTTTCCAGGATTATGGTCATCTAGGTGATCCTTGTTAGGTCTATGGCTGAAAACTGGCGAGGCAGCCATGCTGTAGATTACATGTATTGTATTTGGAGACAGCTCAGGTGTTGGGATGCAATGGTCTGGGCATAGAGATATTATTATTATTATTATAATTTATTACCATGTAATTTAAATAACAATGTTAACATGGAAACGAGTACCGGCTACTGGGACTTTCGGCTCTGAGGTAGTTAATGTAAAAATTAATATTAACTTAATTAAGGCTAAATGCTTATGTTATTTTTTTTTAACGAAAGAGTAAATTTCAAGTATATTATCATGATTAGTGTTTTTTAATGCTTCGTAAATGGACAAGTTGGGTGTTGAGTTCAGTTGATGAGTAGTTCTGGCTGGACAATTGTGTAAGTTTAATAAGTGGTTGATGTCGACGCAAGCTCTGCAGGTTGGACAAGTGGGTGGACTTTCCTTACGGAGAAGGTGTTGGTAAGTTGTGATTGTTTGACCGAGCCGCAATCTAATGAATCTAGACTTTGTTGTGGAGGTAGGGAAGATTGGTTGCACTTTGTTGGGGTTGATTATCGAGTAGTGATGACGATAACCGTTCATGTCTTCTGATGTTCCTGTATAAGAACTATTGTCTATATCCAAGCTGTCTGTGCCGCTTTTTGTTGAAGGTTGGCAATCTATTTGGGCTTTTTATGCTCCAGATAGTTTTGGTGTTCTTGCATCAAGCTTTTGTTGTGCGCTCGTTCAAAATAAAGGGACTTTATTTTTCGGAATGGCAGTGTTCTTTTCTGCTTGCATTAGGAAATAAGGAAATAGCATGCACTAACACTTTATCAAGTATTTTTTTGACTTTTCATCGATTGAGGAAGTCATGGTATCGCCTACACTTCTTTCCTTAGAGACCCCGAGGACACGCCAACCTGTTGTGGATATTCCAGGATTCTGCTTGGCAATCCTTGACCGGAAGACTTCTTAGGGCACTTTCTCATCGTACGGCAGAAAGGTTATACAGGTGTACAGTTTGGGGATTTCGTTTACCTGAATTGTACGGAGTTTGGCTTCTGGCCAAGGCTTTATCTTCTTTACCGTCGACAAGAGCTAGTCGTTTATCTCTAGGTCGTGTCAGGTGATGGATAGCCAACCATCCCTTGGTGTACATGCAACAAATTTGAGTGGACAGTTGTTGTTCACCTCGGTCAGTAGAATTTTTTTTGACTGCTT
Source organism: Volucella inflata (assembly GCA_928272305.1). Classification (NCBI taxonomy): domain Eukaryota; kingdom Metazoa; phylum Arthropoda; class Insecta; order Diptera; family Syrphidae; genus Volucella; species Volucella inflata. Next base: position 40,778,645 of record OV743717.1, read on the forward strand.
TTTTTTAACACTGACAGGGATTCCTGCGGATGCATTTCATGCATTATAGCGGCCTTGCATTGGGTTAATGCGACATCCTTGATGTCGATGGTCCTGCACTTGTGTGGCTGGCGAGAGATTTGTTCGGTTCCTGTTCTTACTATCACTCTGGGTTCTTTATTAAAACTTGAGCGAGGTTTAATTTGAGAGGTTTATTTCCCACCTTGCCTCGGTTCATTTTGTTTATCCCCTGTTATCTTATTATTATTATTATTTATTTAAAAAAAGGTAATACAATTACAAATTTTTTAACCTATACTATAGCACTAGCTACCAGGGCTTTCGGCTAGATTAAATAAGATTTCTATATATGGTTTATTAAATTTATTGCATTAAGAAATTCAACAACTTTCTTTATGTTCTTTTCAGTAGGATGAGAGAGAAGTTCGTGAAAACTACTATTATTAAAGATATTTTTAGATATGGATTTTATTTTTCTGGCAATCGAAAACGAGATGTTTGGTTGAAAGTGGGATGTCGCTTTGGCAGAAGTAGCAGTTCAGCTGAGAGGATTTATTTATGAGATGAGAGTGGGTAAGGTTGGTGTGTCCGAGACGTAGTCGAATGTAACACCTTGCCATAAGGGGGGTTACACTTGGAGGATACGCTGTATGTGTTCCACTTGGGTTAAAAGAGCGGTAGTTGTGATTATAATTACTCCATTCATTTTTAATCTTTTCGGACCAAATGCTTTTTATTTTCCTTTCGATATCTCTTTTATTTATGGTGGGGAAGGTGATAAAGGGCTCCTTCACTGCAAGTTTCGCTGCTTGATCTGCATTTTCGTTCCCTCTAATACCGATGTGGCCTGGTATCCATAGGAATTTAATTTTTCCCTTAGCCCGTATAAGTTTGTCTCGAATATTTGTTATTATTTTACTGTTGTTGTTGGTATTTAATATACTTTTTAATGTAGACAGGCTGTCTTTACAGATAATAGATTTTCGGCAGGAGGTAGATTCCGGGGCGCGTACGATAGCCAGAGTTTCCGCGGATAGGATGGAGCAGTTATCTGGTAAAAGCCCTTTACCCTCCCTATCGACCACTGCAAATGATGTACCATTTATGCTTTTAGACCCATCGGTGAATATGAAAGGCCAGTTGTCGTGTTTTTCTTCAAATATTCGCCTGAAAATACATTTTATACCTTTATTTGAAACATTCGAGCTCTTGGCTAGGTCTATGTTGATAGACTCTTTTGGTAATAGCCAGAGTGGTTGAGTTTGAAAGCGGTTGGTAAGGTCTTCGATTGGGACATCATAATCCTTCGAGAATTTAATGGCGTTGGTGAGAGCCGACGGGTTTTTATCCAGGTTCTTCCTTGTTAATATTCTTTTGATGTCATTTAATATGGGGGTTTTCCGAGATACAGCGATTTTAGCGAGTAAAAGAGAAGTTAGGTAATCAAATCTGTGCTCAATCGACGGGAGACCACTTTCAGTGAGGATATTTCTGATGGGAGTAGTTCTAAACGCTCTTAAGGAGATCCGGGCCGAGGTATGGTATGGGGATTTTATATATTGTAGAGATGATTTCGAACATCTGCCGTATATTACTAAGCCGCAGTCGATTTTAGAAAGGATAATTGATTTGGTGACATTGATCAATGTATTAGTATGAACAGCACTATTTTTCGAAGCTCAGAATTTAACAATATTTAGCCTGGTAGCTAGGTTTTTCTTAAGTTCTAGACAATGTTCTTTAACAGTCGAACGTTATTCCAAGTAATTTAAGATAGTTTATATTGCAGATATTTATGGAATTAAAACTAAGACATATATGCTTAGCGCAGCTAGTTTTTCTACATATATGAAGTATGTTACTTTTTTCGGCTGAGATCTTGGGGCCTGATACTTTGCACCAGGCTTCAAGATCTGCCATGATGTTAAAAATGTGGATACTTTTAAGCGATCCTTGCATTTAGTAAATATGATTAAATCATCAGCATATAGACAATGCCTTATTGGACTGTACCTTGATAGAATAAGGTTGATATCGTTAAAGGCTTTCATGAATAATACTACAGAGAACGGGGAACCTTGCGGGATACCGTTTTTAAGATCTTTGACATTCGAAATGGAACCATTAACTTTTATACGGAATTTCCTATTGGTCAAAAAGGATTTAACAAATTTAAATAACGTATGACCGGCTTTCCATTTAATTAACTTATTAAGGACGACATGGACGCCAATGCGATCAAATGCTTTCTCAAAATCAATAGAGAGTATTGAGACGTGATTTTTACTGGATAAAGCAGTAGAGATATAGTCATCAATGTGTAGAAGTGCATCGCTGGTGACCCGACCTTGTTTAAATGCTATTTGTTCCTCGCTTATCAAATTATCTCTTTTCAAAAACCATAAGAGCCGTTTTAAAATGATCTTTTCCAAAATTGTACGTGGGCAAGGTGGGAGAGATATTGGGGGGTAAGCGTTAATTTGATTGGTTTGGGTATGGGAATAACTGTTGCGGTTTTCCAGGCTTGTGGGATTATACCAGAGCTAAATATCTCATTAAAAAGAGCGAGTAATCGTTTTTGAACATTTTTGGGCTGTTTATTAGCATCAGGTAGTCGATTCTGTCGAAGCCTGGGGGTTTACCCTTTGCTGAATGAAGGCAGGATTCGAGTTCAAGTGTGTTGATTGGGAGTTCAATAAGTGAAGCAAGGGGCAAGGACTAAGGGATGTTGATTGGGTATCCATAGCTTTCCGCTTTGCTTTTATTAATTTTCTGTGAAAGTTGGAATCATCTGAATATGCGCAAGTTAAAATTTGAGCAATTTGCTCTCTCAGATAGGAATTTTGGAGAAGGACGTTTGATTTGATTTTCGAGTTGTTACCTAAGGGGATCTTGATGACTATGGGAAAGTGGTCACTACCATGTAAGTCATGTAAAATTTCCCAGTTGATGTTTGGGTAGAGTTGGGGAGAGATGAGCGATAAGTCGACGTGTGTAAAGGTTTTGTGCGTCGAAAAATGGGTTGGTGTGCCATCATTTAGTATCGTTAGGTTGCAGAAATTCAGGAATTGTTCGAGCGTTTTTCCTCTTACTTTTCCCCTTAGAGGACGGGGATCCCCAAAGCGGGTTTCACGCATTAAAATCTCCGACCACTATTAAAGGAGGTCTAAGATTATTAGTTATTTTGTCTAGATCAGTTGTGCTGAAATATTGGGATGGAGGAATGTACACGGATATTACAGTTAATTTAATTTGCAATTCTATTTCTATTGCAATTACGGATATTTCGGTGTTGAGCTGAAATGGTTTTGGGGGAGAATGGGGTATGGATTTGTGTATTAATAGTCATGTCCCATTTTTGGCATAGGAGTTGGACTCACAGTTGTGGAAATATGGTATGTATTCTATGGGGGTTTGCTGGATTTCGGATGTTATGTGTGTCTCTTGCAATGCAATTATTGCAGGTTTGAACTCTCGTATAAGTAGTTGGAGTTCGTGAAGGTTGTTAAAATATCCAAATTCCATTGGAGAATTTTGAGTGTATTAGTAGGATGTTTTGCTTTGTGGGGGGCGCGGTTTGCAGTGTATTGTGAAGAAAATAGGTTGGTAGAGTTTCTATGACACAGGTATTGAGTCTGCCGAGCAGGGGCCGAGCCATCCAAGCGTCTAAATGAGCCTGAATTATTCGACCCCTTCGCAGCAGAGTCAATATTCGAGTTAAATGTATTGTGTTTATATGTTATCATCCTCTATGTCAGAGGTGATAATGAAGTAATCGTTTTTTATTTAAGAGAGGTTTTGACAACTTAGTTAATGGGGATTGATTTGGAGACGGGAGGTTTTCGGGTGCTGATACTGAAGATGAGTTTATATGTTGTGGATGCGAGATGCGCTTGGAAGAGGTGGATGGCGATGTGTAAGTGGGGGAATGGAGGCACTGTTTTTTGGAGAGATCACATTTTCATTTAATGGGGCTATTTCGCTCGGAGAGCTACTTGGATTGGCAATACTTCTGGTTGTTTTGTTGTTTATACTGGGGTGAAATCGGCTAACGCGATAATTGACTGTCGCTTTTTTGATTGTCGTTTTTGATTATCAACTATTCTTTGCTCTGTGTAAAGCGATCGCAAAAAATTGTTGATATATTGGCATCACTTCTAAGTGCATCAAGAATTAAATGTCATTTTCGAATTGCGTTGTTTTGAATTTGAAAGCGAAATTCAATAAAATTTATTTACGAACATGTTAGTACATAATACATATCTCAAAACACTTAATAATGTTTACTTCTTGATCTACAACGTACGTTAAGAGCGCAGACATTTATAATTTCAACAACTCTTATGGACGAACGTTTTTTAAAAATCTAAAATTCTATGAGTACTAAGAAATGGTTTAAAAAATATCCATCAGATTCGTACATACAAAGGTTCACGTAATTCCAAAATATTCACTCTACTTCGCAGATTTGTTCTTATTAGTTTGACCTTTTTATAATAATTTTCATTCCTCACTCTCCTCGTCCTCGCGTTTTGTAAAATTGCAAATGATGTAAACATTGCACTTGAACTAATTTGCTTTATAGAAAATAATATGTCAATACTCAAAACATACGTTTTTTTCTTAATAAATTAAACAATTTGAAGTCGACCGCACCAAAATCCTTATGGAAAATGACAAAAATGTATGAAAACGACACCTTAATAGCTGTCACCTAAAATCAACGCAAAAAAAACGATTGTCGATTTGATAATCACCTTACACAGAGCAAAAGTGTCGATTTTGATTATCAACTATCAACTATCGCGTAAGCCGATTCCGCCCCTGGTTGATAAGAAATTTGTGTTGGTTGTAGAATTTTTGTTGGAGTTGTTTATTAACTGTGAGGTAGTGTTATTTTCTGAGTTTGAAGTATGGGTAGATGATGCGGTGGCCTCGGGGGACGAGGGCTTAAGTTTTTCTGAGTAAAGAATATTGGAGGATAGTGGTCGGAGGGGGTGTTTTTCTTTGTAAATATGTCTTGCTTCAGCTAGAGAGCATTTTGATTTGGTTTTTATAGCCAGAATTTCTTTGCTTTGTACATACCTGGCGCAGGATCTGGAGGAAGCGGGGTGGGGGCCTTGACAATTGGCACATAAAGTGCAAGAACATTCCACCTCGGCATGAGGGGGGAGGTTACAGTTTACACACGTGGCTGACCGTTTGCACCATTTGATTGTATGGCCGAGGAGTTGACACTGTCTGCATCTCATGGGGTTTGGGGTATACTCGGACACTTTTGTTTTGTACCAACCTATTTCAATACTACTTGGTAGTTCAAATAGATCAAAGGAGAATAGCCTGAGACCAGTTGGTCTTCTCGTCCCCTGGTCTATCCGCGTGAATTTGTAGGCATTAGTGACATGTTGAGACTTCACCTCAGAGACGATTTCTGCCTCTGGGACATTGATGAGACAAGTGGCGTATGCAATGCCTTTTGTGAGATTGAAGTAAGGGTGGAGCTTAATTGTCACTGGGGACACATTGTTAAGACTTTTGCAGCGAATGAATTTATCAGCTATATGTTGGTCTTTAACCAGTATTAGGATTGAGCCGTCTTTTAGTTGTGATATCTTTTCATATTCTTTGCTGATTGCGAAGCGCGGGTTTTTGTAGTTGGATTTAGTTGGAAGGTCGGGGAAGTCATTGAAAATTATTGAAGATGTTTTGGGTCTCTTTTTGGGATGATCCGGAGGATCGGGGGGATCGTAGAGGTCCCAAAAATTTTTCCCAGGTTGGGAACGTGGCTTTGGGGCCATGTCAAGGAAAGCACTAGCACTCACTAATAAGAGTAATTAATTACTTTTTTTTTATTCTTTCTAACACAATCTGAGAAAGCAAATGGATTTATAGAGAAAATCGTCAACGAAGAGATCACCTGTTCAAAACGATGTGCACGCTTTAAAGGTTAGCCGACGACTGCCTGTTATCTTAGCCCCATCTGTGCGCTTTTTTTGCCCGGTGAGCTCTATGTTTTTTGGGCTGTTGATCCCTCAGGGAGTTATCGGCAGATCGGCACGTTTTGGAGGTGCAGGGTTTGTCGCTATCTTAAGCTTGATTCTGTGCTTTTTCAAGCATAATCTCTTCCCGCATTGTTCTTCTAACTTCCTCCGGTGTCATGCCATTCCTGATCCTGGCTCCAATTCGTTTTCTTTGGTAAAGTAGAAGTACGCCCTTCCAATTTTGTATGTTGGTAACCTAAGCGTTCTGCTCGTGTCATGATCATGAGTGAGTCTTGATTTTTAGGCGTGTACGTGCTGGCATGCTGATGTGAAGTTGGACCCGATACCGAAGCAGTTTCCTCAAAACGCTTCACCAGTGCAGTGAAATAAGATCAAACGAAACGGGCGTGTCTTTTTAATTACATGGCGATCCTGCCAGTTTACAAATTTAACTTTCACATTCACCACACCACTTCGAATAGGAAAAATAAAATAAATAAAACGATTATAGTGTGTCTAACGGGAACCTACTTTCTTTGTAAACAACGGGACAAGAAAACTCCAAGGGCAAATGTGATAAATAAACGTCAGTGACGATGCTGTTGATAATTACTTCTTATATAATTAGTATAATAAACTTGGTTATAAAATGATCTTAGTCCTTAATAAATAGGTTAAAAGAAAACACCTGGCTATCGACGCGTCTGTGGATAAAATTTAAAGATGAATATTTTAATCAAGTCATTATACTTGTACCATTCTTACAAAAGGCAACAAGTTACCGCTTACCTAAAAGGGAGTGCTAATCGTGTAATAAATATATTTTGTGTTTTTATCTCCTAATTACAAAAATATTAATACAGAATGCATTAATTCGGCTGGTCACCCATATCGCCAAGAGAAGAGAAAACGAAAAAAAATAATTAAAAACATTGCATTTGGTGTGTTTTTGATAGTTTTTGCTCGATCAGAAAAGTACTTCGGCAAAAAACAAAAGTAATATCAGCAGTTCTCGGCGTCCCAGCAGTAAAGATCGATTGACGATGGAAGATATGGCGTTTTATTAACTTCCCCCACACTCGTTATGATGAAGTAAAATTTGTTGATAAGTACAAAAATTAACTATGTATTACAATATTTACATTCTACTATTTAGAACACAACCAAGTGTTAGTTACAGGTATTTAATTAATAAGAAATTGAAAATGTTAAATGTTAAATGTCAAACTGTTTATATTTGACAAATCGTACAAATGTCTGAATTAAAATAGAGAAATAAGAAAAGATACAGTTGAAAAGCCATTAGTATACTAATAGATAGTTTTTATAACGCAAGAACAGTATTTACATACATTAAGCAGGCTAACTAGTCAGCACAAAACAAAAGCCCAATATACATTCTGGAATCATAGAGATAAACTATGGAACATTTTTGGGATAATTTAAAAAATCCCTCTCACTTTAAATTTGAAGTAACCAAAGAAGGTATTGCTTCAAGCAGTAGTAAAGGAGAGAAAAATGTCGAATTTCCTAATTTCGTTTCTAAATAAATACCCGATTTCGACGGCAAGAGTGAAAATTTGCAAAGCTTTTTCGATGCTTTTAAGTTATTTGTTTCTGTCAAAGGTAGTCACGACAAAATTGCCGTTAAGGTATTCAAAACGATTCAATAGGTGATATCTAAACTGAAAACAATCGTAAAATGAGCAACAATCTCATCCTTACAAGCAAAAATAAAAAATATCAAGTAAAAAAGAAAAACAAATACGAATTTTGTAAAATCGGAAAAAACCCTGATAAGTCTTCCCAGTACTCAGCTAAGGTGGCCGCGGAAGGCTTTAAGACAAATTCTTCCAACGCGGAGGTAAAAATACTAATAAAAGTCGTCAATTCGTAAACGTAAATGACCAACAATTTTTGGAAGCCAATAACAACCCAATAAGTCAACCTAGCTCTACCTATATAATGTTTTATAACAATAAACGCCAATACGGCAGTTTTAACAGCAACCATCGGAACAAGCGAGGTGGTCTCGGTGGAGGCCGCGGTCATGATAGAGAATACTACCATAAAAATCAGTTCACATTAATTACTACAACCAATAGAATTCGAAAGTTCGTTAGAAAGCAGATTAGTCTATATGATTTATTTACATTTAAATACATAGTTATATATTTCCTAAAACAACTTTAAACGAAATGTTCCTTAACTTTTTAATTAACACTGGGGCAGATATCTAAGTCTTAGTCTCCATCGATGAACCTGCAGCTACTCAATCCAGTTTATTTATCTCAGCATTCGAGATACTTTTTCGATTCCTTAGGCTAGAATCGGAGGAGAATCATTCCATAATCGGCAGAGATTTCAACGCCAAATGTAGGGATTGGGGAAACAAAATACCAAACACACCGAAATAACTGTTCCAAACGAAGTTGCGGAATTGCAAAAGTTTGTTCAAAGGTATTGTGTCAACTATAGTTTTGTACGTTGGACACACTTTTCCAGAAAAATGGCAAGAGCACTCTCCTCGAACTCGCTCCACCAGCCATCCAATAGGAATTTGTGAAACGAGGAGATTGACAGATATCTAAAACAAATAAGCTGAACAGACTGGGCAAAAGTAAACCATTGCTGTATATTATTTTTGATATGCTTTCCAGTAGAAAGTTCATTGCGAAGAATGGCGATGCGACTTCTGCTAAAACCTATAGAAATACAAAAAATGCCAGAGAAAGCAAATAAAATGCTCCATGTTACAATAAGGTCAAAAACAAGATGTCGAAAAATGTCAAATTAAAAACCACATAGTATATAGAGCGCTATATAAATATAAAGTAGAAAACGGGAAAGATTATTTGTAGCAACATAATTAGTCAAGAAAAATTTAAGCTAGGACAATTATTTTCTAGACTTATTTTGGAATCGTAAGACTACAATTGTCCTTAGGAGACCTAGCTCAATTAGACACAATAGGACCTTTCCTAAGATCAGAAAAAGGAAACGAATAAAGCCAAATATTTAGTGACAAAACCAACAACTAGCAAACACGCGAAAATAACAGCGGAAGCAATTTTTAATGGTTTTATTCTATGCTTAAAATTAAAAAAAAAACATATAACATCCATCATCACATTATACATTAACATTATGATTATCAAAGTGCGGTAGCGTTCACCATTCACGGTGGCACAGTGACAAAAATACCGGCACCATTAACAAAAAAAATAAAACAAAAACCATTCAATAAAACTTCCATCCCCAAAAACCCACCCAATAGTGACTTTTTAAGGCTGCATGATCAAGATGTATTTGCTCGTTAATCAAGTCGGCGAATGTACAACGTTCTTAACGATCTAAAAGGCTTGATTATGATTTTTTCTTTTACTTTCATATGAAAGGATTGATCAAAATTCAAAGTAGTTCAAATAAAATAAAATCAATACCTATTTTACTCATATGCACTTTTACTTAAATAAAAAAAATAACTATATTTTCTAAATTTTCTAGGTGCATACCTTCTACGAGGCTGTAGGTCATATGATCGCAACATGTTCGGATCAAGTGCAGCAGGATGCATTGATAGAAAAATATATGCTTCTTCCAAATCAAGTTTGGGACGAAATAATATCACGAGCTTCAAAAAATGTAGATTTTTTGAAAAATATGTCAGCTGTCAAACAACTCGGTAGCATTTTGAAGACGAATGTCGCAGCTTGTAAGGCGTTAGGTCATGCGTATGTTATACAACTCGGAAGAATTTATTTAGACATGTTAAACGTCTATAAAATAACATCTGAGAATATTATTCAGGCCATAGCTCTTAACGGAATAAATGTAAATAACCAACCTCTTATAAAAGCTATGCACGTAGTCAAAAAGGAAACTCTGAACTTGATTTCGGAATGGGTACCTCGCTCGAATGATAACCAAATGGTAATGGAAAACTTTATACCCCCGCTTTTGAATGCTGTACTGCTCGACTATCAGGTACATATTGAAAAAAGTATATACCTATGCCTGTTTTACCCTTTATTTTTCTTCCAGCGTTGTAAGATTCCGGCTGCTCGGGAGCCAAAAGTTCTAAGCACAATGGCTGTAATAGTGTGTAAACTCAAAGGACATATTACGAATGAAGTACCCAAAATATTTGATGCTGTGTTTGAATGTACTCTCGATATGATAAATAAAAACTTCGAAGATCATCCCCAGCATAGAATAAGTTTCTATGAACTCCTTCAGGCGACAAATGCCCATTGTTTTAAAGCTTTTCTGAACATACCACCAGCTCAATTTAAACTTGTATTTGATTCTGTTGTGTGGGCGTTTAAACACACAATGCGCAATGTTGCTGATATGGGACTCAACATATTATATAAGGTACGTTGTTTAACATGTTCATATATTTTGCTAATTTGTTCTTGTTGATAATTGCAGATGCTACAGAATTTGGAACAACACCCCCAGGCAGCACAAAGTTTCTATCAAACTTATTTTACGGATATATTAATGCAAATTTTTTCCGTTGTTACCGACACTTCTCATACTGCTGGACTGGCCATTCACGCAACTATTTTGGCATACATGTTTTCATTGGTAGAAAATAATAAAATAACGGTAAACTTGGGTCCGATACCAGACAATACAATTTTCGTTCAGGAATATGTGGCCTCACTTTTAAAATCAGCATTTAACCATTTAACCGATAATCAAATAAAAGTCTTTGTAACTGGATTATTTAATTTAGACGAAAATGTTCCTGCTTTTAAAGAACACCTAAGAGATTTTCTAATACAAATTCGAGTAAGTAATAACAACAATAATGGTCCCACATCTGTAAAAATATCTAGAAATATCTTGTTTTTGCTCACTTTCTTCAACACTTGAGAAACCCAAAAGCTTCTATTTATGAGTCTAGTACAATTAAGATACTCAAAAACTACATGTTTTTGTTCCGGTATACAATACATGGTGATCAACAATGAATCCGTGCATTTCAGATTGTGTTTGTTATCTCATCCTTCTGTTTTTTCTTGATTTTGGAATCCAAAACCATGATTTCTGTAGTTTTATTTTGCACTAAAATGCAGACAATAATAAGCTTTATTAAGTTTTCATGCGCTAGAAGAACTTAAAAACATATTTTAATAGGAACTTTAAGTATTTTAATATTATTAATATCGATATAAAATACCAATTTTAAATCTAGATTTTGTTCTTTATGCACGACTACTGTTTCTGCTACCGCTTTTTTTAAATATTCGATTGGTTTTCATTAAAATTAATAGAATAATGTAAATAGCTGTAATATTTGTACCATATTTAGAAAACCAAGCAATGAAAAGTCTATCTCTTTATGATGATATCACACATTCTTCTCAATCTAATATCTCTCCGTTCCGGGGGTCTTTGCATCACAACCATTGACAATCCCAATGTTTTCCAAATCAAACTACAACTGCCTTTCTGCATTATAGCCCTGTCCATAAACTCTTCGTTACTGCTTAGTGGGTTCTGTCGCAACCTGTATAACATTCGTTATATTGTAATATTTATGTACATTAATTAATTATTAATATTATTAATATTTATGTACATATGGGTTTTTTAATACTCAATTTAAGTTTCTTTAAGTGATTTCCACTTTTTTTTTTTGTTATTGTTAGATGTTTCAACATTTTATTTAGCTAGTTAATGAACATATATTTTTTATTATCTTCATAAGCCTCTACCGAATAAAGTCTTCCCCTCAAACCTATTTCTGTCAATAATTTATGCTGTTTTAATTTTTAGAAAAAAGAAATAATCTTACTCTTTTTCTAGCCTCATCACCTCTCATCGTCTATCTTGCTCTTTTAATGCTCCTCCTATTCTGCTTGCTCTCCTTTTTTTTGTCATTGAAATTCTTATACGGATTCTATTCACCCTTTACCGAGATAAAGGAAATTATAAGGCCGATCTGAGTTTTCACTTTAATAGAAAGCTATTTTTAACAAAACACAATATTGTCGTTACACTACGTTTGGTTTATTAGTTTAATTAATATTTTGTGGGTTGTTGTTTTTTATCACTTCTTGAATTTGAATTGACGTCTAAAAAAGCCGAATGAAAGCCGTTGAAAGCGACGTATATGCACTAGATCAGAAGTGTCAAAGAAGCAAGCAAAAGCTGTGTAAAAGTCGAAAGCACAAATTTCTCATTTTCTAATGTGTCCAGTCAAAGTTGTGATTTATTATTAACCAATACCATCGTGCGTAGAACTTACTTCAATATTACATTTACATTCTTTTCTTTTAGCCTAAGCAAATCAACTCTTTTGTTAGCCTCTAAAAGTAAAGTCATATGCTTTGTGTGGTCCAAACAAAATGGTACCACGATCGATAATCGTGTAAACTCGAGAAATAGTCCGGTCGAATGGCTACATTGCTTATGCGATATAATGCCATTGTATTCCTTTTTATGGGGTTACAATAAGTCGTTGTTTAAGCCAACAGCTGAAGATGAGTTTAGGAACAATATCGATCGCGAAATTGGCAACGTTCAGGCCAATTGTGTGGTGGAAGAGTGGAAGAAAATTTGCTGCAAATCATAGATACAAGGGCGGGTCAATAAGTCCGTGACTTTTGGATTAAAACACAGATTTTTTGATAAAAAAATAATTTTATTTTTCAACATAGTCTCCCTTGAGCTCTATACACTTTGTCCAACGCTTCTCCAATTTTTTTATCCCTTCCAAAAAAAATGATTTGTCGAGGTCCTCAAAATAGGCATTTGTTTGCGAGATGACTTCATCATTGGAGTCAAATCTTTTTCAACCAAGCCATTTCTTCAGGTTTGGGAACAAGAAGTTGTCCCTCGGAGCCAAATCTGGAGAATAGGGTGGATGAGGGAGCAATTCATAGCCCAATTCATGGATTTTTGCCATGGCAACTGCACATGTGTTTGTGGTCGACTGTGAGCAAACGCGGCACCCATCTTGCGGAAAGCTTTCTCATGCCCAAGTGATCATTCAAAATTGAAACCACTGAGCCATGCGAGATCCCTACGGCTTCCACAATCTCTCGCACTTTCAATCTTCTGTCGGCCAACACCATATCGTGAATTTTTTCGATTGTTTCGGGTGTAGAGACCTCAACTGGGCGTCCAGGACGTTCGGCATCTTCAGTGCTTGTACGGCCACAACGAAATTCAGTAAACCACTTTTTTACCATTGAAATCGATGGTGCAGAGTCCCCATAGTATTTATCAAGCTTAGCCTTGGTCTCGGTAATGGTTTTTTTTCGCAAGAAATAATGCTTAATAACCACACGAAATTCACTTTTTTCCATTTTCTCCTCAAATTAGTGAGTAGTCTGATAAAAATAGCTGTCAAACACAAACTAACTGACGCAGCAAGTTTAAATTTTGACAGGAGTCAACTGACAGATGCCTGTTGACAGGAGCAGTGTTGCTGTTTCAGTAAAGAGGTCAGAAATTCAAAAAGTCACGGACTTATTGACCTGCCCTCGTATCTCTTACGTTCTCGCGATGGAGATATGAACGAGATCTCAAATTCCATTCTTAAATTTAACATGTGCACTTCACCTAAAATAAATTTCAACTCAATATCTTAATTGTTCTGTGATTTATTTCAATGCAATTGTTATGTCCTTATTCAAAACCCCTTTTCATAATAAAAAAATGTCACAAAAGCTTCTTCACCTATCAGACGCACCACACGGAGTATTGCATGTTTACGCAATGAATAATAAACGTAAGAGATTGTAAAAACCTACCGTTATGACATTTTGCAGTAGTAAAGACAATTGTAAGAAAAAGCAGGATGCCTATTAAATTTGTTCATAGTCGCATACATTTTTCCCACTTAAACTTTATTTTTACTTTTTTTTTTATTTAACCTCTAAAAACCCTCGCTGGATTTGTTGTCAACCAAAAGTGGCCGCCCTGATTCATCCTAGCTCACTCAGCCTATTGGACACCTATACACATATACAACCAATCGTTTGTAGCAGGCTCAATGTCTCGTATATGTCTTTCCAACTAAATTTATCCCCACAATTAGTCAATGTGACAATTAATGATATGATCGGATTCCTTATTAAAGCGAAGGGAAGGAAGATTATAACATTTTAAAAATTGTTGGCTTTTGCCCTAAGAAAAGAAAGAATCCTTTTCCTCAAACGATGGACTATCGTGCAGGTTTGGTGGAAGGGAATAGCGGATAGTGTACCATTTTTACATTAACATTCGCTGTGTTTTTTTGCACGCATGTTAGCTATCTTCGTAAAAAAACGATCCAACCCCGCTTAAGAGTTCATCATAAAAACTTGGTAGCACAGGCATCTCAATGGCGTTTAGTGGTGGCTCATCTAAAGGTGATGAATAAATGAATGAATTGACATTTTTGCTGATTCATCAGAAAAATTCATCCGAAACGAAGAAAACATGATTTGGGAGCACTGTTTTATATCCATGCAAATTTCTTTTTAAGCAGATAGCGGATTTGCAAAAAAAACACGACTATTATTATTTTCATTTTGTGCTTTTTTATTTGTTGTTTTCATTGTGTTTTTGGGTCTGTTTTGTTGCTTTGTGACGGAGTTATGTAGGCAATCCTCCTGACTCTTTCCACTGGTATGGGCAGTCCGTTCTCTATTTACGCAAAAAGTTTCTGGTTGTTCATCTGGCTCTGCGCGTATTATCCAGACTAAAGACCGACCGTCATATGTCCACAGATTTTCAGGCAATCCGGTTGACTGTATCCTCTCCGCAAGACCTACTGATTATAATACCGTCCGGTATAAGAAGAATCCACAGCCCATTCCGACAACAAGGTTTGGACTCCGCATCTGAAATGAGTGGGAGTTGAAGATTTAAAGAATCGTATCTGCCTTTTTTCTGTAGCAGTCCGCCTAACCTACCGTCATACAGGTTTTCGCTGTTTTTTTTTTTAAAGAAACTATTAAGGTACACCTCTGGCTGTTGCGTCTATAGTTACTTACCAATATCTCAGTATATAGAAAAAAGAACAAATTTGAAGAAATATTAGGAGGTTGAAAAAGTCAAGTGGAGAATAACGCTGAAAGCGATACGGATATAGCATAGCACGGTACCTTTTTATCTTATTGGACCGGTCACATTAAATGGAACACGGACGACTGTCCCATTCAGTCAATACTTTAATTTCGTTTATATAATGTATAGAAAATTAGTTTTATATGAAAAAACAAAACCGTCTATGGTTTTTAAGCTCAGACTGACACAAAGTGCATGATTGAATTTGTCTGCAAAGACCACTGCAAACCTCCCGTTATGCAGAGTTTGGTGTGGGTAAGTGAGTTAGGTCAAATAGGAAAATGCAAGTTAAGTAGAAAAGTGCTGGGAGTTGCCAGATCGCGTTTTGTCATATCACATTCGTAACAATTGAATTTCCATCTTTGCGATTTTTTTGTTATATCTTTCATACTTCGTCCAACACTGCGATGTGCTCGTAAAAACAAAACTGCCATGTGTAAGCAACTGTTGAAATCAAGCGACGTTTTTCTGTTATAAAACACTGTTAAATCTTTCTAAAATTTTCCCGTTTATCACAGATTTTAAATATTTTAAATTCATATTCAGTTCTAAAGAGATGCCAGTTCAATTTGCGGTTTCAAGAAAACTGTTATTTTATGTTTCAACCCTTTAATTTTTTATAATTAAAGGTGGCAGCCCTACACTTCGTTGGTTGTTATAGCGCCATGATCGGCGAGAGGAACAAAAGAGTTATTTGTGTACACAATGTTCTGCTTCAATAAAAATCTTGAATGAAAAACCAAAAGACATCGACAAATTTGTTCAACCATGCAATGTGTTTAACATTTGTATTCATGTCATTTGTCTCGAGTACATTTTAAATCTATGGGAACTCAACCTATTTCTCTCAAGTATCGTAAGCCGGCCTGCCTTTCACAAAGTCGTATTGACTGCCACAGAGATTAATAGTAATGTTTTGACTATACCCATTAGTTTTCCCTTTATACTGTGGAAGAAAGGATACACCCTATCGTAGAATACGACGGGGGGAACGTTTCACTTAAATTCACAACTTTTGATCGTTGAATACGTTCTAAGGGAATGTATCACTTCTCGGTAAGGCGAATGCGTTTTCAGGCCATCGTAGAAAACGTTCGAATTAAAACTCCCCATGCAAATTTTGACATTTCTCAAACACAGCTATTTCATTGCGTATTTGGGTGTCTGTTGTAAGGTTATACTGGATTTAACCGATTTTTTTAAAAATGTTGTGAGTATACGAATATTTTTTTTTATTTTTAATATGTATTTTTTGTAAATGTATCGTATTGCAGCAAAAAAAAAAAACAAACCGCGATCAATTTAGAGAATTGAGAAATGTATGTATTGAAGGTGGAGCAAGGAACGATTGCAAACGCCCACCAGAGGTACTAAGGCAATTCTGGAATGACCTTAGATAATTTAAATAAAAAAAAAATTAAATTAAAAATTAATTAACTCTTTCATTAGAATTAATAAAACTTTGCGTTTTAGAATATTTACGCTGAATCTGGAAGTTCCTTAATATCTTCTGCAGTGCCTCTTAAAGATGCACGTATTTTTCTACTGCAGGGTATTTCGTCCTCATTATAAGATGTATTTAAGTAAAATAGCTATCCACCTTCTATTTCACTATTATTCACTTGCTTAACTTGAATGTGAAATTGTTTTCCTACATTAATTCCCGTCACTTTTCACAAAACAGCTGCTTCGCCGTGCCAACTTCGAATTTGAAAAACGTATAGGTAATGTAGTTCGCCCGGCGTATTCTACGATGCATATGGAAAGTGAAAGTGAATCGAGGAAGTGAAGTGAATCTCAGATACGGCGTATTCTACGAAAGGGGTGATTGTTTGCAAAAAGATGGGGAAAAGGGTAACAGATGATAAAACAGTTCGACACAATAAAATACATTAACGATAAGTAATCGATAGAAGCTGATGCTCGAATATAAATAATAATTTCGTATTGTGCATCCAGACAAGACTGGAAAGAAATTAAGGTTCGTCCTGGGAGAATATTAAGTTGAACAGCTACATTTTTCTGAAAGTTCAAAAAAGTCGAAAAAGTAAATCGACTATTTTTCCCTGAACTGAACGCTTACCATGAAAAAAAGAGTAGAAATGAAAAAAAAATTAATAAAATTTTTAACAACTTTTTTTTTTTTTGTCCTTCCGAATGAATGGCATAAGAAATATATATATAATATTTTTTTGAGAAAATAAACAACAAATTTTGATTTTTAATTTCTTTTATCAATTTTTTTTGCAAATCACCATAGTCATACACAACCCCTTTAAGAAGTTCGTCAAACAACAGTTCGATTAGTCCGTTACAAAAATACTTCGTTACATTTTCGCAAATTTTTCATTTAATATGATCCCCCTGCTAGGGTTTGGTGTATGCAAAGCTTAGGGCATAATGCAGTATATTTTCGAAGTCATTAAGAAAAAAAATCGAAAAACAGCAATATATGGACTTTTCTAGTAAAAATTATAAACTTTAAAAATAAAAAAAAAATAGAAAAAAAAGTTTCCTCACCAAAATTATTTTACAGAACATCTTAAAATAATCCATATTAAATAAAAAAAATGAAAAAATTAAAATTGCTTAGTGCGCATAATGGAAACCTGAGCCAAAGTAGTTCTTAATATTTATAAAGGATGAATCAAGGGGAACGCCGTAAAAAGATCATCGACAAATGGCTCGAAAATCCGTCGGGACCAAACCATTTTATTGCGAAAATTTTTAACGTAGCGCGTAGTATGGTTGAATCCGTTATAAAAAGATATTTGAAGACGTTGACTGTTAAGCGAAAACAGAAAAGCGAAGGAAAAAACAGAGCACATGACAAAAATTTGGACAAACAAATAATAGGTGTCATCGTTAAAAACCAGACTATGTCATCCAGAGATATTGCTCGGAAATGTAATAATAACCAAATTATGGTACAAAGATGTAAAAAACGGACTGGTCTCATATCGCGGAAAAAATAGAAAATTCCAAAAGTTACCGAAAAGCAAAAAAGACATCAAAAAAAGGCTAAAAAGTTGAACGACTTGATTGGAAGCAAGAAAACGTGCTTGGTTTTGGACAATGAAACTTACGTTCAAGCCGAACTTAGTACTCTTCCAGGTGATCAGTTTTCTGATACTTTTGAAGGAGACATTCTTAACATTCTTGACATTCAAAAGTTTGGATTGAAATATCTCGTGTGGCAAGCTGTTTGCCAATGTGGACACAAAAGCATATGGTTTGTTACAACTGGCACAATCACCGCAGAAGTTTATATCAATGAGAGTCTAAAAAAATGGTTAATCCCATATATAAACAAACACAAGGTTTCAACGTTATTTTGGCCAGATTTGGCTTTAGGTCACTATGCTAAAGCGACATAAAATTTGCTTGTGGATAAAAAGTGGAAAAGTGAGCAGTGTGCTAAGATTTTATTTTGAAATGGAAAAGAACATCCAAAGAGGTCGCTGATATAACTGTCATTAACCTCATGAAGGACATCCGAGAAAGTTAAGAAAAGAGTGGGAACCCAAATAATTTTTTTATATTCCATAACTCTAAATGAATTTTAAAAAAATATAGTTATTAAAGCAAATAAAAATTATTTACATGAACTAGGTATCACAAAATATTTTTTTTCGCTTTGAAGTTTCTAAATTTTATTCGTTTCAGTCCGTAAGATCGCATTGATAATGTTGCAATCGTAGAACCTACCAACTGAGCCAGTTTATACATGGAAATGAAGTTTGTCTTTGTGTTGATGGACAATATCCAGCAATTCAGTTATAACATCGTTTTTTCAAAAAGTTTGTCATTTTTACAAAGATAGATTTTGATGGCGATGGCGCGATAGTTAGCTCATTGGACTATCACGCAGAGAGTCTGGGTTCGATTCCTGGCTGGGTCACCAACAATTTTTCAAATCGCCATCACCCTTTCGGCGAGCAATGGCAAACTCCCGAAAGTAAAATTGCCTATGAAAAAGCTTCTAAGGAGTGCCGTTCGGACTCGGTGATAAACCGTAGGCCCCGCTCAGATGTGACAGAAATGACAACATGATCAACACAAATGAGTTTCAAGCAGCTAGGCCATGGCCAATACCCGGCTGCCAGCGCCACAGTGTTTTTTTTTATTTTAGATTTAGATTTTTTTTATTTGTGATTAAATTTGAGGGCACCTGTTTGTTTTCGACGTACTTATTGTGGCGTACTTCCAATATAAGTCAACTATTATTGACCTCTCTCAGAATTTCGGAAGAGCAACTAGTTTCAAGGCTGAAAATGAAATTAACAGGGAAAGAGTTCAGTTTGCAGTAATGAATTTTATCATAACCATTCATATAAATGTGCACGCATGTAACATACACGTATATACCCCTAAGATCTATTTTATAATTTGTTCTACGATCATACAATTTATTACATTTTTTTCCGTGCTGGTACATATATATCATTTATTCGTATTTCCGTCTTGTTCTTTTGAAGACAGGCAAGTGACAATTTTTCTATTTCAAAAGCACAGAATTTAATTTATTTGTGCATTAATTAAAGAAAAACTAAAATTCAATTAGTTTTTGCAAAGAAATTAACAATTCACCTATTTCTCCGGTGAGCTGTGAACAGACCTTATAAGTCAATTGTTTTATGGCGTGTCTTATTTGTGTGTCTTGTCTTGTTACTTTTTTAAATACAGTTATTTATTTTAGATACATATGCCAGCTTTTTACATAAACATTTATATTTGAAAACTACGCTATCTGAAATTTATATTTGAAAATAGTTGAAAGCTTTTGATATACTTTATTCCTATGTGATAACATATTAATTTTTTTATTTATAGGAGGTTACTGGAGAGGACGACTCTGATTTATATTTAGAGGAACGTGAGGCAGCTCTACGTGAAGAACAAGCAAGCAAAAGACAAATGCAGCGCGCAGTGCCTGGAATGTTAAATCCGCATGAATTGCCAGAAGATATGCAGGACGAATAAGATGTTTATTCTTGTTTTAGTTTTTGCAAAACAAAAAATGTTAAAAATGAACAACTGTCGAAGTATGAATGTAATATATATTGGAATAAATTTTATTCAAAATATGATAATATTGTGAAATAAGTAAGTTTTTTTTTCGTCAAGATTAACACAAATTAAATCCATCATAACCTCAAAATATAACGCATCACTATCTAAGTGTTTACTTCATTAATTTTTGTTTAAGAACTGAATACTCAAGTGAGTATTTCAGCTAAAATGCGTTAGCATGTGTTAAGTTTTGAAAAATTAAACAGAGAGAAAAATAAGATGCTTTGATTCAGTGGCTGTTTCGCTCCATTAATGGCATCCTGCATTTAACGGGGAGGCTAAATTATTAATGTACTTACTTAAATGTGACCACAATCCGGGCTGGACTAAGACCGCGGCTAACATGCCTCTTCAACAAGCATGTCTGTCTTGTCTTTTTGGATTGAATCCGAAAACATTCTGGGCAAGGACATTAATGTCCATGAGCTAAAGGTGATCAAACCTAGCTTCAGAAGGAAACCCTCAATTATTAATGCAAATGGAACCGGTAATTGTCCGAGGAACTTTTATCTTTAAGTGCCCGAGAGTATATGTATGCGGACTGGGCTGAGAACGAGCCCCTCGTTCGGTTCTCTAGGGCCGTTCTGTGGACCCATTGTATTTACAATGGTAGCTATTTTGATTGCTCTTTTGCAGTGATGCCAATGATCTACATTCGATCCCTGTGGCAGGACATCGGTATCCGTACCTTGGCTATAACAGATAATCGTTCGAGTATAATTTTAAAGGAGCGCCTTGCGAAAGCGAGATCTTTTTACTGATATCAAGGTGTGAAAAGCTATAGCTATAGCGCGTACAAGCTATATTTACATTAAATTCCATTGCAAAATGTATTATCCCATGCGTTTCCGGACGCTTTGGTGTAGAAGGAGAAGGAGCTCGTAGAAGCAGGGCGCGGTTCATAAATGCTATATTACACAAAGAGTTCACAAATGCATGAATTGGTATCACAGTTAAGCAGAGAAATCATAAATAAAGTTCAGTTTTGTTCATTGCTCAATTTTAAGCGCAATCATGTAGTTGTCGAAATAATATTGCAGTGCATATTTGTACACTGTATTACACATATGCATACATATGTATTATACTTGAGTATAAGGGAATTGTGCTTAATCTCAGTGCCCTATTACAACTGCTGGTATACTTAATTAGGCTTCTCAAAATGATAGAATGGAGAGTATAGGTTGTGCTTAATACGAGGGCGGGTCAATAAGTCCGTGACTTTTTGAATTTCTGACCTCTTTACTGAAACAGCAACACTGCTCCTGTCAACAGGCATCTGTCAGTTGACTCCTGTCAAAATTTAAACTTGCTGCGTCAGTTAGTTTGTGTTTGACAGCTATTTTTATCAGACTACTCACTAATTTGAGGAGAAAATGGAAAAAAGTGAATTTCGTGTGCTTATTAAGCATTATTTCTTGCGAAAAAAAACCATTACCGAGACCAAGGCTTAGCTTGATAAATACTATGGGGACTCGGCACCATCGATTTCAATGGTAAAAAAGTGGTTTACTGAATTTCGTTGTGGCCGTACAAGCACTGAAGATGCCGAACGTCCTGGACGCCCAGTTGAGGTCTCTACACCCGAAACAATCGAAAAAATTCACGATATGGTGTTGGCCGACCGAAGATTGAAAGTGCGAGAGATTGTGGAAGCCGTAGGGATCTCGCATGGCTCAGTGGTTTCAATTTTGAATGATCACTTGGGTATGAGAAAGCTTTCCGCAAGATGGGTGCCGCGTTTGCTCACAGTCGACCACAAACGCATGTGCAGTTGCCATGGCAAAAATCCATGAATTGGGCTATGAATTGCTCCCTCATCCACCCTATTCTCCAGATTTGGCTCCGAGCGACTACTTCTTGTTCCCAAACCTGAAGAAATGGCTTGGTGGAAAAAGATTTGACTCCAATGATGAAGTCATCTCGCAAACAAAGGCCTATTTTGAGGACCTCGACAAATCATTTTTTTTGGAAGGGATAAAAAAATTGGAGAAGCGTTGGACAAAGTGTATAGAGCTCAAGGAAGACTACGTTGAAAAATAAAATTATTTTTTTATCAAAAAATCTGTGTTTTAATCCAAAAGTCACGGACTTATTGACCCGCCCTCGTATAATTTCTACAATTACGCTGTTGATTTTCCGATTGTTCATTAATTTCGATTTCTTTTTGATAAAAATGGGTAAAAATGCTTTTTATTTCTTT
Source organism: Volucella inflata (assembly GCA_928272305.1). Taxonomy (NCBI): domain Eukaryota; kingdom Metazoa; phylum Arthropoda; class Insecta; order Diptera; family Syrphidae; genus Volucella; species Volucella inflata. Next base: position 40,800,974 of record OV743717.1, read on the forward strand.
ACATTTAAAATGACTAACTTTCTTAACCTACTCCGACATATTTGAGACTCTGGCTGGTAAGGATTCCGATACTAAAGTCAGGGTCTTGAAAAGAGATGGGGTTACTGGCTTCGGTCAAACCGACCCCTTGTCCTAGGGGTATCAAAAATAGAACTGGCTCCCCGGTTTGGGAGTGGTGCCGCAGGGGTAACTATCCGTCTATAGAAAAAATACAAAAATTGGGGAACTTAAACAAACCTTGGATACGGATGGATCTGCTGTTGACAACCTACGCAAACGATTTAAGTACAATGAGCTTCGGATATGCACTTGGAATGTTAGATCCCTTAATATACCACGTGCAGCCGAACAACTAGCAGAGGCTCTGCTGCAAAGCAGACATAACAGCCATTCAAGAAATGCGATGGGATGGGCCGGACAAAAAGAGGATGAAAAACTCCGACATTTACTACTGCCATTGATATCGATGGCAAAAGCAGCGCCTATTTGGATGTGGATTTATTGAAGTCTTGAGCTTCCTCCATGTGAAGAAAGATGACACCAGATATACCTTCTATGTGCTCTTAAACAAGACTTACGAGCAATGCCTCAGCGGTTTTAATGCGAAAGCTAGGAAGAGAGCGCATCTTTTAAGAGTACTGTCACAAGATACAGCCTGCACGACACCACCTCCGATAATCGACTTTGCGGCAGGTGCGGAAACCCCGAACAACGCCAAGATAGGCTTATATTGTGAGCAGCATCAAGCAGCGAAAACCAGTTGCAACACTGGCATGAAACCATCAGAGATACCGCTACTGATGTGCTAGATTCACTCGACCACCACAGCGAAACTCCTGGTTTGATGACCAATGCCGGCAAGCACATTCGGCTAAGAAGAGGCATACAAAGCGGCTCTGTATAGAAGGACTAGAGCTGCTCACAAGCTCTATGAGCAGAAGAGGAGAGACGAACACCGGCTTCTTAGAAGGCAAAGAAAGAGCATTAGAAGCGTGTGGTCGAAGATATTGAGAGATGCTACTACAGGAATGAGATTCGGAAGTTTTACCAAAAGGTAAAAAAAACATGCCACGGAAACAAGCCCCAAATCGGAGCCTGTAGAGACGAACAAGGGAACATCGTAGAAGAGTCACAGTCGATGCTGAGGATTTGGAAAGATCATCAGCCCGATTCTAAATAGAAATTCCCCAGCAATTTTATCTCTTTTCTTCTCTCATTTTTTTTTTCGTGCGGAAAAAGTTGAAGGGAGAAGCAAGCGAAAGTGTAAGTTTTCTTTTAATTCTTATATTCTATTAAGAATAATTTCATGAAATATTTGATTTCAGGTCGAAAACAACCAGCAAGCACCAGCTCCAACGCCTTATAAGCCTGATGGATTTTATATAGGCGATAGAGAAAAAATAGCGAAATTTTGGCAAAATGTTGAAACGGAGCTAAATTGAGTAGGACCTCTAGTAAAAAATATTACGGAGTTGAAAAAGGTATTTATAAGTAATTGTGAAGTCTTTAAATACTACTGCTTTATGGATTTTAGGTGTGTGCCGACTAAAATAAGTATGTCCACCAAAAAGCAGCGCAAAATTTAAAATCGCAAAAAGGCACTGGTGGAGGACCAATTACCCAGCAAAAATTGTCATCCTTTGAGTAGACGATTTATGACCTCATCGGTATGAAGGAATCTGTCGAAGGAGTAATTGCAACCGATGCCCTTGCAGAGGAAATAAACATTCAACGAGATATAGGGGAGATTTTTAAGTCTGTGGCGGGGAATTAAAAGAATAACCCCAAAGCACGAAAAAAATTTCTAAATCTCTGGAGCTGAAGTTCATTTTTAAATTTAAATTATTTACAGATTATTTCCAATATTGTTTCTATTTCTTTGCTCTGTATTTAAGTACTGCGCAGAGGTAAATGATGTTACTTCACTGACTACAAAAGCTTCTTGATGTATCGATACAAATTCAGCAGGACCAAAGTCAACTTAAAAGTCAATGCAAAGACTGTGTAGAGCACAACCCACATTAACAATTTTTGCAGCTATTCCTGGTGAATAATGCAATTCTCTTGCTCTTGCAGCACCCCATTTATACATTCTATAACATTGCGGCATTTGGGATGAACTTCATTAAACTTCGTGGATGCTGACCCCTCCTCTGGAACCCTATGCGGAGTTAAGAGCCATGGCTCCAAAGGATATCTATCATCTCCTATTGACGTAGTTTGTTAACGTTTAGATTTTTAACATTTGAATTAATAATGAAAGCTGTTACCTAAGATCCAGTAATTCGTTGAACCACTTAAATAATGTTGCTCCCATCAAATGAGAAAGAATACAACTGATATCTTACCAGCATTACATATAAACTGAAATTTCCTTTTCTATTATAGTAAAGGTGTTTCTTTGTCTAAAGGAGATATAATCTTAACATGTGTCCCATCAATGCAACCAACTACGCCGGGTATGCCGTGCTTCATATAGAAAGCAAGGGCAATTCTACACTTTTCCTCTTCCTTCCAAGCAATTTTTATACACTTCGGGCACACATGTTTCAAATACGTCCAACACTTCCGAAAATACTTTGGAAAATTGTTTTCTTGCTGGCGGAATATTGGACGTCAAAATATCCAATAAATTTTGGAATGCGGGCTTATTCACCCTAAAGTATTTCACAAACCTGGAGATAAATACGGTGCTTAAAAAAGTAAATGCAAAATATGAATTTGTGCTTACAAAGTTTGAGGCAGCTCCAGAGGGTTTGTGCAATCTCGCAGGCCCCTTCTAAAGAGCCTTTGTGGTGTATTACTCTGCAATAATATGCATTTTTTTGGTTTTTTGTCCTGTTTTAATTGAATTTTACTTAAATGTTCACCCTTTTCCTTCATTTGAAAATCACTTAAGTGTCAAAAAGCAGCAGAACAGCTAATTTTCTAAATTTGAAATTCTTCTCCCTTATTGTTGTTCTCCCGCGGAATTCAGAATGCCAGATTTTTTTTCTCGAGAAAAAATATTCCGCGAGAAACGAATTCCCCGGGAATATTTAGAATCGGGCTGCATTTCTTTAGACTGTATAACGGCGATGACGAACCTTCCATCCTGGACGATGTAGATCAACAATTCCGTCCACCCGACCTGGATGAAGTGACGAAAGTAATATCTAAGCTGCAGTACAACAAAGCGCTGGAGCGGCCGGCCTGACTGCCTATCTCTTCAAAGCGGCCGCCGATGACTTGGTAAGGAGCATACACCAACTCATCTCTAAAATATGGTCGAACGAAAGTATGCCCGATGAATGGAACCTCAGCGTTGTTTGTCCGATCCTCAGAAAAGGGGACCCTCTGAACTGCGCCAACTACAGAGGGATCAGTCTTCTTAAAATCGCACACAAGATCTTATCTGAAGCCGTTCGTCAACAACCTAATAGGGCCATAATAGTCTGGCTTCAGGCCAGGAAAGTCCACCATCGATCATCACGGCAGATCATGGCGAAAACCCATGGCGTCATATCGATACACACACCTATTTATCGATTTTAAGGCCGCGTATGACAGCATCTATGGAGACGAGCTTTACAGAACAATGTCTAGTTTTGGCAGTTCATTGTGTTGTATGGTAAACATGGTGGGTGGCCGTGACTCAAGTGGTAGTGAACTGGCTTCCAAATCGGAAGGTTCGGTATTCGAATCCCAACCGTGCCCGAAAGACTTGCATTTTTTCAGTCGACAAAAATCATGTAAGATGTGTTGACTAGAATACAACAACAAGCCAGGTCACTTACAATTTAGTCTCCCTCTTTTACAGTTACAACGTACTTTCTTGTTCTTAATATCAAGTTATAAGTCTTTGAACCCCTTTCCAATTTATAAAATGCCGTGCATATGTAAACATAAAGTTAATAGAACCGGAGCCAGAATTTAATGCACAACTTGCAAATTTTACTTCCATTCAAAGTGCGGCAATATTCGAGCTATGACAGTGACAGTGCATATATGAAAAAAAGAAACGTACCTTGCCACTGTACATTATGTGCGCAAAAAAGAAGAAACTCTTCGATCTCCACCAGTGCTGAATCAAGTGAATGAAGATCAGACCTCTCCCAGTATGACTACGGAATATTCAGGCGGGTATACGTCTTCTTGTAAAAAGGCGCTAACTCTGATAAAGGTCATTCGAAAGAACAATAGCTCTCAATCAATGGTTACTCTTGAAGTAGTTTACCGTAAACTTGTTGCATTAATGGAATATACTTAAAGTTCAATAGCTTTAATAAGTGACCTTCGGGAAGAGAAAAATACGTTGAGAAGATATATAAACCACCTCCAAACCTTAGTGAATTCTCTCCTTATCACTAAAAAAATCTGTTGACAATGTTGGTATTCCAAATGTCAATAAACAGAATACTTTAATATCTACTATTAAAATACTATCGGCAGATTTGGATAGAAAGTTTTCATTTGCAGACATCGTTAGCTATTACATCCAAACTACAAAAGCAAAAACAACAACAAACAGACTTCGTTATCATCGTCACTAGGTAATATCATCCCAACGCAAATTGGATGTAATAAGAAATATAACCAAGAAGATGCTGTCATCTAACTTACCTCGTGAAGAATTTGGAAATCGTCGCATCCACATCAACGGATCACTTACTAATACTAATGAATTATTATTAAACAAAGCAAAAGAAGTAAAAATTGCTAAAAACTATTAATTTCTCTGGATTTCTAACGGTATTATATTTATAAGAAAAGGAGAAGGTATGAAGGCATTAAGAATCCGATCTCTTGAGGATTTTTGATGAAATTTCTGTAGCTGAAAATGCTTTTTTGGTTTTAAAGAAAAACTCGGGAACCTTTTTGGAAGTACAAAGAACTCCGAATGATTTATTTAAAGAAATAACGGAAAGTAAAAATGAAATTTCATTTTAAAATTCTAAATCTTCTTTTTTCATACAAGTGATGCCAAACATAATTCAAATTCAATAAATTAATTTCTTTTTTATTTCACCATCCTCACTTAAATTAAATTAATTGTTAACCTCCATGAGTTTTACAAACATATTTATTGCATTTGAAAGTGGCTTTGTAAGAATGCCAGCAATCATTTGGTCTGAGCTTAATTTTCTCGTTGACTATTGCCTCACGAATAAAATGGTAACGTACATCTATGTGTTTTGTACGCTTGCGATAGGCTTCATTTAACGCTTAATGTATTGCTTCATTACTGTCACAAAAAATGTCAGTAGCTTCATGTTGGACATTACAAATCACTTCCTCCAATCCTCTTATCCAAAGCGCTTCTTGAACTGTATTGCCAAGTGCCATATGTATGTAGACAAAGCCACTGTAACTTGCTTTTTGGAACCCCACGAGATAGTTCCTCCTCCTTTCAGATAAACATATCCACTTACTGATTTTCTTTCGTCTAAGTGATTTGCGAAATCGGAGTCACAGTATCCAATTACTTTCGAACTTATCTCTTTCATGTTGGATTTTCTCCAGTCGATATTTCCCTTTAGATACCTGAGTATTCAGCAATTGCTTGTAACCACTTTTGTCTATCTTCACCACTTGTGGCCTTTTTATAGTCTTCGGGATCATTTGCATTTTCACAAGAAAAATATGTTTTGTAGTCACTCTTGCCTTGTTCTTTACGTATCCTTGTTGATCGTCTTATTGTATCATTGTTGTTGATGTTCTCTTTGCATGACTCAAACCAGCAAAATCATTTGAGCTGTCCGTATCCATAATACTATACTACTTGTATCAATATCAAGAGTATCAATTGTATGACAGCCTGAATCGATATTAGCTCCAATTGTATCTTCGTATGTGTGACTTTCGGTATTAAAACCATCGGAACACATCCAAAAACACGTAAAAGTTTTAAGCTTTTAGGAAAACCACTCCATACTTCTTCAGGTAATTTATTACCCAGTTTCTTGCAAGGCGTTCTATCAATGTTCGAGCTTTTTCAACCAGGCTCTGTTCATCCGTTCAGCCTTTCCGTTCTGTTGCGGACTATACGGTGCTGACGTCTGATGAGTAATACCAGATTCCTTGCAGATGGTTTTCATTTTTGCTTTGCTAACTCCAAACCATTGTCTGATTTCAACTTTTCAATCTTTTTACCGGTTTGGTTTTCAACCATAATCTTAAAACCTTTAAAAATCGGAGGAACCTCTGATTTCTCCTTCATTATGTACACAAATACTTTATTCGAGAAATCATCTAAAAATAGTACATAATACAAGCTTCCACCCATCGATTTTTGTTCCATCGGGCCACATACATCCGCATATATCAGTTCCAAAACTTCAGTGGTAACACTCACTGATTTTGGGAACAGAAATCTGGCTTGTTTGCCTTGGATGCAAGGTATGCACTTTTTGTCCTCTTTTTTGGAAATTTCCATTTCGTGGTTTTTGTCTTAAAAAAGACATTTTATATCAAAATCAGTTGTGTGACCCAATCGCTTATGCCAAATATCTTGCTTAATTACCTGAAAGCTTTCATGATTATTTTTTACATTTAATATAAACATATTATTTTATTATTTACAGCTTTTGCTTCTACTATAAGTTCCCTATTCTTGTTAATTTTACAATTAGTTGCCGAAAATTTAGCTATATAACCCTTTTTTGTTATCTGACTTATTGATAGAAAATGTACACAAATACCAGGGACAAGCAACACATCTTCAATGGTGATCTTTTCATTGTCTACATAAATTACATTACCTCTTCCAACTGCTTTTAGTTGTGTGTTGTTTGCGACTGTAACAAATTCCTTCTCTGCGAATTCTTGAAAGCTGGTAAAATCTTCTCTTTGCTTAGCCATGTGTGACGATGCTCCGGGACGCACTAGCCGGTCTCCTGATTGCACGTCAAAACTTGCAGCACAGCTTGATGCCAACATCTTGCTGTTATTTTCACAAACAGTACGTTGCTTCACCTTACAATTGTTCGCTATGTGCCCCTCCTTTTTGCATTTATAGCACACGCCATAATCATCGGTTTGAAACGCTCTGGTAAACCGCTCAGAAACAGACTGCCAACCCATTCTTCATTCACCTTTATTCCAATTTCATTTAATTTCTGTGAGGTGTCGATAATGGTGTCCACGTACTGGCCAATATTTGCACAGTTGACCAATTGTGTTGTTGTTCACTTCCTTAACAAGCGCTGCTAGTCAAACCAGAATCTTCAAATGTTGCTTGGAGTTTTTCCCAAATTTCTTTGGCTGTTGAAACACCTTGAATGTGACCATATAAATTCGAAGAAATATTCAATACGAGCCTTGACATTGCTTTCTTCTTGACGTCCTCGTTCGTCTCTGTTCCAACCACTGACTTCCAAAAACTCTGCAATTTCATGGCGTGCCCCACCGTAAAATTCCGTCTGTGGAAATTATCTCTTCCCGTCAGCTTTTCGATGTTTTCTGTGATTTTGTCCATGTTTACTTATATTTGCCGGCCTGGGCCCATAACCTGATGAAATTTCTGGAACTGAAAATGCTTTTTTGGTTTTAAGGAAAAACTCGGGAACATTTTTGGAAGAACAAAGAACTGCGAATGATTTATTTAAAGATATAACGGAAAGTAAAAATGAATATTCTTTTTTCATATAAGTGAGCCAATAAATTAATCTCTTTTTCATTTCAACAATCTTAAGTGTGTTTTTTTGCACACATACTCGTATAAGCTAAGTTCGGAAAAAAACGATCCATCCCCACTTAAGAGTTCATCATATTAAATTGGTAGCATATGAAACTAATAGTACTATCACTTGATGAAATCGATGGTGGTGCCTCTTTCGGCCCAAGTAGATACCCTTCGCTGAGTACCACAAAAATCTTACGCTCTTTTGCCTCAACAATCTCCATATGCAAATGCACTCATAAGGCATTGCATAACACAATTCCGCTCTAATCTAACCAATCCCATGCCAATAACTCTCTATGCACAAACTCACTCCACTCAAACATCGTGCTGTGTCGATACTTTGCAATGTGAATAACTCGTCGGCCTGACCCAATATTGTGTAACTCAATCGACAAAGGATTCTACTATTGTGAATAAAAACCATAAAAGTGACTATTGTGAATACAATTTGTTTTGACATTTGTATGCTTATTTATTCATTGCCGAAATATTTTTGAAAAAAAAACTTAATATTCGATCCCCATCGAATTGTTTAAGAGATTCAGACGAATTGTTTAAAATGGCCAGATAAAGAAAACGAATAAGAGATGCCTCAAACCCTTTAGAATTGGAGAAAAGGGTGTAGGTATTTCATACACACATACTTCACTACAATTTATCCTCTGCAGTTTTGTGAGATATTTCCGTTTGTCTAACTAGAAACTAAGCAGAAGTAAGAAACTCTTCTAATGCCAAATATTTTGAAACTGGGTGTGTTGTATTGGTCACTTGCTTCACCCTAAATTCAAATTATTGTTGTTTTTTTTACATAAACTTCACGTTTTTTATGGAAATTTTCACATTTCAATTTATTTTTCTGCAAGCCACAGACCAACGATCAGGAAATTTCGATCGACTAAAAACAGCTGTCAAATCGACAATAGTCGATCACAATCGACACTCACAATACCGAATTTAAAAATCGACGATCGTTAATCGACAATAGTCGATTGTCGATCAACGATCGACAACCGTAATACGGGCCTGTGATTTTCAAATCACTGTGATTTTAACCTGTGATTGTGATTGTGATTGTGACTTGCGAATTCACGGTTGGTGTGCTTGTGAGTTATTACTTCGCATTTTACTCGTGCATCCTGTTCAGGATATAAAGCCACAGTAGGGTGTTTACTTTGTATATGTTTCTTCAGGTTTGAAGTACTAGTTTTGTATGATATTTTGCTTTTACACATATTACACATAGCAAAATTTTCAAAGATATTCTCGAGAAATTAGTTGAATTAGTGTAGAGCATTGACACAGCTGAAAACAAAAAACATACAAAATTAAATGCACTGCTACCTCAAACTTTTCTAAACAGTTTTCCAACTACAAATTAAAAACTTCAAGTAGCAACAACACAACGCAGCACAAAAACAGAACACCAAAAAATGTAACTGTGCATCGCGTACCATATAAATTTTTTTCCAAAAAATCTACCCTAACCAAAGCACTCACCCAATGGGGACTGCGGACTGTGGCTATCCTTATTATTTCACTATTTGTCTTGAGATTGTGATTCGTGTAGTGACAGTGAGTGCTTTCTGTTTCGTGAGTCGTGATTTTCAGACTGTGACTGTGAGTGCTCTCTGTTTCGTGAGTCGTGATTTTTAGACTGTGACTGTGAGTACATTCTGTTTATCGTGAGACGTGATTTCAGACTGTGACTGTGAGTGCTTTCTGTTTCGTGAGTCGTGATTTCGAGACTGTGATTGCGAAGTGCGATGGGAAAAAAATCAAAAAAATCGCAATAACATTTAACGCACTCACGCTTTATTTGAAAGTCGATCACAGGTAGTGATTGCGACTTTGCAATCACTGATAATAAATCACAGGTAGTGATTTTGTGCTCATCTCTACAACGCAGTGCTACACTGTCAGTTGCTTCGGTAGGGGCACGATCCTTCCGCACGTAGATCTGAATGATAATGAAAATGAAGCGAAAGAAATGCACTCAAAAAAAATACACACACACATAGCACATTCCTTTTTGCCTATTTTACACAAACATAATATTTCCTTTTCACCAATGCCTGCGGTGTGGGGTCTGGGGGGAATGTGTGTATTTATTTCATTGCGAATACCTCATCGGCCTGAGCCATTGGCAGTGCATCGCTAGTTTCCGTCATTTTCGATTTTCAGAATGTCTAAACTCTAAATGTTCATACAAAGATTGTGACAATACCCAAAGAACATTTTCCTTGTCATTTTTTACAGTTCCTAAAGATCGTAGAAGGGATGTTTGGTTGAAGCAGTGGTGCCCAACTGGCATTGCTCTAAGCGCTAATTTGAAAACCCCGACGCCGGCATCACCGAGTTTTAAAAAGAACAAATTGATATAAAATGAAACTCTTTATTTGTTATGACATACAAAAAAAAATAGACTGCAACAGCACAAATTTAATGTGATACTTTGCTGTTTACGTTTTCATATAGCTCTTTGTGTGTGGTTGGTAATCTTTTGTGCAACCCAAAATCATACAATTTTTGACGTGGTCGTTTGTTAACACACTTTTGCACTTAGTTTAATTTACTTCTTGAGAAAAGGCACGTTCACATAGATATGTTGACCCAAAAATGCTTCAATTATGAGTGCACAGTGTCGTATGTTTTTTTATTTAACAGGATCCATTAGCTTGAAAACCTCGTCGCTTTTATATTTTGCGCTTTTATGAATGATATCACTGCGAAGTGTAAAAATTTCTAATTCAGCTTCCGCTTTGTTTATGAAGCAATGAGTTTGCATTAATGAAGCTACAATAGTTTTGAAACATCAATATTTATGAAAAAAACATGTTGTCAAAACGAGTTTCGAATCAGGATTTTAGTGGATGGAATAGCTCCAAATGTAGAGTTGGATTATACTCTGCAAGATAATCAGTGTCCAAAAGAAGAGTAGACGAAGGAAAATGTTGAAAATTGTTCTCCTCTAATTGCCTTTTACATACATCGATTTTGTTCATGAATGCTGAAATTGCGCTCATCATGTCTGCTAAGTGTTTTTCTCTTCCTTGCAGTGGCGAAAAAGATTTTTGTCTGAAGTTTTTTTATAAGTCTCCCTCATTATATCATCCCTCTATCGATGGCATATTTCCATAAGTTTACTGGCCGGTTTTTCAAACCAAATGATTAATCTTTTAAAGAGCATGGTAGAAACGATGTCAAGCATAGAGAGATGTGCGTATTCATTTTTTATGAAATGGCAATCAAACTTGAGCTTGATTACAACATTAAACATGACACGGTATATGACTTTTCTGACTTCGGGGAGCTGCGTAGACGCGCCACTGTAGCCTCCAAAGTAATGGTTTTTACCCTTACTGGATTAAATAAAAATTGGAAGCAAACCACATCTTATTATATAGGATGCCCGAAAGGTGATGAAATTGCCGAGATATTGAAATTAACAATATCAAAAACTTTAGAGTATGGTCTGCAAGTTATTGCTGTTTGTTGTGACCAAGGCAGCAATGATAGAAAAGCATACAAATTACTTGGAACAAACGAAAACAAGCCTTGTTCTTCTTCTATATGACTACCCTCACTAATTCAAAAGTGCGCGAAATTGTTTGCCTCTACCAACAGAGTGGAATTTAATGCTTCCAAAACTGCTGTCTCTTAAGCGAAATTCAAATATCCAGCCATTATCCATGAAAGGCACTTGCATCGCTGAGTATGGTATGAGTATGAGTGTCAATGACAACTTACGTTGGAATGACCACATATTCGAAGTCGTCAAAAATCCTGCGAAATGTCTAGGTTTCCTTAAGCGATGTAAGAAAATTTTCACCCCCCATGATCTGGCTTCAATATACAAGGCTTTCAACCGCCCGAAATTGAAGTACAATGCTCACATCTAGTCAGGTGCTCCCAAGACTTGCTTGATAAAATTCAAAACCATGCGTTAAAACTCATAGGTGATGCCAATATTATACAGTCGATTGACACCCTCGACCACCGACGTAATGTCTCCTGTCTCACCCTGTTCTATCGATATTTTTACCACCAGTGCTCCTCAGCTCCTCCAACCGTAATACTCATATCGCTACGAATGCTCATCAGTACACCTTCAAGCCCACTTTCGGACGTACCCTGAAATATCGTGATTCTTTCTGAAACTGAACAACTCGCTCATGGAATGCCCTCCCGAGCTCTTTATTTCCTAGTTATCATAGCCTCCAAACATTCAAAACAAACGTTCATCGGTACCTCTCTTTCCTTCCATCCTAACTTTCGCCCGCACTGTGTGCAATCATTTTAAGGGTACTAATAACCCCTTGAGCGCGCGCTAATTATAAAAACAAAATATATATGAACCTGAATAAGTTTCAAGTTTTTAGTGCTAATGTTGCTGCTGGAGTTTCAACGCAATGTCAGCAAAAAAAAAAAACTGCAGCCGATAAAAAGATTGCTGCCTCAACGGCAACTTTTTTAAGCAAATTGAATGATCTTTTCTACAACTTAAACAGTTACAGTTTAAATACATGCAGCCCTAATCGACACTCTATTTCACTACATATCGATGTTCTGCAGTCCATTAAAACTGCTAGGCAGTGGATATCGTTATGGGAATCTACCGGTAAGATGAAGAAGCAATATTGCTTTGGCGGGTTATTACAAACTTTACTTGCTATAGAACTAATATGGGAAAACCTTAAAAATACTTAATACTGATGTTGCAGAAAATTTATTTTCAATGGCTCGATCAAATAGGGGATCATACGAACGTAACCCTTCAGCCCACAGATTTATTCGTAATTTGAAGTAAATTATTTTCAAAATTTTAAAATAGGCAGAAAATTCAAGTTACGAAGATTTTTGGGCTGAGTTGTTATTACCCGAAGCTAATTGCGAAGATCTTAAATAAAGGCTGTCGTTTTCATATATATACCTATATATTCTTAGACACAGTTCTTGTCGTTTAATCAGATTCTTAACTCATTTCCTGGGCAAAGTCATTCACTCAGTTGCGTAACACGTGGATTCAAATTCAGAATGGAATGGAAACCCAAAACAGGTTTTGTTTACTTTGTTTGCACTCATCACTCACTCATCCTGTCATTTTAACTCCATTCTCAGAGAGTAATAACATTCTTCTTTGCTTGCGAGAAATGAGAGCTCGCCACCTAGGCGGTCAAAGTGGATACCAAAAAATATCGCTTGATGATAGTACTATTATGGCGTTTTCTATTGCTTTCACTCCAAAATTAGCACTCCCTCGAATTGAATTGAATTCTATAGCACTCTAATTTTTCAAATTTGAAAATTCGAAATGTTTGTATGTGTATTAGTTAGAGTGCTTATGTCAAATTATATATATATATATATATTCTGATACGTGCATACGAAAATGGAGCAAATGAAGAGGATCCTTCTTCTTATCCTTTTATTAACCCTTTCCTCGTTATACGAACTTATGCGTAACGAGTTTCCCATTTTTACTGCATCGCTGCTGCTCCGCTTATGGGGTTGGCTAATGTCGCAGACCGCAGAACGCGTCTACATAATGCTCGGTCCTGGATCGCTTCAGTGGTTAACCCCAGACGTTGTTGCGCATTTGCCATATGAGAAATCCAGGAATTCTTTTTCCGACCTCGTTTTCTTACAGTTGGAGTGACAAATGAAGAGGATCCTAATATCTTGTTTATTATTTATTTTTCCGTTTCTATTTAAATAAGTTTAAATTTGCTCAATTCAAATGCAAAAACATAATTTTCTTAAATGTTTTTGTTTTTTTGAAACTTCAACCGTCAATTCGACGTTTCGTTTTTATATGAGATAGTGCACTCTGAAATGAAATCGGGAGTGAAAAAATGCAATCTGAAAACGTCAAACAAGTGCCAAAGAACATTTTTTAGAGTGTTATCTTCACTCTAGAGTGCAAAAAGAGTGTTTTTTTTTGTCCAAAGGAAAACGCCATTAGTTTCATGTACAATGGTAGCACAGACATCTCTATGGCACTTAGTTGTGGCTCGATTGTCGGTTGGTGAACAAACTTAAATTGTTTTGAAAACAATTTGTAGACGAATGGTTGACATTTTTGCTAATTTATCGGAAAAATTCATCCGAAACGAAGCTTACATGATTTGGGAGCACTGTTTTATATCCGCTTAATAGATAGTGGGGATAAATTGACTTAGCGTTGATCGCTATGTTATTGTTGTAATTAACATGCAAATTACTTTTTAAGCGGATAGTGGAATCGCAAAAAAAAACGAATCTTGATAACTTACCTTAATTTTAATTAATTGATTAATTGATTTGATTTACCTCTTGTAATGAATAATACGCATCTTTCGTTCTAATGGAAGTTATGAAATAATAACTTTTCTATAAATATAACTTTTATCTTTTTCATTTTGATGAAGTATCAGACAATTTTTTGATTTGTTTTTGGTGTATTAAGAGACTTTTCCTAATAAGCCAAATTTAATCTTTCCAACTGAAATTTGGATATTTGATGATGAAAAAGATTTATTTAATGTACCGGGTTACAAGCTCGAAGCTAAGTGTAATAATCTATATGCTTCTGGAGGAGCTGCCGTTTTTTACAAAGTGTGTGTAAGTCCTGAGTATTGTGAGTGCAATTTTATGAGTTCTGATGCTTAAAAGACTTGTTGTTTTATTGGTACACAAATATTTAGACATGATAAGAGTAAGGATGTTTTTGTGGATGAACTATCTACTTTCTTAGATGAACTAGACGCTAAAAACCTAATAATACTTGCTGACATCAACATTAATCTATTATGTGATTCGGTTAGTGTGAATAGATACAAAGGTTTGTTATCTGCTCATGGATAAGAAGCATGTATTAAAGAACTGACAACGCTGGTTCTTGTATTGATCACATTTATACTAGAATTACTCGAAATTCTAATTTGTCCCTTTTAAGCTCTTTTTCTTATTTCAGAATCGCGGATCACTGCATGGCGTGCTTGTACTTAGTAAGTGCTAGCTCAAATAAACCGAGTAACTCAAGTTGTTTACCCCTTTCAAAAGACAAAATAAGTTTTGAACAACTTAACACAAACCTTCTTTGTGAAAACTGGTTTAATATTTACAATGGAACTAATCCTTCTTTGGCATTTGAACGGTTCCATAATATCTTGACAGATCATGTAAAGCTTTGTACTGCATCTGTAACTGTAAGAAACTACAAATATAAAAGATTAAAACATTCGATGTATTAAGCTAAGTTCAGACGATTGTCAGGTCCGACAATCTTGTTAGATCTGTCAGTAAAAAAATTGTCTGAAATGTCTTACAACCGTGTGAGCTTACAATTTTATCTGACAATATTGTAAGAAACGTCATTGTCAGGCCATTGTCAGACGGCCACCTGAAAATAAAATTGTTAGGTATGTCAGATACCGTCTGAACACGTCTTAACACACAATTTTTATTAATTGTCAGAGATTGGAAAATTGTCACATTCATTGGAAATTGTAAGATGTTGTTAATGAAATCTAACAATTTCCGACAATTTCTCAATTGTCAGATAATAATTATAGAGGCGAAATCGGTACATTTTAAATTAGAGTCCATCCCGTCCAATTGTGGGTAGAGCAGTGTTGTTCTCGTCTTTTTAATCCGGCCGTGCGTTGCAATCGTGGTGCCCAGCGGGGTAGTGCTATTAATTGCGATCATTTCCATGAAGTTTAAAGTTTGAGTGGTTTGACACTTGTATGCTCATTTCGAATTGATTGACTGTTCTTTTACCCCACCGGTAGTCTCCAGACGTGGGAACCCACTGATTGCATACAAACTTGTGGGAAAGTTTTAAGGTGTTAAAGTGTCACAGGCTCATTTTTGGTATCATAGTTGCCTGTATATGATTGGTGTCCCATTTAGTCGCCTCTTACGACAAGCTGGGACGCACTGCGGCACTATTCTTTATCCGATGCCGCACGGACCTGAACAATTTAACGAGTTTATTCCACTTATTAAATTAAACTCATTCCAAAATGTCCAACCCTGTGTTACGACCTTCTGTCTTGAATGTTGAAGACCGCCAACCAAATACCTCCAATGAAAATATTTCCAATGCAAATAACGATGTAAGAGCAACTCCAGAACTTGAGGCACTTATCACGAGCATAGTTACCAAAGTTTTACAGATATTTAGATATTATTAGATCCATAGTAAACTCTGATAATCCAATCCAAAGAGGTACTGACTAAACTATAGATCCCAGATACAGAGCCAACTTAGCAGGTGTAGACAAAATACCGGACGTTGTCCGAAGTTTAAGAGAGTGGCGCAAAAGCACCGAGAGAATTCTTGGTATTTACCAGCACCTAAAAGGAAAATAGTTAGAAATGAAATCATAGGCAACGCGGATGCGATTTTAGAATCGTACAACACCCCGCTCGACTGGAAGTGCATATCCAGGTGCTTGACTCTCCACTATGCAGATCGACGTGATCTGGGTACACTAGAGTACCAGATGACGACGATTGTGCAAGGTAATAGCACAATAGAATCATACTACCAATCGGTGTACAACAATCTTTCACTGATCCTGAACAAAGTCGCTAGTATGAACCTACCGCCAGACGCGTTATACCATTTAACGGCATCCTATAGGGAAAAGGCACTTGATACCTTCATACGAGGTCTCAAAGGGGATTTCCCACGGCCCCTCGGCATAAGGGAACCTGCAGATCTGCCAATTGCCCTAAATCGATGCCTAAAGCTAGAATATCAGCAGTTTAGAGCTAATTATGCGAACCATGGTACTGGTGCAAGTAAAAAACCAAAACCAGCTCCACCAATGCCTCCTCGTAGAAATCAACAATTCTATCCCCAGGTCGCTCATCTTCCACAAATAGCCCAATTCTATTCTCAACAACCTCAGAACTTTCAGGGACAAAGACAAAATTATCAGCCTAACCACAGACCAAATTCCCAACCTTATAATTTGCCAAATTAAGTGCGACAAGTACCAAATGCTTCCGCACCTAGACCCCCTTCAAGAGGTGAGCCTATGGATGCGACAACTATTAGAACACACAACGTCAATTATGCGAATAGGCCACAAGGTAAAAACTGGCCATCTGCACCCAAGCGTACAATAGACAACTCACAGCAGCACGCACTACCGAACAAGTTGCAGAGAAATTTTAACATCGAAACTACAGAAGTTCCACCCCAGACAAATTCTCAGAGCTCTCAAGAAGAAGTGAATAATTGTAATGACGCAATATCAGCTATGATGGATCCACCGAGTGAAGACCAATCATTCATCGAATTCACTTAATTTTTCGGTTAGCCGCCGAAAAGGTTGATTTTTTTTTTGATTTTTTTTTTCGATAAAGCGTCGAAAACTTATTCGATGAAAACTAATCTTGCGTTCTGTTTTTCTTCATATACACAACTTTCGTTTCACTGAGTTCACTTATCAATAACCCGTTGATTAACTACAGTACTGAACATTTTTCAGTATACAAGAAAATTTACTCCGTACACGACTGCGCCAGTTAAAGGTTCGACCGAGAGGTTGGTGGAAAAAAACACAACTGTTTTTTGGACAGCGTAACACTGTGTTCCACTTTATTCACAAGACTTCAAAAATGATTGTTTTTTACATTGGTTTTTATACTTAATTTTTGCTTACTCTACAATACTTGGGAATAAGTTCTGTGGGAAAATGCATTTATTAATTCGAAGCGAAAAAGTGTAACTGGATATTTATTTTATGCTTATTTTACAATAATCGGAACAAATTCTGTGGGAAGGTGCATTTATTAATTCAAGGTAAACAATGTGTTATTGGATAAGTTTAAATATGATAATGAATTAATGAATAAGGTAAATGAAATGTGGATGTCGTCGTTATGGATATGTAACTCGTGCGCTGAATAATTAAAAAGGTTTTTTTCGATTTGACAACCTTCTGAATGCAGAGACGAAATACAGCTTTTCGCTGAAATTTAACATTTCGGCTGAAATGTGGAATTTGTCCGAAATGCTGAATTTCGGGCCGGTGTAAAGGTACTATAAGGCTGACAGTAAGCGTATAGATGTAGAGCGCACGAGAGGTGAATATTTTTAATTATAGTCCTCTCCAGGACGCTGGGAAAATCATTTTGCAACTCACACTAAGAGAAATAATTAAGAAATAAGGGACAAAGACAAAATTATCAGCCTAACCACAGACCAAATTCCCAACCTTATAATTTGCCAAATTAAGTGCGACAAGTACCAAATGCTTCCGCACCTAGACCCCCTTCAAGAGGTGAGCCTATGGATGCGACAACTATTAGAACACACAACGTCAATTATGCGAATAGGCCACAAGGTAAAAACTGGCCATCTGCACCCAAGCGTACAATAGACAACTCACAGCAGCACGCACTACCGAACAAGTTGCAGAGAAATTTTAACATCGAAACTACAGAAGTTCCACCCCAGACAAATTCTCAGAGCTCTCAAGAAGAAGTGAATAATTGTAATGACGCAATATCAGCTATGATGGATCCACCGAGTGAAGACCAATCATTCATCGAATTCACTTAATTTTTCGGTTAGCCGCCGAAAAGGTTGATTTTTTTTTTGATTTTTTTTTTCGATAAAGCGTCGAAAACTTATTCGATGAAAACTAATCTTGCGTTCTGTTTTTCTTCATATACACAACTTTCGTTTCACTGAGTTCACTTATCAATAACCCGTTGATTAACTACAGTACTGAACATTTTTCAGTATACAAGAAAATTTACTCCGTACACGACTGCGCCAGTTAAAGGTTCGACCGAGAGGTTGGTGGAAAAAAACACAACTGTTTTTTGGACAGCGTAACACTGTGTTCCACTTTATTCACAAGACTTCAAAAATGATTGTTTTTTACATTGGTTTTTATACTTAATTTTTGCTTACTCTACAATACTTGGGAATAAGTTCTGTGGGAAAATGCATTTATTAATTCGAAGCGAAAAAGTGTAACTGGATATTTATTTTATGCTTATTTTACAATAATCGGAACAAATTCTGTGGGAAGGTGCATTTATTAATTCAAGGTAAACAATGTGTTATTGGATAAGTTTAAATATGATAATGAATTAATGAATAAGGTAAATGAAATGTGGATGTCGTCGTTATGGATATGTAACTCGTGCGCTGAATAATTAAAAAGGTTTTTTTCGATTTGACAACCTTCTGAATGCAGAGACGAAATACAGCTTTTCGCTGAAATTTAACATTTCGGCTGAAATGTGGAATTTGTCCGAAATGCTGAATTTCGGGCCGGTGTAAAGGTACTATAAGGCTGACAGTAAGCGTATAGATGTAGAGCGCACGAGAGGTGAATATTTTTAATTATAGTCCTCTCCAGGACGCTGGGAAAATCATTTTGCAACTCACACTAAGAGAAATAATTAAGAAATAAGTATTTAATAAAAAAAATAGAGATAATACCACGTCAAAAATTTATCAAATAGTACTTAAAATAGTAGAAAAAAAAGTGGGTGGGGCGACCCTTATACGAGTAATACACCTTACATATTAAAAGCAGACATTTTAAACAAGTTGGCAATAAAAGATAATGGTAATTGAAAACGGAACACTAGAATATCAGAGCAGAATATCAAACAAGGATTCAATACTTTTGAGATCAAAGCAAAAAAGCCAATTTTTTACATGTTTCACAAACGCAGGACAATGTGAAATTGTTGTGATAGATTGAGGAAGTTTGTTTAATACTCGTACTATACATGAAACAATACTATAAATGTTATGAAACGCGGCTGAACGAAAAGCGGGTATATGTACCTGATTTAAAGAATTGCCAAGTAAATTGTGATTGAAGACTTGTCTGAAATTAAGAATTCCTGACCTATTAAAGAAAGTTCTTAGCACTTTATATCAGTATAAATGGCGGACCGGGAGAATTTTCAAATCCTTGAACGATGGAAAACTAGCATGTAAAAGGGGTTTACTGCAATTTTTCTTCAAAAGGTGTTTTTGAAACAGTAAGAGTGCAGCAGGTGATACCATATTGTAATCGAAAATGAAAGATTCCATAATAATTTGTCAAGGCAGTATGATTCATTAATAAAAACTTCTTCACAATTTGTGATCTTGAGATTAAAGATAGAAAAATCATCAATTAATTCATTTTCGAAGTTCATTTAAAATAAAAAAAACAAATAAAAGACAATGCACCACATCTGTGCACAATCTCTAAAAGATCTTATTGTGATGATTTTTCCACCTTCCACCTTTCTTGTTAGTATCTCGTTATTGTTCTACCATAAATATTTGAACCCTTTCTGCTTCCGAGCCTCTTTCGCAATCATAAACAATGCACGCGTATATTTTGCGAGAGCATCATTGATGTAAATGTTGTTGCGTGCAAATCCCGCCCCAAAAATCCTCAACTCCCTTTGGTCCTTTTGTCGTCTCTCCTTTGCTCTCCTGCCTTTTCTTGTATTGTCCACGTTCTTTTCGTCCCGTCATTCTCTGGATGCCATGGCACAGGTGGGATTCACTGGATCCTTTGGGTCCTTTGGATCCAGTTCCCTCGTTCTACCTACCGCTCCAGAGATGACCATTTAGATACCCCGGATAGAGCCAGGAGGGTGGCCTGGAGACTCTGGCAGACCAACGGTCTGCCCCCTTGATGACCTTTATCGATGCCCCGAGATGTCGCTACCACCAGCAAGGGCCGAGAGCCCACCCTAAATTACATTGTTAGCCTAGTAACTTAATATTTGTAAAACACCCAAAACCCCCAAATTGGAAAAAAAAAGAAATTTGTAAAGAAGGCCCACAATTCCACACGATCATCGCCACTATTCTCTTGTCTACAAGGAGACTTACGGCCCCGCTTAAATATAGTCTAGGGAAAGTTTTCCTTTCTACTTGAGGGTCAGTAGTTGAGCTCCCATTAATTATCCCCCAAAAATGTCCAGGGTCCGAGGGTGTTATGTGGACCCAAGCAGTCACTCGACAGACAAAATGAATACGACAAACTTTACAAAACATCGACTGGTGTGATTGGGTGATTCCGCAAGGAAAAGCTGTCGGAGCTCTGGAAGTTGCTCCGAACAAAGCAACAAGAAAAAAAAAGAAAGAAAGAGAACAACCCCCCAAAGACAAGAGCAGAATAACAAACGCAATCGCAGTGACTTTGGCGGAAAGTATCCCCAGACCCCCCACCAGCCCCGACATTAAATCAGGAGCGACCCCGAGTAGGCAGGAAAAAAAGATTAGTACCCCTTTTGCCATTTGCATATACAGATTTATATTACTGTGTGACATTCCTCGAGTTGGGAGTTATTGATAATTTTGTGCGCAACCCCGTAATTCTCCTTACCGCCTTATCTTGCTACACTCCGTAACCCTTTAGCGGCTACTGTTGAACATTCGCCACCCCATGGACCCCAAGTGAGTCATCTAAGATATCTACTGAGTGATCGTACGGAATCGTGGGCCTTCCGTCAACCGACGCCTTAAATTCGTTGATAACTTTCTGTTGTGAGCAACCCCTTTGGTTCCACAAATTACATTTGCGTAGAGATTGGTTAAATATATTGTGCAAGGCTTTGTCATTCCCCTTGTTCAAAGAGAATAATATACATTTTAATTCCCCATCAGGGAAACTGTAACCTCTTTTGTTTTGATTGTGTATTCCCAATTTCACTTGACAATTGTGTGGCTTCCACTTTCTATTGTTTACTATCGTTTTTTTTTTTCGAACACTTCCCGTGCTGTGCAGCCGGTGTGTGCAGCTTGAACCAGCTGCTTGTTGCAAATTCCGGTTTTTTTGCGATCTTCTTTTTGTTTTTTTCTTAAGTTTGATTTGGTTGCCGGTAGATAAACATCAGCGCAAGATCTTCGAAAAATATATCGGTGGGATTCCGGAACCACAGGTCGTATCTACTCGTACCTTGGGTTACAAGTAGGTTTCTTATTTGAAATTTTCGACTTTTACTTCTGTGGGCCATTGCCATACATATATTTTTATTAATGGCTATACATATATTTACACTGTGCTACACATACGTATATTTGCTTTTATTTTTTTTTATATCTATATACATATATATATTTATATATTTTTATGTGGGATTTTGTTTTTCTTTTTCTCCACTCTTTACTCTTTGAATCTCGTTCGAGTTCGTAGTTGAGTGGTTTTTTTGTTGAGCGTTTTGGTTTTGAGTGTGTTTTTTCGTGCTAATTTTTGTATTCAGCTTAGTGTTGCCGTGTGGGCAAATAGTGCTTGAGTATTACATTATTTGATTTAGGGTTTAGTACTTTTCTCTAGATTGATCTTTCGTGATTTATTTTGTTATAGTTCTTTGAAAATGGAAATAAATAGGTTATCGCAAGGGGAACTTGCCTACGAGATGGCAGTTCGTGGGCTGAAGACACCAAGAGTAAAGGGTATGCAAAAATCGCTTCGTTCCGCACGTCTACTGGAACGACGGGGCTCCATGGGTATCAACGACAGCTATCCGTTCAAGTTCGACGAAGACGCTGAAGCCATACGGAAAAAAAATTATAGAAATAGAAGATCTTCTCGAGAATCGTCCAGGTGATCCGAAATCGGTGGAATACCTGAAGATCCTCACGAAGATCGCGTGGGCGATAGGTAGACTGGATAGGTCACGACCGGACGCGAAGAAACAGACGGCGGAGAGGAATGAGCTGAAAGGGGAACTGCTCATTCTTCTATCCGACCTCACAGAAAAGGAAGAAGAAGGAGAGTTAGTTGAGGAGATATGCCCTAGTGTTTCAAGTGCGAATATAGTAGGCCGATCAACAACGACGACTCCCACTTGACAAATGGAGTGGATGACACCTATAGAACCCAGACGGAGAGAAGAGCCTATTCAAGAACGATGCCAGCACATCGAGAAGTGGGGCTTAAAATTTGCAGGGGAGCGCTGCGGATCTTCTCTTAATTCCTTCTTGGAGCGTGTGGAGAAATTAAGGGAAGCAAGGGGGTTATCTTTTACTCATCTTTTCAGGTCAGCGGTGGAACTCTTCAAGTGGAAGGCACTCATTTGGTTTACGGCGAATAGGAGATTGGTAGGGTCTTGGGAAGAATTGGTCTTGGAGTTGAAGTTAAAGTTCCTCCCACCAAATTATTGTGACTTGCGCTTGGAGAAAATTAGGCGACGTACCCAAGGGAAGGAAGAATCTATAGGTGTTTTTGTGGCCATCATGGAGAACATGTTTGGCAGCCTCTCTGAGCCCTTATCAGAGAGTCGAAAGTCGAGGATGGTACAGAGGAACCTGGCACCATTCTACCAAACACAGCTAGGCCTGACGGATCCGAAATCCATCAAGGACCTTGTTGCGTTTGGTTAGAAGGCGCGAAACAGTTCGAGCAAATGTGAAGGTATAGAGGTTGCAGGTTGTTTGTCTTTGCCGATAGTAGTGCAGCGGAAATCGATCCTACTGGAATGCCTGGTAATTCCAAATGTGTGGAATTTTTCGAACCAGGCAGAAGTGGCATCCATTTCAGCAATCTAAGAACGGACAGATTTAGATGAAGACCAAGATAGGGAATTAAGCAGATTTTTCAAAACATGCCAGAAGGATTAGGATGCACACACTTTGTGGAGCATAAGCCTAGGACGACGTCTAAGTCGATTAAGTAGAGTTACTATACAGTCCGCGTATTGGCAGATTCCCGTTGAGACGAAGTCTCGGCCTTATAGGGCTTTCACCGTACCCAATTGGGGCCTCTTCCAATTTAAACGAATGCCATTGGGGTCAAATAACGCGCCGGCGTCGTGGCAGCGTTTTATCAATTGTGCTTGGAGCCGATCTGAAACTGCACGTGTTTGTATACCTGGATGACATCATAATCGTCACCAACAATTTCTGCCGACACCTGTAAATATTGAAAGAGGTCTTCAAAAGATTGACTGCGGCAGTCCTTAAGGTTAGCGAAGAGAAGTGCAACTTCTGTAGATCGTTGAAGTTTTTAGGATATGTAGTTGATAGGAATGGTCTTCATGTCGACCGAGAGAAGGTCGAGAATATGATTAGGATACCTGCACCAAAGAACGTAAAGGAGGTTAGGAGTTTTGTCGGCAAGGTTTCCTTATATAGGAGATTTCTACCAAACTTTGCAGTTTTGGTATAACCGTTGACCGACCTGTTGAAAAAACTGAGCGAGTTCTTTGAGTAAAGTTCAGTGCTTGATCTACCTCCTGAAAATAAAGTCTGTTTGCCAAATAAAACCATTTTGAACAATACCACTAAGTGCTACACTTTAACAATAAAGCATAGACATAAGCTGGGGTTCATTATCTTGGATATTTTATATCATTAAAGCAGTTTTTGTGAAGTACTAGTTCCAGTGATAAAAAATCCACTATTTTGTTAAATGACTCATTTTTGGTTTTCATTGAGTGATAATTAAATATCTTTATTGAGTGATAATCAGCCGTTAGAGTGCTTAATTGCATCATCAAGTACCACAAATCTTCAAAGATCAAATTGAGGGCTTATTACGCTATCTCTGTCGGTGAGTAAATTCACGTGACTTTCCACCTACACATACATTGACTTTATGCACGGTTCTTTTTTTATGAAAACTACCACCAACTAATCCTACCAAGCTTTACACCTTACTCCAGCTCCCCATCATTTAAAAATCGCACGATATCACAGACATCAAACCAAATAAATAAGATATAACATATCAAACACATAAGCCAGTTATACTAATTTACTCCGAATATTCGAGCCACATACTCTTTTTAAAACCAAAATTATTACACCGCAAAAAATGAAAGATAAAAAAATAAAAATTTAAAAAAACACACGAGTATACAGATATAAAATATACCAGATTAACAAAATAGATTCGTGCAATGAATGATTTTCGAACCTTCCCGCAGATGGTGACTTTGTAACGTGCTTTAGGTGTGAACGTAAAATGCATTATGGATGCACTACTATCTCCGAAAAATGACTACGGCTAAAAAGGAGGAACGGAAAATCCCAGCCTGTAGAAAGGAAATCATGGCACCTTCCATATCAAAAACAACACCAGCTGAAATAACTCCACTTCAGCCAATGTCAAAGAGAATGAGAAGTGTGAGCTCTCCTGAGCCAGCGCAAGATTATGGTAATAGTGCAGCATCAACATCATCAGAAAGTAACCAATGCCTTCTAATATAAATGCGAAATATGCGAAAGGAGATGTCAGAAATAACACATAATTGCAAATTTGTAGCAAACAAGTACGTAGAGATCAGCACATGACTTTAAATAATGAAGCACTTCAGAGATTATTAAATGAAATAAAAGAGCTTAAAGAAAGCAACACAAAAAAAGACCAGCAAAAATTCCAAATGGAGACCAAAATTAATACCTTTGAACAACAATTACTTAAAAATAATATTGAAATAAAAAACATTCCACCTACACAAAATTAAAATCTTGTACAGGCAATAGGCGAAATAACAGATATGACTGATGCATACAGAACCAATAAAAATAACCCAAGCAAAACAACAATAATTGTTTCCTTTGCCAGTCATTCCTTTAAGACTAATTTTATAAAAAAACAAAAGTTGACCGTAATATTTCTCTAAAAAAACTTAGAGAAAATACTTGTAGCGGACAAACTACTGCAACACAAAATGATATATTTGTTAATAATCAACTTACATAAACGAATAAACACCTTCTTTGGCTAGCGAAAGACTAAGACAGAGAGTTCAACTGGAAGTTCGTGTGGGAGCCTACAGGCATAGTACTCGCAAAGAAACACGAAAACGGTGAAACCATTCACATCGGAACTTCTAACGACGTTAATAAGATCTTGAATTAAGACAAACCCAATCGCATGCTTGAATTAGATAAATAAATAAGCATTAAGGTCACTATGGGTGATGAGTACACACAAGTGGATTTCGATTTTAGAGTTACTAGGTGGGGTGTAAAGTAACCTCCTTGGGAATGACAAAAAAAAATTTTTTAAATGTTTTTTTTTATTTTATTCAATATAGCCCTCTTTTAGTTTGAAACACTTATTCCAGCGATTTTCCAACTTCTTGATCCGGTCCGAAAAGTAATTTTCCGGAAGGTTTGCAAAATACTCCTCCGTGACGTCGATTATTTCCTCGCGTGAGCAGAATTTTTTATTGATGAGCCATCTTTTGAGGTTTGGGAAGAGATAATAGTCCGAGGGAGCCAAATCGGGTGAATATGGTGGATGCGACAGCTATTGGAGTCGTAAGTCATTGATTTCAGCCGTGGTTGCGATGCTCTTATGCGCCGGCGCATTGTCTTGCAAAAACAAAATTTCTTTTCGCTTCATGTGAGGCCGGTTTGCAGCGATTTCGGCCTTCAATCTCTCCAATAATGCCCAGAAATACTCACTGTTGGTGGTTTTTCCCTTTTTCGAGGTAGTGCACGAAGAGTATGCCATGACAATCCCAGTAAACCGATGCTATAACCTTTCCGACCCATTGAGCCTCCGGGTACTCATTCTGTTCTATGGTGTGTAATAGTGGATCCAGGTTTCATCAACAGTTACCAATCGATGCCACTTTTCACCCCACCTAGTATACATGGTATCACCGGCATTGAAAGACAGTTTTTACAAAAATGAACTTTTGTTGTATAAGTTTTATTATAAGATCTACAGGGTGAGTTTTTTAACTTGAGACACCGAAATTACTCGAAAAATACGCGATATCGCGAAAAATGTTTCAAACAAAAGTCACAAGGTTCTGAAGGGGACATAAGATGATGAGGACGAGTTTGACCTTGAGACCCATTTTCAAGGTCAAACGAAGGACACTTTTGATTTTTCAAATGATAATTCCTGATTTTCATTGCTCAGTCGTATTCCTCAATGGGGCACACGACTTCGTCTCAAAGGTCTTATTCATTCAGTACTAGATACCACTGCACTGGCACGCCTAAATCATTAATCGGTTTCCAACGTTGTAGGGTGTTAGAAGTTCGATATTTGTTTTGAGAAACTGATTATTATTAGTAACGTTTTCCAGATTAAAAATGCAGGCTATTTCAATTCAAGAGAAAATTGAAATGATATTGATTTATGGAGAAAGTGGAAGAAACATCGATGGTGCTGTTGCTCTTTACGCCAAACGTTTTCCAGACCAGATACGATCGCGCGCTTCCTCTTATCGGGTCATCCAACAATTCACTGGTGAAGGAAGTGTGCAACCAAAGAAAAGGAATCGGTCAGATAGGGTGGCTGTTGAGGACAATGAAATAGCAGTGTTAGCTGCCGTTGCACACGATCCTCACATTAGCACTCGTCAAATAAGTCGTGAATCAGGAATTTCTCAACGATTGTCTGTAAGATATTACATCGGCATATATACCATCCTTATCATGTTTCAATGCATCAAGAACTTTCTAGTGAGGATTTTCGCAACCGGGTTTCCTTATGTCAATGGGCACTTCAGCAAAGTGAACGATACCCCCTTTTCTTCGCCAAGGTTTTATGCTCCGATGAGTCGACTTTCACCAATCACGGTACGGTCAATCGACATAATATGCATTACTGGGCTACCGAAAACCCTTTTTGGTTGCGACAAGTTGAACGCCAGCACCTTCATTGAAGGCAACTTGAATGGCGAAAAGTATGCAAACTTCTTGCGGGACCATCTTCCAGTATTACTAGAAGAACTGCCATTGGAGTTGCGACAAACAATGTGGTTTCAACATGATGGTTGTCCAGCCCATTATTCCCAAGTAGCCCGGGGCGTATTTAACAATGTTTACCATCAACGACGGATCGGACGTGGGGGTCCGAGGGTAATGGCCTGCTAGATTACCTGATCTTACGTCACTTGATGTCTTCTTGTGGGGCTACTAAAGTGAGGTTTACAGAAAAAACCAACAACACGTGATTACATGAAAAGACGAATAACTGTAGCTTACCAGAAGATAACGCCAGAAATACTTCTCAGTTCTGTTGGTTCATTTAGAGCGCGGATAGACAAGTGTATTGAAGTGAATGGTCACATTTTCGAGCATTTGTTGAAATAGTATCGGGAAATAAACGCCGAAATGGGAAGAATTCAATGATTCAACAGTGGAAAGCAAGGGGACCCACTCTAATTAATCACCCCGAAGGGAACAAAATACTGCTACGTCCAAGTCGTTGTTTCTCGGTTATTCTAAACGCAGTATGTAAAAACAAATGACAGGCCTACGAGCAATACGACTGAGCAATGATAATCAGGAATTATCATTTGAAAAATCAAAAGTGACCTTCATTTGACGCTGAAAATGGGTCTCAAGGTCAAACTCGTGGTCACCATCTTATGTCCCCTTGTGACTTTTGTCTGAAACATTTTTCGCGATATTTCGTACTTTTCGAGTAATTTTTATGTCTTCAAGTTTTATGGCGCCCTCTGACAGGAAAAGAACGCATTTTTGAAAAAAGTGTTTCATGTAAAAGAATTGTAATTTTTTAAGGCAGATTACGAATATGTCAAAAATAGGGGATCCAATTAAAAAATCAAAAGTGACCTTCGTTGGACCTTGAAAATGGGGCTCAAGGTCAAACTCGTGGTCACCATCTTATGTCCCCTTCAGAACCTTGTGACTTTTGTCTGAAACATTTTTCGCGATATCGCGTATTTTTCGAGTAATTTGGATGTTTCAAGTTAAAAAACTCACCCTGTTTAAGAAAAACATGGGATAACTTTATGGCTGAAATCAATGTTAAACCAATGTTATCAACCACCTGCAGATAAGCATTTTGCTTTACGGGTAAAATAAAAACTGTATATAGATATTAAGTACATGAATAAAGTTCTTAATCTAAAACAAAAAAAAAGAGAGGGGGTTCATTTGGTGAGAGGAGTGCGATGGGAGTTTCCAGACATCAAAAGAGTGCTTGGTGACTGCCCCGATCTTGACAGGTCCAGATTTTGAGCCGCTGTTTGTGGTGCGAACCGACGCATCGGACTTTGGAGTCGGCGCAGTGCTCACTCAGACATTTGAAGATGGAGAAAAGGTTGTTTGTTACCTGAGTAGGTCGTTAAATAGAAACGAGAAAAACTATTCAACCACGGGAAAGGAGTGCTTAGTCGTACTGTTGGCTAATGAGAAGTTGCGACCGTATATTGAGGGTGTTCGATTTGCGGTTGTGACGAATCATTACTTGCTGGTTTGGCTAAGTAATCTCAAGGATCCATGTGGTAGGTTAGCTAGGTGGGCGGTTAGATTAAAGCAGTTCGACTTCGAAATTGTTTATCGAAAAGGCAAGGGTGGTTCCGGATATGCTCCCTAGGAATGTTGAAGCGGTAGCAGAACTGGAAGAGCATATCCCAAATCCATGGATCGCCAAGACGATCAACAAGGTCGAGTCGAACCCGCTGTACTATCTGGATTGGAGAGTAGAACAGTAAACTTTGTTTAAATTCGTTAAAGTAAAATACGTGATTGTGTATGACGATAGTTCAGAATGGAAGAAAGTTGTTTTAGAATGGAAGAAAGTTGTTTCAAAGTAAGATAGGAGTAGGATATTTAAAGAATGTGATGACAATCAGTTAGCAGGGCATATGGGTGTTAGGAAGACATATGCAAGAGTAGGGTCTAGGTATTTCTGGTCGAAGATGAGGTCAGATATAACTAGGTATGTTAGGAATTTTAAAACGTACCAGAATGTAAAGCCGGTGAATGACAAACCAGCTGGTTTGATGGTGGAGAGGGAAGGGATTTCAAATCGCTGGGAGATGATCTGCTTGGACTTGGTTGGTCCACTCCCAAAGTCGAGTAGGGGCTTCCTCTATATCTTCACCGTGGTTGATTATTTCACCAAATTTCCCCTGTTGTTTCCCCTTAGGTCTGCTCTGCTTCCTCAGTTTTTTCGGCGTATCCCGTAGAATCGTCTGTGACAACGGCCCTCAGTTCCAAAGCAAGGAACTGAAAAATCTCCGCGACTCGTATGGATCGAGTCTGAACTTTACCACGCATTACCACCCGCAAGCAAGTCCAGCTGAGCGGATAAACCAAATTATAAAGTCTACCCTTAGAGCCTCTCTCAATTGGTGAATGTTGCCTGTTGCATCCGCACCTCCTAACACGACGTGTTAGGTGTCTGCCCTTATTACGCGAACTTTGGACAAGCCATGATCACGGATATCAAGAGTAGGGAACCAACTCGGCAAGAAGAAGGTCTGGGCTTAGGAGATAGGGAATTAGGCTTAGAAGATAGGGAAATGGGGTCAATAGATAGGGTATTAGGTTCATCTAATAGGGCGACTGACATGACTGAGCTAGGGACACGATTTAAAAAGCTTAAGGAAGACATAAGTAGGAAGCTGGCGACCGCGACTATAAAGGCTTCTAAGACATCCAACCTTAGACGACGCGACGTCTACCAAACGAGGTCGATCTCCGATGCGTAGTAGTTTACGCAGCAAGACTAGCCA
This sequence comes from Volucella inflata, assembly GCA_928272305.1. Classification (NCBI taxonomy): domain Eukaryota; kingdom Metazoa; phylum Arthropoda; class Insecta; order Diptera; family Syrphidae; genus Volucella; species Volucella inflata. The sequence goes on from OV743717.1 coordinate 40,831,068, forward strand.
AATACGTCGGACTTTTCACCATCCGGAGAAAGGTCTCACCATGAACCTACGAGTTAGAGGCTGCCACAGCGATACGAGATCGCAGGATCGATGTAAAAATGAATGCCACCCGTAGTATAGATATTAGTCTCCCCTCTGTGTTGTTTACCTTCTCTTTTTGTATTGGCTTTGGCCACTTTTACTATTGGGATCTGGCCCGTAGGCAGAAATGTGAGAGCACATTTATCAGGAGGTAAGGTAGGGGTTTGTTGCGTGCAAATCACGCCCCAAAAAACCTCAACTCCCTTTGGTCCTTTTGTCGTCTGTTCTCTCCCTTGCCCTCCTGCCTTTTCTTGTATTGTCCACGTTCTTTTCTTCCCGTCATTCTCTGGATGCCATGGTACAGATAGGATTCACTGGATCCTTTGGATCCAGTTCCCTCGCTCTACCTACCTACACCGGATAGAGCCAGGCGGACGGCCTGGAGACTCTTGCAGACGGACGGACTGCCCCCTTGATGCCCTTTACCGATGCCCCGAGATGTCAATACCACCAACAAGGGCCGAGAGCCCACCCTAAATTACATTGTTTGCCTAGTAACTTAATATTTGTAAAACATCCAAAACCCCCAAATTAGAAAAAAAAGGCCCACAATTCCTCACGATCGTCACCCCTATTTTCTCGTCTGCAAGGAGACTTACGGCCCCCTTAAATATAGTTTAGGGAAAATTTTCCTCTCTACTTCGTGGTTAGTAGTTGAGCTCCCATTAATTGTCCCCCAAAAGTGTCCAGAGTCCGAGGGTGTTATATGGACCCAAGCAGTCACTCGACAGACAAAACAAACAAAACACGACAAACTTTACAAAACATCGACTGGTGTGATTGGGTGATTCCGCAAGGAGAAGCTGTCGGAGCCCTGGAAGTTGCCCTGGCAGCTGAAATAGTGGAACTGCGTATGAATATGTGTGTGTGTGTGTGTGTGTGATATATTGAGATATGTGAGATGTGTGAAATGTGTGAAATGTGTGAGATGTGTGAGATGTGTGAGATGTGTGAGATGTGTGAGATGTGTGAGATGTGTGAGATGTGTGAGATGTGTAAGATGTGTGAGTGGGAACTAGCCGTAATGCGCGGCATTCGCGACCCCATGGACCCCAAGTGAGTCATCTTAGAAATCTACTGAGTGATCGTACGGAATCGTGCGCCTTCAGTAAACGGTTTCCTTAAATTCGTTGATAACTTTCTGTTGTGAGCAACTCCTTTGGTGCCACAAATTACATTTGCGTAAAGATTGGTTAAATATATTGTGCACGGCTTTGTCATTCCTCTTGTTTAAAAAGAATAATATACATTTTAATTCCTCATCAAGGAAACAGTAACCTCTTTTGTTTTGATTGTGTTTTCCCAATTTCATTTGAAAATTGTGTGGCGTCCACTTTCTATTGTTTACTATCGTTTTTTTTTCGAACCATGCCCTTGCTGAGCAGCCATCTTGAACCAGCTGCTTGTTGCAATTCCGGTTTTTTTTTGCGATCCTCTTTTGGGCTCCCATCCTGTTCTTCGCATTCCTCTTCATTCGCTTACCAACCACCATCCGTGTGGTTGCTGGTTATTTAGATCTCTCTTCGTTTTAATTTTTTCCTAAGTTTAATTTGGTTGCCGGTAGTCCGGCACCGTTGTTATTGTAATTTGTAAAGTTAAATTCGCAGAATTTGCAACAATGTTGGTACTTTTGCTCCCACCACTCTTGCCACTTCCTCTGCCTTCGCCGCTTCCAAGTACAATCGAGTTCAGCATATTCTTCTTCTTCGACTTTTCTCTCATTATACGACACTTCAGAGAAGGATTAGAAAAACTTAAACAGATGAGCATGACTCGATTGAAGAGCTGCTGCTGTCTCTCGCATTTCTTCTCTGCACCTTTCGTGTGTAGCATTTGTCAATTCCGTCATCAGAATTCCACAAACAAGGTAGGAGACACCAATTAATTCAATGCAGTTGTTTAGTTGGTGTTGTTGCTGCCAATTGAGTTTATTTTCGAGCATTTCAACTTTGGTCTTTAGCTCATCATTTTCTGCGCGCAACGTGTTCAAAAAATGAAGAAACTGATTATTTATTTCTTCAAGACTAGTGGGTTTTTGGTTGCCGCTTTTATGCGCTCTTTAAGCTGAAGAATTCTGCTTGTTGCTGCTGCTGAAGTCTTTTTATGTACAGGCATGTACAGCGATTTGCGTCTAAGCTCTGAACATTTATCATACCGAAAAGACAATGCTTGTTTTAAAATACTCGACATCTTGTTGCAAGATATTAACGCAAGAGGCATGAAAAAAATGTTTGCAATCACCACACGATATTTTCCATACGGGAATCCTATCGATTTTCTCAGCACAAACTTGGCAATTCATGATTGAAAATCGAAAAGGTTTCAATGAGATGTATACTCCATGACACTCACACACACAATATCCACGTTTCGTTCCTTATTTGAGCCAACAGTTCGTCCCCCATTGCTGTCGTCCTAGAATCAGTATCATGGACTTCTATTTTTTCTTGAACCGTTGCAGTATCATCAACACTTACTTGTCTCGCCGCATCAGTATCGTCATCGAAACCCGAATCTTCGATTTCTTTTATGTTCTTCAGATCATTATATATTCCATTCTTTATATTTTTTGTGTAGGCTTGAGTGTGATGAATTCTTTGCGTTTTTGTACTTGTTTTATTTCTCTTTGCATATTAATTATCTTTGTCAGGTTTTGAAAACTTTTACTTGGCTTTTGGGGCTTTCCTTTTGAATAACTTAAGGGTCTTTATGCTCTTCAACATTTTGTTTTACATCAATTTCAAATGCATTCGTTTCCAGCCTACTACGAAATGTTTCAAATGATTCTGGCACACTATACAAAAGGAAATTCGCAAGAAGCCTAGCACCCACAGTAACTTCAATTTCCTTGTCTGCTTAAGGAACTCAAAAATTCGTTTAAGTGATTACGCACTTTTTCGCCCCTTTTCATCCTTGAAAGTGCCACTTTCTTAAGTAGGGCGGCTTTCCTTCCTGATCCTTTTGATTGGTGTGTGCATTTCTCAAATTTGTCTCGATGTCTCCTTCATGAGTCCTAGCTCCGATGGGCTCATGGCTAGGGTGATATCCGCGCTTGTACATAATTTAGTCAACAGTTTCTTCTCATTTTGGTTGTGAATCCGAGTCGAGCTTTTCCATTACGAGATATATAATAAGAGCATTAGCAAATTTGTGATAATAACCGAGCGAAAGCATCGAGTTTAAACGCGCATTTGTGGTGTTAATAATTTATGTAAATTTTCCAACGATTAATCTTTATGTACCAACCTATTGATAAATTCGGGAAATTCTGCATATTTTCCATCGAATTTTGGAAGTTTTATCTCACGTCTTAATCTTGATGTTGAAGCTGCAAATGTAACTGTGTTGGGCATCCTGACTCACCTGCCGAAGTACGCCGTTTTGGCATTTACATCATTATGCTTGACTTAGCACTTACGAGTACATATAACTCCTCTTCTTCGCCAATGATAGTGACATTTGCACTTTTATCTGACTCTAAAGCAATTTTGTCTATACCTGCTTGCACCGAAAGAATCTGCTTAAAATAAAATTCTAAGGTCCCTAGTCCACAATCTAATTCTTCTGGAGGCAGAGCTGATTCCTTTTTGGGATCATGCTACCTTTGTTGCTACCCTTTGTTATAGCTCTCGAAGATTTCAACTCTATTATCCTGTGACTGACGTTTAATGTTATACTCTCCTCAGCAAACTCTTCGCGTTCATCTTCCGAGTTCATATTTTATCTTGAATGTTATTGGTTACTTTATGCTATTGTCAAAACAAGAAACCTTTTTCTAAGCAATTTTGATTTTCGTCCGCGCTGATAAACTTTTATTCTGAACAGCTTTTGATTACGGATTTAAAAGAGATCGTTTTCGCCCGCACTTTTACTACTTATGTTTCGCACAGCCTTCTGCAAAGGTTCGGGATGAACATTTGGGTGTAAGGGAGATGGTTTTCGCCCGCTCTTTTATTATAAAACTACGCTTTCATCAATGATTCATCGTCCAACTTTTAATCGGTCTTCAACGCGATTTAATGCACTTAATTCTGCGAATCGATATTTTGCAGGATGGACTTTAATCGCGACTCATGATATTAACTTTTTATAAAAAAAAATGAAAACTTAGTCACGGCGCTAGTTCACTAGGACTTACAAACTTATGTTTACCATAAGCCCTTAAGTATCACTTAAAGCTTTGCACCAAACGTAAACTCAAACATGAAACATGAAATCGTAAAGTTGAACATAAATTAAGTGGAAGTCAAGAATCGTGAAGATTATTAGAATAATATTATTACAGAATTCAATAAAAATGAATTTTAAACTGGCGGATTTGATTGAAGATGACGTGGAAGTTCTTTGAAATTTTAGAAGTTGGGTTTTCTCGTCAAATTTGCGATAGAAACAATTATTTTTACCCTTTTGATACGCTATCTTGTTTCAAAAGATTTCGTGGAACAAAAGAAATAACAATAGTTATTTTCAATAAAATAGAGTGCTCTTCTGAGGAGTGCCGTTCGGGCTCGGCGATAAACCGAAGGCTCCGCTCAGATGTGACAAAAATGACAACATTATCAGCACAAATGGGTGTCAAGAAGCTAGGCCATGGCCCATACCGGGCTGCTAGCGCTACAGTGTTTTTTTTTTTGTTTTTTTTTTTTTGAGTGCTATGCAGGTAACAGTTATGCCCGGATTACTACTATATATATTAAAATTAAAACTTACATTTTCCCTTCCCAGGGACAATCCTATCGCTCCGATTAATAAATTTTTAGTTGCGTTGCGTTTTCTTGCAACCGGTAATCATCTGCTGAGTATAGCTGATTTTAGTGGAATGCATGTCTCAACAGTTTGAAGGATAGTTTGGAGAGTTTCCAGGGCAATAGCTAAGCTTGGAAACAACTTTATACAGTTTTATGAAACTGAAGCTGAAATAAGAAAGAAAGAGTGCGCTAAGTATCACATAAATTTAAGTATATTATACTAGTATGTTATACTTAGTTATGTATTAGATTTACGTTTCATATCATCAAACGGGTCTTAGCCTATTCGTATACGACCAACAATTTTTTTATGTTACGCTTTTGCTTCCAATGAAGCGCTCTCTACACAAAATAAATTGAGACCAATGTCCCGGGTTTCGGTACCAAAATGTAAGGACTCAAGACCCCCGAAATATAAATATAAAACGATCTTAGGAATGAAATCAGCTTTTAATATTTCACAATCTATCTCGTTTTAAGGCTAAGTGAACACTACTAGTTATTTTGTAAAAATGTACAGCTTAGAAATCGTGTTGGCGGTTTCCGCTGCACAATTTCATTTGTACGAGTATGATTATAAGTGTATTTTTTCACCGGAACATGTTTTATTATTGTATGTACAAAGTAAATGAATTTCAATATATGAACATATACAGTCTGTTCGAAAAGTTACCATAGTTCGCTATGCTATGTTTGGGGATAAATACTGTAGTATATTGACCTTCTTCTAAGTGCGTGGTATGCAGCTCCAGTTGAAACTTAAGAAAGAGTTTTTGTAATAAACTGTTGATTCTGCTGGTTTCCGATGCACTCATAGCGGTGCAAGTTTGCCTTGCACCACGTTAAGGAGAGATGTCATTCTTGCATGCAAAATCAGGGTTATGTACTCTGTAGGGTTTGCTGTCACCTCTACGTCGTACGGCACCTTATAGAATCGCTGATTAAGACCGCAGGTTGGCTGTTGGCTTTTGAGGATGAGCCTGGTCTGACCAAAACGGTACTAGACCCTTCGAACCTACGAGCCCTTGATATTTGTTGCAAAGACCTTGGTTTGGCCATCAAGAATTGCCAGTATTCTTTCGCTAGCTTCTTCTGATGATATTTAAAAGATCTTCCCCGTCGACAAGCATCACCTCTAATATGACATACTCGGACTCAGTCTGCGCCAATTTGCCAGATTCCTTCTGTACGTCCGTATTTTATCTGATAGAAGACTTTTGCACAAAGTGCTGGTTTCTGAGACTAAATCACGAAGTAGAGAGAAGTTTTTTTCAGAGTCCTCGATCTCCGTGACAATGCTACTCCCGATTTGCAGATGTCATGGGGGCATCAACAGGGTGCTCTAAAACATTGCTTCTACATGATGATGTGATTGTTGGACATCATTCTTAATTTTATTTTATCTATTGTTAACCGCAGGAAGGTATCTTTAAGTCGGAGCCCACCTATGATCTGAAGTTTGCAAATTAGCAATTAAGCACCCTCTAAGCCATACATTCACTAGCAATTGCTGTTCCACAACTGGATTTGGAATTTTTTTACCGAGATCTACTTCTTCTGTTCCCACTGGGACACGACTTTTCCTTTACCCGGGCTTAGAAACTTTGGAATACTTTGCCATTTGCGTGCAACCATCCGGTCGGAGTTTTGTTTTTTGAATAAGAGTTGTAATGTTAATTTCCCAAATTTACCTGATCCTGTATGTTTACCAAACAAACTATAATCTACGTTACCAATGAAACGGTTATTGTGGTGATCTTAACCTTTCACGGTAATTAAGTATCAAAACTGTGGATAAATTCATTAACTGGACCACAACATACCCTTTGAGATGCATTTAAATCTGTTCCAGTTAAGACAAAAGTTCATTGAGCTAGAGCCAATAGTTTGTTAGATTGTAGTAAACATAAACACCCCAAAACATGTGAATTAAGTGAACTCTTCCAATATCTTCAAAATATATTCATCATCTAGCTTGTTCACAACCAGGCATTTATCGTAGACGCAGGCAAGACCATTAACCCTTTCTTCCCAAATTATTAATGTTTTGGTAAAAAATTCACTTTGATATGTCTAGGGATAATATGTTTTTATTATCATGTTTGTTTGGAGTGATTGACTCCTACTAAAAAAAAAAATTATGCAGTTATCATTAGAATGCCCATATTATCCCTAGACATATCAACAACATTAATAATTTGGGAAGGAAAGGGTTAATATTTACCTGTTCAAATCCGCGACCTAAATTCACGTTCTGACAACACAACACAAGAAGTCGAAGTCGAATGTCAAAATACATCGTTACCAGATAAAAAATACAAAATTATTTCCAATAAACTGGAAGAAAATGATCCTGCCCGATTAAAACGCATGAATTCTTTTAATTTTGATTACGTTTGTAATAGTTGTTTATAAAAATGTATGTGGTAGCCAAATGGCTACCCTGGGAGGGAAAGAGTTAAAGTTAACAGTATCGTAAAGACAGTAAAAATCTCTTCGTAAGTTAGTTAGTTTCCTGAGGGTTCTTCACATTTGTGATGTTATCTAAGGAATTGATAAATGACGCGAATTCCAACCACTTTTATGTGGACTGCCTTAGTTGAAAAAAACAAAAATAGCCAAATAGGACTTGGAGAGAATATAAACTCGTATTTTATAGTGCGTCTTTATCGCACCAGCGAAGTTAACTCCGGTGTAGTAAAATGGTCGAGAGGGTATAACTTTATTTTGGGTTGGTTTTCCCTGAGGTGTCCAATAGATGTTGGCTTGAATTTGACACATCTGTTACAATTTGTAGCTACTGATTTGGCTTCTCTTTCAACTTTTAAAATCCAATATTGTTGTCGAGTTCTATGACACAGGTGCTCATTCATGTTGTGCAAATGCAGTAAGAGTAATATTGTATGTATGTTATTTTTTGGCAATAATATATGGTTTTTTGCACCTGGTGAGATTTTTAAATTCGCTAGGCTTCCCCCAACATGAATCTTACATTTTTTGTTGAAATAAGGAGCTCTTGATTTGATTGGGGACTTATACTCATTTCTCTTGTATTCTTGTACGTAAATTAGCGAGATGCTTCTTGCATCTCCACGATTTCCAATGTCGGACGAATCAAATTGATGAGACTGCTAGATCTGTGAGACTAAGATTAAACCAGCTAAATTTTGTTCTACTTTCACATATTTGCAGCGCTGTGTTTGAGTCGCGGATTGGATTTATAATACTCTTGGCAACATATGTGTACCAAACATTGTAATATAATATCTCCTGCCAGGAGCTCGTCGATATATACGAGTACCTGCATACATTTATTTGATCCATTATAATTCCCGATGCTCTTTTGTGTTTCTTTTGATTTTCGATAATAGAATTTAGGCTCCCAAATGTTTATCCAGCTGAGAACTGGAACGTTCTGTCCTCCAATTTTACAAAAAATTGACCTTTTTTTACGAAGATTGCAACGCCTCCTCCTTGTATGGAGTTGGGTCGATTTCTTTGCATAATTTTATACCTTCTGTGCCTCATTTTGTGTCGAGGCTGCATTTCGCAGTTCGACGCGGCGTGCCCAAACTTTGGCACCGAACACATTGTAATATATTTTCGCGCCTTTTTACTTTTTCCAGGTGTACAATCTGGTAGTCTAGGACTTTAATACTACTTAGACAATTGAAGCTTTTCCCCCTTCGGGGTGAAGGAGAAGAACTCCGTCGTCGAATTTTATTATAGCGCTCCACTGTATTACAGTGGATCGCATGCCTACCTACAGTAAGGGTCTTAATGAAAAAATTGGAGCCTATGGCCGACTTAAACAGTTCAATTGTGTTCTTGAGTTCCATCCTAAATGTATTTATAGGTGGAACCCTTTGTTTTTGCTGTTGTTTCAATAAAATTCATTTTCTTAGTTTTAGTTCTCATTAATGTAGAAAAAAAAAAATACTGTAAGAAACGCCGAAAGACGTGCCCTCATGGGGCCAGTAAGTTAGAATAAGGTAATTTCAGGTAAATTAAGCTAATTTTTTAAGCGTTTATTTGTCTAGCTTGTAAGAATTCCTGAATTTAATTTAATATAAATGCATTAAAAGTGAAATGTGAATGTGGCAGTAAGCCGAGAAAGCCGGTCGTGGTTCGAGTCGCCAAAAAACCACTGTCCATTTTTATTTTTATAAGTGTTTGAAAAGACAATAGAACATTATTGTATAAATGAAAAAGTGTGATCGAATGATGAGTGGCAGTGAGCGGTCCGCTATGTTAAAACCGGCATTAGAGAATGCCTCGAAGTCATCTGATAATCAGGCCGTTAAGCTAGGTCTATCAACAGCAACAACAACAAAAACAGCAACATCGGCAATGACGATAGAGAGAAGGAGGATGTTGAAACCAACTCCGAACTCAGTAAAGCGCCCTTCCCTTTCAATCTCTGCCAAAAAGCTGCCGAGTAGAGCAAGGAAAGAGGCGTCAATAACGATAAAGAGGGCGGCAGCTGGCAAAGATGATTATTTATACGTGTCTGCTGGTCGAGAAGGCCACTATATGGGTAAAAATACCTTTGCATCTCTGGCGGCTTCCGAGTCAGAGGACGAAGAGGAGGAGGTTGAAGCTCTAAACAACAGCATTAAAGAGCTTCAACAAAAAGTGCAGATAATAAAGGCCAAACAAATGGCAAGAAGAGAGCAGGAGCAAAATCAACTGCTCCTTAGCTCTCAGCAACAATAGAATCATGCTCTACAACAACAACAAAAACTACAACAACAAACTACAGCACAAATTCATGCGATCAAAGAAATACATCCAAAACAAAATAGTCAATTTCACAAAAAAAATCAACAACAACAACAATAGCAGCAGCAGAAACACAAGCAGCAACCACAGTAGCAGCAGAAACAAAGAGTTCCTCCTATCAACACATACGATATGGAACTCAAGGAAACTATTGAATTATGTGAGTCGGCCGTAGGCTAAAATTTTTTTGTTAAATGACTTAGCACAGATAGGCATGCGATTCACTGCAATACAATAGAGCGCTACAATAAAATAAAAAATTTATTGGGGGACTCCACGACGGAGTTCTTCTCCTTCACCCCGAAGGGGGAAAAGCTGCAAACAATGCTGCTGAGGGGGATAGAACCATCAACTGATCCGGAGGAGCTCAGAACATTGGACACACCGCAACCTGTCGGGTTTTGTCCCAAATTAAAGTACATAAAAAGAGTCCACCGATTCAATTACAAACACCAGCCGTTACTCCCCAAGTTAACTACACCCAAATAGCGGCAGGTGGAGGGATTACGGCACAGCAAGCGAAGGTTGCTTCTCAGGCCCCAGAGTCTAGAGCACCGGTATCGGCAACTGACATTCTAGCTATCTTGCTCTCTATCCAGGGACAGATGGCTCAGTTTCAACGTCAGATTACTGAACAAACTGGGTGCGTGGATCAAATGTACGCGCTGCTGCTGGGCCTAACGCGATTACAGCCGTAATAAGTACGTACATGGCGGAGCAAACCCTGAAAGTCTTTACAATGCATGTTAATTCACTGATTATGATTGAGCGAAGAGCCACACTGTTCAAGTTGCTTAAAGATCAAGCCCCTGATGTGCTTTTGGTAAGCGAAACTAAGCTAACCAAAAGACACAAAATAAGCCACAGAATGTATAAAATTATGCGAAGAAATCGGCCCAACTCCATAAATGGAGGAGGCGTTGCAATCTTCGTAAGAAAAGGTATAAGTCTTAAAAGAATATACAGTCGTGTAGTGCGTAGGTTTCAGCTGCTGGAAGCATGCATCAGGAATATCCCTCTCCGTAGTGGATTGCGGTTATACATGGTGTCTGTTTATGCCCATAAGGCTACTCAATCCAAACTATTCATCTCAGGGCTCGAAACACTTTTCGATTCAACACCAAACATAGAGATTAGGGAAATATAACACCAAACGCTGGAGGGAACCAACTATTCAATAGTTGGGTCAGCACAGTGTGATGTACCGACTCGGCCTTAAGGCGACGAATTCACCGTCGCTTCCTAGACACGGTTCCTATTTGGCTCTCCTGTTGTTCGACACACGAATACAACTAACAGGTATGAACCAACAAATTGTAACCTGTCATCGCACTTTAGTGTATGACAGTGACCATTGCGGACTTTGTACCGAAATAACCGTTCCGAACGAAAATGCGGAATTGGATGTGTTTGTTCAAAAGCATTCTTACACTATAGTAAGGTGCATTGGACACACTTCTCCAGGACACTGACAAGAGCACTCTCCCCGAATTCGCTCTACCCACCGTACAACACAAATCTGTCAAACAAGGAGATTGACAGGTATTTAAAACTAATGAACGAGACAATCAAACGAACAATGGACAAAATGATACCACGTTATAAATACACTAACAATGAACACTTATTCCGCAATGCAACTACTGACGTACTGCACCGACATAAAAGTAGACTACTGTCAAGACTCAAAACCTTGTACAGACAGTTAACAGACAGACATAACCCAGAGATTATGACATTAAAGTCATCGATTGATGTTATTCAGGCCACGTCTAAACTGGTTTCTGATATCCAATGGAACAAAGCCAGGAACAAGTGGACTGGTGCCTACCTGATTGACTTGAAAAAGGCCTTCGATATCGTATGGTTAGAGGGACTCTTCTACAAGTTGAACAGACTGGGCATTAGTAAACCACTGCTGAATATTCTTTTCAATATGCTCACAGATAGACAATTCATCGTGAAAAACGCCGATGTGACTTCTACTGGTACATTCAGCATCAAAAACGGTCCGCAACAAGGTGCGGTCAATTTGTTGCAAAATTTTCCCGAATGGATGTTAATTCTATCGGCAGTTATCAATATTTACGATGGCCGGGTTGCCGTCAGAACAAAAAAACTACTAAAAAAGAACCAAACACCAGAATCTTATAAAAAAAAACCGAACCACGCGGTTGGTGGTTAAAGCTCCAAGTGGCGATCTGTCACTTGAGATTAAGGGGAAAAATAAAATGCCCTTGGGAAATTTGCAATAGCAGCAAATTGTTTGCTGAACCTGATGGCTGCTCAGCTGGGTTGGGTTCAGGACAAGATTCGCGAAATTTTGAATTTTCGCGGTTTAAAGTAGGTGCCATGCACTTTTTCCGATCGGAAGTGCAAAACCGTATGCTGCAAAGAAATAAGCCGAAAACCACATCAGAAAGAAAAAGAATCGTTTTGGTATACGTTATAAAATGGGTCTTTTTATTAATCGAGGATTGGTTGATAAGCTAACAGCCGAAAGGCGGCGACAACCAAATGTTTTTTTTTTTTGTAAAGATGGTACTGAAGGTACCACTAAATAGCCTGAACCGCTACTTGCGGAGCCCGACACTAAAACGCGATATGTTTTTTTTTTGAAAGAGATTCACCCCTGGGAACACGATATACACAACTTGTTCTAACACAAAAAGGGTACTTATCTTTCTTTCCTAATCTTCTAGAAAGTTCCTTGCATGTAGAACTACCTCCTAGTCTTCCTCTTTCTAGTCCTGAGTTCTTCCTTGTTTCCTCCTCACTGTTTCTTCCGTTTTCCTCTCTAGGCTTCTTCCTTCCTTTTTTTTCCTCTTTTTTTTATAAAAAAAACGATTAAACTTTTTTCTTTTTTTTCCTGTTTTTTTTTGCCAAACTTCTTTTAAACACTTTGATGGTCAACCAAGAAGTGGTTAACCCTATACCATCGATATTGGCTCGTACCGTAGGTCTCACACATACGTCCATTCGTAAAACAGTTCATGCAACGGGCCAATTTTTTGGTCTTTGTGTGCAACACTCTGCAATTTTGCTGGAGTGTGCCACCATGCCTTGGACCTCCGGTGCTTCCATTCTCACTCACACACACCCCTGAAGGTCTCATTCTTATTTCCCACATCTGGGGAAAATTTCCCCAAGATTGGGATTTCCCTTTGGTCCGAGCTAATATTTCCCTTACGATCAATCATTGGGGTTGCATTCAGTCGCAATGCAACCCCAGTCCTTCCAAAAGATAAAAAAAAAAAGGAAAAAGATAATTTGCCAAACAGTATACGGCCTATTCGCATTTATATGTCCTGATCATTATCCATTTCTGATAATGATCGGATGAGGTATCGTGGGGGCGAAACAAGGAACTACTCATGTGACGAGATTATTGGAAGGAGTTCTACCTCTGAGCGCTACCCAATGTAAACTAACCAACGACATCCCGGTGAATCCTTTTGTCTTAAACTTAGTAAGTGCAGAGCATGCAAATGGGGGTCCAGTCTTTACAATTATATTTCTTTTACAATGTTTTATTTGGGTTTCGATGGGCGACCGTCCGTCACCGAATAGGGCGTCAGTAGTTTTGAATCTTCTGGGGTTTGTGGCACGCAGAGGGTTCCAGACTGTCCATCTGGCTCTAGACGTAACGCGCTTTTACTAAAGTGACCGTCCGTCACTACTAAAGAGACTCCTGTCTCTGCCTTCTCGCAGACCTAGTGGTTGTTCCCTCCGACAAGCATAGAAGCAGAAAGACAGAGTTCAAGAACCCACCAATTCTTCCCGCCAATATGCTTCTCCAAGGATACAACGGACATAAAATGAAGGGGTGGGCCAAAACAACGGATTGGGCAGGAAAGAAATGGGTGGAGCGGAGATGCCTTCTTAGGCAAAGGAGACTACCCGATGGGGAAGACGACACCACACAAGGGCAAGAGCCAACAACTTCGGTAAAGGCTCCTAAACATTAATTCGTTGGGCGCGGTTCCTGCGCCTTTCCTCTGGTCGCTTCTATAATGGACCGTCCGTCCTACCTGCGATGGTTGATCCTTCAAGATACTAAGAGGGTGCACCAATGGCTGATGAACCCATGGCTGCCCACCACTCTTCTAGGATTTTGAAGAACCAACGGAAAAGAATGTAAGTGGAAAGACGAAGGAAGGGAAAGAGTAGAACTTGTTGTGGTAAATTTTACCGCAATAAATTCACCAATCCTTCTTAACATTTACACAAGTGATTTGATAGATTCACTTCACCATGCCATAGCGTACGCAGACGAATTAGTCGCGTACAGATCAGGTCCAAAGATTGAGGTTATAAACATTCTTTTGCAACGTGACTTCGATAAAATTAAACAATATGGCGACGACTGGAACTTGAAGATCAACTTTCCGAAGTCGGAAACCATTCTTTTTAGGACGCTTTTGTGTGGGGCCTCTGCGGATAACCCGAAAGAATTGGCGAAAGTTTCAGATCGTGGGACAACACGGGCAGCCACTTGTTTGTCGTAATGTAGTCAGATACCTTGGGATCTGGCTAGATCAATATCTGTATTTTAACAAACATATAGATGTTGCTATGGCCAGAGCCAAAGGTGCTTTTGCCTTTACAAAAAGACTATTTTATAGCAGGCAACTCGATGCGATGGTAAAAGTAATCTGCTACATGGCCCTTATCCGGCCTATGCTTGTATTTGGTTTTACCGTGTGGTTCAATGTGAGAGCAAGTCTCTTGGAAAAGATTTGGGAGAGCTTGCCTTAAGCCCGTATGATACTACATTTTTTCCGCATTTTTAATGCATTAAAACACGCTTATTTGTCAGCATTGCATAAAAGAGACAACACAGTTTCTTAAGAAAAGGAAAGCAACCATTTGCATAACAACAGCACACAAAATAAGTAAGTCGTCATCCATGTTGTGCAATGTGTGTGTGTATATACAATTTAAATGGGAAATGTCAAAAAAAAGCAGCCAGTGGCTGAAAAATGTAGTTTGAGACACATTTTTAATGCATTTTTTTGACATTTTCGCATTTATAAGGTAAGTGCGTATTCACTTACACCAAAAGGAAACTTCCGTATGTAATTTTTCGTACTGCTTTAACTTCATTTTCAGAGCATTAAAAATGCGGAAAAAATGTAGTATCATACGAGCTTTAGGGCTTGTCTTCGCCTATACAGAACACTAAAGTCTGAGTACACAAAATTCTATCCTAATGAGGCCTTGTACAATAGAGCGAACCTAATAACAGTGGACAATTTTGCTATTTAGTTGACGCGAAGGCACATTGCAAGAGCTATGACCTCGTCGAATAACCTGATCTCTGGGGCCTACTACCCCAATTATATGTACCACGAGAGAGTTCGCTTTGATGGCTTTATTCCCCCAGAAGCGTTCCTCTTACTCGATATGAGAGGTCTGATCCAAGAAAGATTAGCGGTGCCGTTAATCTTCCACGTCACTGGAACAGCTGCTGACAGGCGACACAACTACACAGTAGTGCGGAACGTCTCCGGTTCAGTAGGGCGGTAGGGAGTCGTGACATGAGGGATGTTACTCGGCAGCACCAACAATATTGGTGGCCTGTTGAAGGAGCGAAATCTACGTCATCGAATTCCTGTAGCACTAGGTAGCTCCTGCAAGGAGCAGGGTCGGCAACCGAATTTTCTAGCCGCGGCCGACTTACATGGATTTATGTAAAATTAGGATAGTTTTTTTGTATAAAAAAAAATACAAAAAAAATTATAAAACAAGCAAGAAATGGGTAACCTTCGGGTAACTTCTCAAAAAAAAAAAAAACCTAAATGATAAGGTAATTTTAAGTAGCTTTAGTAGCCTAAGTAGATTAAGAATAATGTTAAGGCAGTTTTCAAACTTAATAAAAGATGATAAAAAAAAGTCAATTTACTAAGTTTCTGTAATAAACTTGTTTTCTTAATTTTACCCAGAATAATAATATTATATGAAATGTACGAAACGTCGAAAGACAAATTTTAATTGTTAGGCTTAGAGTGTCCGCATGGGGCCAGTAAATTAGAAGAAGATAATTTTAAGTTAATTGAGCTAATTTTTAAGCGTGTTTTTGTCTAACATGTAAGAATCAATGAAATTTAAAAATAAAAATTGTTACCGCCGTTTCCCCGCACAAGGCGACGTAATAAGGAAGGGGTGCCCGACCACTTGGAGAATGGCCGTGAGTGTTGGTGTTAAAAGGGCGTCACGCGATTCCACTTCCGTCTTACTACCCACATCCAAAACCGCGATTGAATGGGGGATTCGCGTTCCGAAATAACCAACCAAAATTTACTTCTTTCGGTGGGAAAAGAAAACAGAAACAACAAAAAAATAACCAAACCAAGGAATCAGATAACAACAACCGGTATCTACAGACGTTATAACCTTTATTTTCTCCTTACGGTCTATTTCACAAATGTTCTTAAAACTAACTTACGTTTTACTTAAACTACCTTATCTCCAAAATCTTAAGCTAACAATTCAATTCATTTAAAAAAAAATTATGACATTAGTACTCGTAGTTATAGATAAAAAAAAAACATAATAAAAATAAAACAAAGGAAAAAAAAAATTCGGACCCCGGATTCGAACTCGTCTCCTTCGCTTCTGTAACGCGTCGAGCATCAAGGCCAACGAGCCCACGAATATATCGCAATTAAAAGTGTATTTGCCAAAGACACTGGGTTTGAAATTGTATGCTCCATTTTATATATTATTATAATTATAGTGTTAATAAATGGCACTTATCTTTTGGCGCCGAGGGCAGGATCTTACGCCACTCCTTAGATGTTGACTCCGATTTCCCCACAATCACTGCTGCGACACACTTGTCTGAGATATACCACAAAAAAACCAATCTCGAACCACAATTTTTGTTGGCAAATGAATATTTCTGTTTTCGATTTTTTTTTTCTTTCTTTTTTCCAAAAGGGATCTGCACTAAACTATTCTTTCGCGTCGACCTTGCCTTTTTTTCAGTAAATGAATGTATCTTTTTTTTCTTTTAAAAGGAGATCTGCACTAAACTATTTTTTCGCGTCGACCTTGCCTTTTTTTTCAGGAAATGAATGTATCTTTTTTTTTGTTTTTTTTTTTTAAAGGAGATCTGCACCACACTATACTTCCGTTTTCTTTTTTTTTCTAACTCTCTTAAATAGACCCGAACTGCTTGCCTGACACCTTCAAACTGCCTCTTTTCCTATCGTTCCCTACCAAAAATCTCTTCAACCTTTTCCCAATCGCCGGTTCTCGTTAACTTGCACCACCTACCATGATCCGTTTTTTTTTTGTTCAACTGGTTTTCATTTGATCAGACTAAATCTACTGATTTCCACACCCGCCAATCCTTACCAAAGGAATGTCATACGATAGTAAGACATTGGGTCACGCGATGTGAAACTATCGAGAACAAAAAAAAAACTTATTCATACGCGGGGGACTTGAACATGGGTACCGAGAATTTCTTGCCGGGTCTGGTACCCGCTGACCCAAGTCCTTGCTGCTGGCAATGGTGTTGAGAAATCAACAGATAGGGATCTTGGTACCAAGAGCGAAAACCTGCATTCGGAAACCCATAATAAAATACATATAAAATGTTTATCTATTCTAAAATTAACAATAATTGAAAATAGATCGGGTTTGACTATCGGTGTGGCGCTTAAAATGTCAATAAGAGTAATTCCAAATGTTGTTTTCGCTGAGCAGTTAAATACGACGCGAGGATTATAAAATAGCTACCTGATTTTACGACTGCGTGATGTCGAATAAAGTAATGAAATTGTGCAAAACATCCCTTAAAGACTCATGTGGTTCAACAAACGCTTTGCAGTAAATATTTTCACTCAAGTCTTCTTTCTAATGACAGGCACTAGCAACTGCGGTCACTCCAACTGTAAGAAAACGAGGTCGGAAAAAGAATTCCTGGATTTCTCAGATGGCAAATGCGCAACAAAGCCTGGGGCTAACCACTGAAGCGATCCAGGACCGAGCATTATGTAGACGCGTTCTGCGGCCTGCGACATTAGCCAACTCCATAAGCGGAGCAGCAGCGATGCAGTAAAAATGGGAAACTCGTTACGCGTAAGTTCGTAGAACGAGGAAAGGGTTAATAAAAGGATAAGAAGAAGAAGAAGACAGCAATCGTTTTCGTAATAATTGACGAGACTCATTTAAACAAGTTGTATTTTCTTTAAAGAAATACCCACCAAGAATTGTCCATTATTCACAATGTATGAAGCTCCCAGCAGCATGTTAAATTTTTGATTCGATGAAAATACCGGATCGGCCAATTGAATAAATAACGGTATGTCCCAGATCACGGAACCGAGCTCGCAACTTGATTGATAGATAACCTGTATTTGACAATAAAATATGGTAATTTGATTTTTTGACTCAAAGGCGACGGGGGTAGCAAATTGTGCTACGAAGCCATATCCTCCAATTCCACTTATGGGTGGCTTCAATTCATGTTTGGATAGGCCCAGTGTTTGCACAAGTAATGCTGTGAAGAAATTAAATTTTGTTCCTGAATCTAGTTACGGATGGCAAAGATAAGTATAAGGCCTCGTAGAAGTAGCATCTTCCGTTAGGTGCTGGTTCTTTAAATGACGAGAATGAGCCTCTGCAGCCAAACAACTTGCAGCTCTGCTAATAAGCCCTACTTCACGCCTCCCCGTGGCGCCATCTGGGAATCTCACTAGAGATTGCGAAGTGAAGGGGGCAAATGGCGAGTTTCGTGCGCCATAAGTCAGGGTTAGTGTCGGAAAACCAAAACAAGTCCTTATCCGGACTACTCCGACATATTTGGAGCTCAGGCCGGTAAGGATTTCCAGGACTTAGTCAGGGTCTTGGAAAAGAGATGGTGGCAGACGAGCCCTTTATGGGCCAACGGCAGCGCTCCCATCCCAGAACGGGTTACTGGCTTCGGTGTAACCGACCCCTCGTCCTAGGAGCATTAAAAATGGAACTGGTCCTCCAGGTTGGGGGTTGTGCCGCCGGGCTAACTGCCCGGACATTTAAAAAAAAAAATAAGTTACGAAGCATCAACAAGCCTCGGATATGGACGGATCTACTGTTGACAACCCACGCAAACGATTTAAGGACAATGAGCTTCGGACATGCACGTGGAATGTTAGATCCCTTAATATACTACGTGCAGCCGAGCAACTAGTGGAGACCCTAGAATGCTGCAAAGCAGATATAACCGCCATTTAAGAAATGCAATGGGATGGGCCGGACAAAAAGAAGATGAAAAACTGCGATATCTACTACCGCAATTGCCATCAACGGCAAAAGCAGCGCTTATTTTGATGCGGATTTGTTGTCCGCATCAAAGCTAAATTCGCCAACATTAGCCTCATATGCGCGCATGCCCCCACAGAGGAGAAAGATGACGACACAAAGGATGCCTTCTACGAGCTCCTTAACAACACCTACGAGCAATGCCCTAGCTATGACATTAAAATTGTCCTCGGTGATTTTAATGCAAAACTGGGAAGAGAGGGTATCTTTGGTGGATCAATCGAAAAATATAGCCTGCACAACACCACCTCCGATAATGGATTCAGGCTAAACGACTTTGCGGCGGGGCGAAATATTGTCGTGGCTAGCGAGCAGTTCCCACATCTCGACATACACAAGGGGACTTGGAGAACTCCTGATCAATTAGATTGATCACATTGCGATCGACACAAGACACTCCTCCAGTATTATGGATGTCCGTACGTTCCGAGGAGCTAACATCGACTCGGACCATTACCTTGTTGTAGCCAAGGTACGGCTGCGGATATCCCAAACTACGCCAAGACAACCGAATGCTGTGAGAAAATTCGACGTCAGACGGCTACAATCGCAAGAGATCGCCAAGTCCTTTTCCGATCGAGTGTCTCTAAATCTCTTAAGAGGTCCAATGCCGCCAGCATCAAGCATCGAAGACCATTGGAAACACTGCCAAAACGCCATCAGAGATGCCGCTTCTGATGTGCTGGGTTTCACTCGTCCACCACAACGAAACCCATTGTTCGATGATGAATGCCGGCAAGCACGCAATGCGGCACTGCTAAAAAAGACCAGAGCTACTCATGAGCTATATGGGCGGAAGAGGAGAGACGAACACCGGCTTCTCAGGAGGAGGAAGAAAGAGAATGAGAAGCGCGCGATCGAGGAAATTGAGAGATGATACTCCAGGAATGAGGTTCAGAAGTTTTACCAAAAGGTATAAATAACATGCCACGGAAACAAACCCCGAACCGAAGACTGTGGAGATCAACAAGGGAACATCGTAATAGAATCGCAGTCAATGCTGAGGATTTGGAAAGACCATTTCTGCAGACTGTATAACGGCGATGACGGATCAAATACTGCAGTCAGGCAGAATCAACCTTTCAACCTGGACGATGATGACCAACAATTCCGTCCAGCCGACCTGGATGAAGTGAAGATAGCTATATCGAAGCTTAAGTCCAACAAAGCTGCTGGAGCGGATGGCGTGATTGCCGAGCTTTTCAAAGCGGCAGGCGATGACCTGGTAAGGAGCATACACCAACTCATCTGTAAATTATGGTCGGACGAAAGTATGCCCGATGAATGGAACCTCAGCATTGTTTGTCCGATTCTCAAGAAAGGAGACCCTCTGAACTGCGCCAACTACAGAGGCATCAGTCTCCTTAACATCGCATATAAGATGTTATCCTCCGTATTTCGTGAACGCCTGAAGCCGTTCGTCAACAACCTGATAGGTCCATATCAGTGTGGCTTCAGGCCAGGAAAGTCCACCATCGACCAGATATTCATACTATGGCCGAAATATTACATTCGTGTCAGAAGTGGGATAAAACTTATTCTGAGTGCTGTGAAAAAAAAAAAAATATTCCACGCACATTGCTGTAGCTAAGTATACCCCAGCTGAAAATTGAGCTAGAGAAGCGGAATCTCTCCGCAGCTGGAGGGACAAGTGATTTGATTCTACGGCTACAAGAAGCGATCGAAAAAATGCACGAGGCACAATTCGAGAAGGTTGAACAAAATATCGAGAATCTTGCGAAAGAACTAGAGAGAGTAAAGAAACAGAAGGTCCGAGAAAATTCTACAGACTGCCCTAGAAGGAAAGAGATGCAACCGCCTGTTTTCGATGGCCAAACATCGTGGCCAACATATAACAATTATAACAATTTGAAGCAGCTGCCATGACCAACAACTGGGACGACGAAAAAAAGATTGCGCTAACGCTGGCACTGAGAGGAACAGCTGCGGAATTGCTGCAAACCATGTCTGAAGATAAACAACTCAATTACGACGCTTTGATTAAACCCATAGAAATGCGCTTCGGGGATGACCATATGCATACAGAGTCCAACTGCGCAGCAGAGTCCAGCAGTTGCAGGCCGATATCGAACGGTTGGCGCATTTATCTTATCCTAATGCCGGAAAAGACCTTGCAAATGGCTGTAAGAATGGCTGGAAACCGAACCCTTCCTGAGGCCCTAGCATTTGCCCTGACGATGAAAGCTGCCGACCAAGCATCTCAAGGAATTCACCGCGTGAGAGAAGTGACAGCCGTGGAATGCTCCTGCCAACGAGCAGACGTCGTGGAGCGGAACAGTGTGCGTGGAGGACAAGTCCGTTGTTGGAGCTGCAACAAAATAGGACATCTGCAGCATGAGTGCAGGTCTCCACTTAAACAACGCAGTTGTCCACAATGCGCTGCTAGGACACGCAACGAAGAGGCATCTGGCAGGAATGACACCTATCCTGCAAGCAGCGCAACGTCAAGTCAACAGGCGGGAAACGTGTTGTTGCGGTAAATTTTCCTGCAACAAGGTTTACCCTCTTCCCTGTTATTGTCCCTTCGTTCCCTCTTTTCTTTGAGTGGGAAGACCGAGCTCTGGCGGAGGTGGAGGGCAGCCATGGTCCCATCAGCCATTGGCCCACCGACCACAGACCTCGGAAAGAACCCACATAGGTATACGGGCGGTTATCCTCAGAGGAGGACGAGGTGGTTCGGTCGGTGAAGCCCTAAGGACGGTAGGGAGACTCACGACGAACCAGGAGCCCAGGGTGCGACAGGAGGTCCACCAAGATCACCGTTGTCGGAGCCCGTAGGCTAGACGGGAGACTCGCAACGGGCTGCACCAGACAGGACGTCTGAAAGTCATCGACGGGTGGGGACGGACGGTCCTTGTAAGCCAGACACCCCAACACGATGATGACGGGTGGGGGAGGACGATCCCCGGAACTTACACCCCAACGAAAGCCAAGTTATATAAAGGCTTGAGGACTCCCACATCTTGCCATCGATGTGGAGACAAGAAGCATCACATCTCGTAATCGATGTGGATGCTAACGTGAAATGTCTAAGGGGGAAGAGATGACGATCTCTTTTGTAGCTACACCCCCAACGTGGGAGCTACGGAGGAGCGACGGTGTTGTGCAGGCGGACGGCCAAGATAATAAGACACATCCCAACGTCGCATCAACTTTAAAAGTCAGGTTCGATGGGTGAAGGGACGACGACCCCTTTCAAGCCAGCACCCCACCGATGGAGCACCAAGGGAGCAGCAGAGACTGTAGGCGGACGGCCAAGTTACTAGGCAGCCTCCGACGAGGGAATGTACAAACATAAACAAGAACAACAACAGTAACCACAAACAATAACAACAAACAATAACAACAACCAGCGACAACAAATAATAATAATAACAATAATAATAATAACAATAATAATAAACAACAATAATAAACAACAACAACATATAAACAATAACATTAACATAATAACAAAATAAAAATCATAACAAAGTACCAGGCGGGCAGAAGGGCCCACAACATAAACAAACAAACGAAACGAAAACAAAACAAAAATAAAATAAAATACGTAATTATGTAAGGAATGACCCGCTATTGGTCAGTCCCCCCATTCCCCCCAAATCTGAACGCCGATCCACCGGAGTAAGTAGGGAACCGGGGTAATATATCACAGAGACACATATACTTAGCTTTGGTTGGGGCGGCTTAGAGAATGGCTAGACCGGGGTATAATCAGATTAGGATTATACCCACACAACCTTCCTCCTTCGTCCCAACACTCCGATCATACTTTCGTTCTCCTTCGCGTTTGTTGTTGTTTTTCAACTTGGTTCAGTTCGATGGGGGAAAATTAACCGGGGATCAGCAATGAGAGAAACATTGCTTCTCGCAATTTTCAATGTAGTTCCAGTGTCTAGGGAAATAGCTAGGCATAGCTAGGATCCACGAGCTCTCATAAACTCGCTCAGTGGAGTTCCCAGTTATCACTGGAAGCGGGAGAGAACTCAGTGTCTGAGGAGTTTAGAATGAGAGTGTACAATTGGAAACAATTGGAATGTGTGAGAGGCCTAGTTGGACACGGGAGCACACACTAGCAAAGTTTGCTAGTTGTGTAGCTGGAAACCCCGTTGTTGGGTTCACTAGAGCCAAATGAATGTGTGTGTGAGTGAGTGTGAGAATGCGTGTGAGAATCTGTCGAGAGCTTGTGGAAAGGAAAAGATCTGGAAGTCACTTTTGTGACGACCAGCATTAAGCCAGGGTCATCGAGGTTTTTTTGTTTTGCGAAAGTTTTTTTGTTTTGTTGGAAATTGCAGAAGCAATTTTTCTTTATTAGAGAAAAAAAAAGTAGAGTAATTTGGTAAATAAAATCGCGAGTTTTTTTTGGCTTCTGGTGGTAAGGGGAAAGAGAAGTAGGAGAAAGGAAGTCAAGGGATTATCCAGGAGTGTTGGGACGAGGAAAACGGTGCCAGGAAAGGGCACGGGAACCGCCAGGAACTCAAGCTAAGTATTGTGTATTTAACTAGTGCAGTGTAGTGCAGGAAAAAAAAATATAAAACCGCTTTCTATTAAAAAAAAAAAAAAAAAAATTGAAACTCTGGTAGGTCGCGCGTGCGTTTGCATCTCGAGAAAAGACGAGACACGCGACCCGTTAGATTTTGTTTTGTGCGTTCGGGACGGTGAAATAGCGGGTCACTCCGTCGACGAGTGTTCCGTTAATTTCAATCACAATAAATCGTCGGGCTCCAACGGAGCTTTATAACGTGGTAAAACATTGTTTTTGTTTTTTTTCTTTTTTTTTGTTGTGTTTCTTTTCGGGGAAGATTTTACTTTCTTTGTTTCCAGTTCGGTATTTTTTTTTCCTTTTCTCGTCGTTGGAGGTTTCGTGATTCCTATAAAAATCACGTGGCGCTCAACTTCGTGTTTTTTTTTGGTTTTGTGGTTTCCCAGGTTTAGCTGCCTCTTAAAGCGCTACCTGGAGGTCGGACGAACCCAGAAGGTTATTTTGATTCGGGGCAACTGTGTTTGTTGCCGGGAATCAATCCTAACAGTGTAAGAACCAACTTCGAGGGGCAGAAGTTGGTTTCTGGAATTGGCGCCCCCAGGATCAAAATCCAAGTCTCCCAAACAAAACGAAGTAACAAGAGTCTTACAGTGGAAGCCCACATTGGCCAGAATAAATGCTTGGCCACCATTGACACCGGTGCCACCGCTTCCATTATAAGAAGGGATATCGCCCATGATTCATGGCTGCACAATACCAGTAGCTACTGCTTGAAAACAGCAACAGGAGCGACGGCAAAGGTGTATGGAGAAGTTGTTCTTACGATCAATCTGGCAGGACCAACATTCACCCACGTATTCCTAATGGCCGATATATGCGATGAGTGCATCATTGGAGTTGACTTTATGAAGGCGTATAATGTAGTGCTCGACATCGGAACTCAAGTACTTAAGTACAGGAACGTTGAGATTCCGATGGTGTACGGGAATGAGAATGCCGCATGCCTTAGGACAGTAGTCAGCAAAGACGAAACCTTACCACCTTCCGCAGAGACACTTATTTGGGCGAAGTTGGAAGGTGATCTTGGGAGCCATCGGTTCTATTTGATTGAGCCGGACTCTAAAAATCATTGTAAGAATTACGTCGTGGGAAAGATACTCGTTGAGCCGAAAGGCAAAATGGTCCCAGTAAGATTCTTGAATGCTGTCACCATGTTGTCGAAGGAAAATGCTGCTATATCTTTGCCATCAAGTAGCACAGCCGAGTTGAATAGAACTATACTCTAGCAAACCGAGCCGAATCAGGAGCAACGAGCGATGGCAGAGGAACTAATCAACGAATTTGCAGACGTATTTGCCTCGCAGGATGGCGAATATGGCAGCACACATTTGGTACAACACCGAATAGACACTGGAGATGCAAGACCAATACGTCAACCTCCTAGGCGTTTACCGTTAACTAAGCAGACGGAGGTTGCAGAAACTGTTTCGACTATGGAAAAGGAAGGGTTGATTGAAGGCTCTAAGAGTCCGTGGCCATCACCCGTTGTACTGGTCAAGAAGAAAGACGGCACCAATAGATTCTGCGTGGATTACCGTCAGCTTTATAATGTTACCAAGAAGGATAGCTACCCCTTGCCAAGGATTGACGACACACTGGACACACTGTCAGGAGCGCAATGGTTGAGTGACTACTGGCAAGTACAGATCCATCCGGAGGACCGTGAGAAGACAGCCTCCACCGCAGGAAACGGACTTTTTGCAATTCACAGTAATGCCATTCGGATTGAGCGCGTTTGAGCGCCTAATGGAACGCGTTTTGCTGGGACTAACATGGAAAACCTGTTTGGTCTACCTGGACGATGTCATCGTGGTCGGCAAAGCTTTTCAAGAACATCGAGATAACTTAAAGGAAGTGTTCCAAAGATTACGAAGTGCACAGCTAAAGATAAACCCGAAGAAATGTCATCTCTTTAGGCCAGAAGGCAAGTACTTGGGACACATCATCTCATCCGAAGGGATAAGGACAGACCCAGAAAAGATCGAAGCGGTGAAAAATTTTCCAGTCCCAAGAGACAAACACCAACTGAGAAGCTTTCTGGGACTCGCTTACTACTACAGGCGGTTTGTGAAGGATTTTGCTGGAATCGCAAAGAGTTTGCATTAACTAACAGAAAAGGGAAAACAATTCAAATGGTCAAGTGAATGCGAAAGAAGCTTCAAAAGCCTCAAACAACAACTATGTGAGGCCCCTGTACTAGCGCACCCAACTCCAGGAAAAATATTTATTGTGGATGCAGATGCAGATGGAATTGGAGCTGTCCTTTCGCAGATGCATGATGGGCACGAAAAAGTAGTTTCCTACTTTAGTAACGTGATTGAACAGGTTGTTTACAACTGGGTGAGCAGGTTCGGCGTACCGATAGAATTGCACTCGGATCAAGGGCGCAACTTCGAGGTTAAGATTTTCCAATGGGTGTGCGAGGTGTGGGTATCAAAAAGACGAGAACAACACCGCTCCACCCACAATCGGACGTGATGGTAGAACGCTTCAACAGAATTTTGAATGAACACCTATCAAAGGTCGTTGGCGACAAGTAATGCGATTGAGATAGGCAAATTCCAATTTTTCTATTAGCCTATCGGAGTGCAGTACACAACACCACAGGTCACACTCCATCGGAAATCCTTTTGCGTCGAACAGTCCGGTTACCTGATGAATTGATGTTTGGATCACCGCCGTCTGAAGACGACTAAGTCGCAGATCTCAGACGGATTATTAGGGACGTGCACCAAAGAACCAGGGATAAGATCCAGATAGCCAGTGACCGCATGAAAACGAGGTATGATGTCAAGGCGACCACAGCGGGATTCTAGGAAGGAGATCTAGTATGGCTATACAACCCTCATAGACGGAAAGGCGTATCACCCAAATTGCAGCAAGACTGGGAAGGACCATATAAAGTCAATACAGCAAGACAATACCCCCTCTTAAACTTGTTCGTCCCGAACAAACTCTTCGCCATTCTGCCCAATATAGCGATGTATTCGATCCACATGAACCACTTTCATCTTGCCTCTTCCTCGTTGAATGCGATAGACAACATCGTTGATGCGTTTTACGACTTTATATGGTCCTTCCCAGTCTTGCTGTAATTTGGGTGATACGCCTTTCCGTCTTTGGGGGTTATATAGCCACACTAGATCTCCTCCCTGGAATACCGTTGTGGTCGCCTTGACATCATACCTCGTCTTCATGCGGTCACTGGCTATCTGGATCTTATCCCTGGTTCTTCAGACTCTTCAGACGGCGGTGATCCAAACATCAATTCACTAGGTAACCGGACTGTTCGACCGAAAAGGATTTCCGATGGAGTGTGACCTGTGGTGTTGTGTACTGCACTCCGATAGGCTAATAGAAACATTGGAATTTGCCTATCCCAATCGCATTGCTTGTCGCCAACGACCTTTGATAGGTGTTCATTCAAGGTTCTGTTGAAGCGTTCTACCATCCCGTCCGATTGTGGGTGGAGCGGTGTTGTTCTCGCCTTTTTAATCCCCAGTAGCTCGCACACCCCTTGGAAAATCCGAGTGCAATTCCATCGGTACGCCGAATCTGCTCACCCAGTTGTAAACGATCTGCTCAACCACGGTTTTGGCTTCTTGGTTAGGGATAGCAAAAGCCTCAGGCCACTTGCTGAAGTAATCCATAACAACAAGAATGTAGCGATTTCCATTTTCGGTTTCAGGAAACGGTCCTGCAATGTCAACTGCGATTCTCTCGAATGGCGCTCCAACGTTGTATTGCTGCATTCTGCCGTGAGTTTTAACCCTCGGGCCTTTACTGGCGGCGCAGGTGACACACTTTCTGCACCAATTTTCTACATCGTCCTTGGCGTGCACCCAATAAAAACGTTCTCGCACCTTTTCTAACGTCTTATTCACTCCCAAGTGGCCTCCGGATATTCCATCGTGCAGTTCCCTTAGCACGTCACTGACTCTCGACCTTGGCACAACGAGCTGCATCACAAACGACTTTCCATCCGAGCTTTCCCACCTTCGCCTCAAAACACCATCTTGAACATGAAGCGAGTCCCACTGTGCCCAGTATGCCTTTAGTTCGGGACTTTTATTGGATATTTCCTGCCAATCTGGTTTTTCTTCATGTTCTTTGCAGGCGAGAATTGGCTCGATATCCGGATCCTCTTTTTGGGCGTTTCGCATTTCACTTTCATTCCAACCATCAGTGGGCTCAGCTCTTAGTCGTTGAGTGGATACAATCAGATTTGCAAGGTCGCCGGGACAGAGCGTCCGCATTAGAGTGAAGGCTTCCCTTTCGATGCTGTATCTCGTAGTCGTTACTGAATACTGTCCTAAGGCATGCGGCATTCTCATTCCCGAACACCATCGGAATCTCAACGTTCCTGTACTTAAGTACATGAGTTCCGGTGTCAAGCACTACATTATACGCATTCATAAAGTCAAGTCCAATGATGCACTCGTCGCGTATATCGGCCACTAGGAATACGTGGGGGAATGTTAGTCCTGCCAGATTGATCGCAAGAAGAACCTCTCCATACACCTCCGCCGTCGCTCCTGTTACTGTTTCCAGACAGTTGCTACTGGTATTGTGTAGCCATGAATCAGGAGCGATGTCCCTTCTTATAATGGAAGCGGTGGCACCGGTGTCAATGGTGGCCACGCATTTATTCTGGCCAATGTGGGCTTCCACTGTAAAACTCTTGTTACTTCGTTTTGTTTGGGAGACTTGGATTTTGATCTTGGGGGCGTCGATTCCAGAAACCGACTTCTGCTCCTCGAAGTTGGTCCTTACACGTATTCCCGCCTGTTGACTTGATGATGCGCTGCTTGCAGTATAGATGTTTTCCCTGCTACATGCTTCTTTCTTATGCCTCCCAGCAGCGCATTGTGAACAACTGCGTTCTTTAAGTGGAGCCCAGCACTGACGCTGCAGATGTCCTATTTTGTTGCAGTTCCAACAACGGACTTGTCCTCCACGCACACTGTTTCGCTCCACGACGTCTGCTCGTTGGCATGAGCATTTCACGGCTGTCACTTCTCTCACGTGGTGGATTTCTTGAGATGCTTGGTCGGCAGCTTTCATCGTCAGGGAAAATGCTAGGGCCTCAGGAAGGGTTCGTTTTCCAGCCATTCTTACAGCCATTTGCAACTGCCTATCTTCAATCGCTTGGGTAAACGCCTCTACAGCCATTTCGCTGATAATGTCTTCTCCGGCATTAGGATAAGATAAATGCGCCAACCGTTCGATATCGGCCTGCAACTGCTGAAGTGTTTCGCCCCTCTTCTGGACTCTGCTGCGCAGTTGAACTCTGTATACTTGCTGCATATGGTCATCTCCGAAGCGCATTTCTATGACATTAACCAAAGCGTCGTAGTTGTTTATCTTCTGAGATGGTTTGCAGCAATTCCGCAGCTGTACCTCTCAGTGCCAGTGTGAGCGCAATCGACTTTTCTCCGTCGTCCCAGTTGTTGGTCATGGCAGCTGCTTCAAATTGTCTTCTATATATTGGCCATCAAAAACAGGCGGTTGCATCTCTTTCCTTCTAGGGCTGTCTGTAGAAATTTCTCGGACCTTCTGTTTCTTCACTCTCTCTAGTTCTTTAGCAAGATTCTCAATATTGTTTTCAACCTTCCCGAACTGTTCCTCGACTTTCACGAGCTGTTCCTGGAATTCGGTTCCAACCTTTGCGAGTTTTGCCTCGTGCATATTTAATTTTTGATCGATTATTTCGAATTTCGCTTCTAGAGAATTCTTGAACTCTTCAACAGTGTCTTTCTGCGCGGCAACAATGGAATTCTTCTGTTCTTCAAACTTAGAATCCATACTTCTCCTTCGTTCTTCTAAAGAATTCTTCTGTTCCTCAAATTTAGAATTCAATCCAAGGAGTAATTCCATCATAACGGCCATGTCAACTCCTGTGCTCACGTGTTCTTCTTCTACGTCGAACAAAATGGATTTCGGATCTTTTCCATCTTTTTCGATCGCTTCTTGTAGCCGAAGAATCAAATCACTTTTCCCTCCAGCTGCGGAGAGATTCCGCTTCTCTAGCTCACTTTTCAGCTGGGGTATACTTAGCTCCAGCAACGTACGTGCCATTTTTTTTTTATTTATTTATTTAGCAATCGGAAATCGGGAAGAATATAGATCCCGTTTAACCTTTTACAACCAAGAGTTGCGAAGATCAAAGGGAGCCTCCTGACGTGCCAACTCCGAGAAGCTTAAAAAGCTTCTGACAGTAGCACAACTCCATAGAGTCCTCTGCAAGGATCACTCTAATTGCATAAGTTTGCTAATCAAACTAGATGGCACAACCACACGCGACCGCGAAGAAACCCTGAACACCTTACTTCAAGTTCACTTCCTAGCGTCCTTCTACATGGACATGTCTAACGGACAGCCATCTGAGGCTTCACCCTCAAGAAAACTCAGCAGAATTCATAGTTTATCCGGAGAACTCTTCAGCCCGGATAAGGTTGAATGGGATATCAGCTCATTTGAACTATTTAAGGCACCAGATACGGACGATATTTTTCTAGCGTAGTTAGCCTTATTTAGGTCCAGCTACAACTAGGGCTACATACTGCGTACTTGAGAGTGAGGTTACTGTAGTATTTATCCCCAAACCAGGCAACAAGCTAGCGAACTACCTAAATCATACAGTCCTATAAGCTTGACGGCATTTTATTTAAAAGCAATGGAAAGAGTTATTGACGTCCGCATTATAGAAAGGTTAGAAAATAGCTTACCTCTGCACCCATGTCAATACGCGTACCGGAAACAAAAATCTACAGAAGAAGCCTGCTAAAGCTGACTGCAGAAATAAAAAGCTCCTTCCGTAACAAGGAAGATCCACTCTGCGCGTTTCTGGACATAGAGGATGCTTTCGATAATACTGAATGACTCCATATCAAAAGCTTTGCTCTGGAGAGAGATCGATCAACCGACCATAAACTGAATAAAAGCGATGCTAGAAAGCCGGGTAGTCACTACTTCATCAGAACCGATTTCGGCTCAGTATCAGACGTAAGAGGCTGTCCAAAAAGAGGAGTACTCTCCTGTTGTCTCTGCTCAATAATTTAAGCAACCAAGGCTACAAGACAATTGGATATGCCGATGATTTAGTCATTCTCATTAGAGGCAGAAGAGCAAACGAAGTCACTGCACGTGTGCAAAATGCCCTTAAGATAGTCCTAGACTAACGCACCAGGGAGAATTTCTTCATTAATCTAAACAAGGCTATCATAGCTCACTTCACTGCAAGAGGACTAACGCCCCTTCACTTATTTATCAACAAATTCGCTTTAAGCAGCTCATAAAGTATGGTATAAAACAAAGAGCACCCTTGCTCTCTGAAATACCTTGCAGGACTTACAGTGACTGTCCAGCACTACACTGAAACAGACGGAATACATTCTTCTGATATTAGGTTGTCTGTGGAACCCGTATCATATAAAATTTCTATTTCGTCCAAATATAATATTGGGTAGTCCGTTGTTTCTAATCTTTTTGATAGTTGGTTTGTCGTCTTGATTGTTGATTTGTGTCGAAGCCCATAAGTTCTGGTTTTGATTGATAGGATGGTCTTGGCTAACAATTTAAGTGTTGTCTTGACTGAACCGTTTCTATATTGTTGAATTTGTGGGTGGCATTGCTCTTATTGTTAAAGGTAATTCATATTTGGTCTTCAATTGTTGTCGCATTGTTATGATGATTTGGTCTTTGATTGAGGTATCTTGTTGGTTGTTTGGTCCGTTTTTGTCTTATTTTTTCGTTTAGATATTCTGTGTGGCTTAATTAGTGTAACACGGCTTCCATTGTAGTAGGTTTTATGGCACAAGGCACTGTTCTCATGTGAACTGGTAAGCGTGTATGCTATTTGCATATGGTGTGAAGGGAGGAGATATATCTGATATAATAGTGCCGTGTAGGCCATGCTTTTCAGATGTGTTAACAGCGACCTTGTGATTTCATTTAGTAGGGAAGCAAAACACTTTAAGTTGAGGTTAGCGAATATAGACATAATATTTTTATGAACTATTTATACATTGCCGCTTGAAATAAATCTGCACTTAAATAAACACTTTTTCTCTAGTAATTTCCACACTACGAGTATGTTACAGTTATATTTCTAATTCATTTCAACACCCCTATTCATCAAAAATCATTGACCTGGATTAAATACTAAAGTATCATATGATAGTTCATACAAAGTATAATGTTTTCGTCATGCTGACTTACGCTACCATTGATTAAAATAGCGTAAGTTTACGTTCTTTACATCCCTGATCCTGTTCCGAATAAGGTATTATGTAAGTAATGTAACTTACATCCCAATACACTTACAATTACTAACTTGAGTAGGTCTGCTTGGACAACACCAGTACCCAATCTTCTCGATTTCCTATTTTGTTTTCTTCCTTGCGTTTTATTCAAAATAAAGATGGGAATATTATTTCATTCAAATGACTGCCTCGACTGGCTTGGTAGTACTAATGTGAGCTTATATTTTCAGAACATATTTTTTATGGTTTCGGTCCCTATTTCATAGTTTGTTCTTGAGTGCCTGAATCTGTTAAAATTTATCCAGTTATTTTGTATAGAGTCGCTCTATTTTTAATTGTCTTTTACAAGAAGTTGTGATTATGCAAATATGGAATGTCTATTTATCCGTTCAAACTATGCGACTAATCTTATAATTTTGTTGTTTAATTATTTTTTATTATTCTCTTTATTCAACTAAAAACCGCGATATACAAAACATACATTATTTCACTGTCTCAGAAAAAAAGGTATAGTATAAACTTATTAATCCTTAATAAATATAAATGCATTCGTTCATTTTACTTTTAAAAGACCGACGATTTGGCTTAGACTTTCTAGTAGTCTAAAGCCTTTTTTACAGCCGCTAAGCATCGATATTTATTGGGTAGATAAAATGGCTCAAAAACATGAGGAAAAGGTGTATCCCAACCGGCGACTCTTTGCACAGGTGCCTCAAGATGGAGAAAGCATGTGTCTTGAATATACGCGCAGATTTCTGCACCAAATCCTTGTGTAAGCGGCGCTTCATGGGCCACTATTACCCGGCCAGTTTTCTTCACCGACTGCAAAATAATTAAAAAAAAAAGAAAATATATTCATAACGGTAACCGTTAATAACAAATAGTTTTAACAAATATATATATATTGTGTATAAATATATTAAATGAAAAATAATTAAAAAGAAATGAAAGAATAAAATTGAATAAGCCCATGAATAGTAAATGCGAGTATAATGCCGCGAACTCAAAAATATCAGTACCTATGTAAATACAAAAATTGTAAACCCCTTTTATTTTTGATGTCGCCCATTTTTTTGATTAATACTGTCTTACGAGGGCGGGTCAATAAGTCCCGTGCAGAGTCCCCATAGTATTTATCAAGCTAAGCCTTGGTCTCGGTAATGGTTTTTTTTCGCAAGAAATAATGCTTAATAAGCACACGAAATTCACTTTTTTCCATTTTCTCCTCAAATTAGTGAGTAGTCTGATAAAAATAGCTGTCAAACACAAACTAACTGACCCAGCAAGTTTAAATTTTGACAGGAGTCAACTGACAGATGCCTGTTGACAGGAGCAGTGTTGCTGTTTCTGTAAAGAGGTCAGAAATTCAAAAAGTCACGGAATTATTGACCCGCCCTCGTAATTCACAAAAAATAACAGACAAACCGGTCTTTGACTTTTGGGCTGTTTTAGACAGTACTCGAACAGACATAATGTTTTCTTTCTCTTATACAAATTAAATTGCATAAATTGTAAAACAAAAGTCCGTAAATATAACTTTACAAAATTATCAAACATAAATTGGCAGTACACGTCTTATGGGGAAGCTTTCTCAAAGTCAGTATCGTGCCATATTTTTGCACCATACTATATTGAAAGAAACCCCCCATAAAAAGTTTTTGCCTGCCAGTGAATTTCCAATTGCATCTGACCGTAAATCTAACACTTCTTATTCAACGCACACCTGAGTGTGCACTGATTGCCTGTGGCTGCTGCTATTCAAACCCTATTAAATTGATGTTTATTCAGAGCTACCAGTGTCCGTTTGGTAACTCTGTT
Source organism: Volucella inflata (assembly GCA_928272305.1). Taxonomy (NCBI): domain Eukaryota; kingdom Metazoa; phylum Arthropoda; class Insecta; order Diptera; family Syrphidae; genus Volucella; species Volucella inflata. The sequence continues at coordinate 40,864,637 of OV743717.1, forward strand.
CCTTGGGTTTCTGTTCATGACCTATTGGTTTAAGAGCTTTGAAAAAGTTTTTAATGATGAGTGTTATCGTGGAGATCTTGTTTTGATCTTTTGCATTTCTTTTAATGTGTTAATTGTAAGCTGTTTTCTTAAAGGAAAAAGTTTATTTGCGTAGGTTTTCGTAGCGCGTGGTCAGTTTTTTGAAGCTACGTGTATTTTTCTAAATTTGGATTATGATATTGATGAGAAGTTATGTGTTTTTATGTAAATAGTATTTTTGAAAGGTATTATTTATTTTTTTTTTTTTTTTGAGTTTTGTGCAATTTGTGTCTTAAGCCGCGCCTTTTATCTTACCTCTTGGTGGTGTGAAAAAATGTAAATTTGTGTTATTTTAAAATTATTGGAAAGAAAATTTCTATTCTCTATTCCTCTAGATTTTTGTTAAAATGAAATGCTTACTACGGAAACCCTGTAAGAGCTTTTGTTGGAATAGCACCTTATGGGGAACAAAACAGTGCGAATGAGAGACAAGCATCCCTATCTTCCCTGTACTGCCAAATTATGTTGGATAGAGTATAGTAATTTAAAGGTAAGGGAGAAAATGAACATGGACTTGTCTTTCCTTTTCCATGTTTGGTTCGGGCCAAGCACTGGAACTAACGAAAAAACAACGAAATTTAATAGTAAAACCAAAGAAGAAATTGCGATCAAGTGCAAACGGCGGAATATTTTGAAGGCAGATATTTGCAAAATTACGAGATGCGAAAATTTATCAGTTTAAGTGAATACCCTTAATTATTTGAAATTGCATAGATATTAAAACGTTCTAAAGTGTGCTCGTTTATTTCATTACCTGTCAAAACCCTCATTTCCTTACCCTGCCACTAAAAGGTTCTCAGAAGGAGTTAGGTTTGGGGCCTAAAAAAGAGGACGGTAACCCTACACACTATGCCTTCAGATTTTTGCTAATATGAAATGCTTACTACGGAAACCCTGTTAGAGCTTTTGTTGGAATAGCATCTTATGGGAAACAAAAGAGTGCGAATGAGCGAGAAACATCCCTATCTTCCCTATACTGCTAATTTATGTTGGACAGAGTGTAGGTGTAGTAATTTAAAGGTAAGGGAGAAAAGAACATGGACTTTTCTTTCCTTTTCCATGTTTGGTTCGGGACAAGCACTGTAACTAACGAAACACCGAAATTTAATAGTAAAACCAAAGAATAAATTGCGATCAGGCGCAAACGGCGGAATATTTTGAAGGCAGATAAGTAGAACTTTTTTTTGTATTGAGAAATTGATTGTTGTCAATATGTAAACCTCCCAAAAACTACGGAAAAGAAACCAAAATCCATTATAAAAATGTTTTTGTCACTATGGCCTTGGCGTTATCCACAATTTTGATAGTATTATAGACCAGCATTATGTTGCCTTACATCGTCAAAGAAATGCCACTGAAATGGATCCTCCAGACAAAATAAAGAATGGTTTTACGTTAAAAGGATTCTTGTCATAAGCTGAAAATAAGAGTCTCCTTACTTAAATTCCATTGAAAAATTTAAAGATGGGCCGTGAGAAGTGCTGGGAATGGAACGCGTAATTTTGTACATGGTTTTTGATTGACAAGAAGAAGAAGACAAACACGCTATTGTGCATATTTTATGCTATTAAGTTATTAAGTTGTTTTAGTAATAAAGTTCACATTTATTAAAATTCGTATTACTATATGTGGGATTAAGCTTACCAATTCACATACATAACATATACAAGGTGTTCCCTTACCTGTAAAGGGTAATTTGGGAAATGACTCTTGAGTATATTCTAAAAATCGTTCTACAGTAAGGGTCTGCCTCCAAATTTAACATTATTTATCGAGGATTTAAGAAAAGGGTTACTTTGACGTGCCCAGACCCATGTTAACGGATATTGCTCTGTTAATGCTATTAGCCTTTGTAACTGAGTTTAAATAAACTTGATATCTTGTTTCAGTCTTTAAATATCTAATTTCGAAGCTCTACCATATTTCTTGTCCACGCTAATTTTTGATTTTAAAATTACTTTTCTCCAGAATATACGAAATAAACATAACGTTTTACTATTATTGTCTTAAAATAACAATAAAAAAAAATTATTAACAAGTTTGCAAAAAAAAACCCCTAGACTTTATAATATTTGGGAAAACCTGTAAAAGCTAAAAGGGGAGTTTATGATTTTTTTTCCAAGGTTTCTAACAAGAGTTGACAATAAGAGTGGTTTTCAAAAACTTGATATTTTTTCTTATAATAAGGGTATTCACTTAAACTTGTAAAAGCCTCGTAAACCAAGTTAACCCTATAAATTTATCATCGCGTAAATGATCTGCCAAATTTAACATGAAAAATTATTTACGAGAGCCACGTAAATTCCTGCGAAGATTTTGGCTCGGAAAACACCCTCGGAAAATTACACTGCTGCCAAAATCGTGCGGTTGTCAAATTTGATTGAAACTATGGCAGAGGTGGGTGTACAAATTTAAACCAAACAATCTAATAAGTTTTTTCTTTTCACTTACTTTCGGCATTTTTATATGTTTGCGACAATTTCACGACAGTTGCAGAACAGCTGATTCAATAACGCAACTTGTTTCCTATAGGTGTTCATTTGAAATTGCATAGATATTAAAAAGTTCTAGAGTGTGCTTGTTTATTTCACTACCTGGCAAAACCCTCATTTCCTTACCCTGTCGAGTAGTTTTCCAAGGATTTTCCTTTAGAAATTACTAAGGAAATCTTCATCCGCTTTCGATAGAGTCCATACTTCAGCGCCATAAGTAAAAAATATCCACAACAAGCAGAGACACTTCAATACAGCTTCAAAGTCACTTATCCTTACACAAATTTAAACAAAAAAAAATTGCTCATTAGTTGAAGAAGAAAAGAACTATTTGATAAATCCAATTTATTTTCTTGTCCAAAATCCTTTAAGGTAAATACGCTACGCACTATACCTCAAATGCTACTTCTACACTTTCTACCTGTGTACGACAAATTATGTGCCTTTTTCCTAATATGCAATTTCGAAGGCGGTGTAAACCTCACGCGTTAGTGTTAATCAACCCCCATTTTAAAATGTTAGAGCATAGAGAAATGTGGATTGGAAACGAAGGTGCCACCCCATCCATTATTTTTATTTTCTTACTTCTTTTTTTAAGGCGGTTTATTGTTGATTTCACCCAGTTATAAGGGGGAATTGCTACAGGGTGCACTAACAAATTTTAAAGTCAAGATAATTTGATAAAAAAAGAAAATAAATTTTTAAGGCTTTTATTTTTTAAAGTGGTGAAAAGTATTCGTATCAATATAAGGACAGGGTAAACATATGTTCAGGTGTTAAGTGTGTAACGTATCTGCTCAGCAATTTGATGCAGTAATTACGTTTCAGTAACTTTTTATATTTTAATTTTTTTTGTGAGAGCCCTGTAAATATGTGTCTTCATTCCAAATGTACATCCTACATTTTTATCCCTTTCTTACAAATGGTTCCTTATACTTATCAACTTTTCACTATTCTAGATTAAAAGAAGAAAGTGTGTATGGCAAGACCACCAAAAGATGAGCGTATTTCGACGAAGTGTCCCTTCTTATCGTGGATATTCTTTGGCCATAAGGTAGGAATGGGACGATCAAGGTCTGATATAAAGTCTACTTTCGAGATAGGACCTTACTGATCAACTCAATGGGGTGCAAAGAAAAGACAAGATCATCGCGCTGTATGTTGTATCATTATCAATTTTAGAATCGATTTGTATTTGTGTCGGTCTATAATTCCTTTGATTTCGAAGAATGGGTCTATACCTATACAGGTCCATGCCTACGGTTATTTTTTAATTACGCCAAACATTTTTCTATCTGGTCGACTTGTTGTCTTACGTCAGCCTACCATCGACATTTTCACATTCAACGAGTCCCGTTGTCTGATTTTTTTTACCAAATGTGAAATAATTGATATTAAACTGATCAAGGACAATGAGTCAAGATCAAAGACAAAGAGTTTACAAGATTGTATGCGTGACCTGACTTGGATTACAAAGTTGTTTAGATTTTGGGCAGCTGAATTTGGCTAATTTGTTGGTTTTTGTGAATTGATTGTGAATTTCAAAATATACTCCTAAATAATTATTCCATTAATTTCTTTTCAATAGATTTGACTGAAAATGTCGATTTCACAAGGCTGCTTTGGTTTTGCGTACAGCGAAGAAATTGATGGAGTGAAGAAAGTAATCGCCTACACCAAGAAGTTGCAGGGAAATAGCTCCATCTCAAAAGCCAAAGATTGACTAATTGTGGAAAAAATAAAAAAGGTTGTTGTGTAAGTTCTATACAAAATCCTTTTGTCTGAAAACCTTCCTAAAGGGTTTTAAAAGGACAAAATAATTGCCATTTTCAAACCTGGAAAACCAGATGATCTGATAGCTCTCTCTGAGCTAAACTCTCATAGATCTCTTAAGCAGCATCTATATATATCCTAGAGCGTCTCATTAATTTCCGTAATGTTGACATTAACTGTCCACCTAGATCTTTCATTTTAATACTATTAAATTACTTTCATTGAAGTTTTTTGAAAAGTGCAGTTTGTGTAAGCATTGCATAGTTGAAAAACAGCATTCGCGCTTTTCTTGAAAATTTTGATGTTCGTATGAGAGTCTTAAAAGGTGTTCGTAGTTATTTATTTATATCTGATACTTTTCACACATAATTGATAAGAGCCATATTTTTATGAAAAAAATCTAAGCATTTATATCTTTTAATACAAAAAAAAAACATCTAGGCGCGACTTTTGAAGGACCCTTTGTTATAAGTATTTCATTTGAAATTTCAAAATTTCTGATATCTAAAAGACCTTCTCGGGACAATGGCCAGCATTGAGTCTTAGAGAAGCTTATAAAAAAATAGGTCCTCCACCAACAGTTACTCTACGCGGAGCAATCTGGTAAATAAAGCTGTTCCTCTGTCATGGTCAAAGTACTGAATGATATAAGACTAAACTTCGATATTAGATATACATATAACGTCAATTTGTTTACTCAATTTCTCGAAGGTTTTTAATAAAGTCGATCAAAGCAGTAATTAGTTAGTTAGTTAGTAATTAATCAAATGTTTCTTTTCTCACCGATAAATTGATTTTTTTGAGAAACCACTATTTTGTCAAATATTATTATTCTGCTTATTTCTTCTATCAAATACGAAATAATACATTATATTAAGGAATTTTGTTTGTTTTTTTCATATAAGATGACCCAGTCCAGGGATATCGTGTTGACACCGCAAGACTCCCAGAGATCAACTACATACATTTTTACGTTATTTTAAAAGGTCTTTTCAGTAAAAATTATTGTAAAATCGATGTTCTTGGACCTGTATATAATCCCTTAATGTTGCGGGGTAATATGTAGTGTATACACGATCATATATCACAAATACTCTTATAATCTACATGGATTCTCCCTTAAATGGTGTATCGACGCAAGAAATTGTATTTTGTTGCATAACACAATGTGTTTAATTATTGAAGTCCGGTGTATTTATATGACAAACTAAACTTTCCGCGATCAACCAGAATATGTTATTTTATTCCATCCCGGTATCGATTTTTATTTATTCCATCTATTTATTAAGTAATGGAACTGATTACCTATAAATATCGGGTTTTCCAATAGGGACTTGACAACTTTGAATTTAATTTGTGAACGCACTCTTTCACTAATCATCAAACTGTCATTGTTCATTTATTCAGTTAACGCAACATTTTCATCGTGGTAAAGTACACGAACGAGCAACGTCTGCAAATTATAAAATTTTCTACCGAAATTCGGAGTCGGTGACTGCAATTTTAAGAGCGTTAATTCCAGTTTTCGGTCGTAATTCTCGCCCTAGTAGACAGGCAATAACAAGTTTAGTGCAAAAATTTGAGTCTACATATTCATTGTGTGATGTTTCCGTGTCAATGAGACAACGGGTTGGTCAAAGTGTCGAAAATATCGCTGCCGTTCAGGCGTCCGTAGCAAACGATTCAAATCAGTCAATTTCACGGCGTTATCAAGAATTGGGCATCACTCAGAGCACATTATGGCGTATTTTGCGTAGGGATCTTGGTTTACACCCATACAAGATCAAGCTGACTCAAGAATTGAAGCCGATGGACCATTTGAAGCGACGTACGTTCTCCGAGCTCATTTTTGGCTCAATGGGTTCGTCAATAAGCAAAATATGCGTTATTGGTCGGGTGAAAATCCACATGTGCTTCATGAATCACCACTTCATCCACAAAAAATAACTGTTTGGTGCGGTTTGCATGCTGGCGGTATGCCGACCATAACGATCGTCACGTTACTGTGAATGGTCAGCGTTATCGCGCCATGATCACTGATTATTTTTGGCCCGAATAGTTTGTGTTTGACAGCTATTTTTATCAGACTACTCACTAATTTGAGGAGAAAATGGAAAAAAGGGAATTTCGTGTGCTTATTAAGCATTATTTCTTGCGAAAAAAAACCATTACCGAGACCAAGGCTAAGCTTGATAAATACTATGGGGACTCTGCACCATCGATTTCAATGGTAAAAAAGTGGTTTGCTGAATTTCGTTGTTGCCGTACAAGCACTGAAGATACCGAACGTCCTGGACGCCCAGTTGAGGTCTCTACACCCGAAACAATCGAAAAAATTCACGATATGGTGTTGGCCGACCGAAGATTGAAAGTGCGAGAGATTGTGGAAGCCGTAGGGATCTCGCATGGCTCAGTGGTTTCAATTTTGAATGATCACTTGGGCATGAGAAAGCTTTCCGCAAGATGGGTGCCGCGTTTGCTCACAGTCGACCACAAACGCAATCGTGTAACAACTTCACAGGAAGGTTTGGCGTTGTTTAATCGCAATATGGAGGAGTTTTTGCGCCGTTTTGTAACCGTGGACGAAACATGGATCCATCACAACACACCAGAGAACAAACAACAGTCAAAACAGTGGGTTTCTAAGGGTGAATCGGCGCCAAAGAAGGCCAAGGTGGGTTTGTCAGCCAATAAAGTTATGGCGACTGTTTTTTGGGATGCACGCGGGATAATCCACATTGACTACCTTCAAAAGGGAAGAACAATCAATGGGGAATATTATGCCAACTTATTGGACCGATTCAATGACGATTTGAAAAAAAAACGACCTCATTTGGCCAAGAAAAAAGTTCTTTTCCACCAAGACAATGCAAGGGTGCACACATGTGCAGTTGCCATGGCAAAAATCCATGAATTGGGCTATGAATTGCTCCCTCATCCACCCTATTCTCCAGATTTGGCTCCGAGCGACTACTTCTTGTTCCCAAACCTTGGTGGAAAAAGATTTGACTCCAATGATAAAGTCATCTCGCAAACAAAGGCCTATTTTGAGGACCTCGACAAATCATTTTTTTTGGAAGGGATAAAAAAAATTGGAGAAGCGTTGGACAAAGTGTATAGAGCTCAAGGGAGACTACGTTGAAAAATAAAATTACGGACTTATTGACCCGCCCTCGTATCTCAAATGGTTTGCGTTTTATTTAAAAAAAAAAAGTTGTCAAGTCCTTATTGGAAAATCCTTTATAAGAAATATTCACGCATTAAAAAATCTCTTTGAACTTCTTGCTTTTTTCTATTCTGCCACTCAATGACTTAGATAAGAAATTTTACAAAACAGCTTTAAGTTTTTCTTTTGTAATGAAATTCACTTCTATGCAGGTCGTACTTGTATGTGAGATTATAATCTTAATGTACCGTGCTTGGTATTACGTAGTAATAAATTGAAATTTTTTATAATTGCCGCGCGCACAAAGGATTCTGTGTACCCTTAAAATGTTTGCACATAGTGCGGGCGAAATAGGGAGGGAGAAAAGAGAGGTCTTAAATGTCTGAATATTGTAATGGCTAGAAAATTCAGAGCTCGGCAGGGAATTCCATGAGCGAGTTGTTCGGCTTAGGAAAGTATCACGATATTTCAGGGTGCGTCCGAAAGTGGGCTTGAGGGTGTACCGATGAGCATTCGTAGCGAGGCGGGTGTTACGGTTCGAGATTTGAAGGGGCGGAATGCTACTGGCAATTTTTGAGGAGCACTGGTGGTGAAAATAGCGATAGAACAAGGTGAGACACGAGACATTACGTCGGTGGTCGAGGGTGTCAATCGACTGTGTAATATAAGCATCACCTATTAGTTTTATCACACGGTATCTAGTAGGCATAAAGAAGTCTTGCGAGCACCTGACCAGATGTGAGCATTGTACTCCAGTTTTGGGCGGATGAAAGCCTTATATATTGAAGCCAGATCAGAGGGGTGAAATATTTCTTACATCGCTTAAGGAAACCTAGACATTTCGCAGCATTTTTGGCGACTTCGAATATGTGGTCATTCCAACGTAAGTTGACAGACACACATACCGAGAATGGAAAGTTTTTCGGTTTCAACGATGCAAGTGCCATTCATGGATAATGGCTGGGTATTTGAATTTCGCTTAAGCGACAGCAGACAGCATTGTGTTTTGGAAGCATTAAATTTCACTCTGTTGGTAATTCCCCAATTGGTTATGCTGTTTATATCGGAATTTAATGAGCCCAACATACGCTGCCGTTCCCGTTCTACAGCCGAAGAGCAGGGCTGTGATTTCGGGAACGAATATGAAAAGCAGAGAGTACTGTCTTCAGCAAAGGAATAAATTGGATTAGAAGAAGCAGACAAGAGTGCCGGAGACAGAACGGAGCCCTGGGGCACACCAGCATTTATTTTGTGAATATCAGACTTGAAACCATCCAAGACAACTTGAATTGAACGTTCCGAAAGGTAATTTCTAATCCATTGAAGAAGAGTGTCATCGATCCCAAATGCACGCATTTTCAACAAAAGAGCCTGATGCCAAACTCTGTCAAATGCCTTGCCATCAAATCACAAGTGGACTTGTTGCTACGAAAACCGTACTGCCGGTCATTAAGAAGCTTTCAAGATATTTCATGGGCTGAGGATTTATCAGCGTTTCCATGACCTTGGAAGGAAGGGACGTAAGTGCAATGGGTCTGTAAGAGGAGAGAAGAAGATTCGACAAATGCTGTTTTCGATCTGCTCGGTAAAAGTCCTAAAGAGTAGGATTGATGGAAAAGCTTACGCAGTGGTTTTGCCAGCGTTGAAGAACACCTCTTCAGAAGAAGGGGAGATATACCATCTGGGCCAGCGGATTTGTGAATGTTAAGATCTTGCTACTACACGAGGGTGAATTCGTGGATTCGTCCCATTGCAGCAAGCAGATTGGCTTTGTCCAAAGAGCTGACGGCTAGAATGTAATTGTAAATGAGGGTTGGGATAGAGGCTGAGGCAGAATTTCTAATTTTTTTGACGAACGACCAAAAATGTTTACATGTTTGGGACATTGTAGTATTTTTTGCCTCAGTTTTTGGTCGTATAGAAATTTCACACGCTTAAGAAAGGCGTTGCAGTCATTCCTGGCTCGTATGAATTTTTTCCGGTTTTCCTCCGTCGGGTTGGTCTTATAGGACCGAAAAAACAATTCTCTCAACCTGACAGCCTCTTTACCTTTCAATGAGAACATTTTATACCTTTTTAAAAAGCACGTGCCAGTGGTAAAAAGAAGTTCCAAGAAATGCACATTACCATGGCTTACAAAAGAAGTCTTTGATCTCATGAAAGCCCGCGACAGGAGATGGAGACGGTACAAATCTCCTGAAATACATATAGAGTTCAAAGTTGTTCGTAATGCAGTAACCTCATTAATCAGGTCTAATAAAAGGTCATTTTATGCAAACAAGTTTAATGCAGTTAGCTCAAACACAACTTTTGGAAGATTGTGCACTCACTCGGTTTGACATCTGAAAAGCCAGCCCTTTCAAGCCACATAAATTTAGACGAACTTAATGCTAAATTTGTTTCTGCATATGATATACATAATCCGACAAATATATCTGAACCGCAATGCAGTAGCGACGACACTTTCTCCCTACAATGTACCGACGAAATCAGTGCTGGTAAAATGATCTTTGACATTACATCTAACGCAGTTGGATGGGATAATATCGTTCCCAAGTTCATGAAAACCCTGCTTCCAGTCATTCTCACTCATATAACCCATATTTTTAATTCAATACTCACAACTTCAACCTTCCCTGAAAGTTGGAAAATCGCTAAAGTGGTGCCAATTCCGAAATCTCCATCGCGCCCAGAAACTGAATATCGACCAATTGCCATACTTCCATTTCTGAGCAAAGCCTTTGAGACTATCGTTAGTAAACAAGTCAAACATTATTTAAACGATAAACAGCTTATTAAAAACTGTCAGTCGGGTTTCCGTGCTAAGCATAATTGCACCACAGCTTTACTTAAAGTTTGCGAAGATATGCGTGAAGGCTTAGACCACAAAATGCTAGTACTAATGGTGTTTTTAGACTTTTCTAAGGCATTCGATTGTGTTGACCATAAAATACTAGTCATAAAACTTCGGACCCAATTCTTGTTCGACTGGTCTCTATGTAATTTGGTGTCGTCATATCTAAGTAATCGTTCACAGTATGTATGTCATGAGAAAAAGCGTCCATCTTGTCTTTTTATTCCATCAGGTGTTCCCCAAGGATCAGTTTTAGGACCCCTATTCTTTATATGTTATATAAACGACTTAGCCGTGCGTCTTGTGAATTGTAAACGTCATATATATGCAGATGATGTGCAGATTTATTCTGTTTTTCCCAAATCCCAAATTAAGCAAGCGATAATTAATTTAAACGACCAATTAGCAACAATTTATAAGTGGTCATTTGAAAATAAACTCAGTCTTAATCCAACAAAGACTAAAGCAATGATCATTAATGCTAGCCGAGTTAAAGTAGACATTCCTCTTCTTTGTATTAATCGAACTCCAATTGAATATGTTGAAACATTCAAAAAATCTTGGAGATTACACGAGCCAACAATTTACCTGGAGGACTCATATTACAAAAACTGCATCGAAAGTTTACGGAGCCCTTAGGACTTACATCCTGCCTATTCTATTATATGGGTGTGAAATATACTCCGACATGGATAATGAATCTCGGCGAAAGCTGAATGTTGCCTATAATAGCTGTGCGAGATACATATTTGGCATAGGAAGGTATGAACATATCTCTTTCTACTCCCATCAGATAGTAGGTTTGTCAATCGACGAATTGATGAAATAACGAACTGTACTATCACTACACAAAATTTTAACAACAAAACAACCGGAATATCTATTTAAAAAATTAATTTTCCGCGTAATGTTAGAATGTTGTAATTGATCATTCCAAGATGCAAATACTCGTATGTTAATACATCTAGACAATTTTTTGTTAACTGGATTCGCCTTTTGAATAGTTTACCCGTAGATATAAAGAGCACGACGAACAGAACCGCCATTAAGAACAAATTTCTTCATTATGCTAATAATTCGTAATAGGAAAGTAGGCAATTTCCTACCTAGACACAAGTCTTATGTGAACAATGAATTCAATATTAATAATAATAATAAACTAAACCACGGCATTTCCTTTGGACTGACACTACTTATCCGGTGAGGGATAAAGGATCTCATCCCAAAGAGAATAGTGTCTGTGATCATATCAGCAGCAGCAAACATAACGACCAGTTAAAATTCCTAAAGAAGGTGTTAAGACCGCTCTAATTGGCTTTCTCGTATTGCCACACTGTTCTTTTAGGAATTTTTTCTCTAACTGTGTGGTCAAAGTACGAGAATTTAGCTGATATGACACAATAGTCCGAAGAACCTAGAGGTGAAAGCACATCAACAGTGTACTTTTCAGGGTGAGAGGTTAGAAACAAGTCCAGGGTGTTGGCGGTTTGACTACTAACGTCTGGGATTCGCGTGGGCTCATTGAAATTAATCGGTAAACTGTACTGTCACTTGGATTTGGCTAGCAGTGCAATCATCAAATTTGTAGTGAAATGCTTAACTTACCTCCTCGTGGTCGTCTCCGGAAGATTTTATTGGCAAGTACACGCTCACACTGTCGTAGGGCTCATAACCCTAAACGGACCAAAATAAATATTGTAACGAACCAACTAGTGGCCGCGGACATAAATAGATTCACTGTAATATAATATATATAATAGATATCACTTCCACCCAGGAAGTGCGGTGGGATGAGCCCCAGACATAAGGAGGTGAAAAAACCGTGACATAAGTATACTATGGTAAGTGCTATAGGGAAAACAATCAGAGCGGATTTGCGGATTTTCCATATGCGACGAAGTTAGGCAAGAAGTATTGAGTTTAGAAAAACATGAGCAAGCGTCTTATGATAAACCGTATCAAGACTAAACTCGTTAATATAAGCCTAATATGCGCCCATGCCCTAAAGGAAGACAAGGACGACGGCACCAAAGAATGTTTCTTCGAGGTCCTCAACAAGACATATGAGCAATGTCCGAAGTATGAGAAAGGACGTCTTTGGTGAACACTTGGTTACTGCCGTTGCTGTTATACGGCAATGGCAATGGCTGAGTGCATGTAACAACCGATGGATGGCAGGTTGCGAATGACGATTTTGTTGGTTACTGTCTCATATATTGTTGTAAGGGCATAACACCTACAACAATTTGTTTCGGTAAAGCCTCGCTTAGCATCGTCGGTGTTTTTTTTTGTAATGGCTCAGAAATTCAGAGTGTACATAGCAAATATTGTCTAAAAAGTAATCATTTTTCTGCGTACGTCCACGTCTATAAATACAGACCAGCTGTTTTGGCACTGAGTGAAACACAGGTAGACCCCCGCCCACACCTCTCAGATCACTCTGATCTGAAGCTACCTGTCTACGAACTAGTGCCATTATTCTTCTCTCACCGCGGCCACGCCATCTACGTGCGTAGTGATGTAGCTTACCAAACTCCACCACAATGAAGTCCTTGTTCCAATCCGGAATTCAATTTCATGTGGTTAAAATTCCATCTCCGTAAGCAAATTATCCACTACTGGTTTATTTACAGAAGCCCCAAACTAGACAGCAATTCGACCTTTAACGAGTTTGATGCGCTCTCTGACTCTATACAAAGAACTATATCCCTGTATCCTCATATATATTTCAATATACTCAATTCTGGGTGGCTTCGACATTCTGGACAGACAACACCCGAAGGACGGTGTGTTGAGATCTTCGCTGCGGAAAACAACTTGACCCAGCTTGTAAATGAGCCCACGCGAATCCCAGACGTTGATAGTCATACAGCCAACACCCTGGACTTGTTTCTAACCTCTCACCCTACACTGTTGATGTGCTTTCACATCATCGGACCATTGTGTCATATCAGCTAAATTCTCGTACTTTGACCACACAGTTAGAGAAAAAATTCCTAAAAGAACAGTATTGCAATACGAGAAAGCCAATTGGAGCGGACTTAACACCTTCTTTAGGAATTTTAACTGGTCGTTATGTTTCCTCGATAACGACGTGAATGCTGCTGCTGATATGATCACAGACACTATTCTCTTTGGAATGAGATCCTTTATCCCTCACCGGATAAAGAGTATTAGACCAAAGGAAAAGGCATGGTCCGACTCGAGCTGTAAGGCTTCTGTCAGGTTCGAGAGAAATGTTTTTTCGGTACTATAAGACCAACCCCACAGAGGAAAACCGGAAAAAATTCAAACGAACCTGGAATGACTTCAACGCTTTTCTTTAGCGTGTCAAATTTTTATACGACCAAAAACTGAGGCAAAAAATACTACAATGTCCCAAACATGTAAACATTTTTGGTCGTTCGTCAAAAACATTAGAAATTCTGCCTCAGCCTCCATCCCAACGCTCATTCACAATGACATTCCAGCTGTCAGCTCTTTGGACAAAGCCAATCTGCTTGCTGCACACTTTGCGGCCAGCTCAACGCTTGAGTGCGTCGAATCTTCAATGGGACGAATCCACTTTCGCACTCGTGTAGTAGCAAGAGTACTTAAAGATCTTACAAATCCGCTGGTCCAGATGGTACATCTCCCCTTCTTCTGTAGAGCTGTTCTTCAACGCTGGCAAGACCACTGCGTAAGCTTTTCCATCAATCCTACTCTTCAGGATTCTTTCCGAGCAGATGAAAAACAGCATTTGTCCAGCCCATCCCTAAAAAAGGCGAATCTCCTTTTCCTCTCTCCTCTTACAGACCCATTGCACTTACGTCCCTTCCTTCCAAGGTCATGGAAACGCTGATAAATCCTCAGCCCATGAAATATCTCGAAAGCTTCTTAATGACCGGCAGTACGGTTTTCGTAGCAACAGGTCCACATGTGATTCGATGGCATGTCTCACCGAAAAGTGGAATCAAAGTTTACATCAATCTGGCGAAAGTAAGATAGTTGCACTTGATATTTCTAAGGCATTTGACAGAGTTTGGCATCAGGCTCTTTTGTTGAAAATGCGTGCATTCCTTTTGGAACGCTCAATTCAAGTTGTCTTGGATGGTTTCAAGTCTGATATTCACAAAATAAATGGTCGTGTGCCCCAGGGCTCCGTTCTATCTCCGGCACTCTTGTCTGCTACTTGTAATCCAATTTATTCCTTTGCTGAAGACAGTACTCTCTGCTTTTCATATTCGTTCCCGAAATCACAGCCCTGCTCTTCGGCTGTAGAACGGGAACGGCAGCGTATGTTAGGCTCATTAAATTCCGATATAAACAGCATAACCAATTGGGGAATTACCAACAGAGTGAAATTTAATGCTTCCAAAACACAATGCTGTCTGCTGTCGCTTAAGCGAAATTCAAATACCCAGCCATTATCCATGAATGGCACTTGCATCGTTGAAACCGAAAAACTTTCCATTCTCGGTATGTGTGTCAATGTCAACTTACGTTGGAATGACCACATATTCGAAGTCGCCAAAAATGCTGCGAAATGTCTAGGTTTCCTTAAGCGATGTAAGAAATATTTCACCCCCTCTGATCTGGCTTCAATATATAAGGCTTTCATCCGCCCAAAACTGGAGTACAATGCTCACATCTGGTCAGGTGCTCCGAAGACTTCTTTGTGCCTACTAGATACCGTGCGATAAAACTAGTAGATGATGCTTATATTACACAGTCGATTGATACCCTCGACCACCGACGTAATGTCTCCTGTCTCACCTTGTTCTATCGCTATTTTCACCACCAGTGCTCCTCAGAAATTGCCAGTAGCATTCCGCCCCTTCAAATCTCGAACCGTAACACCCGCCTCGCTATGAATGCTCATCAGTACCCTCAAGCCCACTTTCGGACGCACCCTGAAATATCGTGATACTTTCCTAAGCCGAACAACTCGCTCATGGAATTCCCTGTCGAGCTCTGAATTTCCTAGCCATTACAATATTCAGACATTTAAAACCAACGTACATCGGTACCTCTCTTTTCTACCTCCCTAAATTTCCTTCGCCCGCGCTATGTACAAACATTTTAAGGGTACATAATTCCTTTGTGCGCGCGCAAATTATATATAAAAAAAAAAACTTAGAATTTAGGGCATAACCACCTTATTGCAGCCCTGTAGCCAGCGTCACAACAAAGAAAAACAACTGTAGAGGTATTAGTCCCTTCAACTTCGCATGCAAGATCTTATCTGTCATATTGTGTGAACGTCTGAAACCCTTCGTTAGCAACCTAATTTGAAGCTATCAGTGTAGTTTCAGACCGGAAAGTCCACAATCTGCTAATTCTTCATACTTCTGCTGATCCTGCAAAAAGAACTTAAGAAGTTCAAATCGATACACACCATCTTTTCATCGAAGACAGCATTTATAGATACAAGCATGTGGAGTGATGTGTATATGCGCGAGAACGTTTGCTGCGCCGCAAAAGTCGGTAACGACTTTGATGTCTAAGAAAGTGAAAAGTTGGCGCGCTGTCATGTGACTTCTCTAACATCGTTCTTGAAAAATTTGTGCAAAATTTACAAACGAACACCGAAGGCACAATCTTTTAAATGTCTGTGCAACTACTAGCGTACGCCGAAAATGTCAAGACAGCGGGATTTCGCTAGTGTGTTCGCTAATATTGAAAGAGATCTTGATAAAATAGGTTTAGTGATAAATAAGGGCAAAACTAAGTATATGCTCTCAATAAGAAAGGACATACAACATCGATGATCTGAATGGAACGTCACAGTCGATAGCTACAATTTCGAGTTAATAAGTGACTTTGTCTACTCTGCCTCTGCTATAATTCTGCAAACTGCTCAGCAGAAATAAAACAAAGAATCAGTACTGTGACTCTAAATTTCTTTGGGTTAAAAAGGCAAAGTAGTAAGATATTATCTAAATAAACTGAGAAGACCCTATATAAGACCTTGATAATAACAGTCCTACTTTATGGCGTTGAGACATGGACTCTATCGATAAGAAAAAAAAACAAAGCTAAACCTAAAAAATGTAAAACCTTATTCGGAAAAATAAGGACTAGACGATTTTTAAATGGAAAAAAATATGATGAGGTATGAAACATGTGAGCCATCTGTTGACATATTTTTCAATCTTATTTACGCTTGGAAAATGTTGGGAAATACCTACTGAAAAGTCACTTCCAAAGTGAGTGCTGCGTTGCAGTGCGAATTCGGAAAAGAATTTTCGGCCAAAATAATGCACCGACAACAGCTGGTGTACGCAAGTTTGTGAAGAAAGTTCGTTAGATTGGTTTGCTGATTGATAACCGAACATATTCCTGTGTTGGTCCTGTGCGCTCAACGGAGAATATCACCACTGTTGCAAAGATTGTGCGCCTAAGCTCGAAAACCTCAAAGCGCAAATCCATGAATCGCACTTGCATCGTCCAAACCAAGAAACTTTCCAATCTCGGTATGTGTGTCAATGACAACTTACGTTCGAATGACCACATATTCGAAGTCGCCAAAAATGCTGCGAAATATGTGGGTTTCCTTAAGTGATGTAAGAAATATTTCACCCCCTCTGATCTGGCTTCAATATATAAAGCTTTCATGTATTGCTCACATCTGGTCAGGTGCCCGCAAGACATCTTTGCGCGCCTACTAGATAGGATTCAAAACCGTGCGTTAGAACTTATAGGTGATGACAATATTACACATTCGATAGACACCCTCGACCACCGACGTAATGTCTCCTGCCTCACCTTGTTCTATCGCTATTTTCACCGCCAATGCTCCACAGAAATTGCCAGTAGCATTCCGTCCCTTCAAACCTCTCACCGTAATACCCGCCTCGCTATGAATGCTCATCAGTACACCCTCAAGCCCACTTTCGGACGTACTTTGAAATATCGTGATTCCTTCCTAAGCCGAACAACTCGTCATTATAACCTCCAAACATTCAAGACAAACGTACATCGGTACCTCTCTTTCTATCCTCCCTAATTTTCCTTCGCCCGCGCTGTGTGTAATTTTAAGGGTGCTAATAACCCTTTGAGCACGCGCCAATTATGTAAAAAAAAAAAAAGGTGGAACTAGGCTATTGAAAATTTTGAATAAAGATATCGGATTATTTAATAAATGTCTAATTGAATAAGGAATTGAAAAACAATGACCACCCGCGCTTTTGTCAATTTGGTAATCTTTTTCTTTTAGATTTTGATAGCCACTAAGTTAAAAACAATATACAAAAATGATTTTTTTGTAATGGTAAGACTTTCGCCAATTATGATAACCTGAAGTCGGAATTACTCGTATACCTATTTTATAGTATTAAAGGCTGGAAGCCCTATTAATACGGAATTACGACGTTAACACAAAGATGGCCGAAAGTCATCGAATAAAACGGCAAATATATAATTGTCAAAAAGCATTAATTGCTTAATGAATTGTCCGGTATTACACGGTGACTTTTGAGTCACGACTCACACAAGTGCAAGAGAAAGAAGACGAGATAGAAAATCACCAACCTCTTTTTGACTTTTCTTCTCTGCTTGTTCGTTGTTTTTCTATATCGCTTTATTTGCATTCGTCCTTCATGAGGGGTGGTTCGCAAAAAAAACGGAACAAATTTTTCAGTCAAAGGAATCAGGGAAAAATTCAAAACTTTTGTTAAGAGAGCAGACGTTTGTGTTTAAAGCGTAAGAAGAAATAAAAGAGAGCTGTCAAAAAGAGTCCTGTACTCAAAAGTCACCGTGCAATAGCACGCGCCTCACAGAATAGAAAATTAAAAGAGAACTGTCAAAAAGAGTCATGACTCAAAAGTCACCGTGTAATACCAGACATATCAAAATTGTTTGTTAACATTGCTTAACGTATGGTATCTATTAGAATTTAACTGTTAACAACTATATTCACTTTCAAAGCTTCTGTACCTATTTTATTGGATTATGATCGAAAGTGCTAAAAATGACATTTCTGTCATTTTGTTTTTTTTTTAAATAAAGAAATCGAAAATATGAACAAAGGAGGCGGTTTTGATTGTTTTTGAAATTTTTACAAATAAACCAAAAAAAACCTCAGAAATGTTACCAAACATAGCGCTGCCAAATTTTTAGGTACTTAGTACTTTTCCCAAATCTGATTTCATAGAGATATTTCTTGGTTTATTAAAAACATGTACAATAACAATATTGTACGATAACCCGTAAGACCAGTAAAGGAACAGACGGTTATTTGTTTATTATAGGCGGAATATGTTTGTCTTTTTAAAAATATATCTCGCGCAAGAATTATAGACAACTATTAGCTTCCTGCTAGACTCATAACCCGTATTTCCAAGAACTTTAACGACATATTAGCCGGATTTTGCGTATCCGCTATTCACTAAAAAAAAATATTTGCGTGTTTATTACAAAAGAAACATAATGATGTACGGTAAGTCAATTCATATACGCTATCGGCTGTTTTCGAAAACGTACTCGATCGTCATTTTTATCGCCATTGCAGCGCTTAAGGGCTGGGAACGTCAAGCTGCAAACGTTGATCTTTATCATCTGCATGATTTTCTTCTTACAATCGCATTTGAAGTTTTCAAACAAATCTAAATGTACTCTCAATTCAGTCTTGTTTTTATATGCAATTTTATATTCTTTCGCCTCTATGGTTCTATCGACTCGACCAAGGATTAGGTGATGGAGTTCAATAATATTGAGTAAAAAGAAATAATTTAATATAATCGATTTTATGTATCGTGAAGAGTCACGAGATTCCCCTGTGTAATCCAATTCAGTCATTTTTGAATTCATGTGTTTGCACAGTGCAAATTTCTGACTGCTCTTTTGCAGCGCACATGACGTTAATGAACATCTGCTTTGCAAACACCGCATTAACGAACTTGCTGCAAATGAAGTGTGACTTATACAGCCCTATTATGAATTCCGAGGGAACTTTTTGTTCTCCCTGCTATTGTAAATTTCCATGGGAATTTTCGTCCCCCGGACTGTATTCGAAATCATTTTCGAAAAATTTAATAGCTGTCATTTATCAGACATCAGTGTATTCTTTTTAATAAAAAAGAAAAAATGTAATAATGTTTAGAATTGGTGTTGTGCTACTAAGTGTGGAGGAACAGGAAAGGCAAAATAGTTAGATACAGGAAATAAGAAAAAAGTTAAGAGGCAAATCGAATCCTTTGTTATTGCCACCATTTTTAAAACCATTATGACTTATTTGAATAAATTCCAGCAATACTTTATGGTTAACAAACCTGTTTTCAAATATCTTTTGGATGTTTTGATAGAATCTTTGCTACCGGCAACAAAATCTTTCGCAATCCCTCTTATAGTAAAGCTAAATTCTTGCTTGCGTTTTTTTTTGCAAAAGGTGGGTACCAAAATGGGGTTGGAAAAGAGCATGACCTTGGCTTAGCCCAATCGACATTTTCAGTAGTAATTGCTTTTAAACATATTTGAAGAAAAGCTGTGCCCAATATGGATAAAAATTAACACGACACCTCAAGAGACAAGAACTACAAAACTTAATTTTTTTTCAAAGTTTGGTACTCCTGATGTGCTAGGATGTGTAGATGGGACGTATGTGTCACAAGTACAACCTCCAAACAACAAACCTTGTTTTTATAACAGAAAATGATTTTACAGCTTAAATGTTTTACTCAGTAAACAAAGTAACAACTTCCTTTATAAAATGTGGCTTAAGTACTATATATATTAATCAGGTATACGATCATGAAATGCGTATTATGTTTATCGATTGAATTTTTAAACATTTATTATTTTATATTTTTAAGATCTTGCGACAAATGTGCGAACTCATTTTTTTTGGTTTTATTTTCCATAGAAAAATGACAGGGAAAAAGTGCGAGGGAAATTCTGTGAAATTTCTGTTATTCACAATAGTCATAACTTTTTCCCTTTTCTTTCGAACATGGTTCATAATATCGGACTTAACTATAAGTGAAAAAGTTTGGAGGAAATTTTAATCATAATAGGGCTGATAGTGTAGTTTTCGAATAAATGACTTTCGTAGCTTGCGTTTAAGAACATTTTGCGAAAGCAATTTGATACAAATGACTTTTTCCAAAACGCCCATCTACTTAAAGGAAATAAAACACTTCTTCCACTCAAGTGTTATTGACATTTCTGTGCTACCAAGTTGTTATGATCAACTCTTAAGCGAAAAGTGAGTGTGGGTTTCCACACATTAATCTAGTACGATCTTTATGCTAGTGCAACTATTTATCTCAGGTTTTTTTTGGCATCGTTATCAGCGCATAATTTCAGAGCCGACCATCGGCGTAAACTATTAACATTCGGCTAATTTGACAGTAGGTACCTACTTACATTTAATTTGCCCAAAAAGCGATGTTGTAACGTTTTCTTACAAGTGTTCGCTAAAAAATTGGTCTATCATGGTTGTCCCTATCCACTTTAACTCCGATAAACATCTTCCATTAATCCAGCGCGTATAGGTTTAGTTTTTAGCGTAATACACAGTTAAAAAATCCCTGATACCGATGCCACAAAAATAAACAATTTCTCTGGAAAAAAGCTTAATAAAAAATTAAAGGATAACAAAATCTTTCGTTTACGATTTTGTTGTGCAATTGCAATCCCACCATTCGGTTAAATACTTTATAGTTTAGCGTAAGTGTAATCGAAAAGGTACTTACATTGGCAACAGACTGTTTGTCCCACGGTAATATCGAAACGAGATCTATGACTTCACAATTGGCATTATACATCTGCTTTGCTAAATTAGAAACCTGTTAAAAATAACATCCGTTAAAATCTTGTAATGTGGCAAACCTAATTAAATTGAAACCTCAAGTAAGACATGCACTTGCGTACCCCAACCAACCAATGTTACATCAGTGCCCTGTTTTATCACATCAGCTTTTCCTAACTGAATTTCAAAAGTTTCCGTTGGAACTTCTTCAATTGCAGCCCTATACAATGTCTTTGGCTCAAAAATAATACAGGGATCCCTTTCTTTTATACAGGTCAGAAGAAGTCCTTTTGCTTTTAAGGGCCCTCGAGGAACAACAATTTTTAAACCAGGCGTATGAGCGAAGTATGCTTCAGGGCTTTGGGAATGATATAACGCACCATGCCCCACTGCTCCACACGGAGCGCGTATAGTCAAAGATCCACAATTAAAGTTATTTCCACTTCGATATCTGTATTTGGCTGCTTCATTTATAATTTGATCAAATGCGGGAAATATGTAATCAGCAAATTGAATCTCTGCAATAGCTGTAGCACCAGAATTTGCAACCCCTATTGCAAAACCAGCTATACCTTGTTCGCAGAGGGGGGTGTTAAAAACTCTGTCCTTTCCATGTTTTTTCTGTAAGTTTATTGTGCACCTAAATACTCCACCAAAACCAACATCTTCTCCGAAAACTAATGCTGACTTGTCAGCTTCAAGGGCTATATCTAAGGCATTGTTAATTGCCTGGAACATGTTCATTGTCTTTAGTGATTTATATTTTTTGCAGCTTTCAGCATGAAAAGTGAAATGCGAACGAGTGCCATTTAACGACGCTTGAACTTTTTTTAAAGTATGCCACATATTTTTAAACCGAACAAATCTACCGCGACTTTATTACAGTAAAACCTAGAAATCATAAAAGAAGTAATAGGGATGGAAGGCTTTCCAGATTTTAGCCTTTCCAAAAACAATTTTCCACTGATTACTCCTATAAAGGGAATTGTCAACAATTTCAATTCATCTCACATTGAGCTCATCCATGTCTAGGCAAGAGCATAAATGAACTAACATAGTGGCAAACTCTACTACAAAAGCTGCAAGCCTGGACCTTTCTCACAATTTAACTTTAAGTGAATCACCAACACTAATCCAAGCCTGATACCTGTCAAAATAGATAAAATGATAGCAAATTTCACGTAACGTCCACTAGGTATATATAAAAAAGCAAACATAAAAGAAAAAGTATTTTAACGTGGTCAATATTTATTTCAAGGTGGTAAAAAGTAAATATAGTAGAACATATGAAAAAATACTTTCGATTTGCTTAAAGTGTACCAAAAAATGATGGTTTCAGAATTAAATTAGTAAGAGACCTTGAAATCATAATTTAAAAGATTTATTTCAAGATGTAAATGAATTGCAAATCAGCTTATCAGAAAACTTAAACTGGTATTGTAAATCGATTGTGTACGCTTTAGGTATATTTAGGAGCTCTGGACAATTTTTTTGCTGTTGTTTGACACGCATTAAGTAAACATTGTAATTTTATTAAGTAGTACGATCCAATAAACTACAAATTATTATTTTTATCGTTTTTAAGTATTTCAAAAAAATATTTGTTGACTAGTTTAATTTAAAAATTTCAGGAATGTTATTTATTTTTTTTTACTGTAAATAATAAAATGGGTGGTATTTTTGATGTTAGTTTTCATCACCCGAAATAGCAAACGTGTACCAATATTGTTAGACTTATAAGATTTCTTGACCTTTTCGCAAAATCTTACCATTATAGCGTGGTGATTGTGGAAAATACGGCGTTCAATTTACACAGATTTAGTTATTCTCTTTCTTTTTCTTTCTTATTGCAATGAATGCAAAAACTGAGTAACGAATTGGGAATTTGGTGAAAAATGAATGGCACAAAATTGTTAAAAAAGTATTTACCAACGAGTCCCTAAACAAAAAAATACCAATCAGATTTGAAAAACATTGTTTTGCGAAATCTATGTCTTTTTGTCCAATGGCAGTGGATCTTGGAATAGAAGTAAATTTCTGTTTGAAATAAAACACCGATAAATAGTTGGTTTTTTAGTTGTTTATTTGAAAACAAATAAGTACTAATATAATTTTGCATTCACTTTAATTTTTTCTTTTTCTGACTCGCCGACAAATCATTCAATAATCGCGCATTTTATTTGGAATCAGAGCATGAAAAATGGTAGCTTTTAATTGTTTACTTCAAAATCGGTCCATCGAGAATGTCGAGCAGTGACCAATCGGGAATTTTTTAGGTTAGGTATTACTTTAAAATTCAATTTATTGGAAGTAGATTTTTTTTTTAATTTAGATATTCATGTAAGAAAACTACCATATGCCATATAGCATTTCTATTTCTCTATTTTTTTAAATATGTATATATTTACAACATTTTTGAAGAATTAGTTTATTCTTTATAATACTTCGAAATAATAGTTAGATAGATACGAGTAGTTTGCTTATTGTTTTGTTTGCTGTTTGCTACTTAACCAATATTTTAAAATCAATTTCACAAAAGGTTTGCGTTGAGTTAGATTTGCACAAATAAAAGTATTTAAAGTGATCATTATTCCTTTCATGTATTTATAAGAAATTAAAACAATAATCAAATTTTATGTATTTTTAATCTATACATATTTGGAATATTCTAAGCTTATAAATTAATATTTTTCGGAACAGACCCTTCTGATAAAAACATTCATGGTGAACCAAAAAATTTGCCCACACCGGGGTGAAATGAAGAATTGTCAATATTTTACTGAAAAAGGACCAAAGCTGTAAGTGAAAAAATTATTTGCTTTGTATTCAATGATTAAATAAGTTTATATTTCATATTTTATAGACCAATCAATATTGCGAATCCCAAAAAATGCTGTTTAGGATGCAAGGAATCCAGGTAAGTTTGCATTATGCATGGGGAAAGAAAATTGTTTGCACAATATTTAATATTTTACTTGGGGGACTATAAAGTAAAACAATTTTTTTTCCACTTGCGCGGTATGTGTATATATTTGTATTTATTAATTATTTTTTTCTCATTGACAGAAGCTAGATGATCAACACAATTCTTTGCATTTTTTTGCGGTTTTTTGTCGGGAACCTGAAAGTAAAAATGTGAATGGGTGCAATAGGCCTCCCGGGGAAACCGAACACCCAACCAAAAAAAATCCGTTAACGAACCACTATGCATACCTCAAGGGTGGTTTGGAAATGCATTACCTATCAAAAGTAAAAATAGGCACAATTTTTTTTAAAGTATAAATATATTTCATTTATCAAATAAAACAAAACAAAATATACGAGTACATACGAGTACTACGTTTCCAAACCGTAAAATACCAACTTTTCTGTTGTCCACCCTTTTGCCAGGATCGGATGGTGGGACTGCAAATGTTGAATCGCTAAGAAAAAAGCATTAAATTCACGTCTAACTCGAAACAATTGTATTTTACTCACATGGTTTCTGTTTAATTCCACTTGATTTTCACTCTTCAGACGGATTCACCAAGATGTTGGAACTGCAAATGTTGAATCTGCGAAAAAAAGCATTACATTCACGGCTTAATCGAAACAATTGTATTTAACTCACATGTCTTTAGTTAGTTAGGGTTGTTTCCACTCTTCCAAAGCATTTGCCAAGATGTTGAATAGTAAGATTATTTTGCAAAATAAGAAGTTTGATTAATTAGTTTCAAATGAAAATAGTTTTGCTTACTGAAAAGGAAACGTAAACAAACTATTCCAACTGCTTTTGCCACATCTACAAAAAACCAATCCGTTTGTGACAACAGTATTTTGGAGAATATTTTCCTTCTTGTTGTAGATGTCTTCAGATTCCCTTTTTTACGGTCCTGAAAAATATAAAAAAACAATTTATTGTCCAACATTAAAATTTGTTTCAAACTTACACGAAATTAATGATGTAAACATAAGAAATGTCAAAACAATAATTCACCTCGCCAGTTTCTTATGGATGACGTATCTTAAATTTTGACGCTCACACGTATTCACGGACAGGTTTCACACGGATAGGGGCCCTCAGAAGAAACCGGTTTTTGGAACGGCCGATATCTGGAAAGTTTGACATCTATGTTAGTTCATTTATGCTCTAGAGTGATGATAGCAATACATATAATAAAGTTACATAGATGTCGCATGCAGAGTAAAAAATATGTCACTTTTCTAGCGAATGGGGCTGCGTACACGTGATGAATTCCTCTGGATGATAACCGGTTTTGTTGGCAAGGAGGCTGATGTGTGCGGAAAGTAACGGCAGAAAATCTTCCACCAAGTTTAGAGTGGAAGAACGGAGTGGAAACCTAATACATTCCCCATCTTTCTACATTTCGAGGTCTACAAAATATGTGCGTCATTTTGAGTTTCATTCGTAATTCATCAGCCGAGCAAAGAACAACAAAAAAAAAACAAGATGAAATTCCTAGTTGTTGATCGAACGAGAATAATTTCGATATATAAAGTACGTGGTCGAAAGTGGAAACATTCATTTTGATTGAAGAATACAAAAAATATCCCATTTTGTATAAAGCGCAGCATCCTGATCATCTCAAACCAAAAAAAAAAAGCTATAATATTTCCAAGTTTCACTGAATTTATCAGCTGCTGCAAATGCGTTCTGCCAAGTCAAATGTCAAATTTGACAGAATGACTAACACAATGAAAACAGGTTCATTTGAACATTTTCTTCCACCAAAAAATTTCATCCCGTGTACGCTTGAAGTAAAGATGAACACCGGTTTTCCCCCTGGAGGAATTCATTTCTTGTACGCAGGCCCAATGAGATTTACTACTACGTCCACCAGTTTGATCAAACTCGTTCGAATCGTGCATAAGACATGATGTTCTTTCAAGTTTGGTTGGAACAACAAATTGCTGTTTTCATGTACCGTGTGTGTTTGTTTTTTGTATTGCAGTTTCTGAATGTGATTCAATGAAAGGAATTTCTTGTTCGAGGTCATTTCTTTTTTTTAACAGTGAGAAGGGGATTAGAAGGAAAGTATATCTTGCAATAGCAACTTGGGATACTGCTTTTAAGTCTTAGGGTGTTGGTTCGTAGTGAGGTCCCGGTGCCTCTTGGGGTGTTGGTTTGTAGTGAGGGCCCGGTGACTCTCACTTTTGGGGTGCTGGTTCATAGCAAAGCAACAAGAATGATCACCCCCCTTTGTTTGAAAAAATTCACCCGTCGTACAAAAAACCAACAACAATGTCCCATTAGATCAAATAGCGCAGATCTATTGCTTTGTTTCAAATTTCAAATCCCATTTAATTTTCCCTGAGTTAGAATGCATACAATAGTTTGCCCATCATTTCTTCCTTATGGAAATTTACTTGACCGCAGAAGATTTTTGTGAGTAATTTTTCTCCCTCCCCAGAGTAGTACGCTGTGTAATGTATACGGACAAAGTGGAAACAGACTTTTTTTAGGCGTTCCTGACTGACTGCCCGCGAAATTTTTACTATGAGTAAATGCGTGTGATTGCCATTGTATTGTATTTGATTACACCATGTTGCAATGTACAACAAAATAAAGGGTTGCAGCAAAACGAAATGTGACAAAATGTGTGTATATCGAAGTTACAACACAACGGCGGATGGTTGATATCCACGACTATGCAACTTAAAATGGTTTCATACCGAATTGATGCAACAACCCTTAGGTTTGAGAATTTCATTGTCGTTGAAAATGTGGTAAGTTTTTTTTTACTCTGCATGCGATATCTATGTACTTTATTATCTATGATAGCACTCTAAAAAATGTTCCATTGGCACTTGTTTGACGTTTCAGAGTGAATTTTTTCATTCCCAATTTTATTTCAGAGTGCGAAACATTGACGGTTTCAATTAAAAAAAAAAACCCAGAAACATTTGAGAAAACTATGTTTTTGCGTTTTAATCGAGCAAATTTAAATTTATTTAAATAGAAATGGAAAAATAAGTAATAAACATGATATTAGAATCCTCATCATTTGCCCCATTTTCTTAAGCACTTATCAGAATAATGAAATTTGAAACAAACAATCTAGTTAGATTAGTTAATAATTAATTAATTAGTTAATACACATACAAACAGTTTGAAGTACTATAGAATTGCATTCAGTTCAAGGGAGTGCTAATTTTGGAGTGAAACCAATTGAAAACGCCATAAGGTATTGTCATAAAGTAGAGTCTTACGAAATCCTTCAAATGCTGATGACGTTTTATTATTGCTGAGATTGTTTTCATTAAAGGTATGAAAACTTCCCTTCATGCTTTTAATGCTTCCACCAATTAAAATACTTACTCTCAATTTGTAAATGGGTGAATTAAATATGTGAATGTGTGAACTTTAGTGCATGAATGTGTGAACTACCAACTGATCGGCGGATTGAAAAACGTAGAAAGTGAACCTACTTTATCCTTGGTATCCGTCATACCCGTTGCTTAAGAACTTGCTTTCATAACAAAATGTGTATCCTATACAGCAGTCAGTCGAATACAACGGACGCAAGGGATTCTATAGGCCGGGGTATTTAGTCAAATGATTCTGATTGATCGATAGTACAATAATTGGCTGCAAAACTAAGCGACATTGCGTGAGGTGGTGAACTCTGAACAATAAGGCAAACAAATTCTACCTGAAATTTCAGTCAGGTAATGATTAAATTAAAAGTTGTGTATCGTAAACCGGGGTTACTTTGCTCCATTTTTGCAAAAATCTCTTAAAAATGGTTAAAAAATGTTTTAATAATATCTATACCTATTTCTCTTATAGATAAGATACGAGTATTAATGAATACTTATGTGACCTGAAATATTTTTAAATTACAATTTATAATATTTTTTTTTGTGACTTAAAAGTGGGGCAAAGTTATCCAAGGGACGGGGTTACTTTGCTCCATGCTAAACTTTAGGTCACTGTGCCTGCATTTAAAGAGCTGGAGCAATGTTGTCAACAGATTTCATAGCTATTGACCTGAGAGTTATTTCGTTATTTTTAAAATAACCCATACTTTTTTTTATATAACGAAAAAACCAAATGGCAATTTTTTCTTAAAAAACTTGAAATATTTATAGTAAAACATTAAATAATATTTAACTTTCACATTAAAAAAAATATCCATCATTAGTTTTAAACGAAATTCAAATTCATATTTGGGTTTTAAGCTAACATATATAATAGCTTTAAGCAAAACAAAGTAGATTTCATGAAAAAAAGTAATCGTAAAAATTCATTCATCAGTCAACATTCAGAATCATCAGTCAAACATTGATTGCAGCTCAATTACGGAGAAAGTTCCTCTTCATCTGCACTTAAAACAGGCTGCCTTCCAGGCTTTCGGGTATGCTTTCTCTCAAGCTTGTTCAAAATGGTCCTTCTCGGAATTTTGTACTTCAGCTCAGCTTTTCTGTGGGAAATATTACCTCGTCTCCAGACAAGCCTCCAGGGTCCCTTCAGCGTAGACAGCATACCGCCTCGTCCCCAGTTACCTTTAATATTTGCGGGGTATTTCTGCGCATAGAAAGTACCGTTAGTTCTTTATACTCGTATAAACGACAAAAGTCCAAAAAGAATAAGTATAAAAGTGTGGAATCAATCACCTTTCATACTTTCTGGAGCAAAGTAACCCCTCAAGTAAAAAAAACTTCATGTTCACACAAAAAAACATATTATAATTTTGTCTGAAGATACAAAGGGTAATTTTATGCTAAAAGTAGTAGTAAAATAACACTTAAGCTGGAAAATATATACTTGCTTGCTCAGTTTTCGCACACACAAAATTCGTCACAAGTTTAGACGTCAACTGCTTTTTAACTACTAAAGGTATACGATCGAATGATCCTACCCACGAAAGTATATGTTTGTATGTGTTCATTGCGGTACTTTTAATATGCAGGACAAGACATGTCTGGGCGCGAAAAAATAAACAAACTCTTTTCGTTAGTGGAGCAAAGTTACCCCTGCTTGGGCAAAGTGTAACCCCGGTTTACGGTATTATTAATTATGAATTGTTTCTTTCTTGAAAATAAAAATGTAATTTAACGTAAATTTGAAGAGAGTGAATTATTAATTGCATAAACCGGAAGAAGAAATGAATGCAAATGTTCCTGTTTCCTCATTTATTTTTTCTGTTTTTGTATTTCTTGAAGAAATGATAAAAAAACGAAACACAAAAAACATTAGTTTTTTGAAACCGCGTTGCCCCATCTCTGCTTGCACTTCCACCTTCATTTTCCATTTCAGTGTTATTTTTATGGCCAGGATTGGACCCTTCTTAAATGAACTCCTCCCTGCTTTTGCCGTCAAATATGTGAATATGGCTGTATAAAGCCGCATTTTGATGATCAACTCAGTTTCAGTTTCAGTTGAGCCTTCAGTTAAACTGCAGTGTAAATGCAAAAACTGAAGCGTTTAACCGAAACTGAAACATATGAAATTTCCATCAGATTTCAGTTCAATTATCAGTTAAACAGGTGTATAAATAGATTTCAGTTCAGTTCTCATTTCCGATAACAGTAGGTGGTGGATTGTCAAACAACGAATTTGAATTTTTGTGCTTTTTTTTCATTGACCAACAAAGATTGCAAAACAATATGAAAATGTGGTTGAGTTTATAGATCTTTAGAAAAGTGATGCTTTTTATTACAATATGATGAAAAGAAAAGCAGCTTACAAATCGTTGCTGGAGGAACTAAAAAAACTCGATAAGGAAGCGACGAAGACCAAGGTAAGGGCAAAGATTAACAGCATTCGTTCTGCATATAACAAAGAGCTAAAAACAAAAGTGGAATAGGGACTGATGAAGCGTATGTACCACATTGTACAGCAATTATGAGGAAGATAACGATCCGGTAAGTTTCATTTAAATATATTTTTTTTATTTAAACGTTCGTACTACCTCAGTATCAGTAGCAGTATGCCATAACAACAACATCCACATTTTCAATTTTAAAATTTATGGCAAATTGAAAGATTTGAAATCTATTGCTCAAAATGCCAAACGCGTTCTCCACAATGCGTCGAGCTGTTGATAATCTATAGTTAAAAACCATACAATCCTAATTCAACTGTTTTTTTATTGAATGGCTTTAAGAAGTTGCGTCTTAGTGCAAATGCTTCATCTCCCACAAAATCGTATGGAAGTTTATTGCTACTTGAGGTTGGGCTCTCGTCCAGAGGCAATTTTAAATCATCGTTAACGAGTTTCTCGAAAAAATTGGTTTTGCTTATTACTCCACCATGTTGGATGATCCTATTTGTACCGAAATCGCATATACTGAAATCTTCATACGAATTTACAATAGCCATATGGACAATGCTATTAAATTTGTTCGTGGAAAATGATGAAGCATTAATGCAGAAACTAGAAACAGGAAGTCAGTCGGTTGCACGCGGCCAACTAGGTCCTTCTACTTCAAGGACTAGTATGAAAAGTAAAACAAGTCACAATGATACTTCCAATAAATAAGTTTAACAGTTGGTGGCTGATCGATTAAAAAATAGTGACCAGGGCAAGAACGTGGCATTTGGAAAACATATTGCGGAAGAGTTAAATGATATGTCACCAGAAATGGTGCCATTCATAGAAAAAATTATGAATGATGCAATATTTGAAGGTCACCTTAAGACGTTGAATGTGACGTCAAAAGTTGTGACACAACCAACTGAAATTGAAAGTTCCAAGACTGTCACCAACCTAGCAACTCATAATGACAAGCTCCACTCCAACAGATATATCAGAAGACTCCACCGTTGCAGGCTACTTTTCCAATTTTCATAAAATTGCATTTTTGTAGTTCAAATTACACTTACTGTAAGAGGATAAATGTATAAACGCAAAAGAAACACGATAACTATATTACTTTCTTTATTTTTTAAATTCTGACCATGACGGCATGTAATGAATGCTCTATTGAAACTACCCCTTATCTTCTGATAGTTATATCTTTATCTCAATCTGTTTCTTTCGTTCAATTTTACAGTGTTGCCACCATTCGGCCATCCTGACCCGTAATTGTCCCGATTACAGTTTGCTTTATCAATGACAGATTTAAGCCATGGCTTCATATTGGCCGCTTCCCAAATACCCTCGTGAGGTATCTGGCTAACCTGGAACCCTTTTACGTCTTTGACTAAGTATCTTCCACTTCCTTACGCTTTTGCTTTACCTGGAATGGACCCTTGAGCTTTGGTGCGATCTTTTTTGATACTCCTGGTGTATTGATAAAGTTCTTGACCATTATATAGTCGCCCACGTGTTATTCTTGCATTTTTTTCTTATTTCTCACACCCCTTGATCTCAAGTTGTATACGCCTCTTTCTGTTCCACCTTTGCTATTTTCGCTTACCTATATGGTCACAATTTTCCCTGCTGTCTAACTCCGAACAAAGGTTGGCTAGGCGTCATACCTATTGCACGGTGCAGAGTATTGTTCATGGAGATGTGGCAAGATTCCGTCCAGGCTCGCTGTTGGATTACCATTACTCAATTTCGCTTTGACTGGTCTACTTAACCGTTCGCTTGTGGGGAACCATTTTTATGTGTCGAACATTATTTACTTCAAGAAATGCTTTAAAATCGTTCGTAGTAAAACTACTACCTGTATCAGATATCAACGCTCTCGGTCGACTGTAAGATTTCAATTATTTAGTGTTCATGTTGAACTCGAAATTCCTAACGAAACAGGACCGAAATGGTTTATGTGGATTCGAATGCCAACTCGCCTTTTGGTATATTATTCAACTTGCCTTCACGCCTATCCTCTTTAGCAGAAAAAGCTTAACATTTCAGGCAGTTGTCTACATAGATTTTTATTTTGGCCGTAAGTTTGGGGAACCAGCACGTTTTTGTAATAGCGTCTAAGACTCTGTCGCAACCGACATGCCCAGGTGTGTCGTGGTATTCGCTTAACACCCAACTTTCCATTTCTACTGGCACATAAAACAGTCCATTATCTTGGACTTTCCTATATGTACACTAACCCGTTCGCATTTCAACAAATCGATTTTCCGACTTTTCTAATTTTTTTCGAATATTACATGTATTCTGATCTTTGTACTGGCAAATAGAGAGATTTTATCAACTAACATGTTGGTGGCACGACTTAAAAACAAAGAGCTGTTAATCCAAACTAACAAGGAGCAAACCATGTTTCTCATGTTTGGAATTTGAGTCCGTAACGTCGTTATTTTGAACGGAATTATCTAAATAGAACGAGAGATAGCTGGTTGCTAGGTCCGTAGGTTTATTTCCAATAATTTTACTTTGGTAATTAAAATCATGATTTTGAAAGGTGATTCAGGATATGCATTGGAGCCGTGGTTATGACAGCGTACAGAACTCCAAGGCAGAACTCCACACAAAAGTGCAAGAAATATAGTTGAACGCACTATAGGTTTACTAAAAAGTAGGTTCCGTTGTTTATTGGGGGCTCGGTCATTGCATTATGACCCACTAAAGCAGCGAAATTTGTTAATTTGTGCTGCGCTCTACGCAACATTTATATGTACTTTGATAGCGAGTACGATAGCATGGATGATGTAAAAATGGATGTTAAAGAACAACAGGACGAGGATCCCGACCAAATTTCACCACCCTTACTTCGTAACCAAGCAGCTGCAATCAGAAATCAAATAGTTGCACAATACATCCAAAAGCTTTATATTGTTTATTAAAAGAACATAACAAAAAAGAAATATAAACCGCCTTCAAGGCACATAAAAACAGTCAACTAAAATGTATGTTTTAGGAAAAAATGATAGGCCTCCTGGTTTTTGTACTTCATTGTATAAGTATGTATTGCAATTATTGAATCTTCGGGCGAACATAAAATTATTCCAGCAGCATTAAATTCGCATAAGAAACTTGAAGCTCCAAAATTTTCTCCTTCAGTTCTAGTAGTTTCATCATCTCTACGTTGTGCTTTTTCATTTCTTCAAACTTTTTTTGTTCAATATCGCACAAGCAATCCTGGTATCAATGAATTTTGGTCATGCAATAGGCTGTATCTTGCACACTTTTATTAGTGGCGTCATTAAAATTTGTCATTTTTTTTTAAATATTCACACCCTTGACAATCTTCCGATGAGTCATTTTGAACGGCGAATAAGCAAATAGAGCTGTCGGATACGGGTATCATGAGTGGTACCACGCGTTGATATCATTTGGTTCTTCGAGATAGAACTGGAAAAACTACTAGCCACTTGTTCCAAAATCGGCACTTTTCGCCATTGTTTTTTAGTCACCAAAAGTTATAAGAACAAATTTTGTGCTTTTGTCCATGCCTGCCGATGGCGCGATAGTTAGCTCATTTGACTATCACGCAGACAGTCTGGGTTCGATTCCTGGCTGGGTCACCAACAATTTTTCAAAATCGCCATCCCCTTTCGGCGGGCAATGGCAAACTCCCGAAAGTAAAATACGAAAAAGCTTCTAAGGAGTGCCGTTCGGACTCGGCGATAAACCGTAGGCCCCGCTCAGATGTGACAAAAATGAAAACATGAGCAACATAAATGAGCGTCAAGAAGCTAGGCCATGGCCCATACCGGGCTGCCAGCGCCACAGTGTTTTTTTTTTTTTTTGTCCATGCGAATACGTACAGAAGTTTCTCGGCAATTTATAAAATTTCATGTTCATAGCAGACATGAGTTGGTGCAAAGCTCTTGTGGGCAAACTGGTGAAGAGAGCAGGCCAGCATTTTTAGTGGTTCTGTCCATTGGCAATTAAAAAGATGCCCATATAGTCTAGGCCATTGTACATGAATGGCGTTAAACTATCTTGTAGTAGCTGGCCAATTTGCAGAACAACTGATGTTGGTTTTTTTTAGCTTATAAACTTGGCAAGCCGTTTCAATTTTACGCACTGTTGGTTCATAAGGAATTGGTAAAGGCTGACAA
Organism: Volucella inflata; assembly: GCA_928272305.1. Taxonomy (NCBI): domain Eukaryota; kingdom Metazoa; phylum Arthropoda; class Insecta; order Diptera; family Syrphidae; genus Volucella; species Volucella inflata. The sequence goes on from OV743717.1 coordinate 40,898,642, forward strand.
TAAGTCAGGTCACTTGGTCTTTCGTAGGTATTATTGCAGATGTTCGTGCATGTAAAGGAACGAGTATCGCTGGTCTATACAACAATTCATAAAAGTTAGTCGGGACTCGTTTAAACTAGGATATAGCATTCTTAGCTTATTATCTTCTTCTACTCGTTTACTCAAGGTCAAGGTAATTTATTCGTCAGAAAATGCGGCCATTTGAAAACTGCGCCAAATCACAAACTCTGTGTTCTCCACTCCTTTAGCATGTCACGATGCCTACGTGGCACTAATCAGTTTGAAAAGCAGTATTCACATTATTACTCGACTTAACCTAACGAAAGACGAACATTTTTGATCATCGTCACAAACTGAGTTCATATAAAGAAATGTACATTGTTTTCGTAGTTGTTTGCTGCGCAGTCCGGTTGATTGGAGGGCCAGTCCGGTTCTGGCCCTTCCAGGAAAGTTGGTTCGCTTATTCAAAGTGAATCACGTCTTCCATCTTTTAGGCGTTGGAAAGCTCCTTCCAATGATTTAAGTCACTGCTAGGACTCGTTAACTCGATGCACCACACAGGGGTTCGTTGAAGAAGTAGTACAGGCAGTTCTTCATTACAATCATAAGTCAAACTACTCAATAATTGTCGTGTTTCCTCGTTAACTGGCTTCACATTTTAAATCAATATTTTCAATTTTAACTTTTAACTTTAAAAGATGTTGAAAATGCATGTCCTTCTACGGGGGAGGAACCTTTCAGGGATGGTAAATGCTGGTAAATGGCTCCAAGCTATGAGAGAAAAGTTAGGTTTTCTTGCTAAAAATTACACTTGTTTCAATATTTAACGAAATTAAAAAGGGGAAATTGAGCGTTATAAGGCTAGGTTGTTGCCAAGGGTTGCGCACAAAAATATGGACCATTTTAATGACAATTTTTCTCCAGTAGCAGGATATTCGAGCATACGTTTATTTATTGCCTTGGCAGTTGAATTTGATTTACTATTGCACCAAATTGATATTACTACAGCCTATCTTTATGGAGAATTAGATGAAGTTATTTTTATGTTTCAATCAAAGGCTTTCGCTGACAGGGCGCATCCAAACAAAGTTTATAAGCTTCAAAAAATCTTATATGGGCTTAAACAGATATGGAGACAGTGGCATGTGAAGTTTGATCTTGTTTTTGGTTGGTATTTGGTTATACTGACGCCGATTGGGGCGGTAGCTGCTATAACAGAAAATCATTTACGCGGCATGTGCTCTTGAGGCTGAATGCATGGCTTTGTTCAGAATCGAAGAAAATCGTATTCCTGCGTAAAGTTATCAATGAAAAGGGATTTGGCAGATTACTTCTAAAACCAAAAATTCTATATGGTGATAACTTAAGTGCTCAACAGTAGGTAAGAATTCCAGTTTTCCACGTTGCGAGTAGACACATCGACATAAAGATGCATTTTGTCAGAGATGTTTATGAAAGAAAGGAGCTCGTATTAGTATGTAAACCTACTGATGAAAGGTTGCAGACATTTTGACCAGAAATTTAAAAAATATTAATAATGTTGAATTTGTAAAAAGGCTTGGCTTATTGCACTCGTAAATTAGATTTCTGTTGAAAAAGTAGTACTGGCAATTCCTCATTACAATCTTAAGTCAAACTACGACAGCTTTTTATGCTAATTGCATTCTTCCATATAAACACATAAATTTATATTATACATCTATTATAGATGTACATCTAGTGATAAATTTCATTGAATTCAGACTCATTTGACTTTAGACTTAAGATTTCGCAACACTTTTAATGTCTATGTTCTGCTCTTATTCAAGAAAAACCGACACGCGAGTCGGTACACATAACTCCTCTCTATGGTTTTGCAGAATAAGCTGGCGAAGATGTGTTGAAAGCACTGCGAACTGAAACTCCAATCGCGGAATGGATGTAAACTTAACTGGGGCGCATTTTTCTTTGCACCAACGCTACCTTAAAATTTGTCGGAAATCCCAGAAAAAATTCTCCAGTACCTTACGGTAGCATAAGCGAGTCACTAGTATCAGCGAACACGTGCAGCTTCACTTAGCTCGTAATAATGGTATCCGCGGAGTAGTGCGGCATTGATACATATTTGAGTTCTTTCAACTTATCTACCCATTTCAACCACAATTCGTTGGCGTTGTCGGAAGTCATCCCATGTTGATTTTCCCAAAGAGGTCTTCTAAACTTCTTCATGACCCAGCCATCTCAGTCTTTGGATCTTCTCTCTTCTGGCTAGGTCCATGTCGCTGTACAGTCCATACAGTTCGTATTTTTATCTCCTTCTCCACTCACCGTCAATGCAGAAGCAACCAAGAACACCCTCATCCATTTTTGATAATGTCCATGCCTCTGCGCCATAGAGCAGGACCGGGATTATTAAGGTCTTATAAAGGGTGACTTTTGTTGTCCGAGAGAGGACTTTGCTACTCAATTGCCTTCTTAACCCAAAGAAACAGCGGTTGGCAAGAGTTATTCTTCGCTTGATCTCAGCGCTGGTGTCGTTGTCTGTGTTTATAGCAGAGCCTAGGTAGACAAAGTCCTTAACTACCTCAAAGTTATATCTGTCGAGGGTGACGTTCTGCCCGAGACATCGGTGTTGGTTGTCCTTTTTGCTTGACAGCATATACTTGGTCTTGCCCTCATTGACCGCTAAACCCATTTTCGCCGCTTTCGTCTCAATACTCGCGAAAGCGCCACTGACATCACGCTGCTTTCTCCCGATTATGTCAATATCGTCGGAGTATGCGAGTAGTTGGACGGACTTTTGAAAGATAGGGCCCTTTTGTGTTTGCTCGTGAGTTTTGCACTATTCTTTCAAGTACGAAGTTGAAAAAATCGCATGACAGCGCATCGCCCTGTCTAAGTCCTTTCTGGACATCAAAAGTCTCGGTGAGATCTCTACCGACCTCGATGGTGCTCTGTATAGCTCGTCTCTATAGATGCTGTCATACGTGGCCTTAAAATCGATGAATAGGTGGTGTGCATCGATCTGAAGCTCATGGTTCTTCTCCAAGATCTGCCGTAGTGTGAATATTTGGTCAATGGTGGACTTTCCCGGCCTGAAGCCACACTGATATGGACCTATCAGGTTGTGGACAAACGGCTTCAGGCGTTCACAAAATACGACAGATAAGATCTTATTTGCGATGTTAAGTAGACTGATGCCTCTGTAGTTGGCGCAGTTCAGAGGGTCTCCATTCTTGAGAAACGGACAAACAATGCTGAGGTTCCATTTATCGGGCATACTTTCGTCCGACCATATTTTACAGATGAGTTGGTGTATGCTCCTTACCAAGTCATCGCCTGCCACTTTGAAGAGCTCTGCAGTCAGGCCATCCGCTCCAGCAGCTTTGTTGGACTTAAGCTTCGATATAGCTATCTTCACTTCATCCAGGTCGGGTGGACGGAATTGTTGTTCATCATGGTCCAGGTCGAAAGGTTGATTTTGCCTGACAGTGGTATTTAGTCCGTCATCGCCGTTATACAGTCTGCAGAAATGGTCTTTCCAAATCCTCAGCATCGACTGTATTCTACTACGATGTTCCCTCGTTCATGTCTGCAGGCTTCGGTTCGGGGTCTGTTTCCGTGACATGTTATTTGTACCTTCTGGTAAAACTTCCGAACCTCATTCCTGGAGTAGCATCTCTCAATTTCCTCGATCGCGCGCTTCTCATGCTCTTTCTTATTCCTCCTGAGAAGCCGGTGTTCGTCTCTCCTCTTGCGCTCATAGAGCTCGTGAGCAGCTTCGGCTCTTCTTAGTAGCGCCGCGTTATATGCATCTTGCTTAGCTGCATGTGCTTGCCGGCATTCATCATCTCACCAGCGGTTTCGATGTGGTGGACGAGTGAAACCCAGCACATCAGAAGCGGCATCTCTGATGGCGTTTTGGCAGTGTTTCCAATGGTCTTCGATGCTTGATGCTGGCGGCATTGGACATCTTAAGAGATTAAGAGACACTCGATTGTAGCCACCTGAGGTCGAATTTTCTCACAGTATTAGTTTGTCTTGGCGTAGTTTGGGATATCCCCAACCGTACCTTGGCTTCTCAAGATCAGATTCCAGCCTCAAGCCTTTTATCGACTACCTACCTTGATTAACCATTACGTGGTCTCTTTCCTGAGTTCAAGTGGAAACAAAATACTTATTATCCTTATAACTTTTCTGACAGTGATTATGATTTTAGGAAGATAAATATCTCCCAGCAATCAGACTCGCTAAAACCTATAGACTTCTTTGAGGAAGTCACAAAAATCAGTACATTGATTCAGAGTCCTTACGTTATGCTCATCAAAATGGCTCAGTGTTCACTACAGACTTTGAAGAAATAACAGCTTTTATCGGTATGAACTATGTTATGGGTTACAATGCATTGCTTATTTAGGAAGGAACTGGCTGGTTACGTTGATAGAAAATCAAAAATAAAATATAATCTACCGTTTTTTTTCGTCACACGTAATTAAAAGAGGATCTTCACGTAACAGGTACAAATAATACTCGTATTTGTGACAATTGTAACGTGAATTTATGTTTCACAGCAACCAGAAATTGTTTTGCAGACTTTCATTCTGAAGGTTATAAATAAATTCATATTATTTCATTATATTTCGTTATTTATTATTACAAAAACACATAAATTTTCTTTAATTGTAAGTACGAGTACCTCACAATCCTATGAATACCGCTCCTTATCGTATATTGGGACACATCTCTCCCAAGCGATTTCCAAAAATCTAATGATTTTTTTTGTTTGTTTATGATACATGTATTTTAAAAACCACTTAACACACTCCAAAACACACTTATATTCGTAAAAACTTTAACGTACTTCTTTTGTGCGCGAAGGGGTTAAAAGATATCAATCACCAAACACCAACACCAAGCAACTAGCTCGATGTCACATCACCATATGTTGCATAAAATTTTCAATCAAACTATTACCGTTGATAAGGTGGTTGTAAACAAATTACAGGTTTCAAATGTGCTCAAGTAATTGTATTGTAGCCACTGCTTGAATATACGAGTATATAAGGGAATCGTTTGAACGATTGTATCCGGTTCGTGTTCTTCTGTATTCAGGCGTTACAACTTAATTTTATACACGGTGCATAATTTGAAAAATTTGAAAGCTTAAAACCATTGTGTATGAAATTTATAGTACTATCATCAAGCGATATTTTTTGTTTTTTATTTTGACCGCCTAGGTGGCGAGCTCTCATTTCTCGCAAGCAAAGAAAGATGTTATTACTCTCTGAGAATGGAGTTAAAATGACCGGATGAGTCAGTGATGAGTGCAAACAAAGGTAAACAAATAATGTTTTGGGTTTCCATTCCCACTCTAAATTTTAATCCACATGTTACGCAACTGAGTGAATGACTTTGCCAAGAAAATGAGTAAAGAAACTGATTAAACGACAAGAACTGTGTGTTAGAATATATGTATATGAAAATGACAGCCTTAATCAGAAACTAATATTTGGAGCCCTTTCCCCAAATTTATCGTAAGTAACAAATGATTTTTTTTCTGTATAATATAAGAAAAAGGGCGATTTCTGGTTTTAATCATGTTCGGGTCAATAGAATTCGATGACATTAAATGAGATACTCGTATTTTTCTCAAGAAATGAAAGCAGTTTTTGTCGTTTACGATATTTTCCATGTCGTGCTCTCAAATTTGTGAACAAGTTTATGGCGCTTACGATAAAATTAAAGACCAATAAAGATTTTACACGAAAACAAAATAGTATTTCATTTGTTTCTTTATGGAATAGAAAAACACGATGGCTGAAGACCGTATGTACCTATATATATAGTATGTACCTATCTACAACCGATTCTTACAACTATAATTCAGATATTCTTTTCCAAGTCACCCAATGAGGTGGAATATGAAACGCGTTTTTTTAAGGTGTCCCCTGTAGGCATAGTCCTTGCTCTTTAGTAAGTTCTAAAGAAATAAAAATATTCATAAAATAAAGAGTAACTATCCATTAATAAGAAAAATAATGAATAACTACAAAAACTTAAAAAAAAAGAGTGAAAAACAGAAAATAAATAAAAATTCACTAAAAAAAAATTAACAAAACAAAGAAAGGATTAATAGTACAGTCCTCAGTTGCTCACACTTAACAGATGTCCTTATTGGATTTCTTAACCGAAAATTTGACTAGACCAATTAAAATGAATTTATAAATGGAGTGTCTGTGCTCATCATCGTCACATTGCATGCTCTCGGAAGCTGTCATTTTCAGTGCGGATTTGAGCAGTGCTTCAATCAAGTGTTCTTCGTGTCGTATTTTTGGAAATTGGCTTTCAAAAAGTGGTTGCATACTTTTGACATAAGCTTCGAATGCTAGAGAAGGAACAGTTAACTTTCCAAATTCGGAGGATGTGTCATAAATGTTATAAGCTCGTAATTTTATTAAGAGAGCTTGCTCTCGAAATTTGCCCGTTTTGTCCATCATGAACAGAGTGCAGTTTCCACAATTAAGTTTCTTATGCCACTTTAAAGCTGCAAGCCCGGCATAAAATGTAAGTGCCACTTCTTTCAGCCCCTGTGAACATCGTTTGGTTACAACTATTTCTGTCTCATTGGCATCACCATCAAACTCATTATCGCAACTATTGGTATGGTGTTCGATACTGCTCAGAATATCTTTTCCCATGAAATGATCTTCTACTGGAGCTTCAGTGTGGAATTTTTGATTGTCATCACACTTAAATCTTCGCAATCGGTTTCGGGCAATAGCGACTCAACACCAAAATCTTCGTAACTTGAATTTTCTGGCTACTTTAAATTTTTGAAAATAATTTGCATCAAATTACGAATAAATCTGTGGGCTGAAGGGTTCCGTTGTATGATCCCCTATTTGATCGAGTCATTGAAAATAAATTGTCTGCAACATCAGTATTAAGATGTGCGATTAGAAGGAATTGCTGGTCATTTTTAAGATTTTCCCATATTAGTTCTATAGCGAGTAAAATTTGTAGTAGCCCGCCAAAGCAATATGGCTTCTTCACTTTACCAGCAGATTCCCACAACGGTATCCACTGCCTAGCAGTTTTAATGGACTGCAGAAACTCGCTATGTAGTGAAAAAGGGTGTCGATTAAAGCTGCTTGTATTTAAACTGTAACTGTTTAAGTTGTCGAAAAGATCATTCATTTTTCTTAAGAAAGTTGCCGTTGAGGCAGCAATCTTCTTATCGGCTTCAGTTTTTGTTAGAAAAAAGTTAAAAGAACAACGGAACGTATCCGATTTTAATGAGGTTTATTATACAAGTAATTAGTTAAGATAGTAGTTGACAAATTCTGTTAAATACATAGGCGAAATGAAGTAAATAAGAAATTACAGATAGGCTTAAATTCAAATTCTAATACTACCCCTCAAAATAGTTTATTTAGGTACATAATCCAAGTTTTGAAACTAAATTTACATATTTTGATGTAGCCAAAATTTTTGTAAGTACATCGGCAATCATATCACTGTTTGGAACATAGTTCAATGATATCAAATTTTTATTATAAATTTCTCGAATGTAATGAAATTTAACATCTATATGTTTAGACCTAGAATGGAATACAGGATTTTTTACTAAGTGATGCGAGCTTAAGTTTCTCCGTTCAACTGTGTAGGTCCTGTTAGAACACAACCGAGACCAATTTCTTCAATCAATCGTCGTAGGTACACCGCTTCTTTTGTAGCTGCTACTAGCGCTATATACTCCGCTTCGGTACTACTCAATGCGACGGTTTGTTGTTTACGAGACTCCCACGAAATGGCCCCACCAGCGAGAAAAAACACATAGCCCGTATACGACTTTCTGTCATTGATACAATTTGCCCAATCAGCATCAGCAAATCCCTTAAATGGTTCTCCGGTCTTCCTAAATGAAAGTTTGTAATTAATTGTATGATTAAGGTACCTCAAAAGATGTTTAATGGCTGCCATATGCTCTTGATGAGGATCAACATTGAACTGAGCTAATTTGCTCACGGCATGCTGAATATCGGGCCTTATTGAAATTGCTAAATATATCAAACATCCTACCAGTGATTGATATTGCGTTGCATCCACCTTCTTGCAATTTGAGTTGTCCACCTAGGTGCATTTTCTCAAATTATCTCCCGGATCAAGTGGCGTGCTGCAACTCTTTGAAGATACCATATCATGTTGTACCAGCAGATTTCGAATATATTGTTTTTGAGAGAGCGAAATAGAACCAGTTTCGCCATCTCGAGTGACTTCGATTCCCAAAAACAGATCAATAGGTCCGTTATCGACTATATCAAACGCGAGACCAATTGCATGTTTTAATTTTTCTAAGTCGGTCTTCCTTGAACAAGCAATTAGAAAATCGTCGACGTATATCGCAATATTATTTTTGTGTCCGTTTGTATTCATTGTATACACAGAACTGTCAGCATTACATTGACTAAAACCAAGTTCTTTCAATGTAACATCCAACTTGTTGTTCCACTCACGTCCTGCTTGTTTTAATTCATAAATCGCCTTCTTTAATTGACAAACTATTCCCGGTTAAACCACGAACTGCTCAGGCTGCTCCATATAAATTTCTTCCTTGATTTTTTCATTTAAGTAAGCAGATGAGACATCGATGTGGTGAACTACTAAATCGAATTCAACAGCTAAAGCTAAGACTAATCGAATTGTTGAATATCGTACTACAGGGGATAAGGTTTTATTATAATCAATTTCCAATCGTTGGTTGCATCCCTTTTCAACAAGTCTTGACTTATAATGGGCTGGATTTCCGTTTTTGTCATGCTTGATGGCAAATACCCAATTCCCAAGTATTATTAGATTTTAATGAATCGTACTCACTTTGTATTGCCTGTAACCACTTATCAGCATCTAGTCTGGTTAGAGCATCTTCGACTGAAGTAGGAGATTCACGCAATTTTAAGTTGGTATTCATTAAACAGTTATACTTGACATCTTTGTTTCTTGGCCTAAGGGTCCACGGAGTTGTTACTTCTTCTGCTCGCTCTTCTGATAACTCATTATGTTGTTCTTCGTCGCTTTCCATTTTATCTCCGCAATCCGAAGTAAAGAAGTTTTCTTCTGATGAGGAACTATCATGTTGGGGTACAAATCAAATGTTTCTTTATTATCTTTATTAAAGTTTGAACCAATATTTACAGAACCCTCTAAAAATTTTACATCTTGACCTTTAAATATTTTTCTCGACTTCGGTTCATAAGATCTATATGCCTTAGATTCTTTCGAGTAGCCTATCACGATGCACTTAATGCCTCTTGCTTGAAACTTTGACTTACCAGGACGATTATCTAATTTGATAGCCTTACACCCGAAGATTCTGGGTTGACCCACAGACGGCTTTTGGTTATGCCATGCTTTATACTTCCAAGGAGCTTTGTTGACGAGCGATTACGCAAATAAACTGCCGTATTTACTGCCTCTGCCCACAATGAGTCCGGCAGATCAGTATTCAGAAGCAAACACCTAGCCAACTCTACTGTGGCTCTATTTCCACGTTCGCCGATACCATTCTGTTGTGAAGTATACTCCACCGTCAACTGCCGTTTGATTCGAAGGATATTTCGAGAAATCAGCAGATACAATTTCACGCCCATTGTAGCTCCTTAACGTTTTTATTTTGAAAGATGTTTCACGTTCTACTTCGGCTTTGAATATTTTGAAGGTTGCACATGTATCACCTTTTGACTTCAGGAAATGCACAAACATTTTTCGACTAAAATCATCAATAAAAAGAGCAAAGTACTTTGAACCACCTATTGAATTGGTCCTCATTGGTCCACAAATGTCGGCGTGTACAATCTCTAACAATTGTTTGCTTCGTATTTCATTGATTTTCGGAAAAGCTGAACTGCAAATTTTTCCTTTATAGCAGATTTCACAAGCAACAGATGTCGTTATGTAATCTAAATGCATGCCTTTAACCATATCTGATTTGTATAGACCTTGCATACTTTTGAAATTTAAATGACCAAAACGAGCATGCCATAATAAATAGTTATTTTTCGAACATTTCATGCAAAACAATTTGGATTTAATTTTATTTTCGAGTAAATACAAATCACCACACTTCTTAGCATGCAAAATTAGATTATTTTCGCTGTCAAAAATATCGGCACCACAGTTTTTAAATTGCACAATATGATTCGAAATCGAAATGAAATTTGTTTTTAACTTCGACACAAATAGCACATCGCTCAATTTAATTTCTCTATCATCTGAAAAAATTACAACAGAACCTATTCCCTCTGATTCAATATGATAGTTTGCCGCCAGTTCTATTTTCTCCATATGCGGTCATGACGTAAACAGGTTCTTATCACAACACATGTGACTGGTTGAGCCACTATCCAAAACCCATTAAGACTGTCAAGACCAAATGATTGTGGTACATTTTTGTTGGATGAGTGTTTGGGTGCTCTGCATGATGACCTCTTTTTTGGAATTTGTAGCATTTCCCTTTCACATGATGTTTCGAGCCAGATGCCCCTGACTGATGTCGAACAAAAAATGCAGACCCACTATTTTCCTGGGGGTTTTCTTCTCTCCTTTTACCTCATTCTAAGATCTTCGTTTTTAATACACTTGTGGTAGGAAGGGTATCGAAGAAGTGCATTAAATGATTGGAAATTGAACCGTTTTCTTCTAATTTTAAATTTAATAATTGTTTAAAAAGCATTACCTTCCTTGCAGGTCCACTAGGTTGATGAATTTCTGCCAATTTTTCCCATGCTTTCTTCGCCTCGGTGCAGTTTTTTATATAGTTCAGCTGCGTTGATTTTACACAATAAAATCGTTGCTAGCGCCTTTTAGTTTTTCGTTGTCCAAGTTAATATTTCTCCTGCGTTCGAATTATCTGGCTTAACCTGTGGTTGCACTATGTCTCCGGATACATAACCCCATAGTTCGCTGTGGATGAGCACCGATTTCATTTGTACCTTCCATCCATCGTAATTATCCTCATATATTATATATATTTTGATTATTAATGTTAAACTAATTAACTTTAACGACTTGAATTGAAAAACTAAAACGTGGGCCTGGGCTCATAACCTTTGTAAGAAAAAAGTTAAAAGAACAACGGAACACATCCGATTTCAGTGAGGTTTATTATACAAGTAATTAGTTAAGATAGTAGTTAACAAATTCTGTTAAATACATAGGCGAAATGAAGTAAATAAGAAATTATAGCAAAAGGGTAGACTTGCCAGATAGGCTTAAATTCAAATTCTAATAGTTTTAAAACAATTCGCTGACATTGCGTTGAAGACTCCAGCAGCAACATTAGCACAAAACTTGGGTAGCCAATTTCACTGACAATTTTTCAAAGTTATTTGGGTTTATACTCGCATAAATTTTTTTTATATTTAGCGCGCTCTCCAGGGGTTATTAGCACCCTGCAAATGATTGCATAAAGCAATGGAAAGTTAGGGAGGAAGGAAAGAGAGGTGTACCGATCTTGAATGTTTGGAGGCTATGATGACCAGGAAATAAAGAGCTCGGCAGGGCATTCCATGAGCGAGTTGTTTGGGTTAGGTAAGAATCACGATATTTCAGGGTACGTCCGAAAGGGGGCATGAGAGTGTACTGGTGAGCATTCATAGTGCGACAGGTGTGACGGTTGGAGGTTTGAAGGGGCGAAATGCTACTGGCAATTTCTGAGGAGCCCTGGTGGTCAAAATAGTGATAGAACAGGGTGAGACAGGAGACAATACGTCGGTGATCGAGAGTGTCAATCGACTGTGTAATATTGGCATCACCTATAGGTTTTAACGCACGGTTTCGAATTTTATCTAGCAAGTGTGAAGAAGTATTTTGGGCGTATGAAAGCCTTGTATATTGAAACCAGATTAGAGGGGGTGAAATATTTCTAACATCGCTTAAGGAAACCTAGACATTTCACAGCATTTTTGGCGACTTCGAATATGTGGTTATTCCAACGTAAGTTGTCATTGACACTCATACTCATACCATACTCAACGATGCAAGTGCCTTTCACGGATAATGGCTGGGTATTTGAATTTTGCTTAAGCGACAGCAGACAGCATTGTGTTTTGGAAGCATTAAATTCCACTCTGTTGGTAATTCCCCATGCTGGTTATGCTGTTTACATCGGAATTAAATGAGCTTAACATACGCTGCCATTCCCGTTCTACAGCCGAAGAGCAGGGACGTGATTTCGGGAACGAATATGAAAAGCAGAGAGTACTATCGTCAGCAAAGGAGTAAATTGGATTAGAAGTAGCAGACAAGAGATCATTGATGAAAATTAAAAAGAGTGTTGGAGACAGAACGGAGCCCTGGGCGACACCAGCATTTATTTTGTGAAATCAGACTTAAAACCACCCAAAACAACATGAATTGGACGTTCCGAAAGGTAATTTCTAATCCATTGAAGAAGAGAGTCGTCGACCCCAGAAGCACTCATTTTCGACAAAAGATCTTGATGCCAAACTCTGTCAAATGCCTTAGAAATATCAAGTGCAACTATGTTGCTTTCGCCAGAGTGGTGTAGGCTTGGGCCCCCTTTTTCGATGAGGCATGCCATCAAATCAGCGGTGGACCTGCTGTTACAAAAAACCGTCTTGGTTAAAGCACACTTTAAAGATGTTCTTGGTATCCTCTTCAAACAGTTTGACAAGGGTTCCCCATGAAACAACATCTTCAGATATTATAATTGGATTGTTAAGCAAACAATTTCGCACACATTGGAATAAATGTGGGTAGTCATATAGAAGAGAAATTCATTGATTTTCAATATCGAAAAAAGGCTTGTTTTTGTTTGCCCCAAGTAATCTTAACACTGTGGTATATATGTGATTAAATCAATTATCCAGTGTTGCATAACTTCAGGATCATACAAACTCTTCATGTTGGAGAGTTCAGTTATTACCCCAGTTTCAAACCAGAAGTTACTAAAAAGAAGTAGAACCCGACAAATGTGGTATAAATACAGGATGAGGAACTGCGGACAGTAAGTTGAGTTTTGGAAAGCGATAGAAAAGGAGCTAAGTCTTAATAAGTGAAAGATAAGAGATTTGAATTGTGAAATATTGTAGTAGTGAAATTGTTTCTGAATTAATTGAAAGTTGTATTTAAATAATAATAAATAGAGTGTTTTGAAACAGAATAACGTTTTATCATTTCGAGCCCTAGCTGAAATATTACAATACCTTCTTTTATTGCTGCCTTTGTCACAACTAAATAGCCACAACAAAACACTGCAAGGAAGAGAAAAGCAAATTTCAGATATGATGAGCACAATTTCAATATTCATGAACAAAATCGATTTATGTAAGAGGAAGTTAGAGAAGAACAATTTTCAATACGAGGGCGGGTCAATAAGTCCGTGACTTTTTGAATTTCTGACCTCTTTACTGAAACAGCAACACTGCTCCTGTCAACAGGCATGTGTCAGTTGACTTCTGTCAAAATTTAAACTTGCTGCGTCAGTTAGTTTGTGTTTGACAGCTATTTTTATCAGACTACTCACTAATTTGAGGAGAAAATGGAAAAAAGTGAATTTCGTGTGCTTATTAAGCATTATTTCTTGCGAAAAAAAACCATTACCGAGACCAAGACTAAGCTTGATAAATACTATGGGGACTCTGCACCATCGATTTCAATGGTAAAAAAGTGGTTTACTGAATTTCGTTGTGGCCGTACAAGCACTGAAGATGCCGAACGTCCTGGACGCCCAGTTGAGGTCTTTACACCCGAAAAAATTCACGATATGGTGTTGGCCGACCGAAGATTGAAAGTGCGAGAGATTGTGGAAGCCGTAGGGATCTCGCATGGCTCAGTGGTTTCAATTTTGAATGATCACTTGGGCATGAGAAAGCTTTCCGCAAGATGGGTGCCGCGTTTGCTCACAGTCGACCACAAACGCAATCGTGTAACAACTTCACAGGAAGGTTTGGCGTTGTTTAATCGCAATATGGAGGAGTTTTTGCGCCGTTTTGTAACCGTGGACGAAACATGGATCCATCACAACACACCAGAGAACAAACAACAGTCAAAACAGTGGGTTTCTAAGGGTGAATCGGCGCCAAAGAAGGCCAAGGTGGGTTTGTCAGCCAATAAAGTTATGGCGACTGTTTTTTGGGATGCACGCGGGATAATCCACATTGACTACCTTCAAAAGGGAAGAACAATCAATGGGGAATATTATGCCAACTTATTGGACCGATTCAATGACGATTTGAAAAAAAAAACGACCTCATTTGGCCAAGAAAAAAGTTCTTTTCCACCAAGACAATGCAAGGGTGCACACATGTGCAGTTGCCATGGCAAAAATCCATGAATTGGGCTATGAATTGCTCCCTCATCCACCCTATTCTCCAGATTTGGCTCCGAGCGACTACTTCTTGTTCCCAAACCTGAAGAAATGGCTTGGTGGAAAAAGATTTGACTCCAATGATGAAGTCATCTCGCAAACAAAGGCCTATTTTGAGGACCTCGACAAATCATTTTTTTTGGAAGGGATAAAAAAATTGGAGAAGCGTTGGAAAAAGTGTATAGAGCTCAAGGGAGACTACGTTAAAAAATAAAATTATTTTTTTATCAAAAAATCTGTGTTTTAATCCAAAAGTCACGGACTTATTGACCCGCCCTCGTATTTTCTTTCGTTTACTCTCCTCTTGGAGGCTGATTGTCTTGCAGAGTCTACTCCAACTCAACATTTGGAGTTATTCGAAAGGTGTTTTGCCAACTTGTTTTGTATAGAACCTCGTCTTATTTTTGTCAAAAATCAATTTATAAATATCGATGTTTCAAAACTAGCTTCATTAGTGCAAACTCATTGCTTCATAAACAAAGCGGAAACTGAATTAGAATTTTTACACTTCGCAGTGATATCATTCTTAAAAGTGCAGAAAAAAAAGCGACGAGGTTTTCAAGCTAATCGATCCTGTTAAATACAAAAACATACGATACTGTGCAGTCATAATTAAGGCATTTTTCGGGTCAACATATCCGTGTGAACGTGCCTTTTCTCAAAAAGTTATTTAAACTAAGTACAGAAATGTGTTAACAAACGACCACGTCAAAAAGTGTATAATTTTGGGTTGCACAGAAGATTACCAACCAGGCTTTAAGGAGCTATGTGAAAACGTAATCAGCAAAGTATCACATTAAATTTGTGCTGTTGCAGTTTTTTTTTGTTTTCGTATGTCATAGCAAGTAAATAAGTCCTTTTTATCTCAATTTGTTCTTTTTTTTAAATTTGGTGGTGTCCGCGTAGCATGTCGGGGTTTTCAAAATAGCCCTTGGAGTAATATCAGCTGGACACCACTGCTTTAACCAAACATCCCTTCTACGATTTTTAGGAATTGTAAAAAATGACAAGGAAAATGTTCTTTTGATATTGTCACAATCTTTTTATGAACATTTCGAAATTTTGGAAATCAAAAATGGCGGAAACTAGCACTGCACTGCCAATTGCTCAGGCCGACGAGCTATTCGCAATGAAATAAAAACACACACTCCCACCAGACCCCACACCACAGGAAAGGAAAAATTATGTTTGTGTAAAATAAGCAAAAGGGAATGTGCTATGTGTGTGTGTATTTTTTTTGAGTGCATTCTTTTCGCTTCATATTCATTACTATTCAGATTTACGTTCAGAAGGATCGTGCACCTACCAGAGCAACTGACAGTGTAGCACTGCGTTGGGTTAGGCCGACGAGTTATAGAGGCCGATAGAGGCACCACCATCGTTTTCCTCAAGTGATAGTACTGTAATATTTCGGCTAGGGTTCGAAATAATAAAACGTTATTCTGTTTCAAAACACTCTATTTATTATTACTTGAAAACAACTTTTAATCAATTCATAACAATTTCAGTACTACTCGTATTTCAAAATTCAAATCTCTTATCTTTCACTTATTAAGACTTAGCTCCTTTTCTATCTCTTTCCAAAAATCAACTTATCGTCCGCAGTTTCTCACCCTGTATTTATACCACATTTGTCGGGTTCGAGTTCTTTCTGGTAACTTCTGGTTTGAAACTGGGGTAATAACTGAACTCTCCAACGTGGAGAGTTTGTATGATCCTAAAGTTATGCAACACTGTATAATTGATTTAATCACATATATACCACAATATCCCCCTCTTAAACTTGTTCGTCCCGAACAAACTCTTCGACATTCTGCCCAATATAGCGATGTATTCGATCCACATGAACCACTTTCATCTTGCCTCTTCCTCGTTGAATGCGATAGACAACATCGTTGATGAGTTTTACGACTTTATATGGTCCTTCCCAGTCTTGCTGTGATTTGGGTGATACGCCTTTCCCTCTATGAGGGTTATATAGCCACACTAGATCTCCTTCCTGGAATCCCGTTGTGGTCGCCTTGACATCATACCTCGTCTTCATGCGGTCACTGGCTATCTTGATCTTATCCCTGGTTCTTTGGTGCACGTCCCTAATAAGGTTCTGTTGAAGCGTTCTACCATCCCATCCGATTGTGGGTGGAGCGGTGTTGTTCTCGTCTTTTTGATACCCAGTAGCTCGCACACCCCTTGGAAAATCTTGGATTCGAAGTTGCGCCCTTGATCCGAGTGCAATTCCATCGGTACGCCGAACCTGCTCACACAGTTGCAAACGATCTGTTCAATCAAGGTTTTGGCTTCCTGGTTAGGGATAGCAAAAGCCTCAGGCCACTTACTGAAGTAATCCATAACAACAAGAATGTAGCGATTTCCCGTTTCGGTTTCAGGAAACGGTCCTGCGATGTCAACTGCGATTCTCTCGAAGGGCGCTCCAACGTTGTATTGCTGCATTCTGCCGTGAGTTTAAACCCTCGGGCCTTTACTGGCGGCGCAGGTGACACACTTTCTGCACCAATTTTCTACATCGTCCTTGGCGTGCACCCAATAAAAACGTTCCCGCACCTTTTCCAACGTCTTATTCACTCCCAAGTGGCCTCCGGATACTCCATCGTGCAGTTCCCTTAGCACGTCATTGACTCTCGACCTTGGCACAACGATCTGCATCACAAACGACTTTCCATCCGAGCTTTCCCACCTTCGTCTCAAGGCACCATCTTGAACATGAAGCGAGTCCCACTGTGCCCAGTATGAATTTAGTTCTGGACTTTTATTGGATATTTCCTGCCAGTCTGGTATTTCTTCGTGTTCTTTCCAAGCGAGTATTGGCTCGATATCCGGATCCTCTTTTTGGGCGTTTCGCATTTCACTTTCATTCCAACCGTCAGTGAGCTCAGCTCTTAGCTGTTGAGTGGATACCGCATTTTTTCTTCTTGTCGTGCGCAATGTTTGCAATCAGATTTGAAAGGTCACCAGGATAGAGCATCCGCATAAGAGTGAAGGCTTCCCTTTCGATGCTGTATCTCGTAGTCGTACATCTGGAGTCGTTCAATCCACCTTGCGACTTGTCCTTCAAGATTTTTAAATTGCAGCAACCTCTTCAGAGATGCATGGTCTGTGCGAAGAATGAATTTTCGTCCGTACAGGTACTTATGGAAATGCTTTGTTGCCAAGACCAAAGCAAGAAGTTCCCGCCTGGTAACACAGTAGTTCCTTTCCGGCTTAGAGAGCACCTTACTAAAGTAGGAAACAACTTTCTCTTGCCCGTCATGCATCTGCGAAAGGACAGCTCCAATTCCCACGTTACTGGCATCTGCATCCACAATACTCCATCCTGGAGTAGGGTACGCTAGTACAGGGGCCTCACATAGTTGTTGTTTGAGAGTTTTGAAGCTCCTTTCGCATTCACTTGAACATTTGAATTGTTTTCCCTTTTCTGTTAGTTGATACAAACTCTTTGCTATCCCAGAAAAATCCTTCACAAACCGCCTGTAGTAGGTAGCGCGTCCCAGAAAGCTTCTCAGTTGGTTGTCTCTTGGGACTGGCCAATTTTTCACTGCTTCGATCTTTTCTGGGTCTGTAATTACCCCTTCGGATGAAATGATGTGTCCGAAGTATTTGACATCTGGCCTGAAGAGATGACACTTCTTCGGGTTTAGCTTTAGCTGTGCACTTCGTAGTCTTTGGAACACTTCTTTTAAGTTATCTCGATGTTCTTGAAAAGTTTTGCCGACCACGATGACATCGTCCAGGTAGACCAAACAGGTTTTCCATGTTAGTCCCAGCAAAACGCGTTCCATTAGACGCTCAAAGGTTGCCGGAGCATTGCACAATCCGAATGGCATTACTGTGAATTGCCAAAGTCCGTTTCCTGCGGTGAAGGCTGTCTTCTCCCGGTCCTCCGGATGGATCTGTACTTGCCTGTAGCCACTTTTCAAATCAAGTGTGGAGAACCATTGCGCTCCTGACAGTGTGTCCAGTGTGTCGTCAATCCTAGGTAAGGGGTAGCTATCCTTCTTGATGACATTATTTAGCTGACGATAATCCACGCAGAATCTATTGGTGCCGTCTTTCTTCTTGACCAGTACAACGGGTGATGCCCATGGACTCTTAGAGCCTTCAATCAACCCTTGATTTTCCATAGTCGAAACCATTTCTGCAACCTCCGTCTGCTTAGCTAATGGTAAACGCCTAGGAGGTTGACGTATGGGTCTTGCATCTCCAGTGTCTATTCGGTGTTGTACCAAATGTGTGCTGCCATATTCGCCATCCTGCGAGGCAAATACGTCTGCAAATTCGTTGATTAGTTCCTCTGCCATCGCTCGTTGCTCCTGATTCGGCTCGGTTTGCTAGAGTATAGTTCTATTCAACTCGGCTGTGCTACTTGATGGCAAAGATATAGCAGCATTTTCCTTCGACAACATGGTGACAGCATTCAAGAATCTTACTGGGACCACTTTGCCTTTCGGCTCAACGAGTATCTTTCCCACGACGTAATTCTTACAATGATTTTTAGAGTCCGGCTCAATCAAATAGAACCGATGGCTCCCAAGATCACCTTCCAACTTCGCCCAAATAAGTGTCTCTGCGGAAGGTGGTAAGGTTTCGTCTTTGCTGACTACTGTCCTAAGGCATGCGGCATTCTCATTCCCGTACACCATCGGAATCTCAACGTTCCTGTACTTAAGTACTTGAGTTCCGATGTCGAGCACTACATTATACGCCTTCATAAAGTCAACTCCAATGATGCACTCATCGCATATATCGGCCATTAGGAATACGTGGGTGAATGTTGGTCCTGCCAGATTGATCGTAAGAACAACTTCTCCATACACCTTTGCCGTCGCTCCTGTTGCTGTTTTCAAGCAGTAGCTACTGGTATTGTGCAGCCATGAATCATGGGCGATATCACTTCTTATAATGGAAGCGGTGGCACCGGTGTCAATGGTGGCCACGCATTTATTCTGGCCAATGTGCGCTTCCACTGTAAGACTCTTGTTACTTCGTTTTGTTTGGGAGACATGGATTTTGATCTTAGGGGCGTCAATTCCAGAAACCGACTTCTGCCCCTCGAAGTTGGTCCTTACACGTATTCCCGCCTGTTGATTTGATGATACGCTGCTTGCAGTATAGATGTTTTCCCTGCTACATGCTTCTTTGTTACGCCTCCCAGCATCGCATTGTGGACAACTGCGTTCTTTAAGTGGAGCGCAGCACTGACGCTGCAGATGTCCTATTTTGTTGCAGTTCCAGCAAAGGACTTGTTCTGCACGCGCACTGTTCCGCTCCACGACGTCTGTTCGTTGGCATGAGCATTCCACGGTTGTCACTTCTCTCACGCGGTGGGTTCCTTGAGATGCTTGGTCGGCAGCTTTCATAGTCAGGGCAAATGCTAGGGTCTCAGGGAGGTTTGGATTTCCAGCCATTCTTACAGCCATTTGCAACTGCCTATCTTCAATCGCTTGGGTAAATGCCTTTACAGCCATTTCGTTGATAAGGTCTTCTCCGGCATTAGGATAAGATAGATGCGCCAACCGTTCGATATCGGCCTGCAACTGCTGAAGTGTTTCGCCCCGCTTCTGGACTCTGCTGCGCAGTTGGACTCTGTGTACTTGCTGCATATGGTCATCTCCGAATCGCATTTCTATTGCTTTAACCAAAGCGTCGTAGTTGAGTTGTTTTTCTTCTGAGATGGTTTGCAGCAATTCCGCAGCTGTACCTCGCAGTGCCAGCGTGAGCGCAATCGACTTTTCTCCGTCGTCCCAGTTATTGGTCATGGCAGCTGCTTCAAATTGTCTTCTATACATTGGCCACGATGTTTGGCCATCAAAAACAGGCGGTTGCATCTCTTTTCTTCTAGGGCAGTCTGTAGAATTTTCTCGGACCTTCTGTTTCTTTACTCTCTCTAGTTCTTTCGCAAGATTCTCGATATTGTGTTCAGCCTTCTCGAATTGTGCCTCGTGCATATTTAATTTTTGATCGATTATTTCGAATTTCGCTTCTAGAGAATTCTTGAACTCTTCGACAGTGTCTTTCTGTGCGGCAATAATGGAATTCTTCTGTTCCTCTAGAGAATTCTTCTGTTCTTCAAGAGAATTCTTCTGTTCTTGTAGAGAATTGTTCTGTTCTTCTAAAGAATTCTTCTGTTCTTCAAACTTAGAATCTATGCTTCTCCTTTGTTCTTCCAACTTAGAATTCAATCCAAGGAGCAATTCCATCATGGCAGACATGTCAACCCCTGTGCTTACAAGCTCCTCTTCTACGTCGAACGAAATGGATTTAGGATCTTTTCCATCTTTTTCGATCGCTTCTTGTAGCCGAAGAATCAAATCACTTATCCCTCCAGCTGCGGAGAGATTCCGCTTCTCTAGCTCAATTTTCAGCTGGGGTATACTTAGCTCCAGCAATGTACGTGACATTTTTTTTATTTTTATTTTTTTTTCTCTCACAGCACTCAGAATAAGTTTTATCTCACTTCTGACACCAATGTAATATTTCGGCTAAGGTTCGAAATGATAAAACGTTATTCTGTTTCAAAACACTCTATTTATTATTATTTAAAAACAACTTTCAATCAATTCACAACAATTTCACTACTATTTCAAAATTCAAATCTCTTAAATTTCACTTATTAAGACTTAGCTCCTTTTCTATCTCTTTCCAAAAATCAACTTATCGTCCGCAGTTTCTCATCCTGTATTTATACCACATTTGTTGGGTTCTAGTTCTTTTTGGTAACTTCTGGTTTGAAACTGGGGTAATAACTGAACTCTCCAACGTGAAGAGTTTGTATAATCCTAAAGTTATGCAACACTGGATAATTGATTTAATCACATACATACCACAGTACTATTAGTTTCATATACAATGCTAAATCTCATTCAATTGTTACTGGCATAAGAAAATCGAATGCCGCAATTAACTATGACACAGAACCTCGATCGCAAATTACAAACTTCGAAATAGATTTAGGTCTTTAAGGTTTTAAAAATATAACCAATATCCTCCCTACCAATTGTACCATCCAAGCCGCATAGATTTGCTCATAGACGCTGACACTCTTCCCAGCTATTGTGCGTCGGTCAGATAACTTTTAATCCCCAACTACCGATTCTTCAAAAAACATGATTTGGGCGGATTGTGTCTGGCAGGTACGAAATATCTTCTACACCTAGTGCAGTCTGTACGCTAGTTTCCACTTCTGAGTATGAGGATACCTGTTTACCAGGCAAAATCAATTATTGTAATTAGTATTTAAGAGAAACCCAAAAATAAAGCGACACAGTTCATTTTAGACCCTCACCGAACACATAAGTTGTAATTTTGTTCTCGCGACACGATCAAGCTAACATCATCGTTGGCCAGCACTCTCTCTTGTAACGTACATTGGTATTCTGGTATTTTGATTCAAGCACCAGTATTATCAGTAGTTGTCAACGTACATGCACCTTGGGCAACATTACAATACGTACTAAAGAAGAGGAGTGTGAGAAGCAATTTTCGAAAGGGAAGGTTTGTGGCAGGTTTGTTTGACTGCGGTAAGTTAGAAGGATCTGGGGAGTCAGTCAAAATGCAGTTTCTAAGCCTAGAAAGAAGGTTACAAAGGCATTTGGCTAGTCAAATGTATCTCATTCTATAGAGATATCCAAAATAGATAAAATAAAGGTCCCCCGAGGCATTTTGAATTGCAAATTTTAATAAATGAATCATAAGCTGTGGAGGCATTTTCTTCAGCATAAACTTCAACCCAATTATTATAGCGCAGTACACCATTCAAGTGGTGAAAGTTAATTTTTGTTATCCCATGCAAAGAATGCTTTTGAGTTTTCTTTCATTTAAAGATAGGAAACGAAATACCAGTCATACACTGATCAGTAACGTTAAGGTCACGATTAACAACAACACATTGATTTGATTGAATTCTTACGAAACGACCAAATACGTGATCAAGACAGGTACCACCGATTGGTCTTGTAGCCTCATTAAAAAAGATGTTAATCCATGCTCGGCGATTAGTGCAAGGTAGAACTTGAGACTAATAGGTTCAGGCTAAAATCACCTAAATGAAAAGATAAGCTGCTTTTGTATTGCACAAGAAATTTGAAAATTCATCAAAAAACAAAATATACGACTGTGAGTTGAATCTATATGCACAAAAAAAGGTAAAGGATTCATTGCGTATGGAAGAAGAAACTTTTACGACGTCAGCATTAGAAAAACTATAACGCTTTATATCACACTCATACAAATCTCTTACAAACATCCACTCCACCTGCGGAATACGAATCATTGGTATTTGTACAAAAATTATAGCCAGGTATACTGTAATAATTGATCTCATACGAATAAATCCAAATTTCGGATACAAAAAAAATTTGCTTTTACTAGTATCACCAAATAATTGTTTGTTTAAGTTCTTTCTTCCGGTTTCCTTGCTCGTCATAATTTTTGTTTTAATATCAGTCGACGGGAAATGAATGCGTAGGATATTTGTTATTCTATTTTTCCTAGTGAAACTTTTCACGTATCATTTTTTAATATCTTCAATAGGAACAGAGACATTCAGTCCTTAGCGAAAAATTTGTTGCATTCTACGGCATTGTCGTTGGTTACCCCTGGTATACCAACAATTTCAAAGACGTTCTCAAACTGCTTCTGTTGACATAAATTCTACTTGCTTTTGAGTTCGTCGAACTTAAGTCTTAGCGACACATTTTTCTCCTTCAGTTGCTGCACAGTACCTAGAAATTCGCTAATCATTTTATTATTATTATTATCCTATAAGAAGGAAAGTAGAATTCGCTCAGCTCCTTGTGTATTATACAAATTTTCAAGAAAGCAACCGAATCTTTGGATACGAACTGCGATTCTATAATACACTAATATTTAAGATATCTAACCCTTCCAAAAGTACCGCTTTTCTTCGAATAGCACTTATGATAGAAGAATTGGAAGGCGCTTTTATCACTTTTTACTTTTTTGTATCATCTGGATTCTGGATTTAATTCTTGGAGGAAATTAACGATTTGAGATAAATGAAAAAAATTAGCCCATAAAGTGTTATCTTCTAAGATTAGGTGAGGGTTCCTTTTCTTCTTCCCAAAAACTCTCTTTTGTAAAAAAAAAGTCGTTTGATGAACCAAATCATAGGAGATTTGGCTGCAAGAAGGATCACTACGTCCAGGTCGTTTGCTAGGTGGATTTATATGGCTCATTCCACACACCTCAAGAATGGCGTGGGTACTGTACTCACAAAGCGTCTGTTGCAGTTTTTGTTAGTTTTGTGACTAAAACAAAACATTTAAAAGTTATGCCAGACCTTTCAATTCAAGGTTTCATTAATTAATTCAAACTTTGCTGAGGCTCAATATGAGTTGAAAGAACTTCGAGACAGCATGACATAGAATATTGGTAAGCTGCTTAATGTATCCAGTTTATTCACGTACCTCTAACTTCAGAGGTTAATGGAAGGCAGCAGACAAGAGGGCTAAATATCATTTATATCGGACAGTATATTTATATATATATTAATGAGAGTCTAACAAAGGCGAACTATCTTCTGCAACGAAGTGCACTCAACAAACTTAAGCTGTTGAAGAAAAGCTCTTCTGTCAACACGAAAAATGGGCTTGTATATGGAAAGCAGTTACGCTTACCCGCAAGTTTAGCCGCGTTTTATTGGCAGGTCAGTAGCCAGCTCAGCATTCAATGCCAATAAAACAATTTAACTCACTCCAAACGTCATTTGACTTGTTGAATAAAATTGCGGGTGGGTCCACAAAGTTGCGAATGTTTTTTTTAACTCGCATTTAGTTTATAGGCCTGAGCAAATAGAATTCGCTTCGTAAAAGGCATGCGCGAAATTCTTTTTGTGCTGAAACTTAAGAATAAATTAACAAAAGTATGAAATTTGTTTAAATTTCACAAAAAAGTTAAACTTAAACATGTACAAATTTGACATGAAAATTATTTTTCTCTCTATTTTTTTTTAGTTCGTGTAAAAACAAACACATAATTAACGAACGCATCCTTCATAAAATAAAATCATTTCTTATAGCATACTTTGCGCCATCTGAATTTCAATTTTTAAAACTTTATCGGCAGAAATGAATGCTGGCTTATTTATCGCCAGCATTCGACTTGTTGTTGTTTGTAATGTTAAATTTTACTGTGCTGGTTACTGACCTGCCAATAAAATTCACCTTTTATTTAACAAGTCGAATGCCTTTTGGAGTGAGTTAAATTGTTTTATTGGCATTGAATGCTGAGCTGGCTACTGACATGCCAATAAAACGCGGCTATCGTTAATTGCTTCTTTAGTGATCTCTATTTTAGTGCGTTACTATGTTTTTCTGTGTTCTTCTACTTCGTTTTACTCGTTGCATCGTAGACAATGTACACACTAAGTGACACGGGTGGGAGCTGCGAATGTCCACGGGTGCAACACCTTGAAAAGTCGAAGATGTTGCTAAAGATTTTGAGTGCAAATTATTTGGTGATCAGTGTTTGTCATTTCAATGTGCTAAGCATTGTCAACAAGATAGACGAAGTGCGCTCTTTTTTTGAGAGTGGATCTATGGACATTATTTGTATCACAGAAACGTGGCTAAATCCGGATATGAGGGCATACATATTTAAAGTATACGGATATAAAATATACCGCGCAGATTGACACAATGGGCCTTGTGCGGGTGTCGCAGTGTATGTGAAACATAACTTACAGCCAAAAGAAATCCACAATTTTGGACGAGACAGAATATATTTTCATTGAAATAGCTGTTGATCATACTAAATGTCTTATTGGAGCCCTATATTTGGCATCTTAGGTATCGTGTTATAAAAAATAAGGAATCATCTTGAAGACTTGGGACCCCTATATACTAAAGTTGTAGTATGTGGAGACTTCAATCTTGATATTCTAACAGGCAAAAATAAACAATTTGTAGATACGGTCAAGTCACTGAAATTCCATTTTGCTAATGATGTCCACCCCACTCATTTCCAACCTGGCAAAGTGCCGTCGCTGATAGATGTCTTTCTTGTTTCTGAAACTGACTGAGTCTTACATTATGATCAAATTTCTTCACCAGGATTCTCATACCATGACATGATTATTCTTCTCTTAAATGTTGCTCCACCTAGTTCAAATGATGTCCTTGTACAATTTCCTCAGTATTCGTCCACTGATGTTCGTACGTTGCTCAATGACTGTGACAACCTGAATTTGTCGTCAAAAACAACCTTGACTATCTTTTTGACAAACATATATGTACCTCTTGTAAAAAGGAGAATACAGAAACCTAGTATTCCTTGGTTCACCCAACAAGTTGAATACCTTATTAAAAAAAGACAAATGCGAAACGCTATGACTTGCTTAATTCGTAAAAACAAAAGTAAGTACTACGAAGATAAATTTAACTCCACTAAGCCAAGTTCTGAGTTTTGGAAATCCATTCGACTTCTCACAAGTATTTGATTCCGTAAACAATGGCATTCCCTTATACAAATTAAAGAATCAATTTGCTTTTGATAATACAGCGTGTTAACTTGTAGCATCATACCTCATAAATCGCAACCAAGCTGTATTTACTTGTGATCCAATATAATCGAGTTTGCCGGTATCATGTGGGGTACCTCAAGGATCTGTCCTTGGCAATGTTTATAAATGATATATATAAAAGGATAACCCACTGCAATTATCATATCTATATGGATGATGTGCAGTTATACATAAAAATACCCACATCTGCAGTGTCTTCTAGTGTTAAAAACCTTAACACAGACATCGATTCCATATTCGTTTGGTCACAAAAAAACTGCCTTAGCCTTAATCCGTCAAAGACTTAGTCACTGCTGATTGGTAGCAGCAATCGGGAAACAGTGATTTTGCCTCTTGTTATAAATAATGATGTTATTGAGTCTGCTACTAAGATTAAAAATTTGGGAATTTATTTTAAAAAACAACTTAACTGGACCGATCACATAAACCTCGTTGTCTCAAAAATATATGGCGTTCTAAGGGGATTGAGCCCGACAAATCGGTACCTGCCTGTTAAAGTCAAAATGAAACTTATAAAATCTGTCGTCTTGCCCACTATTCCATACAAACCCTTAATCTAATACCTCTTAAGTATAAATTTTTGAATAGCAGTCGTCAGTTTTTCATTCATGCTGGAACAGTCTCCCTACAAACATCAAAAGAGTGAACACAGAAAATCGTTTAAAAAAAGAACTATTAAATTACTACACAAGTCGGAATTTTTTATTTGGTGTCCACTTAAACTTCAATCCAGAACTAAATAAAACAACATGTTTGAATAGCATTGCCAAAAGAGTATATATGACATAGACTGGAGCTTCAAGGGCGAAACAAGAGGCAAGCTATATAAAGTATCGAAGTCAGAGCACTGATGTTAGTGGCGAATCTTCCTCCTCAGCAGTGGATACTGGGTCGAAGATACCGACTTATTCCTGGTGCTGATTCTAAGGTTCGATGTCCGAGTGAAAGGAACGACCCTAAGGAGACCAATTCATCATTAAGCACAGCTATCACTTCATTGAAGGGGTCGTTAATCTATCCGACTCTTCAAGGCAGACAGGGTATTCATGCAGAAAGTTCATAACTAGAAAGCTTTACTTACATTTAATGTTTGTTTTTTTAAATATTGTGAATTGCCTAAAATCTTATGTTCACAAGAGAAACTTTTGTGTAAATAAAATTACTCTTTGATATTTACCTTCCTCTAAATGGAAAACCAGGTTGTAAAAAAATAGGTTTGTCCGGTCTCTTTTAGTTCCGACCACAGCCAAATAAAGGTCTTTATTTGAGTCATTAGTTTTAATTATATTAAGTTGAAGTCCCAAAAACTGTTGTGGACAGACGTTGATAACGCTTATTATACAGGGCTTTCCAATAAGGACTTGGCAACTTTTTTTTTATAAATAAAACGCAAACCATTTGAGATATTTCAAAAACTTTATTATCAGCTTGAAGTACAATCAAAACATTTATGAACATTTATGAAACATGAATGGAACTCGACTTCATTCATATGGCCACCGCGGGCACGTTTGCAGCGGTCGTTTCTTTGGACCCAATTTTCAAAGACTCGGCCACACATTTCGCGTTCAATGTTGGCTCTGAGCTCTTCCAACGTAGTCGGCTTGTTGGTATAAACCAATGATTTAACGTAGCCCCACAGAAAATAGTCAAGCGGCGTTAAATCGCAAGAACGAGGCGGCCAATCGACTGGCCCATTTCTTGAGATAACACGCTCACCATACCTACTCTCCAATATATCGATTGTAACGTGTGTTGTGTGGCTTGTGGCACCATCTTGTTGAAGCCACATGTCGTCCAAGTCCATATCTTCCAATTCGGGCCAAAAATAATCGGTGATCATGGCGCGATAACGCTGACCATTCACAGTAACGTGACAATCGTTATTGTCGACGAAAAAATATGGCCCAATAACGCCGCCGGCATGCAAACCGCACCAAACAGTTATTTTTTTGTAGATGAAGTGGTGGTTCATGAAGCACATGTGGATTTTCACCCGACCAATAACGCATAGTTTGCTTATTGACGAACCCATTGAGCTTGTTATTGCCTGTCTACTAGGGCGAGAATTATGACGGAAAATTGGAATTAACGCTCTTAAAGTTGCAGTCACCGACTCCGAATTTCGGTAGAAAATTTTTATAATTTGCAGACGTTGCTCGTTCGTGTACTTTACCATGATGAAAATGTTGAGTTTACTGAATTAATTGACAGTGACAGTTTGATGATTAGTGAAAGAGTGCGTTCCCAAATTAAATTCAAAATTGTCAAGTCCCTATTGGAAAACCCGATATATTCACGTATGTGTTGACTTCGGCCCTCTCGAGGCATCCTAATTTGATGATCAATTTCCGCAATATCTGCGTAAGCACAAACTGACTAGTTTCCCTTTCAGCTTACCATAGTAACCCGGTTTAAAGAAGTTTCCCGCACGATGTTATTATTATTCGTTATGCTAGAAATCTCGAACGTCTAGACTCTCATTAGTGTCGTAGTCGTTACCAAGTCCAGATCATTCATTGAAGTCTTCTGTCAGTCCACTTCACCGTTGACCTCCCAACCAACTTTCGCCAAAGCAATCACTGGTCCTTCTAAAAGTGAACATTGAAAAAAAATCTAAATAATTAAAACATTTAAATTTCTGTTTTTTTTTTAAGATTAGTTTTATATGTATGGTGTATGTACATATATACCTTTACCCGAGCATCGAACTTGTCGAGCTGTAGAGTCTGAGTAAGGTTAATGATTCTCGAGACTTTCTCCAGATGAGTCCTGAGACTAAGGGGTGCCCACTTCTCCCACCTTCTCCTCCGTCCACACCAGTCTCACCACCCGTTGGCCGGATCAAGGTATTATACGACCCGTGTCGTTGATCACACGGGCAACGCTGGCTTGTACCAGAGCCATGTCAAGTTGATCGCTTGCATCAATCAGAGATCTCTGGATCGCTATAAAAAATCTATCAGTGGTCTAGGAGAAGTCTGGCCAGGTTATAGGCTCGAAGTCGTGGCAAAGGAGGATATCCCTAGCAGACCTAGAATCCTCCTTCCGAGGAGATATTCTAGTGATCTATGGCTCAGTAAAATGATCCTTCCGACTCATGACTGGAAGGTCGCGAAACTAGAGGAATTAAGGAGCCCTAATAGATGCGCGTTAATCGTGATCAATAAGGAATCCTTTAATTATCAAGCGCAGACCAAAGGCATGATTCGGTTCGGTTTGGAGTCTATTTGGAGTCTAAAGGGTCTATTAACCGCCTCCAGTTTTACTACAAGTCATAAACTCAGCCTCGGACCTTGGAGTGACGATATTCTTTCCTTAATTGGAAATGAATATCGAAGACGAGACAATTAGAGATCCTTTACGATCATGCAAGTTATATATGACAATTCAATCCACTTCGGTTCAAAGACTGTCAGTCTGTCGAGTGACTGTTTGGATCCATATCACACCCTCGGACCCGGGACACTTTTGGGACACAATTAAGGGGAGCTCAGCTATTGACCACCAAGTAGAGAGGAAAGCTTTCCCAAGAATGCATTTAAAGGGGAGGGCCGTAAGTCTCCTTGCAGACAAGAAAATAGGGGTAACGATCGTGGGGAATTGTGGGCTTTCTTTACAATTTTCTTTTTTTTTCAATTTGGGGGGTGTTTGGGGATTTTACAATTTACGTTTACGTTGAACAAACAATATAATTATTTACGGTGGGCTCTCGGCCATTGCTGATGGTATCGACATCTCGGGGCATCAAGGGGGCAGACCCTCCGTCTGCAAGAGTCTCAAGGCCGTCCGCCTGGCTTTATCCGGGGTACCTAGATGGTCATCTCTGGAGCGGTAGGCAGAGCGAGGGAACTGGACCCAAAGGATCCAGTGAATCCCACCTGTACCATGGCATCCAGAGAATGACGGGAAGAAAAGAACGTGGAGAACACAAGAAAAGGCAGTAGGGTAAAGGAGTGAGCAGACGACAAAGGACCAAGGGGAGTGGAGGATTTTTGGGGCGTGATTTGCACGCAACAATCGGAGGGCTCTTACAGCATCATCGTAGGGGTTTCTCTGGTGTATTGTTGCAATAACTCTTCGATTTCTCGAGATTAACCTTCATTATTTCTACTTCCTAACGTCAACGGCCCCGACTTAACTATTGCCAGGCCGTTTCCAGCCAAACATACCTTCTGAAAAGCATCGGCGTCATGACCAAATGGGCACTCTCCCTGGTGATAACCTGGAAATGGAAGCAGGAATACAGAAAAATGACCTCATCATGGGATGCGACGCCAACGTGCATCAAAGAATATGGGGCAGCACCAACACCAACGATAGAGGTGAGTCACTTTTAGAATACATTATTAGTAACAACCTCATTGTTTGTAACACCGGTAATGAACCAACCTTCATAAAAAAAAAAAATCGATAAAAAGTGCTAGATACCACTCTTGTCTCCGAATGTATCGATCATTTAATAACGAACAGGATCGTATTGTATTAACACTACTTTTCGTTTCACAGATATATCCAATTCAATTTAATGAATGCTCCCCCCGCCAAACAGCATTTCGTAACTATCGGAAAACTGACTGGCGCAAATATAGGGAAATACTTTTAAGAAGTATCTCCCCTGAACTTTCAAGCCCACTAGATAACACTAATGAGCTTAACTTGAAAGTCGAAGCTCTCAACTCCAAACTGGGTGGGTCCTCTGTCAAAAGAAGTGTAAGCAGAGGTACGCAAGGTGGTGTGGACTGGGAATAAACCACCATAAAACCGAACTTGTCCTATTCTATAGAAAAAACAAAATACCGACTATAAACCCTCCCTCAATCAACAGTACCAGATTGGTCTTCTCTGATTCGGCCAAATATCTGGGTCTAATTTCCCACAGGAAGCTAAGCTGGAAACTTAATATTCAAGGAAGAGTAAAGAAAGCCTCAGTAGCTCTATTCTCTTGCAAACAAGTCATCGGGAAAAAATGAGGCCTCCAAACTCGTATCACCCAATGGCTATATATCTCGGTTATAAGACCGATACTCACCTACGGGGTGGTTGTTTGGTGGACGGCCTTAGAAAAATCAGTAGACTGCATGAAGCTAAGTAAAGTCCAGAGAACACCATTTCGGAGCATAATCTGAGCCCTACGTACTACTCCCTCGGCTGCTCTGGATGTTCTGTTTCACTTGACACGCCTCGACATTTATGGCAGACAAGTAGCCGCCAACGCAGCTATTCCCCTTAAAGCGACTTCACAGTCGACATAAATATATTTTGGCCACTCAAATATTCTTAACACATTAGGAATCCTACCAGAAAACATCGAATTCACCATACCCAAACAATAGTTTGACAAGAGCTCCAAATCCTTGTGGGAGGAAAATGCCTTCTTGAATGACAACTCAATCCATTTCTACACCGACGGTTCAAAGACCGTTAGTGGGGTTGGTGGTGGTTTTCTTGCCAGTAAGCTTAACCCTAACCTCTCCTTCCGCCTCCCCAACCACTGTAGCGTGTTCCAGCAGAGATTCTGGGAATTAAGAAAGCCCTGTCCTGGCTGAAGAAAAATGTTATATATTTATTGGATATCCGCATCTTTTCGGATAGTTAGACCACTATCAAATCCCTGTCGTCATATTTTGTTAATTCAAAAACACTCATGGACTGCCGATCATCTCTAATGGAGATGGCGGAGCAGTTTTACATTTACCAAGAATTCTTGCCATGTTTACTAACGATTTTTGCAGAAGCTGCATGGGCGCGGAGAAGGAGGAGACAACCCCTCACCTCCTCTGTACATGCCCAACTCTCTCCCAAAGAAGAAATCTCCATCTAGGAGTGTTCTCCTTCAATGACTTGAGTGACTTAAGCAACACAGACCTCAAAAGCCTACTACGCTTTATCAAAAGCTCCAAATGGTTTCTGGAGTAGGAGGATCACAGATCCACGTGGAATCACAATGGGCCAATAGGCAGCAACAGCAACTTTTACCTAACCTAACCTTTGATATATATAATGATGAAATACAATTATTGCTTTTTGGAGTCTTCTCGCCGTTTGGCAGAACATTTAAAGGGAAGCAGACAAAACGGAATGCTAGATGGCTCTGACTAAGGCGAAGGGATGAGAGTACATGACTAGCTCGCGGGGAAGTAAGTCAAGTTAGTAAGAGCAGCTCGAAAGACAAGAATACTGTGAATTGTAGAAATAAATATAACTAGAATGTTACTTATGGAAAAAATGAATCAGGTAAAAAAGGATTAGTCAAGAAAAGTTTCGCAAAAGTTTTGTTTACTTAGGATGTCGTGAAAAGAGGATTTCATGGAAAAGGCTTTTATTTACATGGGACTTCTAATACGGATTGTATTATCTGTGGCGGGGTAGTACGGATATGCTTCTCATTTTTGTATTAGTTTCTCTAGTCTGAAGTTGTGTTGTGTGTGTTGATGGCGCTAAAATTATTGTGTTTCCTATTTTCAGATTAATGGCCTTGTTTATTTTGGCGATCACCACAGCTACTCCCCCTGCATAAGTTGCTAATAGAAGTTTAAAAGTAACCATTTGTTGTTTCGTTTCGGGAGCCGAACCCTAAATGGGGCTGGAGCTTGTTTAAGAATTAGAGTTGTTGCTAATTGATATAAAAGGGATCCAAATTGCTTGGCTGTGGTTGTCGTACGGATATGTGAAACTGTTTTTGGATAATATTGGCTGAGTTCGTACCCCATGAATGGCAGTCGAGAGAATCTTAATTCCTGCCTTAGGAGAAAACATGAATGCAGCCTGTAGTGTACGATGGTAACGTTCGATGATACAATTTTTCTGTGAATGGTAGGCAGTGGTTCTCACTTTCCTTGCCCCAACCAAGTTGGCGCGTTTTAAATAGCTGCGTTTCGAATTGGGGTCCTTGGTCCGTAATGATTGTGATGCAGTACTGATGGTCTTGAACTCTGGGTAAGTGTTGGGATAAGAGTGGATGTTGCTAAGCTTAGAGTCTAGTTTTGGTATGTGGCTGAACCTTGGGAAGTTTTTACGACAGGTATCGGCGAGCCCGTAATTGTCTGTCGGAGGCGTTGGAAGGCTTCTGGGTTAAAGTATGTCTCAACGGCCTGCGTTCAGTACAAATTTTGAAAGGCCGACATTCCAAATTGATGTCAAAATTGCTTCACTGCTACAAAAAAGGCAAGGAGTTCTCTGTCATAGGTGCTGTAGAGTTTCTCGTCATTGAGTTTTCTCGAGGAGAATCCCATTAGTTTGATAGTGACATCTTCCATTTGCTCGAAACCT
This sequence comes from Volucella inflata, assembly GCA_928272305.1. NCBI lineage: Eukaryota > Metazoa > Arthropoda > Insecta > Diptera > Syrphidae > Volucella > Volucella inflata. The sequence continues at coordinate 40,931,839 of OV743717.1, forward strand.
GCTCCAATGCAGGTTATCGACACATCGGCGAAGAGCACAAGTTTAGAAGTTGGTAATGGGAACGAAACTTTTGTCGCGTTACTCAGAGCCTCCTTGAACTTGAGAAAAATTCGCTCTGCTCCTCTTTCAAATCCACTTTATGGAGTGTGAGATGTTTCGATGCAGTGGAAATTGTAACTCTGTCATTTTTGGCATGTGTGACGTATATTATGATCATGCCAAGGGAACAACGAAGTTCATGTGGCTCTTGTTGGGTGACATATTTGCTAGTTTATCGGAAAAATTCATCCGAAACGAAGAAAACATGTTTTGGGAGCACTGTCTTATATCCGCTTAATAGATAGCGGGGATAAATTGACTGAGCGTTAATATCTTCGTCATACGTTGTATTTCTGGGTCAAATTTGCCCAATATGTTTTTTCAACTGATGTTGTTGAGAACTTGCTTTATTATTTGTAAATAACTGCAATTTTTCTGTTTTTTTTTTACATGAAATCTTATCTAGGTACATGTATTTCTACTAACTTGTATTAGCTAACTCGCTTACACGGTTTTTTTTTTCTCTACACAACTTACTCACTCAGACTTTGTTTTTACACTACACAATTTTTTTTTTTAAATCGCAACGGTAAAAATTGCACAGCAAACAAAGGTGATACTCAGAACGGTTCACAGTAAGAGATCATTCTTGAATAGGTTTTGGTTACAAGAAAAATAATAAAAAAATACTGAAGATTATTAAAAAAGAAAAGTAACATAAGTGCTTTATTTGTGCAATGCTAGTGTTATGCTAGTTGAGAAGAAATACAGCGAAAGTTTGACATTGATGTGAGTGTGACTGGTAGTGCTGCAAATGAAACTGCAAGTGAGGTGGAGGAGGAAAATATATCAGGACATTGCAATGCAGAGTAGGCACGAATAGACGCGTTTTTCGTATCGTCCAGTTAAAGTGAGCAAATACGGTGTGTAAGTCCGACAAATAAACTTAAGAACTTTTAAAGCCTTAAGCCTTAGTGGTTACAAACTTTTCGCCGGTTACTGTGTAGCGAGAAACCCTACATTGGCCCTTATTTTTCACTAAAATATTTTATAGTTTATTGCTATTGCCGACATTTTTTGCACTACTACCACCCAAAGGCATTTCTCTTAAGACCATGTCTGCCCCGAAACTACTTTCAAGAGTTATCTCATCAAGAGGCCTAACATACCCACAATACCTATACCACCCAAACAATGGCCCTCTTACCGTCAAAATCTTAGAGGAACATCTCACTAAACAAGCTGAAATAATGCGGCTTGGGTTCATAAAAAAAATTTCCAAAATGCTGAACGAATTTCTTCTCAAGATCGAGGATGTCAAGACAACCTGGAGTCAGCGATTTGATGGACTGCACAACAAAATCACCAGAATAGTTGAGCGCATTGATATATGTGAAGAAAACACCAACACAGCAATGCAATCGCACAGTGCACAAATCGTGGCTCTTTAACGGCGATGTGATGCTCTGGAAAGGAAAGAAGTAGCGTGTGATGCAGTGCTCAACAACAACAATAACCCACTCTAACTCCACTATTGTGTTAAAATTCAGCAATTCACAAGAGAGAAACGCCGTTCTGATGTCAGCAGTGAACTACCGCAAACAACACACGACTGAACTACGCCTCCTAGATCTGGGGATAGAAGCGGACAACAGCTGTTATCTAAATGAGAGCCTAACGAGACAAACACGGTGTACACAAAAAATGGATCTGTGTATGTTAAGAAGTCGGTGAATGGGAAAAGCTTTCTTATTGAAAGCTCCATAGATCTGCTTGCTGCTGCTGCGACGCATCAATGAATATTGTCTACAAATTATACGTAAACCTATTCATCTAAAATCTGTAAATCTGTTGTCTTTTTTCCTCTGTTCTTCTCTCCTCCCTTCTCACTAAACCACTATCCAATTCTTCTTCCTCTTCTCTAGTTTTATTGCACTTTTTTAGTTTTTCTCTATTTCTTCTCTAATGGATATCACAAGGTCAGGAAATCAATATAGTGTAAATGAAAAATCGACGCACACTATGGTAAATGTTCTCTTGTTCCTGTATTGATGTTATTTGTGTGAGTGAAACCTGATTTAAACTGGACGTATCTGATTTTTCCTATAAAATACCAAATTTTTAAATTTTTAGGAATGATAGACTTACTAACACAACGGGTGGCGGGGTAGCGATTAATTGTAAATCGTATCTAAAATGTTAAATTATCACTAAGTCTAGTGGCAATGGAATCTAATACGTTATAATTGAATACGTTATACACGACTGTTTGGTTGCATGTGCGTACAGTAACAATATAAACTGCTCCCACGAGCCCTTCTTTTCAGTCATCTCTGAATACTTTGCACTCTACCAGCACATAATCATCTGCGGTGACCTTAACACCAATTTAATAAAAAATGACTCGTTTGTCTTTCAAATGAAGGATTTGGTTTCTTCAGTAGGGATGGAAATTGTAAATACTGCTTACCCTACGCGTTTTGCTTATAAGTGTTTACCCAGTCTTCTAGATCTAGTTGTTGTTTCCAATCTGTCGCTTGTTCTACTGTTCGACCAACTATAGTTTGATGTTCCTGACCATGATCTCCTTTTCTGTACCTATGATGTGAAATTGTCTAAAACTGTTATCCCAGATACCTTCACGTTTTTAAGTTTTCAATTCCATTGACTTAAATGCTCTTCAAATTGCTACTTTTTCAGCCCCTTGGGGGCAATGCCACTAAATGGCTGATCCGAATGAAAAAGTGAAAGTGTCCCAAGCTATTTTAGCGCAATTGTTCGATCAATGTGTACTAAAATGGTCAAAATACAAAACAGAGCATGTCCATGGTTTACGCCTGAAGTGGTTTGCTCTATTAAAAGAAGAAATAAATTGTATAGTAAGTGGAAGCATAGACCATCTTATGATAACTTGTCTGCGTACAAAGCGGCACGCAACGACGCCACCTTATTGTACGTACTTCAAAGGAAGAATATTTCGCCTCTTAACTAAATATATCCCTCCCTGCAAAGAAACTTTGAAGTAACTTGGGTAAAATTGATATATCCAGTTAGTAACGACAACTCTTAATACTCGTATGTTCTCGATCCCGATGAACTAAATCATGCATTTCTGGGAGATGATTCCAGTATAAATGAATTTGATTTTAGTCCGACTGAGGAAGTAGTGCACTCGCTGCCAAGACTAGAAAATTTTGTTTTAGTCACTGAAGACGAAATTATATAAATCCGTAAGAGCCATCAAATCTGACTCCATAGTTGAAAATGGCGTACCAGTACGTTTTATTAAACTTATTTTACCGCAAATTGTACCTCATCTCACACATGTAATCAACTGGTGCATTACAACATCAACGTTTCCTCAGTTCTGGAAAATCGCGAAAGTGTTGCCTATCGCAAAGAAAACCTATCCAGCATCTCCTGCCGATTTTAGACCGATTAGCATTCTACCCTGCTTGTCGAAGGCAACACAAATCACGAAGCCCATGTCATTCAATAATTTGCTGAGTGCCCAGCAATCAGGTTTTAGAGCTAACCACAGCTGTTCCACAGCCATGGTCAATTTACTTGAAGAAATAAGACAAGATTTTGACAGGGGTCATGTTTCATTGCTTTGTCTGCTGGATTTCTCGAAGGCTTTCAATAAATTAATTCATAAAATTTTGTATTGGAAGTAGGAGTAGTTTTCCTTCCGGTAGGTCGCAAAGGAATGTTTCGGGTGAACGTAGTTCTTCATTTGTGGAAATCAAACAAGGTGTGCCACAGGGCTCAATATTGGGACCGATTCTCTTCTGCATGTTGATAAATGACCTGCCATCAGTGTGCAGATACTTTTCGGTACACCTATATGCAGATGATGTTCAACTTCATGTAGCGAAACCATACTCCAACCTTAATGAACTCGCTGCTCTCATTAATGATGACTTAAAACGCATACATTCTTGGTCAGTGTTAAATGGGTTACTACTAAATCCGGAAAAATCTCTAGTAATTCCAATATCCAAGAAAAAATTCAATTTAAATCTTCTACCAGACTTACGTCTTAATAAAAATAAAATAAAATTCGTAGAATCACCCACTAGTCTTGGCTATACAATAACTCGAAATCTATCCGGTCACAATCACACCAACATGGTGATTGGTCGTATCTACAGATGCCTTCGCAAGTTGTGGCTCAGCGCATATTTTACTCCAATTGAAATACGACGAAAGCTGGTAATAACGTTAATATTACCTTTTATATAGGTAACATATGCCGAGGTCGTATATAGTAGTCTTGACTCATTATCTCAGCGTAAATTACAAATAGATTTTAATGATGCCGTGCGTTACATTTATGGCATTCGCAAATATGAGCATATCTCCGAATACTCCAGGGATTTACTAGGTTGTAATTTGCAACAGTATATCAATGCTAGAAACTGTATATTCTTGCACAAAATTATTAATAATCAAAGTCCGTCCTATTTGTATAGCAGGCTAAATTTCACCCGCTCTTCAAGAACCACACCGCTGCAATTTTCTTAACTCTTCGCTCTTATTTTTCATTCACACTGTAAGACTATGGAACTCCTTGCCCTCATATATAAGATCAATATCAAATCCCTGAAATTTTAAAAGTGCAATATCCTTATATTTTTCCGCATAACAAAACTAAAGCCATCCCCTTCTTTCTATCTCTCCTTTCCTTTATATATATAAATTGGGTAATATGGAGCTAATATAAATGAGTTTTAAATCTGTAATAAAATCATACATCTGAAATTAAAATACTAAGTACTAAAAAAGATAATATCTTAATGTACAAATCTTAAATGAAATAATTGGAATGAAACTAACTCTTCTAATGGGGAAAGTTTACCCTTGGTAAATGAGGATCATAGTAGTTCGGATGACGAAGCATTTTCCAATCCAACACAATTTCTTTCGAAGGATGGAAATTACATATGGTCTAGGTTGCCAGTAAAAGATTATTCGATCCGCCGTCGTAGAACAAAAAATATTATGAAGACTTCCCTAGGACCGACTCATTACGCTGTCTCAAGAGTTACCGATATAAGATCAGCTTTTCATTTGTATCTACCACCTGATATCTTTAGGTGCATTTTATTGGCAGGTCCATAACCAGCAGAGTAAAATTTAACATTGCAAGCAACAACAAGTCGAATGCTGGCGATAAATAAGCCAGCATTGATTGCTGCCGATAAATTTTAAAAATTGAAATTCAGATGGCGCAACGTATGCTATAAGTGTGGCAGCACAAGGAAATCTTTAATGTGGCAACGGATAGATGGCAGCACAGTTGATTCGAAAAGAAGATATTTAGAATTTAAATATTGTAGTTATCCTTTTCTTGCTTGTTTGAATTGATTTAGAACGTTATCTTTTTACCTTTTAATATGTATCTTTTAACGTGATTCGACACGATTACCTCGGAGAATAAAGTTTGTTAGTCGTATATCAAATGAGCCCCATTTTCAAGGTCAAACGAAGGTCACTTTTGATTTTTTTATGGGAACCCCTTTTTTGACAGATTCGTAATCTGCGTGAAAAATTACAATTCTTTTACATGAAACACTTTTTTCAAAAATGCGTTCTTTTCCCGTCAGAGGGCGCCATAAAACTTAAGAATTCAAAATTACTCGAAAAATACGAAATATCGCGAAAAATGTTTCAAACAAAAGTCACAAGGTTCTGAAGACCATTTTCAAGGTCAAACGAAGGTCACTTTTGATTTTTGAAATGATAATTCCTGATTTTCATTGCTCAGTCGTATTCCTCAATGGGGCACACGACTTTGTCTCAAAGGTCTTATTCATTCAGTGCTAGATGCCACTGCACTGGCACGCCTAAATCATTAATCGGTTTCCAACGTTGTTAGGATGTTAGAAGTTCCATATTTCTTTAGAGGAACTGATTATTATTAGTAACGTTTTCCAGATTAATAATGCAGGCTATTTCAATTCAAGAGAAAATTGAAATGATATTGATTTATGGAGAAAGTGGAAAGAACATCGGTGGTGCTGTTGCTCTTTACGCCCAACGTTTCCCAGACCAGATACGATCGCGCGCTTCCTTTTATCGGGTCATCCAACAATTCACTGGTGAAGGAAGTGTGCAACCAGAGAAAAGGAATCGGTCAGATAGGGTGGCTGTTGAGAACAATGAAATAGCAGTGTTAGCTGCCGTTGCACACGATCCTCACATTAGCACTCGCCAAATAAGTCGTGAATCAGGAATTTCTCAAACGATTGTCTGTAAGATATTACGTCGGCATGAATACCATCCTTATCGTGTTTCAATGCATCAAGAACTTTCTAGTGGGGATTTTTGCGTATATACGCAACTGTAACTACGTGTCATTTTGAATACGAACCATGTCTACAGAAGGTCAACGCCAAGACATGACCAGCCACGATCAAGAGCACCAACAACCCAGTGGAGAAAATTCAACCCAACGCAGTTCAGAAGACACCCACGAAATTCTTGCCGCACGGAGCGTTAAAATTCCACTATTTTGGCGAGAAAATCCATCTCTCTGGTTTGCTCAAGCGGAAGCCGCATTTGAAATTTCTTGCATTACCACAGATTCCACCAAATATCGGTATGACCTGATGATAATCTTGACACACTTTGCCTTTTGTTTTAGACATTATAACCGCACCCCCGCGTAAACGCCAGTACGAAGCCATCAAAGAACGTCTTATATTCTCATTCGATGAAACGAGCGAGTCAAAACGACGCCGCCTTCTTCGAGGTGCTGAGTTCTTCGATGAAAAACCTTCTAACTGGTTGCAACGTCTCCGAAATTTAGTCGGAAATCAATTCCCAGACAACATTCTCCGTACACTTTTTCTGGAAAAACTACTGGACCAGATTCGCGATATTTTGGCCATAAGGGAAGTCACCGACTTAGGCAAGCTAGCTATGAAAGCCGACAAAATCATTGAGGTGTCACGACCGGCGTTAGAGAACGCAAATGTTTCATTGAACCCCAAAGCTGCACCAAAATCGGATCTGGAAGCCCAAGTGAACGCCTTATCCAAAGAACTTGACCACTTACGCCGTCATATTAAAAACAACCATTCCAGAAATTCCAGTCGGCCACGCCAGAACGAAAAACAAAATAGAATTTGCTATTTCCACTCAAAGTTCGGCGAAAAGGCTCGTAAGTGCCGTGAATCTTGCAGTTTTGTCAGCGCCCCAATAAAACATTTAAACTAGGAGTGCGCTCAGGAAACTCGGCAGGCATCTCTGAAGGCAAAACAACTGCACGCCTACAAGTGAAGGATCGGAGAACTGGTTTCAAGTTTTTGGTCGACACGGGAGCTGATATTTCAGTTATTCCACTCCCGAATCTAACCCGCAAAAATAAACCAAAAACTGTTATTCAATCAAGGTTGTTCGCTGCAAATCGTTCAACTATCAATACCTTTGGCACACAATCCATGACACTTGACTTAGGACTCCGTCGGCATTGTTTTTGGACTTTCACACTTGCCGATGTTGCCCAACCCATCCTAGGAGCTGACTTCATTAAATATAATGGACTCCTCGTCGACCTTCGTCGCAGAAGATTGATTGATTTGGAGACAAAACTACAATCACCAACACGACTTATTTATTCCCCACAGCCGTCAATTTCTTTAGTCAATTTCGACCATCCCTATTACGATCTTTTAAAGGAATTCAAGAGCGTATTGAAGCAAGGTGGTGGTAGGTTGGTGACCAACGGTGTCCAGCATTATATCACCACACACGGACCACCAGTAGCGGAACGTGCCCGCCGCTTGGCGCGAGAGAAGTTGGCAGCTGCAAAAAAGGAATTCGAAGTTATGACAGCAAGAGCTTTGTGACCCATCAAAAAGTGAGTGGGCGAGTCCCTTACATCTCGTGAAGAAAAAGAATGGCTAATGGCGAGCTTGCTGCGACTATCGGCGCCTCAATAAAGTAACAGTACCGGATCGTTACCCGTTACCACATCTGCGGGATTTCACATTAAATCTCCACGGCCGTAAGGTGTTTACAACTCTCGACTTGAAGCGGGCGTACTACCAAATTCCCGTCGCACCAGATGACCAACACAAGACAGCAGTTATCACGCCTTTTGGACTTTTTCAGTTCAAAGTGATGACTTTTGGTCTGTGCAACGCCGCCCAGTCTTTTCAGTGATTAATGGACTCAATACTTTGCGACCTAGAGTTCTGCCACGTCTACCTGGATGATTTCCTCATCGCTTCCGACTCGACCACAGAACATGAACAGCATCTTCGTCTCGTCCTCAAAAGAATTCAACAAAACGGACTTTTAATTAACGTGGACAAATGCGTTTTTGGTCAGCCCGAAGTCAACTACCTTGGATACAGTGTTAGTGAATCCGGAATTAAACCACCAACGCATGCGTAACTGCCCAAAGCCAAAAACAGTCGCAGAGCTACGTTATTTCCTGGGAGCATGGAATTTCTATAGACTCGATATGCCAGGAGCAGCAGAAGCACACGTCCCCCTCATTAACCTTGCACCAAGCATTAAAAAGAATGACAAACGCGAAATTACCTGGACTATAGAAACAGAAGAAGCTTTTGAGAAATGCAAGCAACTCCTTACGAATGCCGTTCAGCTTGCATACCCGACACAAGACTCGACATTGTCACTACGGTGCGACGCTTCAGATAGATCCATAGGTGCTGCATTGGACCAATTCGTTGATGCGAAACGACAGCCTTTGGGTTTCTATACGAGCAAATTGAATAAGACCCAAGCGAATTACAACACGTACGATCTCGAACTCCTGGCAATATTCCAAGGCATTCATTTTTTTAAACACCTCCTCGGCGGCCGTAACTTCACCGTTTTAACTGATCACCGCCCGCTATCATTTGTCTTTCTTCAACAAAAAAGGCAACTGCAATTCATAAGCCAATTTATCACAGACATTGTATACGTCCCCGGTAAGTCAAACGTAGTCGCTAACGCGCTTTCGCGAATAAATACCATCGACATACCATGCATCATTTCTACGAAAGACCAGCTGATAATCAGGAGCACGACGAAAGCCTGCAATATCTTCTGAAATCTAAGTACTTAAGGTAGACAACACGGACACGACCATTTTTTGTGATGTATCTGGTGAAACTATTCGACCATACATTCCTCTAACTTTGAGACGACAAATTTTCGACAACATGCACAACGCTTCGCATTCCAACAATCGCACTACAAAAAAGTTGGTATGTCAGCGTTTCGTTTGGTCTCACATGAACAAAGACATAACTAGATTGACGCAGAACTGTCTTTACGAGTCAGCAAAGTAAGGTATATCGGCATGTTAAGAACCAACCACAACTCATCGAGATTCCTAGTGAACGATTCAAACACATCCACGTCGACATCATAGTCATGCCACCGTCACAAGGTTATCGATACTGTTTAACACTTATCGACAGGTTCACTCATTGGCCAGAAGCCTTTTGCGAGCCGAATTCTATTTGCTCAGGCCTATAAACTAAATGCGAGTTAAAATAATATTCGCAACTTTGCGAACTTACCCGTAAGCTTATTCAATAAATCAAATGACGTTTGGAGTTAGTTAAATTGTTTTATTGGCATTGAATGCTGAGTTGGCTACTGACATGCCCAATAAAATGCACCTATTGATATTATTGTAAACATGACTAACATTAAAGGTAAAAAGTGTTTTGTGTCTTATGGGTTTATTTTAGGATAAAATTGAGTTTTTAGGAGAAAGCGTGTTTAGAGTTGATGCGATTTCTATCGAATCCTATGTTGGACTACTTTTGCTGGCTGGAGTTTTTCTGTCTCCTTAGGAGCCTTAGGCAGTTTGTGGAATGACTGCAAGGAAAGGCCAATTCTCAAAGCTACAATGAGTCTTCGAATGTTCCAGAATATATAGAGAGATATACGTTTCGATAAAAAGTGTGACAGGAATGAAAGACGAGCTCGGGATAAACTCGGTGCAGAAATGGATTTCTGGAGTAGATGGGAATGTAATATACGAAAAATATTCAACCCAGGTGAGTGTGTTCCTGTGGATGAAAAATTAGTAACGTATCGTGGGAGATGTTCTTTCAAGCAATACATTCCATCTAAGCTCGTAAAATATGGAATAAAAGTATGGGCTCTATGCGATAGCAAAACAAGCTTTGCCTGGTCTTTGAAAGTTTTTACCGGCAAGGATAGAAATTATGTGCCCGAACGAAATCAAGGCTATCGTGTAGTTTTAGACCTCATAAAAGACTTGAAAGGTAGAAATATTACTTGTGGTAATTTCTTTACTTCACACAAATAAGGAATTGAATTGCTAAAAAGAAAACTTACGGTAGTTGGAACAGTACGAAAAAATAAAATATGTTTCCCGGTAGGAAAAACAAAAAAACTTTACATTAATTTAGAAATTAAGAAAGTGGCTCTGTTTTAAAAGATGATATAATACCATATATTCTTAAGTGAACAATTGAACTCGAATAAATTAAATATGAATGAATGAATTAAGTTTTATGAACAACAATGACGATAAATCGTGACATGTGTACCTATATAGTTTGGAAACAACAATCATTGACAAAGAGATTTGAGAGCTTGTGAAGTATACGTGTGTGGCAAAGTACGTATGCGCGGCCACAGCAGTATGAGTAATATCGGAAATGAACTTGAAAGTCAGTGTTAAAGCCGAAACTGTTTGCTTTCCAAATTATATATTCGTTTGTTAAAAAATGTGCTTTGTTTTTTACTATTTTTTACATATTTATTTAAGAAGTTTATTTATTTTTCTCAAAAATTCATTACTTTTTGAGATATTTATTCAACATAATTTATTTTATTTACAAAAACAAAAAAATTATAATAAATAGACAGAAACATTCGCTTCGCCATTTCCTCTAGTTCATATTATTAATAGTTTACTCCCTCAAGGTTTATGTAGAACAACATTTTTATTTCCACCAAAGAAAACAATTTATGAAAACAATAAACAATGAAGTATAACTTTATTTGAACTAATACCGGTGAATCGACTGCTTTTGATGTTTCTTTATCTATCTGAAATTTCATAGAGAATTTTTCTACTTCAAAATCCATTCTATCACCGCATATTATGGAACCTAGTTATGAACTCTGTTCTCGGGTTCTCGAAAAATCAGAATCGTTTGACTCACTCTTCTTGAGAATTCGAAAAGCTTCTCTTAAAACCATCAACTTCGCTAGAGAGTTACTCATAAAACCTTAATGGCAAAGATATAAATTAAACAATTATAGAAACGGTTTATTAAAAAAAGCACGTCTTTATTATGTCGTTCGAGTTTTACAACTGATTTCTTAAGCTAAACTTAATTATAATATTACCTATGCTTAACCTATTGCATCAGCAGAGTTCGTTGTTCCCACGATAGTCGCCAAGTGCAAGGTTGCACTTGTGCAATGTTCGGTGCTCAGGTGTCGGTCGCCGGATGTAATATGCTATGTACTGATTGTTCAGGTTCATCCAGACGTTGCGTCAGCAGAACGTAAACTCGTGCGATATTTGATGTTCATATTATTTTGCTTTAACTCCTCCCTCCTTAAGACAATGCGTCCTCGCATTTTTATACTAAGGGGATGTTATAAATGCTGTGATATCTTTGAGGAGATCTTGGAAGACTGATCTCGGTTTGAATCGGTGTTACCGGCATAGGTGGAGTTCTTATGTCAATTGATTTGGTTCTAATGCTACTTTGACATCCTATTCCAAGAATGACTAAGAATGCTATTCCGAAGATGACGTATGTTGTCACTTGGTGCATATCTTGTTCCTCCTGCATCTGATTGATATGTTTCAGGTTGTTAGTATGCAGTTACTTCGTGAGTTACAGGGAAATAACTTCTTCTACTTCTAAATCTTCGGTTGATGGATGTAATGTTGGTGGTAAGGGTTGGATACGCACGGTTTGTTCTGATGTAAATCTTTGATTGTTAATTGTGACGCTTTCATTGGTATATTTGATGACAAACGTGCCTCTTAGCGATTGGGTACCATTATTTATTTCGACGGAGCCATTGAACTTGTTGAGAATGAGAAGTCCTGATTTTATTTCTTCGACCTGAGGGATATGATGTCTATTCGTTACACTGCATGATGCATTTTTATTTTCTAACAAATTTGCGATACATTTGTCATAGCTTAAATCTAAAACATTTGAGATTTTACATAGAGACAAATTATCGATTATTTTACAATCATTTATTATTTCGTATATGTTTTTATTTTTTCTTAAAATATTTCTATGACTGATTTTTTGGACAAGACTATTACTTCTTTTTATTGGTATTAACATTAATTTTTCATATAAATCCGATTTTATTTTTGGTACATCAATCATATAAATGAGTTTATTTGAATTAATTGCAATTTTAACATCTGCGAATTTGAGTGCTTGCTCTATATTTTTATATGGTATATTATCTCTATTCATTTTATCTATAATTATATCAAATTCATTTTTTGCTAATATATTTGAATTTATAATGTTACTTTTTGCTAGTTCAATTGCGTATATAATATTAGTTAATTCTTCTTTTATTATTTTTATTTTGTATAATAGGACTACATTTACTTGATATTCGATTACACTTTCTTTTCTTTTACTATTTGTAATTTCATTTGTTATTCTAATTAGATTATTAATTCTTTCTTCATATTTTCTGTTTATAATAATATGGTTTTCATTGTTTTCTACTATGCTATTTATTTTATTTATTACAATATTAAAATCTTCGTGGTCGGGACTACCCGCGATCCACTTCCATGCTGTTCCGTAGAAACCTAGTGAACGCCTTATTCTATTTAATTTTAAATTTTCAATTGTGTGATTTCGTAGTGTAGGAGAGGGAAAAAGGGATTAGTTCCTGGGAGTAGATTTTGTATAACGGTTGTGACTTCAGATAGGAATTTTTCGTATTGTGCTATTTCGATAGTATGGATGAATTTAATGCTGCCTTTTGCGATTTTCGCAGTTCCATTGTCTAGGACGATAATGGTGGAATTAGTATAGTCAAGAATTTTAACAATTCCTTGAGTAATTCCAGCTAAACACCTGTTGAGTTATAAAATTAGAATGGCGTGTGGAATTTGTCTTTAATTTGTTATATTTGATTTATGAACTATCTTTTCTGATTCTGTTACTACAGTAGTAGGCCTATCTTCTTTTACGATTTCTTAACTATATCTTGATGATAATTTTAAACCTAGTCTTCTATTGATTTTTATGTATATATTTTTTTGTGCAAGGTTTATTTTTATTATGGTAAGCCAAATCAGTGTCTTGTTTTAATTTTAGTTTGTGTGTGGTTTCTTTGTATGCTTTTCTGATCTGTTCAGGATCTGTTCCGATATTTCGGCTAAAAAATATATCGATGGGCTTTTTGTTTGTAACTGAATGAACGGAAAAGTTGTAGGCATTAACGGCGGTGTCTAGAAGCTCCGTGAAGGATCGGTTAATCTTTTCAGATTTCAGACATCTCATGATTTCAGCAAGTGTCGAATAAAACCGTTCCACTTGACCATTTGACTTACTTGAGTAAGGGGGTGTTGTGAAGACTTGGATACCTAATTCGTCATTTAGCATAAATTTTATTGAGGCGGAATTAAATGATTTTTCTTATCAAAGACAACGATTCTTGGTACACCATAACCAAAGATTATTTCTCGTAATGGCTGTTTTATGTGTTCGACAGCTTTTGATTTAATAGTTCTAATAACTATTTAGAAAACTTGTCATCGCCGTTAGGACCAATTTTCCTTATGTAGAGAAAATATCAAGATGTACTATGTCGCCAGGGTATATTGGAATTGGTGTAGGTTGGATCTGTACTTTGTTAGGGTGGCGGTCATATTAACTCTTCTTGCAAATCGAGCAAAGTTGGGCTACCTATTTAATTTTTCTCGCCATACCAGGAAAATAATATTTTCCAATATCTGGACCTTATTTTCTCTATTGTTCCTATGAGCTCGATTGTGTGTATGAATGATAATATCATTTTGTTCTTCTTCAGATTTTATATCATTAACTTGAATTTGTGTAAAACGGATGCAATATGCATTTAAGTGTGTCCTTGAAATGTTCTGAATCATACCCATTATATGATCAGATGTTTTAATACAATTAACAACTGTAGGACTAAGACGGGTTTTTAAAATTTCGATTTACTTTTGTCCATCATAAAAGGATTCAACAACAGTGTGCCTGTGATAAGTGGGAAATATAATTTCGAATTTTTGACTATGGGGTGTGCCTTCCTGAAGTAAGATCTAACTCTTAAAAGCATCTATAGGGGAATCAATACTAGGAATTAGGCCATGCGATGAACTCTCATCGCTGTGGATTGTTGGGGTCATGGAGTTTATTTCAGTGTCAAAAGGGGGTCTGGATAGTGCATCGGCTACAACGTTAGTTCTACCGGGTATATATTTAAGTTCATAATTGTAATCTTCTAACAGCGCTTTCCATCTTTTCGGCTTAGTGTTGTTGCTTTTGCTGCTGAGCGCGTGTGTTAGGGGTTGATGGTCGGTAAAGATGATAACTTTTGCCGGTCCGTACAGGAAATTTCTGAGGGCGTTCAAGGCCCATATAATGGCTAACATCTCCTTCTCATTTGCGGCATAATTTTCTTCGGCTCTACTGAGTGTCCAAGAAATGAATGTAATTGGTTTGTCCTGTTGGGATAGAACAGCGCCTATGGCAAAGTTTGAGGCGTCTGTTGTGAGTTCGAAAGGCTTTTTAAAACCTGGATAGATTAGAATAGTATCCTCTGATATTAAAGAGTTTTTTAAATTTTTGAAAGCTTCCCGAGCAGCATCGTTAAGATGAATTGGCTTTTTGCTGGAGATGTTTTTGGACACGCGTCCATCCTCCCCTCTAAGAAGAGATGTCAGGGGCTTAGCCAGCTTGGCATAGTCTCGAACGAATCGCCGATAATATCCTGACAGGCCAACGAAAGATCTTAAGCCTTTCAAAGTTTGAGGAGCTGGGAAAATTTGGATTGCTTTGACTTTTTCAGGGTTGGTTTTAATGCCTTTTGAAGAGACGACGAAACCTACAAATTCAATTTCCTCTTTAAAGAACTCACTTTTGTCGAGCTGTACTTTTAAGTTAGCTTGGTGTAAGGTCTGGGAAACGTTGCGAACATTTTTCAAATGTGTCTGGACCAAAAATGATTATATCATCGATTTTGCCAATGTGCTCATGAAGTATATCATCAAGAGCCCTTTGAAATATTGAAGGGTGTTTTTCAGCCCAAATGACAGTCGCGTGAACTCGTATTTGCCATGGTGGAAACCACTTTTGAGGTCGACAACCGAAAACCATTTGTTTTGTCCCAATTAAGATAGGACTTCATTGATTTCTGGTATCGGATACCGATGAGCTACTGTGATACTGTTCAGTTTACGATAATCGTTTACCAGCCTGTATTTTTTCTTACCAGACGCATCCATTTTTTTGGGTACAATCCATATAGGTGAATTGTACGGTGATCTTGATCGCCTGATAATACCATCTTTAAGTAGACTTTCAATTTGACTCTTGACTCATCTTTAAGAGCCATCGGGTACGGGTAGAACTTTGAGTAGACAGGGATATTGGTGGTTTTTCTAATTTCCCCTTTTACAGTAGTAGTGCACGTTAGCTTATTATTGGGATCACCAAATAATTTTGGGAATTCCTGAACGATAGACTGGATATAGGATTTTTGTTGGTGGGATAAGTGAGTGGTTCGGATGTGAACGGAATTAACGGATTCTGCCATTAACTGTGTTACCCTAACTTTCACGCAATTATTTACGAGCATATAATCATCTTTTGTATAGATAACTGCAAAAAGGTCTTTTTAGCTATCATTACCAAGAATAGCATGAAGAGACTTGAGCTCCCGCATAAGGAAAAATGTTGGTTTAATATGATTTAGGCCAAAAAGGTTTAGAAAAGTATGTTGACTGATTTTTATGTTTCCTCCCATGGAGTTGGCATAAAAAGATTTTTCGTTTTGAAGAGGGGCTCCCGAAGTATGGAAGCGAAGAGCTGTTTAACCTAAAAATGGATGTCATTAAATTCTTGTTGCTCTTCCATATGGCCATTTCCATCTTCCTGTGGCAGGGAATCGGTGTATTGCTGTAGGCTTTGTTCGTATTCTTTATCTTCTGATTTTGTTGCCTCTTCATATTGGCAGGAATTTTCGGGTTCTGTATCAAGATGAAAATTTCTTTGGATTTTACTTGGATGCACTTGTTCCGACGTGGAAGCAAACGATCTTTTTTGAGCAGGTGGCACGTTCTTTTGCTGCGGTTTGTTTGCATAATCTAAGTTATTGGTCCTGATTGTAGAAGTCTCCATAGGGATTGGAGGTGGTTGTGATTTAGCATTGAAGCTTTGTTGCGGAAAATTTTGAATTGCAGGTCTAGGAGGTGGCATTTGTCCTGGATGAGAAATCATTTGGGGTTGTGCAGGCCATCTCATTGGGTTGTGAAGCAATTCGGGATGAGGCTGCTGAATTTGATGATGACGCTTAGGGGGAATTGGAGGTGGTGGTGCGTTTATTCTGCGAACATTGTTTTGGTTAGCCATCGCATACTGCGCTCGGAAATTCTGGTTTTCGAGCTTGAGGCAGAGGTGCAGGGATGGGTAAATCCACAGGTTCTCGGATACCTAAGAGCCTGGACAAGTCACATTTTAAGCCACGTATGAACGTGTCAAGCGCCTTGTCTCTATATGTATGCATTAGTAGATTTAAGGCTTCTCCGCCAATTTCCATGCATGAGATCTTATTTATGATCAGTGAGACGTGTGAATAAACCTGCTGATAGAAATCCTGAATAGAAGAATTCCTTTGTACCAACGATGTCATTTGGTATTCTAGCGGGCCGAGGTCTGGCTTATCGGCATAGTGTAGCGTGAGGCATTTATTAATGCAATCCCAATTTAAAGGGGTGTTATAGGATTCTAAGACGTGGTCCGCGTGACCTATGATCCTTATGACATTAATAGTACCGGAGTATTTCGGTGAGCCTTTCATGGATTCATATATTTTAAGAATCCTTTCTACACTTTTTCGCCATGAGCTTAACTCACCTGGCTGTCCGGAAAACTCTCTAATGCTTCTTACAATGTCGGGGATTTTATCAAATTCGGCTATATTATTGCGCTGATCCAGATTGATCGATTCCTCAGTTCCCGCCAACTGATTGGCATTCGGATTAATTATTGACTTATTATTAATAAGTGTTCTGCCCTCAGATTACAGATCCTCGAGAGATCACTTTAACTTCGCGGTTAAGGGTTCAGGGGCAAGCAAATTTAATCGTTACGTGCGGGAAACTGAGCACTACTTGACGGCTTTCTTTACAGGTAAGCGCACCGCACTTTAGCACTACTTTAGGGCTTTATTTAAAACGACCGCGGCACTAGCACTACTTAAGGGCTTTTTTCGCTAACTTCGGTACTACTGAAAGAATTATTTATTCGCCACACGTTGGGCGCCAATTAAACAATTATAGAAACGGTTTATTAAAAAAAACATGTCTTTATTATGTAGTTCGAGGTTTACAACTGATTTCTTTAGCTAAACTTAATTATAATATTACCTATGCTTAACCTATTGCATCAGCAGAGTTCGTTGTTCCCACGAAAGTCGTCAAGTGCACTTGTGCAATGTTCGGTGCTCAGGTGTTGGTCGCCGGATGTAATATGCTACCTGTGTACTGATTGTTCAGGTTCATCCAGACGTTGGGTCAGCAGAACGTAAACTCGAGCGATATTTGATGTTCATATTATTTTGCGTTAACTTATATCTATGAACTCTGATGACAGATGACTATTGATTTAATTTATTTTGAACAAAATTAATATACTCGTATAACACCAATGACTTTAAGCCATAAATGCAGTTGCAGAGGTCAACTGTGGAATACCTAATACATTATGTACTCGTGTGTAAATGATGTTTTTGAAAATGTGCAAATAACTCCTTTTTTTGTTTTCAGCGTCGTATCCCATTCTGAATTTATGTGCTTGAAATATTAAGATCAAGGATTAAGGGCGATTCTGAAAACTTTGTACAAAAATAAACGGTCAGTTAAGTTATTTGATAGTCTTTTTTATTTGAAATTTGATAAAGATATTTTATCAACTTTTCTTAAGGCAAACAAGAATACCCCAGCGGATTGAGACAATTGCACAGGAAACCATCCAGCGAATTACCGAGGTTGGATAATTGCCGAAGAACTTCAAAAGAGGAAGAAAACTCTCGTGAAACCCGTTCACCCGGACTGAATGCGAAGACATCTTCAAACTGATGAGCCCAAGACAGCTAAAACAGTTAGAATGACGAAACCGGTAAAGGATAAGAAAAACTTGCATGTAGGAATAAGGACGTTGTCATTCAGCAACTTCAGAGCCGGTGTCGTAAGTCGTCGCGGTAATTTTAGAGCAACTAGAGGAACAAGTAAAAGTTCATCAACTCTTGTTTGAAAAACTAAGCAAGCTCAAGTTCAAACGCCGAAAGAAATTTAACAAATCAGGAATATGAAACAGTTGCTTAAGATTGTAGCATGGAACGCAAATGGCCTTCTGGAGAAAATCGACGAATTGGACATTTTTCTGTGGATAAACTGTATTGACGTATTCTTGATTTCGGAAACTCATTTTAAAAAAGGGAGCTGAACCCAAAATAAGCAGTTACTCCGATTATCACGCGTACCATCCTTCTTGAAATGGAAAAGGTGGTCGACTTTTTCATCTGCTCCGATCACTCACCAGTGATTCTCAAAATCAGCGAGAGCATAGCGAAGATCAAAAGAGCACCACTGAGCCCAAAGATCGTTCTCTCTCTCTGTTGCTTCCCAACAAAATCTACCGCGCGCTGGAAAAATGGGAGATTGTGTATTTGCAGGAAGCTAGTTAATCGCATGAAATAAAAATGGAAAACAAAGCGAATAATTAGCTTTAATGCACATAACACAAACGACAAAAATGAACACAAACGAGCGAACTGAAATAAACTCAACCGCACCACAAAACGATTTGCCTCGGGACAAAACTCAAAACTATTAAACTGTCAATATGACGAGCTACGAGGAACATATCGATCTCGCTTTGACGCATTTCAACGCCACTTGAAGAATATGGTCGTAATCTCTGGCCAAAGACAACAAAAATCCAGGATGGCCGAATCGCATGTGAGGGAGATGCACTGCAACACAATGCACTCTAACACCTACTCCGAAAATATGGAGGCATTGTTGGTGCTGGTGTGTTGTTCACATATTACACTAAGGTTAATAAGCCAGGGTGTTTTGTTGCGGTAAAATTTACCACAACAAGTTCTACTCTTTCCCTTCCTTCGTCTTTCCACTTACATTCTTTTCCGTTGGTTCTTCAAAATCCTAGAAGGGTGGTGGGCAGCTATGGGTTCATCAGCCATTGGTGCACCCTCTTAGTATCTTGAAGGATCAACCATCGCAGGTAGGACGGACGGTCCATTATAGATGCGACCAGAGGAAAGGCGCAGGAACCGCGCCCAACGAATTAATGTTTAGGAGCCTTTACCGAAGTTGTCGGCTCTTGCCCTTGTGTGGTGTCGTCTTCCCCATCGGGTAGTCTCCTTTGCCTTAGAAGGCATCTCCGCTCCACCCATTTCTTTCCTGCCCAATCCGTTGTTTTGGCCCACCCCTTCATTTTATGTCCGTTGTCTCCTTGGAGAAGCATATTGGCGGGAAGAATTGGTGGGTTCTTGAACTCTGTCTTTCTGCTTCTATGCTTGTCGGAGGGAACAACCACTAGGTCTGCGAGAAGGCAGAGACAGGAGTCTCTTTAGTAGTGACGGACGGTCACTTTAGTAAAAGCGCGTTACGTCTAGAGCCAGATGGACAGTCTGGAACCCTCTGCGTGCCATAAACCCCAGAAGATTCAAAACTACTGACGCCCTATTCGCTGACGGACGGTCGCCCATCGAACCCCAAATAAAACATTGTAAAAAAAAATATAATTGTAAAGACTGGATCCCCATTTGCATGCCCCGCACTTACGAAGTTTAAGACAAAAGGATTGACCGGGATGTCGTTGGTTAGTTTACATTGGGTAGCGCTCAGAGGTAGAACTCCTTCCAATAGTCTCGTCACATGAGTAGTTCCTTGTTTCGCCCCCACGGTACCTCATCCGATCATTATCAGAAACGGATAATGATCAGGACATATAAACGCGAATAGGCCGTATACTGTTTGGCAAATTATCTTTTTCCTTTTTTTTATCTTTTGATTGATCTTAAGGGAAATATTAGCTCGGACCAAAGGGAGATTCCAATCTTGAGACCTACGGTCCGAGCCAATATCGATGGTATAGGGTTAACCACTTCTTGGTTGACCATCAAAGTGTTTAAAAGAAGTTTGGCAAAAAAAAAAAACAGGAAAAAAAAAGGAAAAAGTTTAATCGTTTTTTTTTATAAAAAAAAGAGAGAAAAAAAAAGGAAAAAGTTTAATCGTTTTTTTTTATAAAAAAAAAGAGGAAAAAAAAGGAAGGAAGAAGCCTAGAGAGGAAAAGGGAAGAAACAGGGAGGAGGAAACAAGGAAGAACTCAGGACTAGAAAGAGGAAGACTAGGAGGTAGTTCTACAGGCAAGGAACTTTCTGGAAGATTAGGAAAGAAAGATAAGTACCCTTTTTGTGTTAGAACAAGTTGTGTATATCGTGTTCCCAGGGGTGAATCCTTTCAAAAAAAAAAACATATCGCGTTTTAGTGTCGGGCTCCGCAAGTAGCGGTTCAGGCTATTGAGTGGTACCGTCAGTACCATCTTTAAAAAAAAAAAAAACATTTTGTTGTCGCCGCCTTTCGGCTGTTAGCTTATCAACCAATCCTCGATTAATAAAAAGATCCATTTTATAACGTATACCAAAACGATTCTTTTTCTTTCTGGTGTGGTTTTCGGCTTAATTCTTTGCAGCATACGGTTTTGCACTTCCGATCGGAAAAAGTGCATGGCGCCTACTTTAAACCGCGACAATTCATTTAAATTGAAATTTTAAATTTTCGCGAATCTTGTCCTGAACCCAGCCCAGCTGAGCAGCCATCAGGTTCAGCAAACAATTTGCTGCCATTGCAAATTTCCCAAGGGCATTTTATTTTTCCCCTAAATCTCAAGTGACAGATCGCCACTTGGAGCTTTAACCACCAACCGCGTGGTTCGGTTTTTTTATAAGATTCTGGTGTTTGGTTATATTTTAAGTAGTTTTTTTGTTTTGCCGGCAACCCGGCCATCGTAAATATTGATAACTGCCGATAGAATTAACATCCATTCGGGAAAATTTTGCAACAATTGACGCCCAACGTGTGGCGCTAGTGGAAAACGCTATTATCAGGGAAGTGTGTCGTTCTTTGTGTCTTTTACTCTGTTTGGTGCTCTTTTACTTTCGGTTTCATATTTGTAGGGACAGTGGGTCAGCTTGGAAATAAAATAACACAGCAAACAACGAGATCCGTTGTGGAAAATTTCTCAAGTATGGACAAAGTCAAATTGCAGATCGACGAGGGAAGTAATTGGATTTACCCAGGTCGTAGGTACCCTGGCTTGCAAGTAGGTTTCATTTCACTGTGTTTTCGTCTCCTTTGTTTGACGACCCACCAATTCACTTAAAAGAAAAAAAAAAAATTTGAAATTTAAAAGGAAAAAAAAACAAACAAATCAAGTAAATTTTTGCACATTTGTACTTTTTCAACAACTACATATACCTAACACATTTATTCATACATATTTAGTACTCATATACATATTTGTTTTGCTATATATTTTTACATATATTCATAATCGCATTTAATTTAGTTTGTTCTGAAATTTGTTTGGGTTCGTTTCGTTCCTTTTACATTTACATATATATATATTTACACATATATTTACACACATTCATAACCCGCAATTACATAGTTTGTTCTGACATTTTTTTTGGGGTTCGTTTTCGTTCTTTTTTTCTAAGATCCTTGAACTTTCAGGCAAACAGCTGTTTAAGAACTTCGGTGGATTTTGATTTCTCGGTAGTCTTGTTTTGATTTAATCAGTTTGGTGGGTTCAACGGTCGCCGGAACGAGTCGAATCCAGACCCGTAGATCAACTTGTAATTCCTCCCACACTGGAGCGGTGTTCTGAAAGAATCGAGAAATGGAACGTAAAGTTTACGGGTGAACGGTGTGGTTCATCGGTAAACGCTTTTCTCGAACGAGTAGAAGAACTTAGGGAAGCACGGGGTGTCTCGGAAGAACACCTCTTCAAATCAGCTGTCGATCTGTTTGTTGGGAAGTCGCTCATTTGGTTTAGGGCGGTTAGGGAAAATGTAGGAAACTGGGACCAGTTGATTAGGGAACTCAAACTCGAATTTCTACCCCCAAATTACGATGACCTACTACTAGAAGAAATACGCAGACGGACTCAATGAAAAGACGAGACAATAGGGGTTTACGTAGCGACAATGACGAACTTGTTTCGGAGGTTGTCGGAACCCTTGAAGGAAAGGAGGAAGCTAGGTATTTTACAAAGGAACCTGGCTCCCTTCTATCAAACGCAACTAGGCCTAGCTGATCCAAAATCAGTGAACGAGTTGGCGGCATTAGGTCGACGACTCGAGACCGTACGAGCAAATGTGGAGACCTTCGCTCCTCCTCCAAACAGTAGGAGCCGAAACCTATTGGAGCCAGATTTAGCGTACGTTACAACAGAAGAACCACCTAGAGTTGCGACAATCAGCAGGACTCTCCCACCAAGTAGACAAGACCGGACAACAAACAACTTCGTTGTTACAACTGTGGTGACCCTGGACATTTCGCTAACACCTGTTCCGCTCCTAGTCGTTGCCATGGTTGTGGGGAAATCGGGGTACGACGCAAGGATTGTCGGAAGTGTTCGGAAAACGCAAGGCGGACTCCTGGGTCAGCAGGACAGGAGCCTCGCAGACATTAGAGAATAAGTCGCCTGCTGGCGACCAGTCGGCTGAAGTCGTTCAGCTTAGTTTCACTTTGGAGGCAAACGAAAGGGATAGCCGTCCCTACTTAGGAATTAGTATATATGGAATTAGGTTGTTAGGGTTATTAGACTCAGGAGCGTTAAGAACGATAATTTGCAGGGACGGCTGGAAGGTTCTTCAGGATTTAGGTTTAGCGTTAGGAGAAAGTAGGATAAAATCTGTGTCTTTAGCTGATGGTGTAGGAATAGGAGTTTTAGGAGTTGTAACTTTACCAATCGAGGTGGAAGATAAGTCCGTTCTTCTGGAATGTCTCGTAATCCCAACCCTCTCCCATGTCATGATCCTTGGTGCGGATTTTTGGGCACTCTCGGGCATCGTCCCGGATCTGAGGTCGGGCAGGTGGAGATTTTCGGATCAGGACGAGGTGGTCGCCCTAACATCCATTCGGGAAAAGGCAGACCTGGAAGAGTCGGAGGAAAAGCAGCTGGAGGCTACACTAAGCGATGCGTTCAAAGCAATGCCAAACGGCTTAGGGTGCACACGATTGGTAGAGCATAAAATTAGGACGTCGGCAGAACCTATAAAGCAAAGGTACTACCCGGTTTCGCCTGCCATGCAGGTTCATATTGATAATGAGCTACAGGAGATGATGGACGCGGGGGTTATTGAAAAATCTAGCAGTCCATGGGCATCCCCTATAGTTCTTATTAAGAAGAAGGATAGGTCGTATAGGTTCTGTGTCGACTATAGGAAGCTCAATAAAGTCACTGATAGGGACGCGTATCCACTCCCTTTGATTTCGGCAACGTTGGATAAACTTCGGGACGCACAATATCTGTCCTCCCTGGACATAAAGTCAGCTTACTGGCAGATCCCGATGGAAGAAAAATCGAGACCTTTCACCGCTTTCACAGTGCCGAACAGAGGTCTCTTTCAGTTCAAGAGAATGCCATTCGGCTTACACAATGCACCAGCGACTTGGCAGAGGTTCATCGACAGCGTGTTGGGTGCCGATCTCGAGCCGTTCGTGTTTGTGTATTTAGACGACATTATCATCGTCACAAACTCGTTCCAAAAACACCTGGAAATACTGAAAGAGGTCCTCAGACGGCTGATGGAGGCAGGTTTGAAAGTCGGTCGGGATAAGTGCCATTTTTGTAAACCGTCTTTAAAGTTCCTGGGATATATGGTT
This sequence comes from Volucella inflata, assembly GCA_928272305.1. Classification (NCBI taxonomy): domain Eukaryota; kingdom Metazoa; phylum Arthropoda; class Insecta; order Diptera; family Syrphidae; genus Volucella; species Volucella inflata. Next base: position 40,956,059 of record OV743717.1, read on the forward strand.
GACCGAAATGGGTTGCATGTGGATCCGGAAAAGGTGGAGAGTATGGTAAAGATACCAGCACCCAAAAATACAAAAGAGGTTAGGAGCTTTATAGGAACAGTGTCTTGGTACAGACGCTTCGTACCGAATTTCGCTGTATTGGTTAGGCCCCTTTCAGATTTACTGAAAAAGAATAGGAAATTCATTTGGACTAGTGAATGTGAGGATAGTTTTAGAAAAGCCAAGGAATGCTTAGTGACAGCACCCATTCTGACGTGCCCGGATTTTAATCGCCCCTTTGTAGTGCAAACCGATGCGTCAGATTATGGGATTGGAGCTGTTCTCTCCCAGAGTTTTGAGGATGGGGAGAAGGTCATTTGTTACCTCAGTAGGTCTCTTAGCAGGTGTGAGCGCAACTACTCAACTACGGAAAAGGAGTGCTTAGCCGTGCTATGGGCGATTGAGAAGTTACGAGCGTATATCGAAGGTAGTCGATTTACGGTCGTAACCGATCATTATTCGCTGGAATGGTTGAGTAATCTGAAGGATCCGCAAGGAAGATTAACGCGTTGGGCAGTTCGGCTCCAACAATTCGACTTCGAGATCATTCACCGGAAGTGGAAAGAGCATGTGGTTCCTGACATGCTTTCGCGGGGAGTCCCGGCAGTGGCCGAGATTTCGGATGCGGATTTGGACCCTTGGGTTTTGAAGATGATCTCGCTAGTCAAGACAAACCTCCTTGCGTATCCAACGTGGAGAGTAGAGAGCGGTCGTTTGTTTAAATTCGTGAAAACCAGAAGGGTGATTGTGCACGAGAACAACGACGAGTGGAAGCTAGTAGTAGGGAAAACAGATAGGCTTAATATTTTAAAACAATGCCATGATAGTCCATTAGCAGGACACATGGGAATTAGGAAGACTTTCGCTAGGATAGGGGCTAAGTATTATTGCCCAAAAATGAGAGGGGATATTACGAGATATGTTAGGAGCTGCAAAGTTTGCCAACAGGTGAAACCGGCTAACGAAAAGCCGGCTGGTCTTATGACGGAGAGAGTAGGGACTACATCACCGTGGGAAAAGGTGTGTGTAGATTTGGTAGGTCCGCTCCCAAGGTCGTTTAGGGGCTTCACTTATATACTCACGGTCGTAGACTATTTTACCAAGTTCCCTCTTCTTTTCCCTCTGCGGTCTGCAACAGCGAAATCTGTATGCAGAGAACTAGAGGACAATGTCTTTCTTCTATTTGGCGTCCCATCGGTAACCATCTGTGACAATGGTCCCCAGTTCCGTAGCAAGGAACTGTCCACTCTATGCAAGTCTTATGGATCGCGCCTGCAATATACGGCGCATTATCATCCCCAAGCCAACCCCGCGGAACGCATTAACCAGATAATAAAAACCACACTTAGGGCTTATATCTCAGAGAACCATCGGGAATGGGATACCCACCTCTCGAAGGTAGCTTGCGCCATACGTACGGCCCAGCATGAGGTGTTAGGAGTCTCACCGTACTATGCAAACTTTGGGAAGGATATGGTTACTCACGGACGGGAGATATCAACCGTGGGCGAAAATGTTAGCGATAGGGATGTAGATGTTGAAGCGTTAGGTGATAAATTTAGGAGGTTGAGGATAGACATAGGAAAAAAACTAGAGGTGGCAACCAAGAAGTCCGCGAAGGCCTACAATCTCCGAGGGAGAGATAGTCAGTATCTCCCGAACGAGCTTGTGTGGCGAAGAAATTTTGTTCTATCGGATGCCGTGAAATTTTATGCCGCTAAGCTGGCCCCTAAATTTATCGGTCCTTACAGAATTCGGAAAAGAGTGTCCCCGTGGACCTACATACTAGAAGACGATGACGGTAAAGAACGCGGTACATGGCACTGGAAGCCTTAAGCCATATAACGATTGAACCAATCGAACAATAAACAGTCTGAAGTCCCAAAACGAAAATCAATTGAATAGAAAAGGTAGTTTATAGTATCGGTTGAGTTAAATTTGTAATATAGGATTCGAGTTTACACTTGTAATTTGTTTTTTTTTGGATTTTTGTTGCATATTTGCTTGTTCCTTTAATTCTTGATACGGATATTGTCTCGTTCCGGCGGTAACATCTAATCGAAATCTTTGCTTCAACTTTTTTCATTCGCGTGTAGAGACTGGCAGGTTGGCCACTGATGCCTTCCAAATACCCGAGCCTACAGAGCCTCAGGAAATGGCTTCTTTGCCTAGCATAATAAGCACATTTCCTCGGAGGTAAGGGTGGGGTTTGTTGCGGTAAAATTTACCACAACAAGTTCTACTCTTTCCATTCCTTCGTCTTTCCACTTACATTCTTTTCCGTTGGTTCTTCAAAATCCTAGAAGGGTGGTGGGCAGCCATGGGTTCATCAGCCATTGGTGCACCCCTTCATTTTATGTCCGTTGTCTCCTTGGAGAAGCATATTAGCGGGAAGAATTGGTGGGTTCTTGAACTCTGTCTTTCTGCTTCTATGCTTGTCGGAGGGAACAACCACTAGGTCTGCGAGAAGGCAGAGACAGGAGTCTCTTTAGTAGTGACGGTCGGTCACTTTAGTAAAAGCGCGTTACGTCTAGAGCCAGATGGACAGTCTGGAACCCTCTGCGTGCCATAAACCTCAGAAGATTCAAAACTACTGACGCCCTATTCGGTGACGGACGGTCGCCCATCGAACCCCAAATAAAACATTGTAAAAGAAATATAATTGTAAAGACTGGACCCCCATTTGCGTGCCAGTAACCCAATAAAATCAGAGTTGTTGTAAATTTTTTTTCATTTATTTATTTAATCTGGGTCATCCGACAACAGTTCAGAAGTGGGATAATGAACAATTACGTCACCGAAAAGAAGATTTTCCCAAATTCCCAACACGAGGAAAGCATTCGTCCCTTGGCATAGTCAACGATGTTGCACACGATCGCTCCCTTGGAAGCACCAACGTTCTCGCAATGTAATACTCAGTACGATGCTACGAATTGTACGCTTGCTGAGTCCACGATGTTGCATGCAAAGGTTCTTACGCCGAAACGATCGAGTGATAGCAAGGTGTGAACACAAAAACGCCTAACGTCAGAAGTCTGCACGAGACCGCGAGCCCTTCGTTGGTAGAAGCAAGACAGTTACCCTCAAACTCCTCTATTGAGGCAGATCCTACTACGAGTCCACAATGTCCAGAAGTATCGATTAGAAGTGATCACAGAGAATTAGAATTGCTACGCCGTAAAAAAGAGGTATTGGAACGTGAATTACAACTAACCAAACGAAAATTTCTCCTTATGCAGCAGCAGTCACTACAAACGAACAATTCAACAGCACAGCAGTCGTCCTTTTCATCCCATGTACCTTTGAATCAGCTACCTGGAGTTGAATACACTTGTTCCTCATTACGATCCAAGCCAAAAGTGTGGTTTTAAATGTCAGCAGTGGGTGCAGACCGTAAACAACTTACAAGAAATTTATACTTTGACCTATCAAATGACGCTGTCAATCGCATCTTCTAAGCTTTGCGGAGCCGCAAAAGGATGGTTTAATAGCCAGCAATTCGCTATCACCACGTGGACCCAGCTTAAGGACGGACTTCTCAAGGCATTCCCTTCATTCACGCACGAATCAGATGTGCACATGCGATTGCTCAGACGAAGAAAGCGAGCAACAGAGAGTTTTGAGCAATACTTTTACGACATGCTGGCAATAGCAAGTGGTGCAACGTTCAGCAACCAATCCGTGATTAAGTACATTATTAATGGCATTGATAGTGTTGATCTGAAACGAGCACTATCGCTTAGTTACTTCGAGAATCCTCATGATTTATTGAAACAATTCAAATGGTATGAGGAAGTCCACGAATTCACTTCACCAGGGCAACAATCAAAACCTAAGGTCGAAAAATGGACGCAATCATCTCAACCGGGAACAACACCGGCTAACCAACATCACAAAGGGTTGCGCAATTGTTTCAATTGCAATGAAGTAGGACATCTGTCCATGGAATGCCAGAAGACACAAAGGAAACAACGATATTCTGTTTGCCTTAAGACAGGACATTCAGAACAAAATTGTGAACGCGACCATCGGATCTCACGAATCAATTTGAATATTTTCCAGAAATCTGCAGTGATTAATTGGAATAAAATTACAACCGCATTCATTGACACAGATAGCGAAGCAAGTCTGATAAGAAGTTCCTTGGTAGCCGAACTGCAAACCGTAATCGAACCATTTAGGATGACACTGCATGGTATAGGCAACCGGTTTTGCATAAGTCAAGGACAAATAAGGGTTGCTCTCAAAGTGGATAACGTTACAGCTGAAGTAAATCTGCTCGTAGTTGATGATGGTATACTCAGCAAACCTATTTTAGTCGGAAGAGATTTTTTGGATCAGCATCATGTTACGCTCATTAAAAGAATGGGAAAACTTACTCTTTGTGGTATGAGAAATACGATACGATTCCAATGAGTGGCACCAAACAAGAAAAGCAATTAAGTGAGTCAAACAGTAATGGAATGGCGGTTCTTAAAGCAAATAGAAAATAAGATCTTCGAAGATCTATTATTGCGACCGACGTTAACTATGGGCAACTTACAGATGTCGAGGTCGACAAACTTGTAATGTTACTTAATGATTACCGCGATTGTTTCGCAATAAATATTTTCGAACTAGGGTGCGCAACATCGAGAGTTCGAAATAACGATAACCCAAAACGAACCAATATGGAATTGTTGGTGGACAAATTGCTCGAGGCCGGAAAAATTCGTCCATCCAATTCATCTTATGTTTCACTTGCGCTTCTAGTAAAAAAGGCGAATGGAGAGGATAGAATGGTCATTGACCATAGGCGCCTTAATGCTAGAACGATTAAAGACCGGCATCCAATTCCGGTCATCGAGGATTTGTTATTGTTGCGACGCGGACATTCCTTGTTTAGCGGGCTTGACTTGGCTTCAGGATATTACCAAATACTAGTTGCGAAAGAATCTCGAAAGTACTCGTATACTGCATTTGTCACACCCGTTGTGGAGTATGAATTTAATAGAATGCCGTTTGGGCTATATAATCCTGCTTCGTGTTTTCAACGCGTAATGAATAATATAGCAAAAAACAATAGTGTACATGGACGATGTTCTCCTTCCTTGCAAGAACTTTCCAGACGGAATTTCTGAGGCTGATTAGAGAAGAAGGTCTCACGCTTAAGCTAAACAAACAGAAAAAATTGTGGTAAAATTTACCACAACACGTTCTACTCTTTCCCTTCCTTCGTCTTTCCACTTACATTCTTTTCCGTTGGTTCTTCAAAATCCTAGAAGGGTGGTGGGCAGCTATGGGCTCATCAGCCATTGGTGCACCCTCTTAGTATCTTGAAGGATCAACCATCGCAGGTAGGACGGACGGTCCATTATAGATGCGACCAGAGGAAAGGCGCAGGAACCGCGCCCAACGAATTAATGTTTAGGAGCCTTTACCGAAGTTGTCGGCTCTTGCCCTTGTGTGGTGTCGTCTTCCCCATCGGGTAGTCTCCTTTGCCTTAGAAGGCATCTCCGCTCCACCCATTTCTTTCCTGCCCAATCCGTTGTTTTGGCCCACCCCTTCATTTTATGTCCGTTGTCTCCTTGGAGAAGCATATTGGTGGGAAGAATTGGTGGGTTCTTGAACTCTGTCTTTCTGCTTCTATGCTTGTCGGAGGGAACAACCACTAGGTCTGCGAGAAGGCAGAGACAGGAGTCTCTTTAGTAGTGACGGACGGTCACTTTAGTAAAAGCGCGTTACGTCTAGAGCCAGATGGACAGTCTGGAACCCTCTGCGTGCCATAAACCCCAGAAGATTCAAAACTACTGACGCCCTATTCGCTGACGGACGGTCGCCCATCGAACCCCAAATAAAACATTGTAAAAAAAAATATAATTGTAAAGACTGGATCCCCATTTGCATGCCCCGCACTTACGAAGTTTAAGACAAAAGGATTGACCGGGATGTCGTTGGTTAGTTTACATTGGGTAGCGCTCAGAGGTAGAACTCCTTCCAATAGTCTCGTCACATGAGTAGTTCCTTGTTTCGCCCCCACGGTACCTCATCCGATCATTATCAGAAACGGATAATGATCAGGACATATAAACGCGAATAGGCCGTATACTGTTTGGCAAATTATCTTTTTCCTTTTTTTTATCTTTTGATTGATCTTAAGGGAAATATTAGCTCGGACCAAAGGGAGATCCCAATCTTGGGGAAATGTTCCCCAGATGTGGGAAATAAGAATGAGACCTTCAGGGGTGTGTGTGAGTGAGAATGGAAGCAACGGAGGTCCAAGGCATGGTGGCACACTCCAGCAAAATTGCGGAGTTTTGCACACAAAGACCAAAAAATTGGCCCGTTGCATCCGTATGAACGGTTGTACGAATGGACGTATGTGTGAGACCTACGGTCCGAGCCAATATCGATGGTATAGGGTTAACCACTTCTTGGTTGACCATCAAAGTGTTTAAAAGAAGTTTGGCAAAAAAAAAAAACAGGAAAAAAAAAAGGAAAAAGTTTAATCGTTTTTTTTTATAAAAAAAAGAGAGAAAAAAAAAGGAAAAAGTTTAATCGTTTTTTTTTATAAAAAAAAAGAGGAAAAAAAAGGAAGGAAGAAGCCTAGAGAGGAAAAGGGAAGAAACAGGGAGGAGGAAACAAGGAAGAACTCAGGACTAGAAAGAGGAAGACTAGGAGGTAGTTCTACAGGCAAGGAACTTTCTGGAAGATTAGGAAAGAAAGATAAGAACCCTTTTTGTGTTAGAACAAGTTGTGTATATCGTGTTCCCAGGGGTGAATCCTTTCAAAAAAAAAAACATATCGCGTTTTAGTGTCGGGCTCCGCAAGTAGCGGTTCAGGCTATTGAGTGGTACCGTCAGTACCATCTTTAAAAAAAAAAAAAACATTTTGTTGTCGCCGCCTTTCGGCTGTTAGCTTATCAACCAATCCTCGATTAATAAAAAGATCCATTTTATAACGTATACCAAAACGATTCTTTTTCTTTCTGGTGTGGTTTTCGGCTTAATTCTTTGCAGCATACGGTTTTGCACTTCCGATCGGAAAAAGTGCATGGCGCCTACTTTAAACCGCGACAATTCATTTAAATTGAAATTTTAAATTTTCGCGAATCTTGTCCTGAACCCAGCCCAGCTGAGCAGCCATCAGGTTCAGCAAACAATTTGCTGCCATTGCAAATTTCCCAAGGGCATTTTATTTTTCCCCTAAATCTCAAGTGACAGATCGCCACTTGGAGCTTTAACCACCAACCGCGTGGTTCGGTTTTTTTATAAGATTCTGGTGTTTGGTTATATTTTAAGTAGTTTTTTTGTTTTGCCGGCAACCCGGCCATCGTAAATATTGATAACTGCCGATAGAATTAACATCCATTCGGGAAAATTTTGCAACAGTTTTAACGGTTTCATCTCTTCAGTTCATCTAACAGAAAGGGTAGCCACTGCTTGTGACTCGTCTATTCCAAGCCGATCTTTTAAATCCCGCTCAGCTCAGTTAGGGACATCGCCCTTCGAGCCGGATATGAACCAGCGACCTATGGACCAAAATGATCTGACGGTTCTCACTCCAGCACATTTTTTGATCGGAGCATCAATAATTACTCTGCCCGAAAGAAATTTAATGGAGAAAAACATAAACTATCTCGATAGGTGGAGAAACATTCAAATATTAACACAAGAGTTCTCGAAGCAGTAGAGCACAACTTACCTGCATTTGCTACAGCAACAGCCGACCATCAAATTCGGAGACATAGTTCTCGTCAAGGAGAATAACCTTCCGCCTCCGTTGTAGATGCTCGCGCGAAATAAATAATCTTTGATTTATATCGAATAAAAAAAAACTTTATTTAAAAAAGAACTTGATTTCACTTACAAGATTAACAACGAACGAACGCTTAGAGTGCTATCTTACGTCTACTTACCCACAGGTATGCAAATGCATGTGATCAGCGGAAAATGTCTGGTAACATTTCTGTAACTTAATATCTACTGGTTCTTATATTTCTCAAAATATTTTCGATATCTGAGTATGCTGACCTATACATAACTTCTCCGTCCTTTATTTTAAAATTCTCCTGAATTTTGAGTTTTACTTTGACATTAACAGATTGCTGTATTTTGAAAGATATAAGAACTATGGTTACAATTATATTAAAATTATGACAAATCTAACATTAAGTGTATATGAAACATTTTTATGGTATTGTAATTCTTTTATTTTATAAAGATTATTTTCATTTTCAAATATAATTTCATTTCAAGTTATTTTATCAGTAAAATTTGTAAAATTTTTGTATATTGGATAGTAAAATCGCTCTTGGAAGCTCTCTTTTATGTTTGACAAATAATGATCTAAAATTTCTATTTTACAATTATTAAAATGTATTAACACGTTTCCAGTTATATTTAAATTTCTGTTGTCGCTATTTTGACTTATGCTAAAATTATTTGCATTCTTTATTGAAATGGTTTCTTCATTTATTAATATGATTTCATTTTGGTTATTTCTAATTAATTTACAATTTTCTTGAAAAATACAATGTTTACTTATGCTTAATTCATTAAGATATTTAAATTCTTCATACTTATAATTGTATTCTACTACCTTTTCTTTAGAACAATCGATTTCTTTTCCATTTTTGTTTGTAATCGGTACTATCACTTTTAGTGGAATCTGTTTAAATTCTTTTGGGATTTTTATTGCAAATATAAGAGTATCATTCTTATATCTAGTAATGCCTAATTTAATATTTTTCATTTTATTCAAATCTATAATGTATTTTTGTGTCTCCTCATCTTTTAAGATGTTAGGATGAATTATTTCCTGTCTTGCTGATGCTACATTATCTTGTATGTGCTCTATTTTTTCATTTATTAGTTATACTTTAAAAAGCTGTTCAAAAAATAAATTCTGTTCAATTGTTCGACTGGATACATTGTTTAGTTGTCGCAAAATTATTTTCCTGTCTTTCTTAATAATATCTTTAAGCTGTCTAAATGTTCTATTGAAACTATTATTTATTATAATTTGCTGGTTAAAATGAAAATGGGTCTCAAGGTCAAACTCGTGGTCACCATCTTATGTCCCCTTCAGAACCTTGTGACTTTTGTCTGAAACATTTTTCCTGATATTTCGTACTTTTCGAGTAATTTTGATGTCTTAAGTTTTATGGCGCCCTCTGACGGGTAAAGAACGCATTTTTGAAAAAAGTGTTTGATGTAAAAGAATTAATTTCTCTTAACTTTTCCTGAACTACGTTATATTGATGATCTGGTAATTCTGAAAAAATACCTACTTTTCCTTTTTTTTATGAATGGTTTCAATTTCTTGGGTTTTGTTGTTAGTTAGAATTATTTGAGTTTTGTATTTGTTCACTATTTCTTCTTTGATTGGTATGTGGTCAATGAGTTCTTCTTCTGCTGAATGAATCGTCTCATCTGAATTATTGTCTTCCATACTAAATACAAAATCGGATATTGAGTCATTTTCATTAAATTCAAGGGAGAAAGATCCTTTCCTTTGTATTTGGCATGCAAAAATGTAATCGGTTGGTAATCTGTATAAATCTTAAATTTATTCCCATAAAGATATGGTCTAAAGTAGTTTACAGACCATATAATTGCAAGAAATTCTTTGTTCGTGGCTGAATATTTTTTTTCGTTATTATTCAGGGTTTTCGACGTGAAGCATACAGGATGTCCCTCCTGGGATAAGACTGCTCCTATTGCATAATTGGAGGCGTCTGTTGTTATGCAAAATTTATTTTGAAAATTAGGATATTTTAAAATTGGATCACTGGTTATAAGCATTTTTAGCTTTTCAAAGGCTTTAATATAATAAGGGTCGTTTAGGCTAATTTTGCTATTTTTCTTTAAATATTTGGTAATAGGCTGTGCTTTTTTAGCATAGCTTTTAATAAATTTCCTGTAGTATCCTGTGATACCCTGAAAACTTTTTATTTCTTTTTGTGTTGTGGGTAGCTTTAACGTTTGGATTACCGATATTTTTTCAGGATTTGGTTTTAAACCTTCCTTTGTTAGGATGTGTCCTAAGAATTCTGTCTCTTTCTTCATAAAATTACACTTTTCGATTTGGATTTTTAATGGTTTTGATTTCAATACATTGAATATATCGGCTAATGATTTGATATGCTATTTTAATGTTGTACTAAAAATGAGTATATCATCAAGGTATACAACATAGCTTTCATGTATGTAGTATCTCAGAATATCATTCATGAGTCTTCGGAATGTCGCTGGGGCATTCTTCAGACCGAATGGCATTCTGATGAACTCATATAAACCATGAGGGTTGACAAAAGCTGTCTTTTTTCTGTCTTGTTCTTTAATTAGCACCTGATGGTACCCCTTAGCAAGATCCAACGTTGTAAAATACTGTGCCTTACCTAACTTATCCAAAATTGAATCTATGTTAGGTAATGGAAACTTGTCGTCAAATGTAACAGCATTCAGTTTCCTGTAGTCAATCACAATTCTGATTTTTTTTTTATCTGAGTTGTCCATTTTCTTAGGAACAACTATAAAGCGGGTGGTACTCGTATATTTGGAATTACTTTTCCTTATAATTTCTTGTTCCTCCATTTCTTGGATTTGTTTACGTACCTCTGCCTCATGTTGAGGTGGATACCTATATAATTTGGCGTTGATTTGTTGATCTGTTATTGTCACTGTCATATTCGTGCTCAATTTCCGGGGTGCTAGTGAGTCTATCTCCCTCTTTAAAGAATAAGTTCTCAAATCTTTTCATCAGCTTTTCGACTTCTTGTCGTTCTTCTTCATTTAAATGGTCAGTATTGATGTGTTTTGTTGGTTATCAAGGGGTTCAAGTGAACATACATCATTCACTCTATATGGATGATTAACAAACTTTAAACTTTGATTATTTAAGTTGATGGTTCTTTCATCCAGGTTTATTAAAGTATTTAAGTTGTTTAATAAATCCGTACCAATTATAAATTGGTACGTTCTGTTAGAAAGTCTTTTTACTTTCCATCTTATTTGAGCATTAAGGGGGGCTCTTAATTCCTCAGGTACAGGTGTATGTACCTCAAATTTTATATTATCTTTACCAGTTACTGTTGTAAAATACGAGGGCGGGTCAATAAGTCCGTGACTTTTTGAATTTCTGACCTCTTTACTGAAACAGCAACACTGCTCCTGTCAACAGGCATCTGTCAGTTGACTCCTGTCAAAATTTAAACTTGCTGCGTCAGTTAGTTTGTGTTTGACAGCTATTTTTATCAGACTACTCACTAATTTGAGGAGAAAATGGAAAAAAGTGAATTTCGTGTGCTTATTAAGCATTATTTCTTGCGAAAAAAAAAACCATTACCGACACCAAGGCTAAGCTTGATAAATACTATGGGGACTCTGCACCATCGATTTCAATGGTAAAAAAGTGGTTTACTGAATTTCGTTGTGGCCGTACAAGCACTGAAGATGCCGAACGTCCTGGACGCCCAGTTGAGGTCTCTACACCCGAAACAATCGAAAAAATTCACGATATGGTGTTGGCCGACCGAAGATTGAAAGTGCGAGAGATTGTGGAAGCCGTAGGGATCTCGCATGGCTCAGTGGTTTCAATTTTGAATGATCACTTGGGCATCATTTTGACTCCAATGATGAAGTCATCTCGCAAACAAAGGCCTATTTTGAGGACCTCGACAAATCATTTTTTTTGGAAGGGATAAAAAAATTGGAGAAGCGTTGGACAAAGTGTATAGAGCTCAAGGGAGACTACGTTGAAAAATAAAATTATTTTTTTATCAAAAAATCTGTGTTTTAATCCAAAAGTCTAGTTCCCTGTTCTTGGTTGTCATGTCTTCGACCACTACTTCTACTTTCTTGTTTTGGGTTATTGAGTTTATTATGTTTTTGTTTCCGAAATTCATACCTAATGCATGAATCTTCAAATCTTCGTTTTCTCATAATTGAAATTATTTCACCTAAATCTGCTTTATCAAATATTTTATCTAGGAGAACACCTTGTATCATTTCTTTCGCTGTATGTACTAGGAGACTTTCTACACTTGTTAACTAAATACTTCTATCTTCTTTATAATAAACCCTAAGCACATCTGTTTTATACTTTATGCTTTGAATTTTACTAAATAATTCACTTACATTGGTAACTTTGAGATTGGTGATCCTTTTATATATTTCGGATGGCTCCACATCTGGTCTATATCGAAGTTTGAGTGTTCCCTTTATTAGTTCCCAATTATCCGCTTGTGGTAGATTTATGATTGTGTTTTTTGCTTCTACTTGTATTTTTTCGTAAAAGATTGCCTTCACCATACATTTCTTCAAATTAAGTTTTCTTCTTCGACTCCTGATAAGTAGTACTCTACACTTCTTATAAATGAGTTGATGGTAACTTCACCTTGTCCGGTGAACGTTGACATGTGCTTTACTTCTCTTAATGCTTTTTCTGTATTTTCTCGAGATGCTGTCCTGGCTTGTAAAGCGGCTAACTGTTCCAACTGTTGGTTCTTTTGTAGCAATTCGGCTGCTAATTCTTCCATTGTTGGTTCGTTCAATCCTCGTCTATTATTGTTGTAAAATTTTGTTTTGTCTTTTTTCATTAATATTTCACACAGCTTCTTTAACACTTTTATCCTAGCTGGAGATTGTCCATAAGCGGTAAAATGCAAATTAGAACACTGTTGTTTTTTTTTTTTTGTTTATTTATTTATTTTTTCGATTTTATTTCACTAGCGTTTAATAATAACTTCACTATTTTCACGCTTTGTATTGATTCGTTATCACTGGATAATTCTTAGAATTATCCTACCGACTGCGCCAAATATACGAGTATAATCTTTGATTTATATCGAATAAAAAAAAATTTTATTTAAAAAGGGACTTGATTTCACTTACAAGGTTAACAACGAATAAACGCTTAGAACGCTATCTTACGTCTACTTATACTCTATGAAATGCTTACTCAGCTTTTTCTGCATTCCCACAGGTATGCAAATGCATGTGATCAGCGGAAAAAGTCTGGGAACATTTCTGTAACTTAATATCTACTGGTTCTAATATCACTCAAAATATTTTCGATATCTGAGTATGCTGACTTATACATAACTCGCGCGTAATTGAACTGCATCCCAGTGCAGATGGTCTTACGTGCGTGGTGACCATAAGGACACAAAAAAAGGGGTCCTTAAACGGCCGATCGCGAAACTATCTCCCTTGCCGGCAACAAATCCGTCGAGCGAATCGAGTTAAGAACTTAAATAAAATGTAAGCAAAACAAAAACAATTTGTACGCAAACCCTAATTTTATTAATAAACACATAAAACAAAAATAAAGACTTTAAGTGAATTTATAACCCTTACCCCTCAAACGTAATAAAATTTCTCACGTAATTTCGCAAGGTCAACCGACTTGCCACTAAGTTATGGACAACCAACTGTAGCAGCTAACTATAATTTATTTTATTTTATGCATATGTATTAAAACCCAAACTAAAATAATTTTGTATTTTTCTCGGCACTCCCAAACCATCACAATCCGACGTGAGGGAAGACACAGAAATCCGTACACAAGAAGGACAAACGAGAATGAAGCAACAAGAAATGATAATAAAATTAAATCCACACGATAAGAGACAGAGATCTGATCACAAGCCTGATCTAAACAGCACCACACAACATACCATATTCTTGAATTCCTGAACTCCACGTTGCCGGGCCGGGAGCATGTTGCTTCCCAACAAAATTTACCGCGCGCTGGAAAATTGGGAGATTGTGTGTTTGCAGGAAGCTAATTAATCGCATGAAATAAAAATGGAAAACAAAGCGAATAATTAGCTTTAATGCACATAACACAAACGATAAAAATGAACACAAACGATAAAAATGAACACAAACGAACGAATTGAAATGAACTCAACCGCACCATAAAACGATTTGCTTCGGGACAAAACTCAAAACTATTAAACTGTCAATATGACAAGCTACGAAGAACATATCGATCTCGCTTTGACGCATTTCAACGCCACTTGAAGAATATGGTCGTAATCTCTGGCCAAGGACACCGAAAATCCAGGATGGCCGAATCTCATGGGAGGGAGATGCACTGCAACACAATGCACTCCAACACCTACTCCGAAAATATGGGGGCATTGTTGGTGCTGGTGTGTTGTTCACATATTACACTAAGGTTAATAAGCCAGGGTGATTGACCTTAGAAGAAACAGCGAAGTGGTACATAAGCCATCAGCAGCTTCGAGGAAAGAATAAATTCATATCTTAAACCACAATCAATAAAGTTTTAAGTTTAAAACCAAAGGTCACGAGTATTTATTTAATCATTTTAATTTTACTTGCTTCAGTTTATCTAACTAGTTCCACTGCACACAAAATTATGCTCATGTGTTTTGGGCATTCTCACTTACGACGCCTTTAGAAATAGAAGGAGAAGTTGATAAGTGGAAGCCACTCAGAGAGCTGACTGCAAAATTTCTTTTCAAACAAGAGGAAATCGAAAAAACAAAGAACAAATATACCAGCTCGAAATGGAAAACCTTGCACGAGAAAAAACGAAAGCACGAAACCACATTTTAAATAAGCTTAAACAAACGCTGCAAGATTTTAAGAATCGTATGACTTCTGCTCATCTCGAAGGCTTGACTGCCGACAAGATACGATTTAATTACAGATGCAATCCTGAAAGAGCTAAGCAGAAAAGCGTTAGTCAAGCTTATATAATAAATGCTTCGATAAAACTTTCAACCCAAAACCGAAGAAAAATCTAAATGACAGAAAACATATAGAAATATTTCAATCTTGCCAATAATTTCTAGTCTTCTGGATACTTTTGATCAAATGTTTGATCGTTAGTTGGGTTTTAGGGCAAAAAAGAGCTGAATCTTCGACGGGAAACCCCAACGAACTCAATATTGGAGTGGATGAAAACCCGGCGAATCACACTAAATGAGACCAAGACAACACACGATAATTTTACACATAGAAACGATCTATCCCTTTTCATTAACTCGGTAAAAATACCATACGCAAACGAGGCAAAGTATTTGGAAATGACTATAGATGCAAAATTGAAGTGGAAGTTACACGTTAAAAAGAAGCGTAATGAGCTCGAAATAAGGCTAAGAGAAATAAATTGACTTATCGTAAGATATTCGAAACTAATCTTATATAACAAGCGGCTGTTATATAAGCAAGTGCTATAAACTGGTATGGTATACAAATTTGGGGTTGTACCAAAAGAAACAATATGTGCATACTACAGAAATTTTAAAACAAAGATGCTAAGAGCGATTCATGATATGTAAGGAATAGGGATATACATCTATCTATTACCTACTTGTAACGGAAACTTAGCCGTAGTCTGAAGATGTTGAGAGTTTTTGTATTGAGTAAGAGTCGCACACTACTATGAATAGGCGTCGCCGGTTATCATAGTGCCTGTGAATGTTGTATCTACACACGAAAAAACAAAATGTAAATTATGTGAGCAGGAAAGAAGAATACGAAGAACGTTTTAAGCTAACCAAAACTCGATTTCCGATTACCAACAAGCTGATAGTTATACTGCCATTTGGCCCAAGTCCAGAAGGCATAGGATATTCTAATATAACGGCCTTAAGACGACTAGTGTCTCTTGAATACTAGGAAAGGATTTTTACTTACGGCAAGAATATTAAAATATCATGAAAGAGTACGAAGCACTGGAACACATGGTGAAGATGACTGAAAGCTGGTCATCACGAACAAGCGCTCTTTGTAATGCACACCATAGTATTCAAAACCTGAGCAGTTCATCAACCAAGCTGACAGTGATATTTGATGCCTCCTGACAGACGTCATCAGGCAAGTGTTTTAAAGATGTTTTAAATGTGGACACATCGCTAAGGGATGATTTATTCACCATTATCACTCTTTTTCGCACCCATCGACTCGAACTGATGGCAGATATCACTAAAATGTTCCGTCAAATTCTTGTTGATCTTAGGGATGCCGTTTTCCAAAATATGGCGGAAAGAAGTGCGCAAGAAGATCGAAGCCTTCCGACTCCAAACCGTCATAAACGGTACTAGCTGTGCACCTTATTTTGCCATTAGCTGCCTTCTGAAAATAGCAATGGATCATTAAATCACTCGTCCTCGAGGATCAAATATTATTCTCAGAGATTTTTATATATTGTACATAACTTCATGACCGGTGCCGACACGATCAAAAAGGGATCACCATCAAAAACGAAGTTGTGCAATTGCTGAACACCGCTTCCATGCTCTTGCATATGTTTGTTTGTTTTAAATGAAGAACTAATCCTTTCAGATGTTGTTGAAAATGAACGGGAACCAGTTATTAACATAAAGACGTTGGAACTAGGATTTTAATCCATCAGAAGACTGTTCTGCATTGTAAACCCAAATTATATTAAATTCTCTCACTCTGAATAAAGTATTTATAATATAAAGACGTACGAGTATACTATAACATATATATCTATTACAAATTCATTTGTCGTTTAATTTGATACAAATGAAACTGCAAATTCGCAAAAGAAACGTCGCGCCGGAACGCAAATAAATGAATTCTACACAATCATTGAAGACCTAAAGCAAATAAATATCGACATTTTTGGCGATTTAGTTAGTATTCTATTTTTATCTAGTCTGCCAGATGATATGGAGAGTTTTGTAGTAGCCATCGAGGGCAGAAATAAGTCGCTGTGTGAATTAAAACAAGATTCTAGATATCGAAACAACAAAATTGATTTTATTTTACTTTACATGGGCTTTACACGTTACAAGCACTACGATTGTGTATACGTTATATAAAAAAAAAATAAAATGAATACAATCGCAAATATTGTTGAGAATCTTGAGCCTAAAGCAATCGATCTTGGGTAAATACGGTATTATTTGGGAATTGAAATAGAGGGTAATTGGTTTCGAGGTGCAATATTTTTCATCGAGGGACAAATAGTGAATTTCAATTCAATTTCAGTTTCAATTTATTATCATTAAAGTGCTGAACAGGATGTAAATCTGAAGCTTGAATCTTGAATCTGTATCTCGAAGTTGCGTGCTAATCAGCTTCGAGATACAGATTCAAGATACAGATTATACATTTATTCAACTTTTGACAGTTCGATATCAGATACAGATTCAAGCTTCAGATTCACATTCTGGTCAGCCCTTAAGTCTTTGTCTGTTATAATACTAAGATACGGCAATATTATATAATATAACAAAATGCTGATAAATTAAGGGTTATAATAAAACTATAAATTTATTATTCTAAATGTTCAAGCGTATATATAGGTACAATTTAAATAATGCAATAAAAAAATAAATAAATAAATAAATTAAATAAAAAATTGGAAGGCAAAAGAGGAAGGAAGAAAAACACGATAAAAAGGGAGTGAAAATAGAGTGTAAAGAAAATAGGAAAAAAAATAGAAAAACAAATAGAGAGGAAAAAAATTCAGTATAAATACAATAGTTGCTGTTGTAGTCAGAAGAAGTGTTCTAACACAGAAGCCATAAATTGTCTGGCCCCAAATTGGAAGCGATTTCGGCCTTCAATCGCTCCAATAATGCACAGTCATACTCGCTATTGATGGTTTCTCCTTTTTCGAAGTAGTCCACAAAGAGTATGCCATGACAATCCCAGACGCCGTAACCTTTAAGACCCATTGAGACTCCCTCGGCCGCTTCGGAGCACTCGTGTCGGCTTCAGTCCGTTGCCGGGTACTCATTCTGTTCTCTGGTGTGTAATACTGGATCCAGGTTTCATCAAAAGTTACCAATCGACGCCAAAAGTCCGCTCGATTCCGCATCAGCAAGTCCAAACACTCTTTCGAATTGCTCTCACGTTCGTGTTTTTGGGCAGGAGTGAGCATGCGCGGCACCCAGAGGCAGGATAACTTTTTCATATGCAGAAAATTGCCCAAAATATGATGTGTGCGCTCAGTACTAAACTTTGTGGTATCTGCTAGCTCGCACACCTTCACTTTCTGATCAACCAACACCATTTCGTGTATTTTTTTGACATTGTTGTCTGTAACCTCATCGGAGGGCCTGTCGCTGCGGACTTGATCGGTAGTGGAGTTGCGGCCACCACGAAACTCTCGAAACCAATACTTGATGGTGTAATCTGACGGAGCATTAGCCCCATAGCATTTATCCAACTTTTCTTTTGTTTCCTTTGTCGTTTTTCCTCTCAAAAAGTAAAGTTTTATGAGACAACGAAAATCGTTTTTGTCCATACTCAACATGATGCCAAACACGTCAACAACAATCAGCTGTCAAAACAAAACCAAAGACAGTATAGCACTGAAATTTGGCATGTCTGCCTAAATATGAACGGACTTCAAGGCACCATACCCTTTTTGGCAGTAGCAGCACATTCTGGAGGTCAAGGACGCTACTTTTCACCCCACCTAGTATGTACATAAGAAGATACAGCATCTGATGTAAAGGAATTGTTGAAACGAACAATCTAGTACATTTTAATGGTAGTGAGAGATATTTTTACACCAACGAAGGCCATATGCATACATACCTTCTCATGTCGTTGAAGTCAACAAGTAACTTACGGTAGGATTGGAAAATAAGTTTACTGGACACAAGAATGGCGCAGTCAATAATAGGTAGTGGTACAATTTTAATAAACCTGAGCTTAATGTCTATAGGTGTATAACTAGAATACGGCTAAATGAATAGTTAATGTGATCGCCCGCGGAGAGTGAACGATTTATCTTGAATCCAGGATTGATGAATGATCAAGATGCTAGATTATCAGTGTTATACTGTTGCTTGGAAATAAATATGCACTGAGACTTTGTAGAATTAATAGTTAGCGCATTGCCTTGAGTCTAGCTATATATACTAGAATTGTCTTCATTTATTCTATAGGTAAGGTCCTCACCTAGCCCGTTAAACATGGTAAGTGAACCCTGGTACTGGTGCAAACTTAAGGTAGGTCATTGACGAATATGCAAAATAACATTGGACCTAAAATTGAGCTCTGGGGTATCCCAGTTAGTAAAATTCTAAAATTTAAGGCTATATTACCTAATAGCATTCCCTGGTTACGATCACACAAATAACTGGAGATAAGACATCCTGATCTTTCGCTAAATCCAAAGTACAATATAATCTTACTTTTTTAAAAAGTACGAGTATATTACTTTATCAAAAACTTTGGAGAAGTCGAGGAAATAAAGTAAGGTGACATTGTCTAATAGTACGTTAACACCGGCCAGAAATTCAGCATTTCGAACAAATTATACATTTCAGCCGAATAGCTCCATCCAATTTCCCACATTTCGAAATGTTGAATTTCAGCAAATTGCTGCATTTCGTCTCTGCATTTAGAAGGTTGTCAAATCGGAAAAAGCTTTTTAATTATTCCGCACGTCATTCAGAGTACGACATAGCGTTTACAAAAACATCTTTGAATGAAGTCAGCTGTTCCAATATTTACAATCACTAACGATGATGTGCTTCAACCAAAAAAAAATATAAAAAAATTAGGAAAATGAAAAAATGAAATTCCGAAATTTCATTTCGAAATGGTCAATTTCTGGTCGGTGTAGACGTACTATCTGTCATTTTCAAATACTTGATGAAACTAATTATTTTAAGGATACTTAATCCAATCCAATAAATTAGGATGATCAAGGTGACTTAAAATTTGTTTTGCAAGTTTTTTTTCCAAAATTTTGACAAACATGATAAAATTGCTAGAGGTCGGTTGCAGTTTTTTTTTTTGGAACAGGTAGAACCTGAGCCGGTTTCTACATATAAGGAAAAGATGAACTGAAAATGCAGAAATTGTAAACATACGTAGGTACACTCAATATGTGGGGAAGCATCATTTTAATGAAGCTAATAGGCACCAAGTCGTCTCCCACTGCATCGGATTTGATAGATCGAATGCTTTTGATGACTTCAATTTCTGTTACAACCTCGAAATCAAAATCACATTTAAAAAACAGCTCAGTGTTGCGGACAAAAACACTGTTGTCGGGCACACTAGAAATAAAACTTTTGTTGCGATCATTAATAACAGGTATTCTGCTTAGATATTTATTTTTCTGAGTCCAGTGAAATGTCAATTATAGTAAAGTTTTTTGGTAGATTGGTTGGTGCCTAGTTAAGACAGATAACACCTTTTCTTCGTACTTCGTGATATGCTAGTCGAATTAAATTATTCCAATTTAAGTTGGTTGGGTTTCACTTCCAGCATGACATTAATTTATTTCGGACTTTCATAGAATTATGTACGTCAAAAGGAAACCATTAGCACTGCGCACAGACAGTCTATAAGGGAACCTAACTTTACCTTAGGTGACTCTACAGTCCGGGATGGACCTGGGCCTCAATCAACAAGCGTCTCCAGCTAGCTCGATCTTATGCTAGCTGCCTCCAGTTTCGCACGCTAAGTTGGCTAAGGTCCGCTTCCACTTGCGTGCGCCACCTGAGTCTCGGTCTTCCTCTACTTCGCTGTCCCTCAGGCGTTTTTCGGACCGAAGCATTGGTTTTCATCTGCTCTACATGACCCAGCTATCATAGTCGTTGGATCTGCACTCCTTTGGCTAGGTCCATGTCGCTGTACAGTCCATACAGTTCGTCGTTGTATCTTCTCCCCCACTCACCGTCAATGAAGACGGGACCGAAGATCGCCCAAAGAATTTTTTTCTCGAAGCACCCTCATCCGTTTTTGATTATGTCCATGCCTCTGCGCCATAGAGCAGGATTGGGACTATTAAGCCCTTATATAGGGTAACATTTGTTGTTCGAGAGAGAGCTATAGTAGTCAATTGCCTTTTTAGCCCAAAGAAGCAGCGATTGGCAAGAGTATCCTTCATTTAATCTGGTGTCCTTGTCTGAATTCATAGACAAAGTCCTTAACTCCCTCAAAGTTACACCTGTCGACGGTGACGTTCTGTCCGACACGTCGGTCGGTGTTCAGTGTCCTTTTTGATCGACAGCATACCATATACTTAGTCTTGCCCTCATTGACCGCTAATTCAATTCTTTCAAGTATGATGTTGAAGAAATCGCATGACAGTGCATCGTCCTGTCTAAATCCTTTTTTGACATCATAGCTCTCGGTGAGATGTTGATGGAGGAGCGTGCATTCTCCTCGTCATCCTGCATAGATGGACGGGTTTGGCAAGGATACCAAAACTAGACATTGCTCTGTATATCTCATCTCTATAGATGCTGTCATACGTGGCCTTAAAATCGATAAATAGAAGGTGTGTATCGATGTGAAGCTCATGGGTTTTCTCCAAGATCTACCGTAGTGTGAATATTTGATCGATGGTGGACTTTCCTGGCTTTAAGCCATACCGATATCGACCTATTAAGTCGTTGACGAAGGGCTTCCGGCCTTCACACAAACCAGCAGATAAGATCCTGTATGCGATGTTAAGAAACTGATTCCTCTGTAGTTAAGAGGGTCCCCTTTCTTGAAAATCGGACAAACAATGCTGAGGTTCCATTCATCGGACATGCTTTCTTTCCGAAAATATCTTAGAGATGGGTTGGTGTACGCTCATTGATCTCGTGAGCAGCTTTAGTCTTTTTTTTGCAGTGCCGCATTGCATGCTTTTTGCTCAGCTGCGTATGCTTGCCGGCATTCGTCATCAAACCATGGGTTTCGTTATGTTGGCCGAGTAAAACCCAGCACATCAGAAGCGGCATCTCTGATGGCCTTCTGGAAGTGTTGCCACTGGTCTTCGAAGCTTGATGCTGGCGGAAAGGAACCTCTTAAGGACTCATTCGGGAAAGGATTCGGCGATCTCTTGCGATCGCAGCCTTCTGATGTCGAAATTCCTCACAGACTTGGCGCTGTTCGAGATATCTGCAGCCGTACCTTGGTTCGGACACCCATAAGACTGGATGAGTGTCTTACGTCAATCGCAATGTGGTCAATCTGGTTGACGGCTGATTAATCAGGAGTTCTCCAAGACCCCTTGTAAATATCGAAATGGGGTAACCGCGTGCTAACTACGACAATGTTTCGTTCCGCCGCAAAGTCGATTAGCCTGAAGCCGTTATCGGATGTGGTGTCGTGCAGGCTATATCGTCCTGCCAAAGATGCCTTCTTTTTCTAGCCGGGCACTAAAATCGCCCAGGACAATTTTAATGTCATAGCTAGGGCATTGCTTGTAGGTCTTGATCAAGAGCTCATAAAAGTCATCTTTGGTGTCGTCATCATTCTCCTCTGTGGGGGCGTGCGCGCATAACAGGCTAATGTTGGTAAATTTAGCCTTGATGCGATTTACTTCGAGGCGCTCGTTCACATGTTGGAAACTTAAGGTTTCTTGCCTAAGTCTTATTCCAACAACTTTTAAGCATCCAGATAGGCGCTTGTTTAGCGGTCGATAACAATCGCCACAGTAGATGTCGCAGTTTTTCATACTCTTTTTGTCGGCCCATTTTATCGCATTTCTTGGATGGGGGTTATGTCTGCTTTGCAGCATTCTAGGGCCTCCGCTAGTTGTTCGGCTGCTCGTAGCCTGTTACGGGACCTAACATTCCACGTGCATATCCGAAATAGGTTGTCCTTAATTCGTTTGCATGGGTTGTCAACAGCAGTTCCGTCCGTATCTGAGGCCTGTTGCTACTTCGTAATTTTTATATTTTTTCCTTAGCCATCTCTTTGTCTTGGAAATCCTTACAGGCCTGGACTCCTATTATTTCGGAGTAGCCCGGATGAGGTCTCGTTTGTTTCGGGATTGTTTCGATCGTTGATTACATCTGGGGATTTCGCCCGCTATCCCGTTTATAGTGCTGCTATTCTTGTCAGCAGGTCAGCACTGTTATAAACAAAATTGATGTGTAGAAGATATTTGCAACGCTGCCTATCGCCAGGTTGACATCTCTCAGTGCCTACCTTGTTTTTGCAGCATCCAACCACGAGCACCCTGAACCAGTCCAACAAAAAAGAATTCAAAAATATTTTTAACCGTCGAGTTCTCCCCTTCAAGCGGCGTTTCACGGAGGAGTGCCCGGCCAATCCGAAGAATGGTCATTAGTTAAGACGGCAGATATGGGCGCCACGTGATTACTCTTCCTCTTCAACAATAAGAATCGCAACTGAATAAATGATTCGCGCTTTTCCCGTGCCGACCAACCGATTCCCAAGAATAAGAATTAAAAAAAAATACAAAAACTATTTAACACTCGTTTTAATTGTTTATCGCAAATTAATTTCATTTGTTAAAGGCTTAATAACTAACTTACAACTAGATTTCAATACAATTATTCTCTTAGATCTTAAAATAACAACATTAAAAAAATAACCAAATCTCCCCCCGTCACCGGTTTCCGATACAAGCGACGTAAATCAACTTAATTATATTCTTTACTTTAATATGATAACTTAGGCAAGTTATAAGGTGGCCATTTTATTTCATATAATTTCTACTCATCGTTATAGATCTGAGCTACGAGAATCTTTCCGATTAGTCTCGTCTCAGCCTGTCACCAACCGCTGCAGACGTTTTTGCATCCGCGTCTCCCGCGCCACACTGCCTTTCTTGGGGTTTCACTTGCCGTGTCTTTGCGTACGGTCAAATCCATCCTTTTTTTTAAATTCTGTCGTTTGGCACTATCGAAAAATTCAGTTTCTTTTCTTTTAATTTTTTTTTCTTTCTAACACCCTTTGTTTTTAACAAAGAAAGCCGGGCATCGGAACAGCTTTCTTAACTGATTTGTGACTTTATTTTCCAAGGCAATACTCTTTCCGAATCTAGCCCGAACTACTTGACCAACTATCCCAGACTGACTCTTTTCTCTCTGACCTACACAATTCAAACCCCCAAATTTTGCCTCGACCCACTACCGTAAACCTTTTTCTTTTCGACCCAACAGAACCATCAGACCACCTCTTCTGATCTTCCACCACCGCACGACAAAATCGTATGTGATCATGCGATATTGTACGATTTTGATCGTGCTATGTGGGTTTCCAAACTGGTTCCGAAGGAAAAAAAAAAAAAAAAACAAAGAACAAGTACCAATAGATCTAACATTGGGATTTGAACCTCGAATCTGGCTATATGCAGTTGGGTCGCTACTCCTGTACACACTGTAACACAGTGGAGCGCTACTATAAAATAAAGAATTTATTGAGGGACTCGACGACGGAGTTCTACCCCTTCAAGCCGAAGGGGGGAAAAGCTGCAAGCAATGCTGCTGAGAGGGTTTGAACCGTCTACTGATCCAGAGGAGCTCTTAAAGCTGCTCGAAGAAAAAAAGTGAGACGGACTCAAATTCGTAGGAGTCAAGCCCTTCAACATAACCATAGCCAAAAGGGAGAAACGGAAACTACCGTTCTTCCTGGTTCGGATAACTCCCGATAGCAAACTTAATGGTTTAAGGAGTACCAGATTGTACACTGGGAAAAAGTAAAACGGAGCGATAACATGTTGCAATGAGTTCGCTACAGCCTCGATGCGTCAAGTGCGGTAAGAATCACAAAACAGAAGAATGCGCTCTGGGTAGGGACGGAGTGACGGAAAAAAGCCAAATCTCTTATGTTTTATGTAAGAATACGGCACACATTGCAAACTATCGGGGTTGTCCCAAATTCCAGTACATAAAAAGAGTAAATCTGGCTCGGCAGCAAAAGGTGGAAATACAAACACAAGCCGTTACTCCCAACATTACCTACGCCCAAATGACGGCAGGAAAAAAAAAACGAAACTAAGCTCACCAAAAGACATAAAATGAGGCATAGAAGGTATACAATTTTGCGGAGAAATCGACCCAACTCCATACAAGGACGAGGTGTTGCAATATTCGTAAGAAAGGAATATACAGTGGTGTAGTGCGTAGGTTTCAGGTGCTAGAAGCATGTATCATGTATATCCCTTTCCGTAGTGGAAAGCGATTATACATGATGTCTGTTTATGAACCTAAGGCTACTCAATCTACCCTATTCAACTCAGAGCTCGAGACACTTTTTCAATTTCTGTGACTGGAATTGAAAGGAAACTATTTTCATATCGGCGGAGATTTCAACGCCAAACATAGCGATTGGGGAAATCATACACCAAATACTAGAGAGAACCTGCTATCCAATTGGTGGGGTCAACACAGTGTGATGTATACACTCGGCCTATAGGCGACGGATAGTCCTTCGTTTCCTAGACACGGCTCCTTTTTGGATCTCCTGTTGTTTGACACACGAATACAACTGACAGGTACGAACCAACAAACTGTAAACTGTTTTCGCATTTTTGTGTATGACAATGACCATTGCGGTCTTAGTTTTCTTAGTTTTCCAACGAAAATGCAGAATCGGATGAATTTGTTTAAAGGCATTCCTTCAACTAGAGTAGGGTGCGTTGGACACAATTCTCCAGGACACTGACAAGACAACAATGGACAAAATGATACCGATCTAATCAATACACTGACAACGAAGACTTGTTCCGCAATTCAGCTAAAGACGCACTGCACCAACATAAAAGTAGACGGCTGTCAAGACTGAAAACCTTGTACCTACAGTTTACTGACAGACATAACCCGGAGATCTCGACATTAAAGTCGTCGATCAAAAACCTCCAACCATTAATAAGAAAAAATTACAAGGCTTTTATAAGTTTTTATTGGAACAATAGAATTCAGGCTGTAAACACCAGCAACACGAATATGTTCCCGCAAATAAATAAAATATTCCGGAGGAAAGATTAAGACGACTTTTCATGCCTAAAAATCGCCCGAACGACGGACAATGATTGGATACTTTCTACAGCAGGCATAGATCCAAATGAGGCTGTTGATGACGACAACTTCTTTGTGATCAAAGATCCACAGGAGAAGGTCGAGGCTATAGGAGCGACTTTCCAGGAAGTGTACAAAATAAATGACATCATTGGTCCGAACCACGACCTGGAAAATCTAGTCCTCGTGCACAATTTCTCCTTCGAAATGAAATAATGAACTGGCGAATCAAGAACTCGGGTTTCACCCAGTTCAGTGACGAGAACATGGCAAATAATGTCATCGCCAATGAAAGGGAACAAACCCCGTTGATTTCGAAGGAAGAGCTTCAAACGATCTTCGACACAATTAGAAGTTAGAAATCAGTGGGACCCGATGGAATACCGAACATTGTGCATCGACATCTCCCTCTAGAAGTGGTGGACATTTACACCACCCTGTTCAGCAAGGTAATGAATAATGCACATCATCCAGTGCAATGGAAAATTGCGGTGTTACATCCCATCCCCAAAAGGAATAAAGACACCTCCAATCTGGCGAATCTCCGGTCGATTAGTCTCCTTCCAAACATCAGTAAGATTTTCGAAAGGTCATCCAACGGTTAGTCAGGACTAAGTGAATTGAAGACAGAAATATAGTTCCAGATAATCAATTCGGTTTCAAGGCGGGGCATAATGTTACTCATGCCCCGTCTAAACTGGTTTCTGATATCCAATGAGAGGCCTTCGATACCGTATTGTTAGAGGGACTCTTCTACACGTTGAACAGACTGGGCATTAGTAAACCACTGCTGTATATTCTTTTCAATATGCTCACAGATAGACAGTTCATCGTGAAGAATGTCGAAGTGACTTCTGCTTTTTTAAGATTTATACAAGTGATGTGATAGGTTTACTTCACCAAGCGATAACGTACGCAGACGACTCAATCGCGTACAGATCAGGTCCAAAGATTATAAACATTCTTTTGCTACGTGACTTCGATAAAATTTAACTATATTTCGACGGCTGGAAGTTGATGAAGATTTCAGGAGTTGGAAACCATTCTGTTTATGACGCCTTTGTCTGGGGCCTCTACGTATACCAGAAAGAATTGGCGAAAGTTTCAGATCGTTGGACAACACGGGTAGCCACTTGCTTGTCGAAATGTAGTCAGATACCTTGGGATCTGGCTAAGTCAATATCTGTATTTTAACAAACATATAGATGTTGCTCTGGCCAGAGCCAAAGGTGCTTTTGCCCTTTCAAAGAGACTGCTTTATAACAGGCAACTCGATGCGAGGGTAAAGGTGATCTGCTACATGGCCCTTATTTGGCCTATGCTTGTATTTGGTTGGGAGCAGAGTGGGTCTGCTTATTATTTAGACATGCCCGGCTTACACAGGTAGGGTTAAGGTAGTTTTAAGAGTAAAAATTATAAAAACTAAAAAAAATGATAAAAACTGAAAAAAAAAAATAAAAAATAAAAATAAATAATAAGAAACAACAGTGATACCTGTTAACAGGGTAACCTTTTCTAATAAAAGTGGTCATCCGCACAAAAAAAAGAAATAGTACGTAAACAATACACTAAGTTAGCTTAAGTAGTCTTAGGATTTATTTTTAAAGTAGTCTGTAAGTTTTAGTTTATAAGTTTCATAATAATAAAAAGAGAAAATATCCATTCACTAAGTTTTTGTTAACAAAATGTATTTTCTTAGTTTTATTTTAGGCAAATAAATATATATATATATATATATTGTAAGGATCGTCGAAAGACATGTAGATTAAGAATTATGTTCAGTTCTGTTCGGAGCTTTGACCGAGAAAGTCTTTGCTCTCAACCCCTCGCGCAGAAAAACATAGAAGACCTCAGGTCTTCAAACAAAAAAATATTTAAAATGAGTTCTAGTCTTAAAAACACGAGAACTTATAACTTTGCGCCGCTGCAGTGTCTACCGGATTCAGGCAACGACGACATTGATTGTGATGAAGTTTTGAGTCCACCCTCAACGAACAAAAAAATTAAAATTCCATCGATATGTGTCTTGCAAAAGAACTTAACAGAAATTCGTGCTTTTCTCCGTGAAGTTAAAATGGACAACTATTTTGTGAAAAAAATGAGTACAACAACAAGAACACTGTGGCGCTGGCAGCCAGTATGGGCCATGGCCTAGCTTCTTGACACTCATCTGTGTTGCTCATGTTTTCATTTTTGTCACATCTGAGCGGGGCCTACGGTTTATCGCTGAGTCCGAACGGCACTCCTTAGAAGTTTTTTCATAGTTAATTTTTTACTTTCGGGAGTTTGCCATTGGTGATCTAGCCAGGAATCGAACCCAGACTCTCCGCGTGAAAGTCCAATGAGCTAACTATCGCGCCATCGCCATCGCCAAAAAAATGAGTATTGGTGTGAAAATAAACTTTGATAGTGTTGAATTGCATACAAAATTATGTAATTTATTAAGATTAAAAAACCTCAAATTTTTTAGTCATGACCTATCAACATCAAGGTCATTTAAAGAGTTGTTGTATGGGCTAGAGGAATTATTTCTCGAAGAGCTTTAAAGCGAACTCATATCACTCGGACTGAAGTGTCAGAACATCAAAATCATTAAAAAACAATATGAACGGTTCGTGGATATATTTTATTTAGTTTTTCTTGAAACTGGTTCCATCCGACTTGCAGAACTTAAAAAAAACTTTAAAGCTATATATCAAACTCAAGTTAAATGGGATTTTGCAAGAAGACAACTCAACCGAGTTACGCAGTGCTTTAACTGCCAATTGTATGGGCATGGCGAAAAAAACTGCC
This sequence comes from Volucella inflata, assembly GCA_928272305.1. NCBI lineage: Eukaryota > Metazoa > Arthropoda > Insecta > Diptera > Syrphidae > Volucella > Volucella inflata. The sequence continues at coordinate 40,984,614 of OV743717.1, forward strand.
ACATCAAAACTAATTGCGCTATTTGCTCCGAGTCGCACAAGACTAGTGAATGCGCTTCAAAAAATATTAAATGCGTCAACTGCAATGGCACACACAAATCAACCCACTTATCATATGTTAGTCGTAAAAGCTTTCTGGAAATGAGGGAAAAGCTATCCGCCAAAAACAAAACACAGAATATTAGAAGGACACAACCAACTTTTGAAGCTAACATCATGGAGTTTCCCTCACTCCCTCATCAACGCAATGCACCAGCTGGCGTGAGACCGAAAGCTGCAACCATCTGCAATGCATCGAATACGTGGGCCAAGTTTACCAACAACAATAGTGTGCAGAACAAAGAAGATCTATTTTCTTTGGAAGAAGTAAATGCACTCACTACAGAGATGATCTCAATGCTCGGTAAATGTACTACGAAGGCGGAACAATTCAACGCTATAACTTGCAATTAAGTATTTATATAATTCTAAGTAATGACTTGTAGTCTAAACATTATATGTTGAAATGCTAGAAGCATTCGAGAGAAACTGTTAGAATTTAACTCTTTCCTTAGTAAATTGAATATTGACATAGCATTAATCTGTGAAACTTGGTTAAATTCAAATGATCGTTTGTCTAACTCTGTTTATAAGTGTTATCGTTTGGATAGGGAAGGGAGAAGTGGTGGTGGTGTTGCCGTCCTAATAAAACGTACTATTAAACACGAAATACTTCCTATTACTTATTTGAAATTAATTGAAGCCATTGGTATTGAAGTTCCTCTTGTTAATGGACACACATTGAAAATTTATAGTGCTTATTTTCCGGGTGGAGTAATCACACCTCAAAAAAGATTTGATCTCCTGAAAAACTTCCTAACGCTAGTTAATACTAACGATTAATTCCTAATAGGTGGTGATTTTAATTGCAGGCATAGGCACTGGTGTTGTATGAGAGCAAATGCGTGGGGTAACATTCTTAGAGACCTCAACGTAAGACATCCGTTTGAAATCCTCTTTCCCGATAGTCCTACTTACATTCCATCTAGTAGGAACAGAAACCCTTCTACGTTGGATTTGTATCTTACTAATATGCCTGATCTTTTTACTTCCCCCATAACCCTCAACGAACTCAGTTCCGATCATTTACCTGTTAAGTGTTGCGTGAAAGCTTCTCCAGTGCAGTGCGCAAATCAAGTCTATGACTTCAAAAATGCCAACTGGAACTTATTTAGAAGAGCAATAAGAACTAATCTTGGAAACTCTCTGGTTCAAAACAGCAACATATCCGAAATCGATCAAAATGTAGAAGCTTTTACCTCTGCGATCTTAGAAATCGTAGAACATTCAGAAGAAAACGGTCGCAAGATGTGCATCCAAAGTTCTTCCTCAATTTATTCTCCAGATGATAAAACTAAGAAGCACTTGTAGATCCAGATGGAAACGTACAAGAAATGTGTCTTATCTCGAGGATTACAATAAATTAAATTCTTTGGTAAAATATGCAATAAAGAACCATAGAAACCAATCGTGGAACGATAGACTACAGGGTCTAAATAAGGGCAGCAAGCCATTCTGGAATATCGTTAAGGTAGTGAAGAAAAATAACACTTATATTCCTCCACTTAAGGTTGGCAATTCTTCGTTGGCTTCTGGTTGTGATAAAGCAAATGCGCTGGCAATCAACTTTTTCAAAAGTCATCTGATTAATAGAAACGTAATTCCAGTCATGCATATCGAATCTTCCGAAGAACTATCACTAAACATCCTGAATTCACAGTCATTATTTAGTAACATTAAGCTTATACATCTTAATGAATTGAAGGATATTATACGTAGTTTCAAGACTGGCTCAGATGGGATTAAGAATCAGTGCCTCAAAAATCTCCCTGATTTTGCCCTTATGAAGTTGATGGATTTGTTCAACAACTGTCTTAGATTGGCATACTTTCCTAAGAAGTGGAAAGTAGCCAAGATAATTCCAATCTTGAAACCGGGGAAAGCTCCCGATTTACCTTGTAGCTACAGGCCAATTAGTCTGCTAAGCTCTCTTAGTAAGTGCCTGGAAAAAATTATAAAAAAAATAATTGTATCTTTTGTTGACGAAAATGCAATTTTGTCCCCGGAGCAATTTGGATTCAGGCCATTTCACAACACTACTCACCAAGTGCATCGTACGAGTATCACAAAAGATATTAAAAATAACCTATCAGAGGACAAAAGCACTTGTATGGTAATTTTGGACGTAGAGAAAGCCTTCGACACCATTTGGCATAATGGTTTAATACATACGAGTAAACTTCTAAGATTTAATTTTCCGTTATACATAGTTAAAATTGTTCAATCGTTCCTGTCATCCCGAAGTTTCAATGTATCCACCAACCAAAGTCTTTCAGACAATCATTTGATTAATGCAGGTGTCCCACAAGGATCTGTTCTTGGTCCAGTCCTCTTTAATATATATACGAGTACTTCCGATTTCCCCAACTTGACAAACTGTAACATTGCCTTATTCGCTGACGATACATGTATTTATTCTTCAGATGCAATTGGTTTTAACATTGAAACTAATTTGCAATTTGGTTAAAATGCTGTTGAAGTATATTGTAATGATTGGAAAATAAACATTAATGCTTCTAAGACTCAGGCTATCTTTTTTACTCGTAAAAGAAAAGCCTGCTTACTTCCTACTAACAACCTTCTAATCAACGGTACTCAAGTTGAGTGGAAATCGACTGTTAAGTATCTTGGCATCTATTTAGATAAGCGACTTACATTCAATCTACATGTCCAACAAATAATTAAAAAGGTTAATGTGACAATAAGAGTTCTCTACCCATTTATATGCCGGAATTCAAAATTGAGTGACGCCAACAAATTATTAATTTTTAAATCAATATTCTGAGCAATTATGTTTTATGGATCTCCTGTTTGGGGTAAGTGTGCAAAAAGCCATCTGCATAAGTTGTAAACAGCACAAAATAAATTGCTCAAAATGATACTTAATCTTCCCTGGTTTTTTTCAACAGAGGAACTTCATAAAATGGCTTACATTGAAATGGTTTCAGAAATGGTTTTACTTCTTTATTTATTTAAATGTTTCTCCTTCATTATCATTTCCCTGTTCATCATTTTATTTGTGTAACTTCTTATAAATTAATCATCTTTATTTTTGAAATCAAGTGTTGAAACCGCTTCTCCCTTCCACCTGCGAATTTTTTTTAATGATGGTTTTTAATGGCTTTTCCTTTAAATTGTATGTTAATCTATGATATTATATTTAGTAAAAATTGTACAAATATTTTAGAAGTAAGGTACCCAGCCAAATTTCTGTATCCCTAAAATTGTATCCTAAAAATTAAAATTTCTTGCCACAGTAAAATAAAATAAAATAAGAATTATGTTTAGCTTAGAGCGTCCGCAAAGGGCCAGTAAGTTAGATTAAGATAATTTTAAGTTAATTAAGCTTTATTATTAAATAATAAGCTTCGCGTTCTAAGACAATTGATGATTCGAAAACATTTCGCAAAAAGTCTCATAACATGTTACCTTTGCATTATCACATGTAGATAAATAGCAATTTTGCAAAGAAAGCATGCTGACATCAAGTTGCAGAGAACTATTATTTAAGGCATCTGTGAGCCGATTGGGGATCGTATGTAACTGATCGGAAATCATATCTTTATCCTATTCAAAAGTGGTAGATCTGTCGCTTTGAGTTCTAAAAACCAAATTGTAGTTGTATATTCAATTAAGCCGAACACATTGCAATGTATCATAGGGCCCAAGAAGTTGCTTTCCATCTTAACTATTGTTTCATTAATTTCAATGGAATCCGAATATGGTACATTACAATGTGTTGTGGGGTACAGGAAATTGCCTTCTATCGAAATTTTCTTACGGCTATAAAGTTGAACCATTCTATAAGAAAATCTGCTTTTGTGATGTGCGATAAACAACGTGCTCAAATCGCGGTAAAGAACTCGGTGGTACACCAATGTAGACAGCAAGTCCCAATATATTCGCGAGAAGTTTATGGCTAACGAAATTGACGTTCAATATATTCCTTCGTTAAAAAATGCAGCCGATATATTAACAAAATGATCGAATTCAGAAAAACATAAGAATTCTTGTAAAATGTTTAAGGTTAACCTTCATCAACAAAGTTTTTACTATTATTACTTCAATTATTTTTTATCTCTCAAATATTGATAATGAAAAAAAAAATTGTTTAATGTTAACTTCATTTGAGTTTGTCAGAATAATAAACTCTCTGTTCTGTATTGTAAGTTCAAAGAACATTAAAAGCTACTAAGTTTACTTGCTTTACTTTAACTATATTGAAATTGTAAATTCATTCTCTCGCGCTGAAAGGAGCGTGTTTCTTTCTTACACCTACCTATGGAGATTATCTCAGAGTGAGAAATATTTCAAGAACAACTTTGTTACAGAGATGCTATCCGGAAAAATCAGTATGTACCTATGAATTAACAAAAAAGTAATGCTACCATGACTGGAATTATCGCAGCCTGCCTCCTTGCTGAGTGTCAAAAACATTCGCAGAATAAGACCAAATAAAAAAACATTTATTTCAAACCGAGTCTAAAAAATACAACAACTTGTTAGGATGGCGAAAAAAAGGTTTGCAAATAATTCTTTAAAAAAATAATAACTTTTATTATTAAATACATGTATGAATTTATATTAACAAATCCTAGAGAAGCTACTCGTAGCTTGTCCAAAAACACGTTTTCTTTCCTCGACGTTCGTAGCTGCAGTGCCCTCAGTGTGACAGCTAACGTTTACGTTCAGCGGGTTACTGGTACGTTCTTCACCTTCGCTCAGGCTCTCCTCGTAGGGCTCGTCCACTTCCGGTACAAGCGCACACCAAGGTGTGAGTTTGTCACTGCCAAATATTGAGCTGAAGCAGCGTTGACATCTTTGCGCACATCAACATCTTCAATCACATATCGGTCGTTAGTCGTTCATAGACCTCCGTGGAGTTTAGACGTGTTCGGCTTTGGTTTGAATAGTATTTAATACAAATAAAAAACTATAGAAACAATATCTAACATATTGTTCACAGGGCTCCAATTAGCCCAAGTGATAGAGTGCGTGATTGACAAGCCAAGGTTGTGGGTTCGAATCCGGGCCCCAGCTAGTGTTCTTTTTTTTTTGTTTTGTTGTGCATTTTTAAAATAAAATAATTAAAAGTGAGTTAACAACATCACGTGATGGATTGTGGAAAGCGGTCCGCTAGGCCTATAGCGGGATCGGCTGAAAAATCAGGTGAGGCATCGAGTGGTTCTAGCCAAACAGCAGCATTGGCAGAACCAAAGACGAAGAGAAGGAGAAAGCTAAGGCCAAATTCTAAGTTGGTACAACGTCCCTCGCTTCCAAATTTTGCTGAAACGTTGCCTGATGAAGTGAGGGAATCATCAACGGCAGCAAATATATGTCCCGGGCAAGTTACAAAAGACTACCCATATGTCTCAGATGATGGTGAAAGTCCCAATCTGAGAGATAACAGCTTCGCTTCTTTGGCGTCATCCGAATCTGAAGATGAAGACGGGGAAATAGAGGCTATAAATAGTAGCATCAAAGTGCTAGAACAAAAAATATTTGCCATTAAAGAAAGGCAAATGGTAAGAAGGAAGAGGGAAAGCCAAGAGCAATCCTAACAGCAACAGCACACGCAGCTAGCTCAAAAGCAGACCCAACAACAATACCAAACAAATACAATTACACAAGTTCTTAAACAACACCAACAAAAACTTAAGAACCACCAGCAAAAACAACAAGAGCAGCCACAACAACGGCTACAGCAAAAGCAGCAGCAGCCACAACAAAAACAGCAGCAGCAGAAACAACAACTGCAGCAAAAAAAGCAGCAGCAGCAGAAACAGCGACAGCTGCAAAAACAACAGCAGCAGCAGCAACAACAGCAGCAACAGCAGCAACAACAACAACATCAGCAGCAGCAGCAGCAGCAGAAGAAGAAGGAGAAGGTGCCCCCTATCAACACCTACAAACTTGAGGTAAATGCAACCAAGGACCTGTGTTAGTTGGTCATTGGTAATAATTTTAACATTAAGAGATTAAGACTGTAATACAGTGGAGGGCTATGCGAAAGTGAAAGAGCTCCTAAAAGAAATGACGACGGAGCACTTCTCATTCACACCGAAGTGTGAAAAGCGGCAATCGATGCTGCTGAAGGGGTTGGGAACCGTCTTCTGATCCTGAGGAGATCCTGGCACTGCTCAAAGAGAAGGAGTGCGAAGGACTCAAATTTGTGGGGGTAAAGCCATTTACTACAGCTAGAGCCAGACGGGAGAAACGGGGTCTCCCGTTCTACTTGGTGCAGCTCAGTCCCGAAAGCCGTCTGGATAGTCTAAGGAAAGGGAAAAATTAAAAAGGAGCGAAGGCGTTATACAATGCGTTCGCTGCCAGAAGTTCGGGCACCTCTGGCCAAGTGCCAAATGCAGCCTCGATGCGTGAAGTGCGCAAAGAACCACAGTTCCGAGGAGTGTGCTCTGGGTAGGGACGGAGCATCCGATAGGACGCAGCTCTCGTGCGTGTTATGTGGGAACATGGGACACACCGCAAACTATCGGGGTTGTCCTAAGTTCGCCGACATTAAAAAAACAAAACTGGCTCGGCAACAGAAGGTGGAGGTCAAACGTTCACCTGTTAGGTTTCAAACACCAGCCGTCACGTCCCAAATCTCCTACGCCCAAATGGTGTCGGGCAGGGGGGCTACGGCCCAGCAAGCGACGGTTGCTTCTCCTGCGCCAATGCCGAGAACAACAGAAGCTGCACCTAACATGCTAGCCATCTTGCTCGCAATCCAAGGGCAGATGGCTCAGCTGCATCAGCAGGTGCAAGAACAGGCCAAGCGGGTGGACCAGATCTACGCACTGCTACCGGGCCTAACGCAACACATGTCGTAATGGGTACGCACATGGTGGAGCAAACTTTGAAGGTCCTTGCGGTGAATGTTAATTCACTGATCAGGATCGAACGAAGAGCCGCGATGTTCAAATTGCTACAAGACCAAACTCCTGATGTGCTTTTCGCTAACGAAACCAAGCTATAAGGTATAAAATTTCACATAGTGTACAAGAGAGTGTTGCGCAGGTTCCGGGTGTTGGAGGCAGTCGTCATTTACATCCCGCTCCGCAGTGGAAAGCGGCTGTACTTGGCCTCTGTTTATGCACCTGAGGCCTCACAATCCACTTTATTTATAACAGAGCTCGACACGCTTTTTCGACTTCTGAGGCTGGAATCGGGGGAGAATTATTTTATAATCGCCGGGGACTTCAACTCTATACACAGAGATTTGGGGAAATAATTTGCCACATACTAGAGGGAACCTACTACTCGTTTGGTGGGATCAGCATGATGCCATGTATAGACTCGGTCTTAAAGCGACGGATAACCCGTCGTTTCCCAGAGGCGGGTCTTATTTGAATCTATTACTGTACGACGAACGTATACGACTGACAGGCACGAATTTACAAACGCTTAACTGTCTGCGCACATTCGTGTATGACAGCGACCATTGCGGTTTTAGCACCGAAAACACAGTTCCCAATGAAATTGCGGAATGGGAGGAGTTTGTCCAAATGTACTCTTACAACTACAGTAAGACTCGATGGACACGCTTCTCCGCAACCCTGACAAGAGCACTCTCCTCGAACACGTTCCACCTACCGTCCAATAAGAATTTATCAAACGAGGAGATCGATAAGTACCTTCAACGAATGGACGAGACAATAAAACAAACTATGGACACTGCAATACCGCGGTATAAACACACGACTAAAGAAGATCTGTTCCGCAATCCTACTATTGACGCACTGCACCGACAGAAAAGTAGACTTCTGACAAGACTTAAAACTTATACAGATAGTTTACAGACAGACAAGACCCAGAGATTAGGACACTGAAGTCGTCGATTAAAAACATTCAAACATTAATCAAAGAGAATTACAGAATTGCTTTAAGTTTGTATTGGAACAATAAGGTACGGGCTGTAAACACCAGCAACCCGAATATGTTCCCGCAAATAAATAAACTATTTCGGAGAAAAAATCAAAACAACCTTCAGTGTCTTAAAATAGCCCGGACTACAAATAAATAAACTATTTCGGAGAAAAAATCAAAACAACCTTCAGTGTCTTAAAATAGCCCGGACTACAGACAACGAACGGTTACTAACAATAGCAGGCGACTTTCCAGGAAGTATACAAGGCCAATGATATCATTGGCCCTAATTATGACCTGGACAATCGCGTCTTGGTAGAGAACTGGCGATCCGAGGGCTCTGGTTTCACCCGGTTCAGCGACGAAAATATGGCAAATAATGTCATTGCCAGAGAAGGTGAATACCCCCGTTCATTTCGAAGGAAGAGCTCCAGGAGATCTTCGACACAATCAGTAGTAAGAAATCAGTGGGGACCGATGGTATTCCGAACATCGTGCTTCGACATCTTTCTCTAGAAGCGGTGGACATTTATACCACCCTGTTTAATAATGCAATGAATAATGCACATTATCCAGCGCATTGGAAAACGGCGGTGGTTCAACCTATCCCCAAAAAGGGAAAGGATATATCCAATCCGGCGAATCTTCGGTCGATAAGTCTCCTTCCGAATATCAGTAAGGTGTTCGAAATAGTAATCAATAGAGCTCTGACTAGGTGGGTTGAGGACAAACATATAGTTCCGGATAATCAATTCGGTTTTAAGGCAGGACATGCTATCTGACATGCCGCGTCTAAACTGGTGTCCGATATCCAATGGAATAAAGCCAAAAAACAGTGTACTGGTACCTGCCTAGTTGACTTGGAGAAGGCTTTCGACACTGTATGGTTAGAAGGTCTTTTCTACAAGCTGGCTAGTCTGGGGATCAGTAAACCACTCTTGTACATTCTTTATAATATGCTAACCAACAGACAGTTCATCGTGAAAAATGGTGATGTGACTTCTGTTGGAATATTTCAAATTAAAAATGGTCTTCAGCAAGGCGCGGTCAATTCGCCGATTCTATTCAACATTTATACAAGCGACTTGATAGGTTCACTTCCCCATAATATTGCGTACGCAGATGACTTGATAGCGTACAGATCAGGTCCAAAAATCGAGGTCATTAATACTCTCTTACAGCGTGACTTCGATAAGATAAGACGATTTTGCGATGACTGGAAGTTGAAAACCAACTTTCAGAAGTCGGAAACCATTCTTTTTAGGACGCCGTTGTCTGGAGCCTCTAGGGATACCAGAAAAAATTGGCGAAAGTTCTCGATCATTGGACAACATGGACAGCCTCTTGCCTGTCGAAATGTAGTCAGATACCTTGGGATCTGGCTAGATCAGTTTCTGCATTTTAACAAAAATGTAGATGCTGCTCTAGCCAGAGCTAAAGGCGCTTTTGCCCTCACAAAGAGACTGTTTTATAGCAGCCAACTCGATGCGAGGGTAAAGATAATCTGCTACATGGCCTTTATCAGACCCATGCTGGTATTTGGGTGTCCCGTGTGGTTCAATGTACGAGCAAGCTTAATGGAAAAGATTCGGGTGTTTGAGAGGGCTTGTCTTAGGGCTTGTCTTCGCTTTTACAGAACACCAGAGTCGGAGTACAAAAATTTATATCCTAATGAGGTCCTTTACAATAGTGCGAACCTAATACGAGTGGACAACTTCGTAATTAAGCTGACTCGAAGGCACATTGCAAGAGCAATGGCCTCGACGAATAACCTGATATCCGGGGCTTACTACCCCAATTACATTTATCATGAGAGTGTGCGCTCTAACGGCTTCGTTCCACCGGAAGCATTCCTCTACTTTGATCAGATAGGGTTGATCCAGGATAGATCAGCGATCCCGTTAATCTTCCATGTCGCTCGGACAGCTGGGGACAGGCGACTCAACTACAGCAGAGACGTCGCACACGGCAGGGTGGATCGTCTCAGGTTCAGTAGGGCGGTGGGGAATCGCGATGAGAGAGATGTCGTTCGGCAGCACCAGCATGTCTATTATTCTAGGTTAGGTAGATTAAGGTTTATTTTAAGTTAGATATTAAGTTTTTATAAGAATAAAAAAATATGTCCATATGCTAAGTTTTTTATCAAAAAAATTTTTTTCTTAGCCTTAAGTTTAGAAAATAAGAAATCCTAAATAAAATGTAAATAAGGTCGAAAGACATAGATATAAGAATTTAGAGTAGCTTAGAGTGCCTGTGTAGGGCCAGTAAGTTAGTATAAGATTGTTTAGTAATTTTAAGCTAGCATTTAAGCATTTTTTGTTAGTATGTAAGCATTCATGATTAAGAAAATAAAATGCATTTAAAACTAAACTAACTCACATATCGGTCGAACCTTAGAACCTTTTTGACGACGTACGGCCCTCGGTACTTACTTGCTAACTTATGCGATTCACCAGTGAGTTCCCATGACGACTTTCCGGAAATGGGCCCAGATGTTCCATATGAAGACTAGGAATGGAACATATGGTATATCGATTCCATATAATTTGCCTTCGGGTTGTCCTGATGGTTTTTGATTATAGCAGCATTCGATACATGAGTTCAAATAAAACTTGACGAATCTTCTCATACGGGGGAACCATAATTTGTTACGAATACGTTGAATTGTTTTATCCAATGCGGGATATCCTGAGTCATCGTGCCAAAGCTTTATTAGCTTTTGTCCCTTTTACATCTAAGCCTCTCTGCTGCAAAGCGAGTCTGAGCTGTTGGGTATTTAAAGCGTCGATTTTATGCGCTGTCATATTCAATTCCTTTGTCTCAATTCCACCACAAAATGAATTGATTTCCACGTGCGTTTATATCACGAATTCAGAAAAGTTTGAAACAATCCCACTTCTGAATTGTTATAATGGCGAAAAAAACTTTTGCAAATAACTCTTTTTAAAAATGATAACTTTTATTATTAAATACATTTATGAATTTAAATCAACAAATCCTAGAGAATCTAGTTTGTCCAAAAACACATTTTCTCTCCTCGACGTTCGTAGCTGCTGTGCCATCAGTGTGACAGCTAATGTTTACATTCAGCGGGTTACTGGTACGTTGACGGGTTTGAGACAGTGGACACGTTCAGTGGTATTACGGAGTACGTTCACGGGTCGGTGACAAACTGCCACAGTTTATACGTCGTTGAATAAAATCCAGCTGATAGAATATCTGGGGGTGTACACCATATAGTTTAGGAGATCTATTTTCCTTTAACCACCCAAAAATGAATAGCCATTTTCAACCTAACGGTCCCACCAGGGACTCTCTGTACAACGCAAGCATGTGCTCACACTTATCATTTAAAAAAAGTGACTTAGTGAATTTGTGCAATAATCGTAAAAGGTACTTAAAGCTACAGAGAGTTTGTTGCTTCATTTTCAGATTTCGTTGTATTTCCAGGAACGGCGCCGTAAAGATTCAAGGTTTATTTTCACCAAAGAAATGAGAACAGCCCTACATCCAATTCTTCGCTCTATTCAAATAATCCATTACGAATCTAAATACAATTCCATCAAACAGGAAAAATCTGTTCCTCAAAAAAGTCAATCTCTCTCCTATCGTCCTAAGTGGTCTTCTTCACGTGGGCGGCAAAATTCATTGTTTACCATCTAACGAATGATGCTGTTCATCTAATTTCTTACCACCATCTAAACCATTCGTGCTTATGCTGATCACATATCAAGACCGCAAAAACCTACATTCTTGTTGTCAAATTTTAACCCACATTATGCGGAAAATACTCGTATCTTGGAAAGTCTCATAATAAAATGTGATATGACAAGCGATTCATCACTGTATACTACGTAAAGCCGATTCTTCGGTTTACTTTCTAAAGGGGTATTTCATACAACCGGAATGGATTATTGCAGACTAATGTACGTGTCGAAAAGAGTCCGAGACCACGCATTGTTAAAGTCATATATTTCGATCCTGGTATGCTTTACCACAAAGGCTACCCGTATAAAGTTGCTATCAAAGCGGCATTTATACCAGCATTGAGATTATTTATCGCACGTAGAGGGAAGTCATTCAAAATATAATCTGGCAATGCAACTTATTTCATAGGAGCGAAACGAAACCTCAAAGAAGTACAGAAATTCTTTTCAAAGGAATAAAACAATCTGCACAGACAATACTCGTAGTATTGAATGGAAATTGATTTCATCCAGTTCGCTGCACTTCGGGGGGCTGTCGGAGTCTGCTGCCAGCTGTTTAAATCATCTGAGGCGCATTCTCTCAAATTTATCGCTGGCTTTGAAGAGCTTAAAACTTTGCGCTGTCAAGTGGAGGCTAGATTTAATGGCAAACCCTTGACATCCCTGCCAAATGGACAGCTACTGGAGTTTTCAAGGGAGGTTACACAGGTGAGACCTCTAACGGAGCTAGAAAAGGAACCATGAATTCTATGTACCACGTGCTTCCAAGGGGGCCGATATGTAGTGGTACGACCACAATTCAAGATATCACAATGTACAAGTTTTAGTTTATTCTCTTGACCTTCATAGCAAAAGACGGCAATTGACACCTTACCGCAGGTCACATCATGAAGGACACCGCCATTAAACGAAAAATATCCAAATCCGTTCATAAAAAAAATAGAATTTTTGTTCGTAAATACGAGTACAACAACAAATTTAAGAGTGTTGTTGTAAGGTACCGTCGCTTCTATTCAGGTCAGGATAGGTGAACGCAATGAAGAAGACAGTAATGGTTTAACATTCCCCAAGTCAATATCATGTAAATAGGTCAAAATGCAGTGTGTTAATATTAAAAGATTGATGATTCAAAAAACTATTCGACAATGATGGAGATAACTTTTCAAAGTAGCCCGGTCTCAAATCGTTTGCCAATGCGATAAGTAGTCTCCTTCGAAATTGTGCAAGCCTTTATATCATCTTCAGACTCCAGTGTCATAGGCGTGATATTAACACCAAAATAAACACAACGAAACTGTGAACCTCAACAAATGGTTCATTCTGTCTTTGGAGCATGATAGGCATTAATATTTTTGAGTGGCTGGTTATATGGAGCGAAATAACCACTGAGCCCAAAGATCTTCCTCTCTATCTCTATATCCCATTTTCAAAAAAAATTTAACACGTGCTCCGCCATTTTAAGAGTATTCATACCCTTTTGAGTGTTAAGTTCTTTTTAAAAAAAAAATAAAAAATTTAGCCAATACACCATAGCAGCTTTTAGGCCCCAAATTCTTCCTACAATTCTTTTTCATATGAAGAGAGCATTATATGCCTTTTTGATTCTTTCCGCTACGCTGAGATCCCAATTCAGTTTTTTTTTTCCAGAATCACGCCCAGATACTTCGAGCTATCCGAAAGGGACAGATCAACTCCGTTGAGTTTTGGGAGTCTGAATTGCGGTATCTTGTATTTTCTGGTAAAAAAAAACCATTTCCATTTTGGAGGGGTTGACATTGAGATCACAGCTGCTTGCCCAAGTGCTGATCCTCTTCAAGGCAAGCCCCATAGTCACACTGAAAATATTTAAGTATTTCCCCTGACCACATCATTTGCGTATGCCGTGGCGCTAATACTTATTGAGTCAAGCTTTTTAAGGATGTCATTGATAACTAGCACGCACAAGAGTGGAGATATGACTCTATCTTGTGGGGTTCCCCCTTGTCACTGATATTCTAGTCGAGTTTTGTCCAATAGAACTTTTTATTACCCTACTTGCAAGCATGTTGCAAATCCAATTTGTTATCCCCTCTTCTATATTTGCGTCTATTAGAACACCTTTAATGGCGCTGGACTTCACGATATTGAAAGCTTCTTCTGTTTCGAGGAAGGCCGACATCGCAAACTCACCGAAGTGTAGACTTCTTTCAATTTTCCCCTTCAACTCATGTAGAGCGGTTTCTACAGATTTTCCTTTCATGCAGGCATGCTGTGACTAGGGAAAATAACAGTTACTGCATCTATTCTTGATGTGAATTTCCAATAAACGCTCTAGAGTTTTAAGTATAAATGATGACAGACTTATTGGTCTGAAATCTTTTGCTGTCATATGCCCCTGTTTGCCAACTTTAGATATAAAATATAAAGCTACCTCCGGTACTTCCTGAAGCATTATAGGTAGAATACCATACGGGCCGGGAGATTTATACGGTTTAAGCGGCTGAATTGCCCATCGTATTTTTTCCTTGTTAATAAGAACACATATTTCCTCTTCAGAAAGAGAGAAAGATAAATGTTCTCGGTGTGCCGTGGCAAGCCGGAATCAGCTGATAGTGTGGATCCAAGGAAATGAGTTTCCACCAAGATTACCAGGGCTTCTTGGCTACTTTCAGTTCACGTTCCGTCGTTTTTTCTGAGAAAGCTAGGGACGATTGCTTCTTTGAAAGCATTTTGCGCAGCCTCGAAGCTTCGTCTGTCGCCACACTAGATTCGCAGTAACTCTGCCATGACACCCGTTTTGACTTTCTAATTAAGTAAATGATTTGTTTTTTTGCAATCATAGCCCTCATTCCACGTACTGTCACTTTTGAAGAGCTTCGCCCTATTGTAAGTTGCTTAACCTCTTTTCTTTTAAGACCTTATTCCCTATTCCACCACCTTGGCTGAGCCCTTTTAGGTGTTCGGTTAGCTGGGCAAGCTGTCTCGAACGTTATCGTTAGTACCATACTTTTATTTCCTACTGCCATATCTAAGTAGTGAATATTATCACTCCAGATGTGTATTTACCACTTCTGTATACTTCACCCAATCAGCTTTCTTGGGATTCCTTTGCAAGCTACATACCCTATTCTAAAAGTTCACCTTGGAGCGTAACTTTCTGCGATCCGACATTGACGCTTCATCGGCTACTCTTTAATCCCCGATTTCTAAGCCTTCTGTATTTGAGGCCACACTTCCTCTCACAAATTGCCGTCGGCAGTTCACCTGAGCTGAAATTTGTTTAGATGGCGCTACAGTCCGGGGTGGACTTGGGCCTCAGTCAACAAGCTTTTCCAGCCAGCTCGATACCTGGCTAGCTGTCTCCAGATTCGCACGCTAAGTTGGCTGAGGTCCTCTTCCACCTGAGTCTTGGCCTTCCTCTACTGCGCTGTCCCTCGGGGGCGGATTCGAAGACTTTTCGGACCGGAGCATTGGTGTCCATACGCTCTACATGACCCAGCCATCTCAATCTTTGGATCCTCCCTCTTCTGGCTACGTCCATGTCGCTGTACAGTCCATACAGTTCGTCGTTGTATCTTCTCCTCCACTCACCGTCAATGCAGACAGGACCGAAGATCGCCCGAAGAATTTTTCTTTCGACGCAACCAAGAACACCCTCATATATTTTTGATAATGTCCATGCCTCTGCGCCATAGAGCAGGACCGGGACTATTATGGTCTTATAAAGGGTGACTTTTGTTGTCCGAGAGAGGGCTTTGCTACTCAATTGCATTCTTAACCGAAAGAAACAGCGGTTGACAAGAGTTATTCTTCGCTTGATCTCAGCGCTGGTGTCGTTGTCTGTATTTATAGCGGAGTCTAGGTAGACAAAGTCCTTAACTACCTCAAAGTTATATCTGTCGAGGGTGACGTTCTGCCCAAGACGTTGGTGTTGGTTGTCCTTTTTGCTTGACAGCATATACTTGGTCTTGCCTTCATTGACCGCTAAACCCATTTCCGCTTCCGTCTCAATACTTGCGAAAGCGCCACTGACATCACGCTGCTTTCTCCCGATTATGTCAATATCGTCGGCGTATGCGAGTAGTTGGACGGACTTTTGAAAGATAGTGCCTCTTGTGTTTGCTCGTGAGTTTTGCACTATTCTTTCAAGTACGATGTTGAAAAAATCGCATGACAGCGCATCGCCTTGTCTAAATCTTTTCTGGACATCAAAGGTCTCGGTGAGACCTTTACCGACCTTGATGGAGCAGCGTGCATTCTCCATGGTCATCCTGCCCAGACGGACGAGTTTGGCAGGGATGCCAAAACTAGACATTGCTCTATATAGCTCGTCTCTATAGATGCTGTCATACGCGGCTTTAAAATCGATGAATAGGTGGTGGGTATCGATCTGAAGCTCATGGGTCATCTCCAAAATCTGCCGTAGTGTGAATATCTGGTCGATGGTGGACTTTCCTGGCCTGAAGCCACACTGATATGGACCTATCAGGTTGTTGACGAACGGCTTCAGGCGTTCACACAATACGGCGGATAGTATCTTATATGCGATGTTAAGGAGACTGATGCCTTTGTAGTTGGCGCAGTTCAGAGGGTCTCCTTTCTTCGGACAAACAGTGCTGAGGTTCCATTCATCGGACATACTTTCGTCCGACCATATTTGACAGATGAGTTGGTGTATGCTCCTTACCAAATCATCGCCTGCCGCTTTGAAGAGCTCGGCAGTTAGGCCATCCCCTCCAGCAGCTTTGTTGGACTTAAGCTTCGATATATTTATCTTCACTTCATCCAGGTAAAACTTCCAAATCCCATTCCTGGAGCAGCATCTCTCAATTTCCTCGATCGCGCGCTTTTCATGCTCTTTCTTCTTCCTCCTGAGAAGCCGGTGTTTACCCCTCTACTTCCGCTTATAGGGCTCATGAGCAGCTCTGGTCTTTCTAAGCAGCGCCGTATTATATGCATCTTGCTTAGCTGCATGTGCCTGCCGGCATTCATCATCGAGCCAGGGGTTTCGTTGTGGTGGGCGATTGAATCCCAGCACATCAGAGGCGGCATCTCTGATGGCGTTTTGGCAGTGTTTCTAATGGTCCTCGGTGCTTGATGCTGGCGGTATTGGACCTCTTAAGAGATTAGGAGACACTCGATCGGAAAAGGACTTGTCGATCTCTTGCGATTATAGCAGTCTGACGTCAAATTTCAGCATTAGTTTGTCTTGGCGTAGTTTGGGATATCCGCAACCGTACCTTGGCTACAACAAGGTAATGGTCCAAGTCGATGTTGACTCCTCGGAATATACAGACATCCATAATACTGGAGGAGTGTCGCGTCGATCGCAATGTGATCAATCTGGTTGACTGTTGAATGATCAGGAGTTCTCCAAGTCCCCTTGTGTATGTTGAGATGTGGGAACCGCGTGCTAGCTACGACAATGTTTCGCCCCGCCGCAAAGTCGAATAGCCTGAATCCGTTATCGGAGGTGGTGTCGTGCAGGCTATGTTTTCCATCTCGTTCCACCAAAGATACCCTCTCTTCCTAGCTTTGAATTAAAATCACCGAGGACAATTTTAATGTCATAGCTATGGCATTGCTCCCAGGTCTTGTTAAGGAGCTCATAGAAGGCATTTTTGGTGTAGTCATTTTTCTCCTCTGTGGAGCCATGCGCGCATATAAGTCTAATGCTGCCGAATTTAGCCTTGATGCGGATTGCTAAGAGGCGCTCGCTCATATGCCGGAAGCTCAGGACTTCTTGTCTTAGTCTGCCTCCGACAACAAATCCGCATCCAAATAAGCGCTGCTTTTGCCGTCGGTAGCAATTGCCGTAAAAAATATCGCAGTTTTTCATCTTCTTTTTGTCCGGCCCATCCCATCGCATTTCTTGAATGGCGGTTATGTCTGCTTTGCAGCAGTCTAGAGCCTCCGCTAGTTGCTCGGCTGCACGTGGTCTATTAAGGGATCTAACATTCCACGTGCATATCCGTAGCTCATTGTCCTTAAATCGTTTGCGTGGATTGTCAACAGTAGATCCGTCCATATCCGAGGCTTGTTGATGCTTCGTAACTAATGTTTGTTTTAAATGGCCGGGCAATTACGGCACAGCCCCCAACCTGGAGGACCAGTTCCATTTTGAATGCTCCTAGGACGAGGGGTCGGTAACACCGAAGCCAGTAACCCGTTCCGGGATGTGAGCGCTGCCGTTGGCCCATATAGGGCTCGTCCGCCACCATCTCTTTTCCAAGACCCTGACTAAGTCCTGGAAATCCTTTCCGGCCTGAGCTCCAAATATGTCGGAGTAGCCCGGAAAAGGTTTTGTTTTGTTTTTCCGACATTAATCCTGGTTTATGGCGCAGGAAACTCGCCATTTGCCCCCTTCACTTCGCAATCTCTAGTGAGATTCCCAGATGGCGCCAAGGGGAGGCGTGAAGCAGGACTCATAAGCAGAGCTGCAAGATGTAAGGCTGCAGAGGCTCATTCTCGTCTTTTAAAGAACCAGCACCTGTCGGAAGATGTTACTTCTACGAGGCCTTACACTAATCGTTGCCATACCAAATTATTCAATAGAAATGCCTTTATGGATCTCATTGTTCTTTTTGATCCAGGGCTCTTGTACGAGTACGGCGATGTACTGCACTAGACAGGCCATCGCTGACTTACTGTGGTCCAGGTTTATCTGCAGCACTTCCATCATTTTGGGAGGGTTCCCCTTCATCCATGCCCTTTGTCGATTGCTCGACCATCAACCTGCCCATTCTGTACCTTAAGATACCTTCTGATATTTCGAGGTATGGTAAGCAATCTCTGGGACAGGAGAGAATGCTGGGCTTGCTGCCGCCTAGGCCCCGTCTTAAGGACTCACCTTGTATCGGCTTTTAATTTCCGATTTTGCACATGGAGCAGTTCTGGGAGCTTCTCGGGGTACTTGTAGGGACACGGAACCCATAACCAAGCCATCAGCAGAATGTACTTAGCCAACTCTGCTACCGTCGTAAATATTAGCTTGATGCCTTCCCAGGCATCGCCAACTCCCTCGATATACAGCCTTGTGTAATCGACGGAAGGATTATTCCCACAAGATACAACCTTGCGTCCGCCTTCCCAACCAGCGCCATCGAATTGAAGTTCCCTTTGAGTTCGCTCTCAAAGGTGGCTTTTTTCCGCTCGCTTAGGTTATTGGGATCATAACCCTCGTATTTTGCTACCTTACGCCTAGCGGTACTTAGAGAGCCCTTGTATTTTGATTTGCGTTTTTCACACTCTTTGCAGCAGCTGAGCCAGCTACTTTGGCTACCCCTATCGGGGTTCCCTGTATATCACCGGTGTGAGTGCCAGCCTGCTCGCCGGTGATATCGTTTTCGTTAGTGAGTGTTCTTTCGAACCTAGATACCTTTTAGATACTAACTTTTTTTTAGAATCTGCAACAAGCCTTAAAAAGATAATAAAAAAATAAATTTTGTAGAAGTATAAACTTTTATTTGTTAAGGTAAGTTAAAAAAGATGGATAAATTAAATAAAATTAAAAAATCTATAACGAAAGCATTTCTGATATTTCTATTTCATTTAGTACTACTGTACTTAACTTATCCGCGGATGTTTCTACTTTATTATGAATATCTTTTCTTTTAGGACTTGCTTCAAACCCCTCACCTGAATTGTTGACTTTCACGTTAGAATTTGGGTCCTTTTCTTCATCCAATCCATTTCTTTGCATAAGTTTCTGTTTCTTTGCTTTTTGTGTTGCTTCCTTTAATTGCCCTGATTTTAGTGCTTTATCTTCTAAATTTTCTTTACCTTTTTCTTGTTGGTTTTTTCTTTTCTTTATCTGCTTATTTTTTGTTATTTTTATCTCTTTTAGTGCTTTTTTCACCTCTCTTTGATTTTTCA
Organism: Volucella inflata; assembly: GCA_928272305.1. Classification (NCBI taxonomy): domain Eukaryota; kingdom Metazoa; phylum Arthropoda; class Insecta; order Diptera; family Syrphidae; genus Volucella; species Volucella inflata. The sequence goes on from OV743717.1 coordinate 41,004,139, forward strand.
TCATGGCTTTCTGACTTTCCATTTCTTTCCTTTTTTCTAACTTTATTGATTCCGCTTGTTTCCAGGACGATGATGTTATAACAAATGATCTATTTTCTGTTATATTTTGCCTGTTATACGAGTATTTTTTCTGCGGTGTTTTTGGCAATTTTAAAAATGTTGTTATGTCTGCCGATTTCGTATGACCTTTTGATGTCGATGGAGTGTCATCACATTGAAAAGGTGTAGGAGGAAAAGATGATGAATCAGCTGGGTTTGATGAGCCAAGGACGTAATTTGCAGATGATAGCGGAAGGTTGCGATCTAGAAAAACGACTGGCAAATTTAATATGTCCAGTGAATTGCATACAGTATCATTTTCATTCGTTATCATTTTAAAATTCTCGTCAATTTCGGACTCGTACTCTTCGACAGTTTGAACATTTGTTTGATCGTTTTTAATGTTCTGTTGAGGCAGATCTTTTTTTACCTCATCATAGATTTTGAGGAGGATAACAAAATGCTCTGAAATGAATTCATTCAATGTAGATTTATGATTTTCGAGCTGTTTCAATTTTTCTGGAACAAGAATTGTGACAAATTTTTCATAATCGAAGCGACCTTCCGCTAAATTACGAGTATGCTCGTCTTTCGCGAAATTCGCATCCTCGACATGCCCATCTAATTGTTAGTTTTTGCCTAAACATTTTGAAAAATCAATAGCGTCAACATTAAAAGGATACAAGCCACTAGCTCGGAAACCATTCATTATTGTCTCTTTCTTCATACAGGTGTCCAAGACTTTTTTTTAATATGGGCGCAACTTGAACTTTAGAGAAATTTGAATCTAAATTTTCCCTTCTCCATTCCTGCACAGCTTTTTATCATCCGTTTTTTAATGGCTTAAATGCGGAGACGTCAGCGGGTTGCATGAGGCGAGTTGCATTCGGAGGAAGGCAAATTAAAATGATTTTTAAATCAGAGCATAGTTCAGAAAGTTTATAGGTCATGTGTGTTTTGTGACCGTCTACAAAAAGAATGACTGGGAATACAACTTTTTCTTTAACTAAATAAGGATGGAAAATATCTTTTATGTAGTCATGAAATAAATCTGTTTGCATCCATCCGCTTTCGCTTAAGCCTATACCCCATTCGTCTGGCACTGACTTACCAATAGCTGCGGGAAGCCTTTTGTATGGATAAATGATAAATGGAGGCGTCAGGTCACCAGCAGCAGAAAATGTAAATAAGACGGTCAAATTTTCTTTAGCGGGTCCCTTGTCTGCTTCATAAACTTTTTTGATCCCTTGGGCGCAACTACTTTCCCAATCTTTGGACAAAGAAGGAAATTCGTCTCATCTCCATTAAAAAGCCGCTTAGGATCACTGAGAACATCGCAAAACTCATTTTCATCAATATAATTTTTAATTTTATTAAACCAGCTGCGAATGTCTGTTTCCGAAACTTGGACGCTGGCGTCTGCTACTGCCTCCGGTGTTCTTGCAGCAATCTCGGGATGTCTTTTTAGGAAGGCTTTGTACCATGTGTTACCTGGTTTATTGTCGGTAAAAGGAACCTTTCTGTTGGATGATTCAAGGAATTCCTTTTCAGCCGCCTGAATGTCTTCCTTTCTGCGAGGAAATCCTTTAGAATGGTTATTAAATATCCATTGTACAATTCGGCTTTCTTCCTCAGCAGTAAGATAAGGTGTTGGTCCAAAAGACGGTTTCTTTGACCTACCGCTCAATCTCGACTGAATGGTAGTTCTAGGCACTTTGAAAACTCTAGCCGCTTCTTTTTTCGTCATTCCATTTTTAACAGCATTTACAGCTTTCAGCAAGTCATCTTCCGAATATTTTTTCTCATATTTTCCTTTGTTGGGGTTAGGCATCTTCGATCGATTAGCTTACAATTAATTGAAGACTAACTTAAATCTAGCAACAAGAAGAAGCAGTAAGAATTAGTATTAGTAAGTGGCACTGTGCCGATCAAACAATTAAATTCTAGGTACGAGTAACATTTTTGCTAAGATCGGCACAATGCCGATTAATAAAAAAGCACGGGCAGGCGAATCTAACTGTCGGCACAGTTAGAAATTGAAATTGAAATTCACTGTTATATCAAATTTTACATCAAACGGGATTAATAAACATTAATACACATTTAAGTAGAACACTTAATGATCAAATTAAAATATACTTTTGGAATTTGTAGAGAACTCACCTCACTCTCTTAACAAAATACTCTTGTTTTTACGATTTTGCGTGCTGTGCTCAACTGATACTTTTTCTGTGAAAAGCTAAGGATGAACTGAAATGTCACATTTGAAAGTAACACTCAAAAGACGTTGAGCAGACTTGCCAGATTAAAATAAAAGGTTCAAAATACCAAATTATTGCTCGTAAAACTAATTATAAGACAAATTGTGAAGGTATGCCGATCACCGGAGCGAGTGCCCGTTACTGGATAGCTTACCCTATTACTCTCTGAGAATGGAGTTAAAATGACAGGATAAGTGCAAAAAAGTAAACAAAACCTGATTTTGGTTTTCATTCCCACTCAGAATTTTAATCTACCTGTTACGCAACTGATTGAATGACTTTGCCAAGAAAATGAGTAAAGAAACTAGTTAAACGGCGAGAACTGTGTCTTAGAACATATGTATATGACAATGACAGCCTTTATCAGAAATTAATATTTGGAGCCCTTTCCGCAAATTTATCGTAAGCAACAAATGATTAATTTTACAGGAAACGTTTTTTTCTTTGTTTTTTTTCTGTATATTATAAGAAAAAGCGCGATTTCTGGTTTTAATCATGTTTGGGCCAATAGAATTCGATGACATTAATTGAGATATTTTTCTCAAAGCAGTTTTGTCGTTTGCGATATTTTCGTTGTCATGCTCTCAAATTTGTGAAAAGTTTGTAGCGCTTACGATAAAATTAAAGACCAATAATGATTTTACTCGAAAACAAAATAACATTTCATTTACGAGGGTTGTCTGAAAGTTTTTGAGCGAACAATGATACAAGACATTTTTTCTCAAAATTGTTTTTTGTTTTTCTACATAGTCTCCTTGTAACTCTACACACTTCCCCCAGCGACGCTCCCATCTCTCTAACCCGTCCAAAAAGTAAGTTTTTCTCTGCAAAATAATTGTTCACGAAGCTGATTGCTCCTCATTTGACGAAAATCTCTGTCCTCCGAGCGCAGTTTTTAGATGAGTGCACAAAAAGAAGTCGCTTGGGGCTAGATCTGGTGAATAAGGTGGATGGTCAAGCAGTTCAAACCGTAATTCATGGGTTTTCGCCATGACAACCGCTGAGGTGTTGTCTTGGTGAAACAGGATTTTCTTTTTCTGCAAACGTGGCCGTTTTTCCGCAATTTCTGCCTTCAGCAAGAAATGATGCGTAGTATGCTCCTATAATGGTTTTTCTGTTTTGAAGATAATCAATTAAGATAACTCATTAACTATCCCAAAAAACAGTCGCCATAACTTTCCCAGCCGAAAAAAACATTTTTTGCTTTTTTTGAGCCGGCTCGCCCTTTGCAGACCATTGTTTTGACTGAATTTTTGTTTCGGGCGTATAATGGTGTATCCAAGTTTCATCTACAGTAATTAATCGGCGCCAAAACTCGGATTTATTGCGCCTAAACTGCGCCAACAGAGCGTTGAAAATGTTCATTCGAACACTTTTTGGTCTAACGTAAACAAACGCGGCACCCAACGCGCGCACAGCTTTCTCATGCCTAAATCTTGATTTAATATGTAACAAACACGTTGTTTGGACATTTTCATAGCCCCTACTATCTCTCTCACTTTAATTCAGCGGTCGTATAACACCATTTGGTGAACTTAAGCAATGTTATCGTCAGTGGTTGCAGTTTTTGGTCGTTCCGAACGTTCATCATCTCCCAAGCTCTTACGGTCACGTTTAAATTCAGTTGCCCAAAATTTCACTGTGGTATATGATGGTGCAGAGTCCCCATACACAGAGTCCAACTCATTTTTGATTTGCGTAGGCGTATTGCCTTTTAAAAACAAGAATTTAATAACAGCTCGATAATCAAATTTTTCCACTTTCACAAAAAAAACCTCACAATATTAGTGTGGTATTCGATACTGCTCAAAATATCAATTCCCATTAAATGATCTTCCACTGGAGCTTCAGTGTGGAATTTTTCATTGTCATCACACTTAAGATCTTCGCAATCAGCTTCGTGCAATAACGACTCAGCCTCAGAATCTTCGCAACTTGAATTTTCTGGCGACTTTAAATTTTTGAAAAAAATTTGCTTCAAATTACGAATAAATCTGTAGGCTGAAGGGTTCCGTTCGTATTATCCCCTATATGATCGCGCCATTGAAAATAAATTTTCTGCAACATCAGTATTAAGATGTGTGCAATTTGAAGAAACTGCTGGTCATTTATAAGTTTTTCCAATATTAGTTCTATAGCAAGTAAAGTTTGTAGTAACCCGCCAAGGCAATATGGCTTCTTCATTTTTCCGGTAGATTCCCATTACGATATCCACTGCCTAGCAGTTTTAATGGACTGCAGAGTGTCGCTATGTAGTGAAATAGGTGTCGACTAGGGTTGCTTGTATTTAAACTGTAACTGTTTAAGTTATCGAAAATATCATTCATTTTGCTTAAAAAGGCTGCCGTTGAGGCAGCAATCTTCTTGTCGGCTTTAGTTTTAAAACAATTTGCTGACATTGGGTAGCCAATTTCACTGACAATTTTTCAGTTCAGTTCAGTTCAGTTGTTCGGGTTTATATGACTCTTGGTTAGCTTAAAGCACACTTGAAAGATGTTCTTGGAATCCTCTATAAAAAGTTTGACAAGATTCCCCATGAACAGATATTATAATTGGATTTTTAAGCAAACAATTTCGCACACTTTTGAATAAGTGAGGGTAGTCATATAGAGAAAAAATTCGTTAATTTTCAATATCGAAAAAAGGCTTGTTTTCGTTTGTCCCAAGTAATTTGTATGCTCTTCTATTATTGCTGCCTTGGTCACAACACACAGCAATAACTTGCAGACCACACTCAAAAGTTTTTGATATTGTTAATTTTGATATTTCAGCAATTTCATCACCTTTCGGGCATCCTATATAATAAGATGTGGTTTGCTTCCAATTTTTATTTAATCCCTTAAGAGTGAAAACCATTACTTTGGAGGCTACAGTGGCGCGTCTACCCAGCTCCCCGAAGTCAGAAAAGCCGTATACTATGTCATTTTTAATGTTGTAATCAAGTTCAGGTTTGATGCCATTTCATCAAAAATTAATACGCACCTTTTCTCTATGCTTGACATCGTTTCTACCTTGCTCTTTAAAAGATTAATCATTTGGTTTGAAAAACCAGCCGGTAAACTTAAGGAAGAGTGTCATCGATAGATTTTGCTTATAGATGGTAAACTAAATCCCGAGATCGCCATGTGGGAATATAATGAGGGAGACTTATAAAAAAACTTCAGACACAAATCTTTTCCGTCGTTCGTTCAATGTGCATATTTACAAAAGTTTTTACGTCGACTGGCTTATTTTGCAATTGCATGTCAACGTTTTTCTCCAAGTTATATGTAGTTCTTATGAATCTTTAATCGTTTTGGCGTATCGAAAATTTACCGAAGTATGGTATTTACTATTCAGTCATTATGAAAACGAGATTCGGGAGAAGGAAACAGTGAAGGAGAAATTTGCAAACTATTATTTTCGAGGTTAGGTAGAGAGAAATCTCTAATATATGTCAGAGGGTTGGGAACTCTATTAACACAAAGTGTAGTTGGAAAAATCGCCGTATTGTCAGTTTCAATTAAATTTTGGCTAATATTTAGTACATTAGATGCACAAGAACAGTCTGAAATGACCGCTGGAGGAAGTTGCGTATCTCTGATGTTATCCATGATTCTAAGGCAAGACTGGTCGATAGATTCATCACAGCAACTGCACACTGACATCGATGACATTGGCAGGACATTTTTAGATAGCAGTTTTCGATGTGCTTCAACCTTTACATCTTTACTATAAAAATGGGTTTCACAGATGAAAATTTGTTTTTCCAATGTATTACATTGAGCATGCTTTAACCAAACATCCCTTCTACGATCTTTAGGAATTGTAAAAAATGACAAGGAAAATGTTCTTATGATATTGTCACAATCGTTATTCGCGATGACATAAACACCCACACTCCCCCCAGACCAACACACCACACGCATAGGTGAAAAGGAAATATCATGTTTGTGTAAAATAACCAAAAAGGAATGTGCTATGTGTGTGTGTATTTTTTTTTGAGCACATTCTCTTAGCTTCATTTTCATTATCACTCAGATTTATGTGCAGAAGGATCGTGCACCCACCAAAGCAACTGACAGTGTAGCACTGCGTTGAGTTAGGCCGACGAGTTATTCACATTGCAAAGTATCTATCTTACTCGACGCAGCATGATGTTTGAGTGGGGTGGGTTTGTGCATAGAGAGACCTGGCATGGGATTGGTTATATTAGAGCGGAATTGTGTTATGCAATGCCTTATGAGTGCATTTGCATATGGAGATTGTTGAGGCAAAAGAGCGTAAGATTTTTGTGGTACTCAGCGAAGGGTATTAACTTGGGCCGATAGAGGCACCACCATCGATTTCCTCAAGTGATAGTACTATTAGTTTCATATAAAATGATAGTACCCAACTTCAAAATACAGATTCGAAATTGACGTTTCCTTGTTTGTACGCATTGTCTGGACTTTCCACACTTTGGTTTGGAAATTTATACAGGATGGACGTGGAAAAATTTATCGAAGCGGTGCGAAGTGAAGAATCGTTGTGAAATCTGGTAAATTCAAATTATAAGAAAGTAAAAGAAAAAATACGGGTGTGGAAGAAAATTTCGAAGGATTTTGGAATAAAGAGTAAGTATTTTTTTTTCCGAAAATATTATCCGAAAACAAGTTCGCCAGTATTATTTGAAACCAGTTTTTATGAGTGTGCAAGTTCCCCGGGCTTGAATTTCCACGACGATTCAACACCGAGTGTGTTCAGGTCCGCAACAAAACGAAGAAAGACATCTTCTGCAACCAGCAATTTGGAGACGTCCTTGGCGGATACGACGAGCTGCGTCGTGGACATCCTCAAGAAGAAATCCCAAATTGAGGGGGAATTAGAGGACGAGGATATGCTGTTGTGCAAATCTATGGTCATGAAACTCAAAAATATTTCCACTTGCCCGTAAAAGAAGTTAAATTGAATATAAAGATATATTTAAACAGGGTTGAGTTAGAATTGGAGATACAGAATAAAAATTCTTCTTAAATTAATAAAATTCATTTATTTCAGAATTATATTTTCGTGTTAGTTTCTACACTTTTGAATATTTTAATGGGATTGAAAGGAAACCTTTCCCTCATTCATAAAATAATGCGTTAAAAACTTTCTAATTTTGAAAGCATTATTCGACCTGTTGTTGCTTCCAAATCGCCGTATTTGAAGAAGTTGTTCTGTTTGCCACGCCAAGTGCCTTCTATCAATTGTTCGCTTTCGAAAGAATCACAATAGTGCTCCGAGGGGTACGAGTAGAGTTGGTATTGCGTATCCGTAATTTTTAAGAAATTGTGCAAAATGGTGCACGCCGGCACTATCTTGTCTGCATTCTTAGGATGGAAGTCAATACGTTTTCCAAGAATACGCCAACGGGCCGTCAAGATGCCGAATGTGTTTTCTATCACACGGCGTGTGTGTGAATCTCTGGGAGATTCAATAAAATTCCTGGATGCCCCTACATCGACTGCTGTAAATGTATAGTTTGCATTGCAGTTTCCAAGTAGAACTACACTAGGGAAACCTTTGTGATTGTAGAACTTGGAGCCTGATTTCGGTGGGCATTTTATTTGTACGTGTTTGCCATTTATACTTCCTACGCAGTTTGGCATCTACCACATATCACTGAAGTTTTGTGCTATTTGCTTCCAATCTCCTGTATGCACTTCAAGCATGTACGTTGGCAATAGTACATCCCAAAGAACTTGGCAGACTTCGCAAATAACTGCCCTTACCGTCGACACTCCCATTCTGAACGTCAAGGCAAGATAATTTGGAGAAACTCTTTGCGATAAGTACCTGAAAGAGATTGCAAATTATAGTTTTATTCCATACAAGAATTTTTATATAACTAACATTAGAGTCACAACAATTCTGCATTCCGGATCAATAGACTTCAATAGACAATTATGCTTCTTCAGCTTAAAGTGGCGCTGCAGGCTGGGGTGGACCTGGGCCTCAGTCAACACGCCTCCAGCCAGCTTGATACCTGGCTAGCTGCCTCCAGTTTCGCACGCTAAGTTAGATGAGTTCCCCATCCCCCAGCCATCTCAGGCTTTGGATCTTCACTCTTCTGGTAAGACCGAGTCGCTGTACAGTCCGTAGAGTTTATTCTTGTATATCCTCCTCCATTCACCTTCAATGTAGGCGGGACCGAAGATCGCCCGAAGAATTTTGCTCTCGAAGCAACCAAGAACACCCACATTTTTGATAATGTCCATGCCTCTGCGCCATAGAGCAGGACCAGGATTATTAAGGTCTTATAAACGGTGACTTTTGTTGTCCGAGAGAGGGCTTTGCTACTCAATTGCCTTCTTCGCCCAAAAAAACAGCGGTTGGCTAGAGTTATTATTCGCTTGATCTCAGCGCTGGTGTCGTTGTTTGTATTTATAGCAGAGCCTAGGTAGACAAAGTCCTTAACCACCTCAAAGTTATATTTGTCGAGGGTGACGTTCTGCCCGAGAAGTTGGTGTTGGTTTTCCTTTTTGCTTGACAGCATATACTTAGTCTTGCCCTCAGTGACCGCTAAACCCATTTTCGCCGCTTCCGTCTCAATACTCGCGAAAGTGCTACTGACACCACGTTGCTTTCTCCCGATTATGTCAATATCGTCGGCGTATGCGAGTAGTTGGACGGACTTTTGAAAGATAGTGCCTCTTGTGTTTGCTCGTGAGTTTTGCACTATCCTTTCAAGTACGATGTTGAAAAAATCGCATGACAGCGCATCGCCTTGTCTAAATCCTTTCTGGACATCAAAGGTCTCAGTGAGATCTTTGCCGACCTTGATGGAGCAGCGTGCATTCTCCATCGTCATCCTGCAGAGACGGACGAGTTTAGCAGGGATACCGAAACTTGACGTTGCTCTGTATAGCTCGTCTCTATAGATGCTGTCATACGCGGCCTTAAAATCGATGAATAGCTGGTGTGTATGGATCTGAAGCTCATGGGTCTTCTCCAAGATCTGCCGTAGTGTGAATATTTGGTCGATGGTGGACGTTCCTGGCTTGAAGCCACACTGTTGTGGACCTATCAGGTTGTTAACGAACGGCTTCAGGCGTTCACACAATACGGCAGATCAGATCTTGTATGCGATTTTAAGGAGACTGATGCCTCTGTAGTTGGCGCATTTCAGAGGGTCTCCGTTCTTGAGAATCTGACAAACAAACAATGCTGAGGTTCCATTCATCGGGCATACTTTCGTCCGACCATATTTTACAGATGTGTTATTGTATCCTCCTTACCAAGTCATCGCCTGCCGCTTTTAAGAGCTCGGCAGTCAGGCCGTCCGCTCCAGCAGCTTTGTTGGACTTAAGCTTAGATATAGCTATCTTCACTTCATCCATGTCGGGTGGACGGAATTGTTGGTCATCATATTCCAGTTTGAAGGGTTGATCCGGTTGAACCTGCCTGACAGCGGTATTTGGTTCGTCATCGTCGTTATACAGTCTGCAGAAATGGCCTTTGCAAATCATCAGCATCGACTGCTATTCTACCACGAAGTTCCCTTGTTCATCTCTACAGGCTTCGGTTTTGGGTTTGTTTCCGTGGCATGTTATTTTACCCTTGGTAAAACTTACGAACCTCATTCATGGAGTAGCATCTCTCAATTTCCTCGATCGCGCGCTTTTCATGCTCTTTCTTCTTCCTCCTGAGAAGCCGGTGTTCGTCTCTCCTCTTCCGCTCATAGAGCTCATGAGCAGCTCTGGCCTTTCTATGCAGCGCCGCTTTATATACAGCTTGCTTAGCTGCAGTTGCTTGCTGGCATTCATCATCGAACTAGGGATTTCGTTGTGGTGGACGAGTGAAACCCTGCACATCAGAAACGGTATCTCTGATGGTGTTTTTGCAGTGTTTCCAGTGGTCTTCGGTGCTTGATGCTGGCGGTATTAGACCTCTTAAGAGATTAAGAGACACTCGATCGGAAAAGGACTTGTCGATCTCTTGTGATTGTAGCCGTCTGACGTCGAATTTCCTCACAGCATTAACTTGTCTTGGGGTAGTTTGGGATATCCGCAACCGTACCTTGACTACAAAAAGGTAATGGTCCGAGTCGATGTTGGCTCCTCGGAACGTACAGACATCCATAATACTGGAGGAGTGTCTTGCGTCGATCGAAATGTGATCAATCTGGTTGACTGTTGATTGATCAGTAGTTCTCCAAGTCCCCTTGTGTATGTCGAGATGTGGCGTGCTAGCTACGACAATGTTTCGCCCCGCCGCAAAGTCGAATAGCCTGAATCCGTTATCGGAGGTGGTGTCATGCAGGCTATGTTTTCCGATCGTTCCACCAAAGATACCCTCTCTTCCTAGCTTTGCATTGAAATCACCATGGACAATTTTAATGTCAGAGCTAGGGCATTGCTCGTAGGTCTTGTTAAGGAGCTAATAGAAGGCATCCTTGGTGTCGTCATCTTTCTCCTTTGTATTGGCATGCGCACATATAAGGCTAATGTTAGCGAATTTAGCCTGAAGCTCAGGACTTCTTGTCTAAGTGTTCCTCCAACAACAAATCCACATCCAAATAAGCGCTGTTTTGCCGTCGATAGCAATCACCGTAGTAGATGTCGCAATTTTTCATCCTCTTTTTGTCCGGCTTTTCCCATCGCATTTCTTGGATGGCGGTTATGTCTGCCTTGCAGCAGACTAGGGCCTCCGCTTGTTGTTCGGCTGCACGTTGTTTATTAAGGGACCTAACATTCCACGTGCATATCCGAAGCTCATTGTCCTTAAATCGTTTGCGTGGGTCTCACCGCACCGCATAGGTGGACCGATATTACGGCCTGGTCATCTGACGACATAACGTCATCTTCTGTGTCACTCTATTGTAGGAGCGGACTGCTCATTATTTCATTCATTGCATGCTCTTACTTTTGTATTGTGTAATGTGTTTTAAATTTTTTTTGAAAATGAAAAGTCAATTTAACTTTTTCGGGTATCGAACCCACAACTTCTACTTTATCAGCCGATGCCACTTCGGATGGGCTACTGAGCCTCTTTACGAATTTGTCTCTGAATGCCTTTTTTTTAATTGTTTGCTCACTTTCCACTCTTACGAGAAGCCGAAACACGTCTATACTCCGCAGAGGTTACGAACGACTGAGTTCATTACCACTTAAGCCACGGTCACAAGATTTTATTTATATTTTGGTGAAGTAATACCTATATGTACAAATGTATATTTTTTTTCTCGGGTTTCACCCAGTTCAGTGTGGCAAATGATGTCATCCTCATTAAGAGGGAACAACCCCCGTTTATTTCGAAGGAAGAACTTCAAACGATCTTCGAAAGAATAAGAAGTAAGAAATCAGTGGGAACCGATGGAATACCGGATATTGCGCTTCGACATCTCCCACTAGAAGCGGTGGACATTTATATCATCCTGTTTAGCAAAGCAATAAATAATGCACATTATCCAGCATATTGGAAAACTGCGTTGGTACATCCCATCCCCAAAAGGGATAAAGACACTTTAATCCAGCGCATCTAAAGTCGATCAGTCTCCTTCTAAAAAAGGTATCTATAGAGTCCTGATTAAGTGGGTTGAGGACAAATCAATTCGATTTTAAGGCGGGTCATGATGTTATTCATGCCGCTTCTAAACTGGTTTCTGATATCCAATGGAGCAAAGCCAGGAGACGGTGCATGGGTGCCTGCCTGATTGACTTAGAGAAGATACCGTACGGCTCGAGGGACTCTTCTACAACCTGAACAGACTTTGTATTAGTAAACCACTGCTGTATATTCTTTTCAACCTGCTCACAGATAGACAGTCCAACGAAAAATATTTCGCATTAAGAACAGTCAGCAATAAGGTGCGGTTAATTCGACGATCCTATTCAACATTTACACATGTGATCTGATAGATTCACTTCATAATGACATAGCGTAAACAGACGACTTAATAGCGTAGAGATCAGATCCAGGCCTTGAGGTCATTAACATACTCTAGATCGTGCCTTCGATAAAATACAATAATTTTGCGACGACTGGAATATGAAGATCAACTTTCAGAAGTCAGAAACCATTCTTTTTATACGAGTATACAAGGTGGCGCAAAATGAATCATCCAATTTTGTTTTTGAATTACCTTTTTAATAAAGAAAAAAAAAGATTTTGAATGATAGAAATCTTTATTTGGACCTTTACAATTTTTTCTGTTAAGTGAAAAAGATGATATCCGGGTTGGTAGCTTATAGGTGTCATCTTTGAAAGTTGATAGTATGTCCTTACATTTGTTCAATTGTGAGGAATTTTCTTATGTCATTACCACGATGTCGTTCTGAATTCTTAAGTATTTTTTGTATGCTGGCATGCAATGAATTTAGCCACTGGAGCTGCGGCGTGTTGCCCCACGCTAGGATGCCGTACCTTAGGTGAGACTCCACTAGGCTTTAAGAGAATTGTTGAAGAACATCTGCTGGACATGAGATGGAAAAGAGCGGGGATCCGGAGTTTTTTTATTAGTGCCTCAATATGATAGCTCCACTTAAAATTGTAGTCGCCGATGACCCCTAAATATTTGTATATAGATACATTATCTAGGATCGTCGATGTCGATAGGATGTGCGGACGACGTATGTGCATTACTTTAATTTTCTTTTTGCATTTATGATCAGGTCGTGACAGCATGTTGTGACTATATCAAGCTCCTTCTGCATGATTTTTTCAGCTGCTTCAACTTCCTTGTGGTTAACGATAATTGCCGAGTCGTCTGCGTATGCGTAAACTGTGTTAAGAGCTCCAAACATATCGTTCATGTGTATAATAAAAATTAACGGTCCTAATTTGGATCCTTTTGGAACTCCATATTTTGAAGATTTTTCTTTGCTTAGGCTTTGTTTAATTTTGACTTTATATTTACGGTTTTTTGGGTAGTCCTCCCGCCATGGCAAAAGTGGTCCTCTTATGCCCGTTTTTTCGTTTTTTCCATCTGTTTTAGAATATTTGTATGGCACAGCGGATCAAAGGCATTCTTAAAATCGATAAAAATATATATATATAATATATAATTTTTATATATAATATATTATGTATATATATATATATTATAATATATTTTACTTTTCTAAATATTCAATAAGGAGCCATCCATCCATCTTCACCTGCTGTTTTGTTGTCTTTAAGTAATTTAAGAATTTTTTGTACTTCTTCAGTACTAACTTCATTCATATACATTGGTCGCTGAAAACTGCTGGATGGACCCGAGTGCGATTTATGTTCGCAAATGTGGAAAGTATTTGTTATGTTTAAAGAAAATTTTTGTGCAAAATGATTTGCGAGATTATCATACACGTTTGTAGCAAAGTTTTTAGCCAATAGATCATCCAGATTTATGAGTTTTTTGTCAAGTATTGAATTGATGATCTTCCATGTCTCCTTCGGATTGTTTTTTGCATTTAAGAATTGTTGCTTGAAATAATTCATTTTAGTACTATGTATACTTTTATTTAGGTGGTTGCGAAACGCTTTATATTCCTTTTCATAATCTTGGTTTCTTCTATTGTTTTTATATCAATTATATAAACGATCTCTTTCTAGACATGCATTCCTTATATCTGCGGTTATCCAATTATGCTCATTAGATCTTTTTTTGTTTTTTTTGAAATACGTCCTTGATTTTACCATTCTTTTAAAACATTCTCTAAAGATATTGTACAAATCGTTTACGTCTGTCAGATCAATCAACTGTTGCCAGTTAAATTGTTCGATTTGCCGTGAAAACTCATAACTACTTATATAACTGGACATTTCAGGAGCGTTTCTTTCTTCGTTCCCATTAGATTTAATAGTCGCGCAGTATATGCCAAAGTGGTCAGAGCTATATAATTCTACTACAGCGGATATAATAACCATGCATTTAGTGCGAATTAAACAGTGATCAATTAATGTTTTTGTGTTTTGTGTTCGTCGATACGCATAACCGATTTAATTGTGTTTATAAATCCTCTTGATGCTATCAACGAAAGGCATCTGCTCACATTAGGATGACATACATCATTTGCATCAATGTTGACATCACCAATTATTACCAAAGTTTGCCTTTTATCTATTTTTTCAATTTATTTTGTCCTAATTCATCTATAAATTCATTTACATTAAGTCTAGGCGGTCTGTTTATAGAAAAATTGTAGCTTCAATGTATCTTCTTTGAATGGTTATTGTAACACATTCATAATACACATAATTCATATTTATTTTTGTGTATTCTATATCATCTTTTATGAAAATCATCAAGCCGCCACTTTACCAGTTTTATTATAGGCTAATGGTTCATGAAATCCAGTAATTATATAAAATGATTTCTCAATTTTTTTAATATTTATTTCAGAAAGCACTATTACATCAATTTTTCCAATAAATTCATTAACGCTTAAAATAAAATTATTCCAATTTGTTCTAATAGATCGTATATTTAAAAAGAAATAAGAAAATCCATTAAATTCCGTAATAAAATCCTTCATTTATTTAAGGCATTCTAAATGTTTAAATTTAATATTTACGAATTCATTTTCTTCGTTTAATTCTTCCAACAAACAAAAATTGATGTTTAATCAATTTTTTCAACATCAACAGTTGAATTGATTTCTACAACAGCATCTCCGTTATTTTTCCTCGCGATAACTTTGTTGTGTCTCATCCACACATACTTCCAGTTAACGGTTTTTGCTTTCGTTTTGGTAAACCAGAGTGATTTTTTGTGCTAATAACTCTTTATTAATGTATATGTTTTGCTTTGCGTACATAGGGTTTGTCTCTCTGTTTACATTTTGACATATTTCTCCCTATGTTAATGTTCTCCTTAAGGGCTTCGATTGTCTGATGCTTGTTGGCATAAACACACGATTTCAAGTAGCCCCAAAGAAAGAAGTATGGGATGGTTAAATTGGGCGATCTTGCTGGCCATGCCAAATCGCTAAAACGGGAGATAACGCTACCAGGAATCGCTTCCTTCGCAATATCCATTGTGGCTTGTGCTGTGTGTGCGGTTGCACTTCTTGTTGAAACCACATGTTCACCAAGCCCTGCTCATCCAATTACGGCAGTAAGAAGCCATTTACCATGGCCCTGTAGCGTTTGCCAGCAACAGTGACCGTGTTGCCGATGGCATCTTCAAAAAAATACGGCCTAATCACTCACGCCGCACCACACAGTGGCTTTGAGTGGATGTAATAGCTCTTCGTGCATCACACGTCGTCTTAGTTTTTAAAATCTATTCTATCAAATTGCATTTATTTTGCAGTGGTTTTGTTTTTAAATTACGCCATCGGAAACAAAAAAATGACTCGGAAAATCATTTATTAATTGTTAAACTAACACACGTTTGAAACGAAAACAGACTATACATTGGTAAATGATTTTGCGAATAGGTTGTCTGACATTTATGTTGTGAAGAGTCAATGATCCAGCATGTAGATGTTTACAATGATGATAACGAATCAACGTTATGATGAATGTATGCGATTTTGGGAACAGTAAGGGATGTACTTGAATGAGTTCATTCTCCGTGAACGATGAGAGCTGTTGCAACGATGACGAAAGGGTTTTGGTTTTTTTTAATTACGTCATCTCATGATCAAATGCCGTATGCTGAATATTTCGAAGCATGTTTCTTCGATTGTAATTGCAATTAAATCGACGAACGTAGGAAGAGATGCAAGTCAGTTTTAGTAACTGTTGTGATATTTACACTGTCTGTGGTTAACAAATGCTACCCTTTGCTTGCATTGATTATGGACGATTTCATCAGGAATATAAGGCCTTTCCAGTTTCGGCCATTTAACCAGAAATCGTTACGAACGAGTTCGCCTGGAAGCACTCCTCTAGAAACCAGGTCTGTCGGATTCTTCTTGATAGGGACATAATTTCACCTTATGTTGGTTTAAGTGGTTTGAATTTTGACACACGGTTGGTTACAAATGTGTCCTATCGGCACAGTTCACATACTAGCCATGTCAAGGCAATAGCTAAATCCGTCGAGCAAAATGTTTGAAGTGAATTCGGGTTAAAAATACGTCTTACTTTTTTTAGTAATTCCACGACGAATGCGGCAGCATATAACTCATTTTCACTTACAATTCTAAGATAAAGGCATGGTCGATATGCCTTTATGCAAGTATCCGAAAAACCTGGGAGTGTTGTGTGATTGACTCACTGAGGTTTCAGATTAGACGAATTGTGGAGCGAACGATCAAAGAAAAAAAAGTCGAACAAGAAAAGAAATTTCGCTACCACAAACGAACAATAAAACTGCGATTCAATTTTTTTCAAATTCACTAAACAAATTTATTTATCCTTACTTCTGCGAGTACAATTCACGAGTGGCAAAACAAACGATTTTTCCACCATCTAACCTACCCATGCAAGCACTATGCATTGTGCGTGTTAATTACAACAACAATTTGATAATGAGGTGATTCTGTTGCACTGTTGCTGTAGAACCAACCTCACAATAATGAATAATAACATACAGTTGGGATAAGCAAAAAATACAGTGACTCAAAAAAATATAACATATACAATAATGAACTTTGTGAACAATTAATACATAACGAATATAATTAAGAATATCTGTTGTGTTTTAGTCTTGAACATCCCGGCCCCCCTGAACTAGTTTCAGGACGATGGAAGCACGGCCAGTTCTGCGATTGGTCGTTTGAAATTGTCATGCTTCGTTTTAACTGTTGCAACACGTATAAGCTTGTCGTGACCTGAATGAACCTCCTCGTCTCGGCCAAGAATCCACCGTGATGGAGGAAGATTTGGTTCCTTAAGAACCACAATGTCACCAATCTTCACGCCTGGACTCGCTATCCGCCATTTAGGACGTTCTTGCAGGGTAGTAAGATACTCGATATGCCAGCGCTTCCAAAAACCTTGGACCATAGATTGCAAATGCTTCCAGTGACTTAGTCGATTTTGGGGCGTCTGTAGGTAATTGAACTCTGGCTCCTATTAAAAAATGGGCTGGAGTTAGTGGATTTAATTCATCATCAGGTAATATAAAAAGAGGACGGGAGTTGAATATAGCTTCGATTTGGCTAAACACAGTGTATAGCTCCTCAAAGGCTAGAAAAGAAGATCCTATTACTTCTCGTAGATGCGATTTGACCGATTTGATTCCAGCCTTCCATAAAACGCCAAAGTGTGGAGCGGCAGGAGGGTTGAAATGCCATTCGATTCCATCGAAGGCTAGAGAAGCAGCTACATCAGCGTTTTGAGCTTCAGACATCACTAGTGTTTGCATCTCGTTAAGACATCTGCGAGCTCCTTGGAAATTCGTTCCGTTGTCTGTGTAGGTGTTGAAACATTTCCCAATGCTTGACACGAACCGACGAAAAGCAGCTAATAAAGCATCAGATGTTAAGTCACTTACCAGCTCTAAGTGTATTGCCTTTGTGTACATACAAATGAAAAGTGCCACATAAGCCTTGGAGAATTTAGAATTTCTTCCACGGACCCGCGTAATCGCACCCAGTGTTGGCAAACGGACGACCCTGTGTGACCATGGATTTCGGAAGATCTCCCATAAGTTTTGAAGTAGTAGCCTTTCGTTGCAAAAAGCATGATTTACATTGGTGGACCAGTTTCCGTATCAAGTTGCGGCTGCCAAGGATCCAATACTGCTGACGAACAATAGCAAATGTCTCGGCAATTCCAGGATGGAAGTGATTTCTGTGAATTTCATTAACTATAATAGAAGAGACATGGCAATAAGGTAAAATGACAGGATGTTTCATATTATAGGAGACGTTAGCGTGTTTGATTCGACCACCAACGCGTAACAGACCATCAGCATCGAGAAAGGATGTATATTTTTTGAGTTTTGACTTGCTAGCCAAATCTTGGTTATTTGTAAGTGAAAAAATATCGCTCGCGAATGTCTGGTGTTGAATGCGTCTGATAACAAAAGTCCTCGAGATTTAGTATTCCCTTACGGAAATTCCAAAACCGACTGACTGAACGAGTGTTATTTTCCGACAAATATAGATAAACCGGCGACAATAGGCGAATATTCGAAGCAAGCGTGACCACGACGAAATTTTAGATATTAGACGATTTATAGTATCCGTGTCTGTTGTTGTTTTAAGGACATGTTTGGGAAGTTGTCTTTCTTCAATGGAGATCAATACATCATCTGGTTGTGACTCGGAGGACTTTGATGTAGGCCAAAGTTCCCGTGAAAGAGACAGGCAGTAGGGACCTGTCCACCAGAGATGGTGATCAATGAGTTGAGACGGTAATACTCCACGAGAAGCACAATCTGCTGTGATATGATTCCACGCATATCGCGGAATTTTCTCCAAAATAGCAGAGGTGCGGTTTGCGATAAATGTAGTCCAGCGACGAGGTGGTGATGTCAGCCAGTGTAGTACTATTTGCGAGTCGCACCATGCAGACACCTTGAGAGTGATTGGCAACGAGGTTCTTATGGTTTCGATTAGTCGCATTAGAGGCAGTGCGCCGCAGAGCTCCAACCGAGAAATAGACACTGGTTTAAACGGAGCAACTTTAGTTTTTGCGGCAGCCAAAATGACCTTAAATTTATTTTCAGCAATTTTACAGCTCGCGTGGACTACAGCACCGTAGGTTACCGTTGAGGCATCCGAGAATCCATGTAGCTCAACCTCCTCACATGATTGTAATATATTCCGCGGTACACGAATCCTTTCGAAATGGTGAAGCTCACGTTGAGAATATAACCAGCGATCAGCTAAATTCGATGGGAGTGGATCGTCCCAGGAGAGGTTCAGCGCTGACGACCAAAGCTCCTGAAAAAGAATTTTAAATAAAATAACGGATGGAGCTAGGAATCCTAATCTCAACTCACAATCTTCCTTGGGTAAGCGAGCAAACAAGGGCCAACAGTTCGAATTGTATTTTCTTAGTTTCGCAAACGAAACCACGTCCGATTGAAGTTTAATTATGTCTGTCCACAATAGCTTTTGGGACTTCGACTATTTAAATGAGGTTTAAAATAAAACACACAAATTTCTGCCGGTGGAATCGACGAACTTTATTGGATGGTGGTCTGATCAAAAAAGGCGCCGAATCGTTTTTTCTCATTTCTAAGGTACAAAATCTGTTATACAATTTTGGAATTCAGCACTGTACATATACATATGTTGGAAGTATTGGGAAATTGTTGTTAATTCTTTAGTTATTCACAATTTTAAATTCATTTTAATTCAAGAGTAATAAGAATAATAATAATAAGAGTACGATATAATCTTGTTACAATAATGGGATATAATATATGTAAACTCGATAATGTATAAACATCATGCCCGCCTTGAAGGGACTTACATGGTGGAGATCTCTTCAATCAATAGGCAATGGAGCCAAGTTATGAACTGGTCGCCGTAGTATGCTGCCTCTCACACGAACGTCTACCACCCGTATCTTTGAGTCACTACCAGGTACAATTTTTTCGATTCGACCCATCATCCAATGCTGCGGCGGCAATTTATCGTCTGCGATCAGCACTAGTCTTCCAACACCAATATTTTCAACTGAAGATATCCATTTTGTTCGCCTTTGAAGCTCCAGTACATATTCCTTAGACCATCTCGACCAAAAGTGTTGTTTGATTTGAGTGAGTCTCTTCCATCTGTCAAGCAACGATACATCTTGTTGAATTGTCGGTTCTGGAATGGAGTTTAAAGGTACACCAATTAAAAAATGACCTGGCGTTAGAACAATTTCATCGTTTGGATCCGGGCTAAGAACACAAAGTGGTCTAGAATTCAAAATACTCTCAACTTCCGCTACTATGGTTGAGAATTCTTCGTATGTCAGATACGCCAACCTGACTGTCCGATACATGTGTGTTTTGGCGGACTTTACCGCCGCTTCCCACAAACCGCCAAAGTGTGGGGATCTGGGTGGAATGTGAATGAACCGAATGCGCTCGGCAGCACACCACGATTGTATCTTGTCCTGTGTTTGCTGCTCCAAGAATAATGCACGTAGTTCTTTAGGCTCATTCCGAGCCCCAACAAAATTTGTGCCGTTGTCACAATGAATCTCGCTGCACAGTCCTCTTCGAGCGACAAATCGTTTCAGTGCCGCGATGAAGCCTTGCGTTGACAGGTCCGATGCAACTTCGAGATAAGCTGCTTTTGTCGCAAAGCATATAAAGACTGCCACATATGCCTTGTGCGTGCAATACCCTCTTCTTCTTCTTATTTCTGCGAAATATGAAATGGCCCACAGAAATCCACGCCAGAAATGTCAAACGGCCTGGAGACGTTGACTCTGCTTGCAGGTAAATTGCCCATAATTTGTTGCCTCAATTTCGGCCGGTATTTGAAGCAATGAAGGCACTTGTCCACTACTTTTTTTGCCAGATGACGAGCGTTGACTATCCAGAAGCGCTGCCTGATAATCGCAATTAAAGCTTGAGGACCTGCATGAAAATTAGTTTTATGTAAATGGACAACGACATTTTGAACAAAAATGGAATTTTTAGGGAGTAGGATAGGACATTTGGAACTGTACGGAATGTTTGCATTCTGCAAACGCCCACCTACTCGAAGGAGTTCGACTTTGTGCTCAGTGTCAAGGAAGGGGTTGAGGTTACTGATGGCACTTTTTGGGCTGATCTTCTTTGTTTTCCACAAATCTCTTATTTCCTCCCGGAAATGAAACTGCTGAATGCTCCAAATTATACAAAGAAATGCGTCTTCCAATTGGTCCGATGTAAGTGCCGAGCTCTGATAATTTGCGCTTTTTGGGGGGTTAGATGATTTGGCTATTCTGTTTTTCAAATTATTGTAAAATTTAATGACGTATCCGAAAATTCTATTGGTTTTTTCGAAACTATTAAATCGTGAAAAGTTCTCTATAAATTTTTCAGTTTCATCTGCGTTTGATAGCAGAACAATTGATTGATGATTTTCAACTTCCATACCTGAAATCCGTACTTTTTGCTTTGGCCAGTTTTCCTTACTCTGGTACAGAAATTGGGGTCCAGTAAACCAAATACTGTTGATAAGTTCCGAGCTGTAAGCACCACGTGATACTATATCCGCCGGATTGTTTTTGGTATTGACATATTTCCAGTTGGCTGTGGGTAATAAGGACTGGATTTTCGAAACGCGGTTACCGACGAATATTTCCCAAGACGATGGATAAGCGGAGATCCAGCGCAATACAATTTCGGAATCTGTCCAAAGATAAATGTTTTCGATTAAAAGGTTAAGATTGGAAACTACCTTTAGGACCAACTCAACGAGCAGAGTAGCAGCACAAAGTTCCAGCTTAGGAAGAGATTTTGTTTTAATAGGAGCTACCTTCGATTTAGCGCTGAGCAGTGTACATTTAATTTCTCCGATAGTGTCGCTGATCCTCAAGTATACACAACACCCATATGCTCGCAAGGACGCATCAGAGAATCCATGTATCTCAGCCCTGGTCTTCTCCGTACATGGAAGTGAAATGTATCTATCCACCTTAATGTTGTTAATATTAGATGCTTCCCGCCGAAACTCTTCCCAACGAGTTTGTATCTCCATAGGCAAAGATTCCTCCCAACTATTTTTTAGAATCCAAATGTCCTGCATGACGATTTTGCCCTTTACCACTATAGGGTTAATAAGACCTAATGGATCGAAAATTTGCGCCAACTCGGATAATATCGTTCTCTTGTTTATCGTTTTTGACGCGTTTTCCTTTGGCTTTGCATATTGGAACTCATCCGTTTCTGGATTCCAGGTAATACCAAGGGTTTTAATAACATTGTTGTCATTTATCCTCAAGAACGAATTGTCTGCCGTTTCTTCCTTCGTGATCGTTTTCATGATTTCAGCACTATTATTACACCATTTCCTAAGATCGAAACCAGCGCTCAACGAAATCGTTTTAACCTCTGAATATATTCTTGATATGATTTCTAATGAATCTCCTCCAGTGATCATGTCATCCAACGAATACTTAGATATATTTTGATCGGCCAACATTTTGAGACACCTTGTAGCAATAAACGGGGCAGAAGTTGTGCCATATGTCACAGTCCGCAAGCGATATGCGCTAACTTCCTCCTGCTCTGAGTATCTCCATAAAATACCTTGATAATTTCGATCTTCCTCATGGATAAGTATCTGTCGATACATTTTTGAGATGTCGGCAGTGGTGACAAATTTGTACGTACGAAAACGTAGAATTAGGTCATATAATTCATTTTGAATAACTGGACCCTTTAGTAAAATGTCGTTCAATGATAAATTTGAAGTTGTCTTGGCACTACAGTCGAAGACAACTCTTAACTTTGTAGTTAAGGAGTCAGGTCGCAGCACAAATTGATGCGGCGCAAAATATTTTATGTGATGTACTTTTTCTTTAGGAACTTTTTCCATATGTCCTAAGCTTTCATAATCTTTTATAAATTCAATATATCTCGCCTTGATGTCCTTATTTCTTGATAGTCTTCTCTCCAGATTAAGAAATCGCTTCTGAGCATGACCGAATGAATCTCCCAAGCTGCTATCATCTGATTTTAACAACAAATTCACTACAAATCTTCCATCTTCCTGCCGGCGTTCGCTTTTCAAAAACTCTTTTTCACACTTCTTTTCTTTTTCACAAAAATGGCTGCTGTCGATTTATCTCCTCTATCTCCCAAAATGTCTTGATTACCTCATTTAGGTCGAAGTCCGAGCAAGAAACTAAGCTGCAGATAGCTTGAGGAATAGAAGAGCGCTCATATTTGCCCGAAACAATCCATCCCAATAAAGTTTTTTGGAGAATAGGAAGCTGAGGGCCCAATGTTATCTGGCCGACACACAACAACTGAAAGAAACTATCAGCCCCTATTAGCAGATCTATGCGACTTGGAAGATTAAAGTTGTGATCCGCCAGTGAAATGTTTTTCGGTATTTTCCAATTTGATATATTCAACTGATTTGCAGGAAGAGTATTGGTGATGTTTCTTAAGACTAATAGATCTAAGTGTAGCTCAAACTCAGAAATTCGAGATCTGCAAGTAGCTTCTGTCTTGTAGTTTATTGCGGCATCCGCCTTTCCAATACCCGAAACTACTAACTTAGATTGACTTTTCTTCAACCTTAACCTCTGCACCATGTCCTCCGTAATAAAATTAAGCTCCGATGCTGAATCAAGAAGAGCACGAACAGGGTACCATTGACCACAAAAATTACGCATGTATACCAGCGCCGTAGCTAATATTACCTGAGAAGGGTCTTTCCTGAATACACTTGACGCCACGTGAACATTGCCAGACGTACTTGATGACAAATGATCGCCAGTTTCATTAACGGTGGTCGACGGTTGATTTGTCGTAAACCGGTGCAACAACTGATGATGTGGCATCGAACATACCCTGCACTTCGCTGCTTGACATCTTCGCATTGAATGCCCTTTTCCCAAGCAGTTGATACAAAGACTCCGCATCTTCACTTCGTGAAACCGGGTAACCACTGGAAGTTTATTGAAGGCGGTGCAAGCGCTTATCTCAAGAGAATTGCATGAGCAGAATTCGCAAGATACCGACTGCGCAACGAATGATGATTGCATCTGTCCACCTCGGCGATTATTACGAAAGCGAGATCGATTACCAGATGGAATCGTATTTCCTTCTGGGCTAGAAAGCTTGGATTCCTTCGACTCCAAAGTTTGACATCGACGATCTAATACGTTTGAAAACTCCTCCCACGTTGGAAGTTTTGAACAATCGACTGATTCATCCCATTTCGCTTTAGTATCCGCATCCACCTTATCTAATGCTAACGCAATGAAGAAGGTATCACAAATATTCTCATGACTTCCAATAGAAAGCATTGCTGCTCGATGCGAATTGAAACTATCTTCTAAGTTGCGAAGACTTTGGGCAAAACCTTTCGAAATTTTATTCATGCTCATTACTCCGTTTAGGTGCTCTTGAAAAATTAAACTTTTGTTATCAAACCGAGTTTTTAAACGTTTAAGAGCCTTATCGTAATTTTCGGAAGTTAAATCAAACTCCTTAATTGCATTGAAAGCTGCACCCGATAGGTACTTCCTCAAGTAATTACATTTTTGTAAGGTATCTAACGAGGGGTCCTTGTCAACTAAGCTTGAAAAGATACCTATAAAGTTTGGAAACTCCGAAAATTTTCCAGAAAACGTTGGTACACGCTCCAAGCTACACGCTCCAACTTCGACCGGGACGCAGGCTGTTGTGCCACAAAAGAAGTATTCAACCCGTCCGCAATTGTGCAACTACCCTTCCGGCCCAACAACAGTGATTGAATTAACGATTTCGTCGAAACATAAATATCCTCCAATTCAACTCTATGGTTTAATTTTTCTTCTTCGACGATATTACTTCTCTAAAACGACAATTGCACGTTTAAACCCTGTTTAAAATAGGACTCAATTATGCCCAAACGACATTCTAACTCTGCACTAGACATAGTAGAACCTTTTGCAGTAATTAAATTCTTGATTCTAGTTATATTTCCTTTAGTGGAAGACCGAATGACTTTCAACTCAGCAATTGATCGCTGTAGTGGAATTTCTAACCCCCCGCCCGCAAGCTCTGCTCCTTTTGCAACATCCTCTTGGTTAGCCATAATGTCAAGCGATTCAAACAACTATATATCAACCCAATGAGAATTGTCTCTGACACCAGCAAATTACTGTGGGGGAAATTCCAGCGAAGACGTTGTATCCAAAATGTACCACCGAACAAATGCAGTAAAATCAACAAATTAATTTTCCTTTTGAAGAATAATTTCTTCCAAAGCGACCAACAACGATTTATCACTCAGCACAATGTTACAGCGAACGATGTGACAGCAGCGGCAGAAGCAGTAATGGGAGCTTTTCAACAACGAAATTGATTGATAGAAAGCAAAGTCAACAACAAAAAAAACTTCTTTACCAATGAGCTTTCACCATCGATTTGCATTACATAGATCGAATTTCTAGCTTTGGGGATTTTATCTCATGAGATACCAATTATTCACCAATTATAGCGATGCAATAAATTATGGATAAAATTTATGTATGTACTTATATGGACAAACCCAAAAAAAGGAAACCGGGAAGAATACACGGCAAGTAAGAACTTTTATGGATTTTATTATGCTCGGTTTTTATGCCTTAATTTTTTTTTTTTATTAATTTTTTTTTTTGCAAATATGATTACGTGTATGTATGTATACATACATATATAATTTCCCTCGATGCAATCGCGCTGATTGATAATGATGATAAAATGATGATATGTAATTGATGTATGGGAATCAAACTATTCCCGGGTTTCGGCACCAAAAAATGTCCACAATAGTTTTTGGGACTTCGACTATTTAAATGAGGTTTAAAATAAAACACACAAATTTCTGCCGGTGGAATCGACGAACTTTATTGGATGGCGGTCTGATCAAAAAAGGCGCCGAATCGTTTTTTCTCATTTCTAAGGTACAAAATCTGTTATACAATTTTGGAATTCAGCACTGTACATATACATATGTTGGAAATATTGGGAAATTGTTCTTAATTCTTTAGTTATTCACAATTTTAAATTCATTTTAATTCAAGAGTAATAAGAATAATAATAATAAGAGTACGATATAATCTTGTTACAATAATGGGATACAATATATGTAAACTCGATAATGTATGAACAATGTCTTCAACAGAGTTTACCCCAGTCATGATGTCGTCGACGTACACATCGTTGAGAAGAACGCGAGCAGCATCCGGATATTTTTCTTGATAGTCTAAGCCGATTTGCTTAAGCACCCGAACTGATAAAACAGAGCAGATGCCGTACCATAAGTGACTGTACTAAGCCGAAAATGTGAGATGTCGTCCGAGGGTTTCTCACGCCAAACGATCCGTTGATAGTCGGTATGATGATCAGCTACTAAGATCTGCCGAAACATCTCAACAACGTCTGCCGTAAAGACATATTTGTGCTGGCGGAAACGAAAACAAACTCCAATTAAATCTCGCTGAATTGGTGGGCCAATGAGAAGTTTGCTGCTGAGAGAACTACCAAGTGAATCCTTTGCAGACCCATCAAATACCACCCGCAGTTTTGTAGTAGTACTGGGCGGGTTTTAGTACTGCGTGGTGTGGTAAATAAAAAATTTGTCCAGTACCTGATTCAACTTGATCTGATGGAATGCGCTCCATATGACCTAAGTCTTCATATTCCTTTATGAATTCCGCGTAGGGTTCATATAAAGTCAAATCCTTTTGGAACCTCCCTTCCATAGAGTTTAACCGACGAATTGCTAGATTGAGTGAATTGCCGAAGACAGGATTTGGATGATCAAAGGGTAGTTGAACAATATACTTTCCATCTAACGAACGCGAATAGGTCTTTTGGAAATGTTGTTCGGCTACATCCTGAAAATTCATGTTGTCGATTGGGGGTGCTACTTCATCGAGCTCCCAGAATTTTTGAAGAAGCGAGTCCACATCAAGAACAGAATGAAAGGAGGATAGCGCCACATGATTTGGATAAAGACCTTCCAATAACTCCCCTGTAACAACCCAACCAAATAACGTACTTTGAGCAATTGGTAGTCCATTTTTTCCCTTAATTTGCTCTCCGTTGAAAATGCACCGAGAAGAAAATCAATAGGTCCTGGGGTATTAAAAATCTAATTCAATATTGCGTAGGTGAGGCCAATTTGAACAATCTCAAAGGCGAATGAAGGTAGATTGGAAGTTAATTTCTTCAAAACGAATACGTCCACTACAAGGTTGGTGTCTGTTGTGCGGTAATGTATTGTGAACGACCCGCAACCGCGCGTGTTACCTGCGTCCGTAGATGAGGCACCTAGAATAAGGTTACGAGCGTGTCTTCTAGGGATCCCTAATCTCTGAGCAAAAGATTCGGCAACAAATAAGACTAGGGAACCGGAGTCTATAAGAATTCTGCAACTTATTATCTTACCCTGTATATCCTTTACGTTAGCCAATATGGTTGGCAGAATCGTTCGCCTTGAAAAGCCATCATCGAGCGAATGGTTATTGACTATCGGTAAAGGTGAAGCTGTCGACCTAGAGGGTACCGGCGGTTGATTTTGATTCGACGAGAAGTTAACAGCCTGTGGAGTTCGATTTTGACAAGACGAGGAGTTCAAAGCAGAAGAAGAAGGACATAAATTCGAATTCTGTTCAGTGGGATGTACAAGGGAATGATGACGCGATTTTCACACACGACAGCGGAACGATGATCGACATTTATTTGCTGAATGTACTGCATGAAGACAATTAAAACACAGAGATTTGTCTTTAACGAAATTCCAACGCGATTGAATGTTAAGTGAGCTGAACATAGGACATTGTGGTAGAATATGACTACTTTCACATTGAGGACACTTCACTGATGACTGCAGAGATTCAGATGCAAAATGAGTCCAAAACTGCAGTTGTTGTTTATTAAGCGACGTTATGGGGCGAGTTAATGCATTGCAGGCCTCAAGTACATCACATCGAGATTGTAAAAACTTTAATAGCTCATCAAACGTACAATCATCTCGCGAACCGACGTGCTGTGCCCAGTTTTGGTTTGTTTCATTGTCCACCTTTTTGAGAAGCAAAAATATTAACCATGGGTCGCGGCTATTTGAATTAAGCGCGTTGAGACAAAGAATTACCTCATCTGCACCGTCGGAAATCTTGCGCAGCATTCGAACGTTGCTGTCAGTTGCAGATGGAAGTGACAAGAACGTTTGAATGAAAGATGTAACGATTTGCTGAGACCGATCGTAACGCTTTTCTAACCGATCCCACGCTTCTAAATAATTCGCGTCGGAGATCGGCAGGTGTTTAGTAAGATTTTCAGCATCATAACGCAAAAATGATTTCAGATACTGAAACCTTTGTGTAGCTGTAAGAAAAGGTTTGTTATCGATTACGCCCTTAAACGAATCGCGAAACGAAGGCCAGTCTTTATAGTTTCCCGAGAAAGGCGAAATAGTGAGTTTTGGCAGATGAATGTTAGGTGATGTTGTCGAAAGCTTTTCAAGAAATGAAGATTGCTGCGACGCAAGTTTCTGAAGCGTTGATTCTTCTTTTGTTTGTCCAACAGTTTGTTTTTCGCGAATGAACTTAGAAAAACCCGAATGCGCATTGAAAAAACGTTCTTCATATTCAACGAACTCAGCTTCGAATTCATCGTACTCCTTGTCATCCGCGGCAATTTTAAGAATATATTGATGATGCGTTGTAAATTCCGACCACGTTTCATTGAGCTTATTTAATTTAATTTCTAAAAGTTCCAGAGAAATATCCGGAGCGATGCTGTCTGCATATGATGCTGCCCGACTCAACCGACCTTTAATATTACCACGAACGCGTTTTAATTGATTCATAATTTTGGGATAATCAATTATAAGCACTGATTTACACAAAATAAATTGTTTTAGTGGCGAAACTAAAACGATTTTTCCACCATCTAACCTACCCATGCACGCACTATGCATTGTGCGTGTTAATTACAACAACAATATGATAATGAGGTGATGGATGGTACGATATATGGTCCGATCTGCATTCTGTTGCACTGTTGTTGTAGAACCAACCTCACAATAATGAATAATAACATACAGTTTGGGATAAGCAAAAAATACAGTGACTCAAAGAAAAGATAACATATACAATAATGAACTTTGTGAACAATTAATACATAACGAATATAATTAAGAATATCTGTTGTGATGGTGGTGGCGATTGCGCGATAGTTAGCTCATTGGACTATCACGCAAACAGTTTGGGTTCGATTCCTGACTGGATCACCAACAATTTTTCAAATCGTCTACACCCTTTCGGCGGACAATGGCAAACTCCCGAAAGTAAAAAATTGCCTACGAAAAAGCTTCTAAGGAGTGCCATTCGGACTCGGCGATAAACCGTAGGCCCTGCTCAGATGTGACAAAAATGAAAACATGAGCAACACAAAAGAGTGTCAAGAAGCTAGGCCATGGCCCATACCGGGCTGCCAGCGCCACAGTGTTTTTTTTTTTTTTGAATATAATTAAGAATATCTGTTGTGTTTAAATCTTGAACAGGTACATACCCCCTTATGTACTCGTAGTTTTAATTAATATCCTCAGGATTATCTATGAATTCCAGCCATTGGATGTGAATATCATGAAAAAGGCTCTCGTCCCAATGAAATTTGAGCCTTTACAGGGTTTGCATGAAGATCTTCGCTCGCACGATGATTGGGTTCAGCGGTCTCAATGGATCACAAAACTGTGATACTTGTGAGAGGATGTTGCGTTTCGTCTGTGTGTTGGGTTGCGATCTGGTGTATGTAAAACAGAAGGCGTCGCCAAATGGACTCCACCCCATACCGAGGACCTTGATGAGTTCCATCTAAGACGATTCCTTATCTTATTCAAAAATATCTACGATTAAACTCGGCTCGTTTGATGTCTGTTTTTGAAGATGGAATCCTCATTTATGTACAAGGTGTCGCAGAAAAAGATGCATTAATTTTTGCAAATGGCGGAAAATTACAATTCTACCTTAACATTTGTGAAGTTAACAGATACAAAGTGCGAGTCAACAAGACATGAATCGTTATAGTCCTAAAGTAACGCGGAATAATTGCAAAATAATTCGTCGGTGGTGTTGGCGTAGCGAAAATTTTGGCGCAGATTTCCCGGTCTCGTTCTTCTTCCTTAATTGAATTGAGACTGGAGAACATGTGGTTCCAACAGGATGGAGCAATGGCGCATACTGCAGGAGTCGCAACCAAAATTCTTAAGGCTTCATTTCCGGGTCGCCTAAACTATCGTTTTGGCGATTTGCATTGACCGGTAAGATCGCCTGATTTAACCGTTCCAGACTTCTTTTGCTGAGGTATTTTGAAGTCAGGAGTCAATGTTAACAAGCCTCAGACTCTTGAAGCCCTCAAAGAGAATATGCGTCAGGAATGAGAGAACCTATCCCCGGAAGTTCTGGCAAGAGTGATAGAAAATGTCATATATAAGGCCCATTCTAACGGCGGCCAATCAGCCGATATGATTTTCTCGACTTAATGAAAAGAAAAGAATTAGGACATCAAATAAACAGTATCCAAAAGCAGAACCAACGTTTTTCAGTCATAAGAAAAATTACAATTACAACCAAATAACATCGGGTGACAACTTTTGCGGTACCTTGTAGAATGTGAGTGACATCTTGTTTAATTTTTATGACTTCGATAAGTTGGACCGATTCCGACAATTATCCACATAAAAGTCCCGAAGAATAATGTTAGATCCCATTGTAAATTCATGCAAATTTACTTTTAAAAGAGTGCGGAGTGACTTGACAGCTAAGAAGAAAGCACTGCGAGTTCCATACGTCAGCGTGAGCAGTCGATGTGTTCTTATTGCTTTATTTGGAAGATTCCTCGACAATGTATCTTGTGTTTGTATACAGCAGTAGCAAAAGGATTTGCCTGTGCTTTTTACGAATGCCTGCCATTACAACGACTCGATGAGTTTTGAACTATCAGGCTTTTGGATATAGTTAAGAGGAATACAGTTCACATTGTTGTGAAATGCGAGTTTGGGAGTCAGGCCGCGTATATTCCTTTATGAAGTGATAATAATCCTGCTGTAAAGATGGAGAACGAAATATTTTATACTCAATATATACCAAACATTTCTTATTTAACTTTCTAAAGGCGATCTTTTCAAAGGGGTAATCGGACGATGAATGTGTTTGTAAAAGGAGAATGTGTTGTAGTCTCCTTGAAGAATGTTCGCATTCTTCTTCTTATATGGAAAAGATTGATGATTTGCAAGTGGATTGATAATTTCTGAATTTCCAAAATATCTGGAGAAGATCTCGATAGTGAGTGTATTTTCCATGACTGGTATTGAATGCGCCGCCTTGATTGCTGTTGTTGCAAAAGTATTCGAATTGTGATATCTCCATGCGATGGTTTCTCCAACAATCGATCCCAGCAGTGTATTTTAAGCTTGAGTGCTTCTCTATAAAATTCAGTTGTGGCCAGTTGTCCAACAGAGCGCGGACAACTGGCGTAATTTCAGATTCCATTCCCAAACTTATATTTACCTTCGCCAGCAGTGTGTATGTTTCATTTTTATCACCCTCACTGGTATGAACATCCTGGAAATAGGTTGGATCAGTTATTACAATCGTACAGAGGTTACTTGAATGATCTTCATCTGCATGACTTTCTTACTTGTCTTCGTTGGTTGTGAGTTTGAGTGTTGGATGCGGGTTTCGATGGGTGCGAGCTTCAATTGAGGACGCAAAAGAGTATTGTGATTGCTTTCGCATACTTGGAACTTGCGTTTCGAATTACAGTTGTGAACTCTGTGAAGTTTATGCAAGCAATTGATGCACAGGTTGAGCTCTTTGACAAGCTCAAGATGATCAAGTGGCGGTAATCCTCTGAATTCGCGACATTAATCCGGATTGTGTGATGATATTGTATCACGCAATACGCAGGATGTTGTCTTGGTTGCGATAAAAGTTAAGTTGATCATTGGTTGAATCCTTGGCTTGGTGTCAGTACCAGAACAGTGCTTTGAATGTGATTGACCTGAATTTTTTGACAATGATGAGGTTGAGCGTTTTGCACTGTCTTTAAATAAATACGCACAATTCGTCCCATGAAGAACAGTCAAGTCGAACGCAGTAGATACTGATGTACCATACAAGTCTTCGATGAATTTAGTGGAAGCTTTTAGCTCCTAGCGTGTCGTTACGTTGTCTCCTATTTTGCTTGGGAGTCACAAACAAATTTAGATAGAATCAAGCTAAGCAAAAAGCCGTCCGCAGTTTGCTCTTCTGTCCCTATGTGAACTGATCAAAGGCTACCATTTAAAGTACCGGCCATGGTGCGAATCGTCTCAACATTTGGTCTTTCTGTGATGCGAAGCTCGAATTTTTCTTGAAAATGGGGTTGAACATGGAACACACGTACGCTTTTTGTCATAGCGCGCTTTTAGTAATTCAATACTCTTCTTATATTTGAATAGTAAATTCCAGCGACCTTGACTGAATATTGGAATTTTTTTTTAATATTTACAGGGTCTTTATTGTTATGCATCAACGATGCAAACATAAAGAAGAAGTCCATCCATTTAGTTAGTGCACAAGTAAACGGTGGCAGGTGCAATATTTGGAGGCGAAGGCGAGGCTTTGTTGAATTATTTCCTGAGATTTGCGATGGGTCGATATTTTTAGACTATAAGGTAACAGATAGTAATCGTTGCAATAGCTGCGACTTCAAGGTGTCTCCTTTTCCGCTGCATGGTTCGTCGTCATCCAAGCTCTTTATGGTAGGTTGTACCCTGTTGAAGTTAGTGTTTTCCGTTCCCATTTGCAATTTGACTTCTAGCTAAAAACTTTTTAGTTAGTTACGCTTGTTGCTAGCTGGTTTCGCACTTGTATTTTATGATGATTTTAAGTATGATTTACCCACAAACTCCTTATTCTTGTCATAAAATGCTTTTTCAATTTGTATTTCGAAGCTGTATTGAGTGCAATTTATGTTATTATGTAAAGATTATTCACGTGGATGTGGTTTATGAATAAAAATACGAATAGCAAGAAGATAAGAAGATTATATATAATATAATATTACCTAAGCTACTAGAATTTTGTTAACCATATTAGTGTTGATTGTGTCGAGGCCATGAAACTTTATTTCAGCAATGCGAATTTAACAAGATTAAAATCATATGTAACATAACGCATAATTTGGCCTTAAATGTAAATGGTTTTACTTCCATAACATAAATGTTCAAATAATTGTACTTTATTATTTTTCATCATCTACGTCTTTTTTTTAATAATATAAATTAGTTATCTTTATAAAGGCAATTCGCAGTTTTAAGTAAAAATTAAAAGTAAATACCTAACCAATTAAGACTTATGTATATATGCCATATATCTATTTGTGGGCAAGATAACTGTTCGGTATGTTGGGCTTGACTAAAATGTCAGTCCCTAGAATTTTAAACACGCTCAAGGTTTCTCTCTGTAAGTTGGAAATTCGGATTCCAATCTGACTTTTCTGTCAAAATGGTTAGGTAAGGATTAAATTTTTATTTCCCAATTTCTGTTTGACAGAATGCCAGAACGCAATAAAATATTTATTTCTACTTTTTATATTTTCTAACGAATTTATTTAAACATTCAACGCAAATTGCCCAACCACAGTCGATGCTTCGAGTTTAAGCGCCGACACGGGGTTATTTTGGACACAATTTCCGATTAAAACTTAAAACCAGCAGCAAAATTGTGTCGTGTGAAGGGCAGTTAGGCTTCCATCAAACCAAATCGACAGATTGGTTCGAGCAATATCACAATTTCTATTCTCCCCTCCATAACGTCATAATAATTGTGTCATGTGTAGGCAAATTGCTCCAATTTGATACTCAGTTCATTGAATAAAGATTTGTTCCAGACGGACTACACGTTCGAAAACAAAGAAAAGATTTGGATGCAGGTAATTAAAATTTTTGTTTCTTCAATAACAGAGATATGACATCTATTTATACGAAATCCTGGATTGTACTGGCAAATTGGTATGTGAGTAAAGTACGAGTAGCATACAATTTCTCCCCACTCAAAAGTCCTATCGTGTGTACAAACCAAAGAATAGAAATAACAAGAAGGATCACTCCCCCTTTGACTGAAAATATCCACCCGTCGTTCAAGCAATCAACAACGTCTAATAAGATCAAATAGCGCAGATCTATTGCTTTGTTTCAAATTCCAAATCCAATTTAGTTTTTCCTGAGTTAGAATGCGCACAATAGTCTGCCCATCATTTTTTCCTTATAGAAATTTACTTACCCGCAGAAACTTTTTGTGAGTAATTTTTCTCCCTCCCTAGAGTGCAAAACGCTGTGTAATGTATACGGACAAGTGGAAACAGCCTGGTTTTTCTCATTTTGTTTATGGGTTCGTGATTGGCTGCCCCCAAATTTTTTTTACTATAAGTAAATGCGTGTAAATGATTGCCATTGGATTGTATATGATTACACCCTGTTGCAAATTTTCAGATTCCCAGATGTGTTTTACCTTGTTTTGTATCCTTTTCTTGCTTATTGGCTTGTGTTACTATCAACTTCTAGCATAATTCCAATACAGAAAAAGGATAACAGTACCAAGGTCACAAAAAGATAAGGAAAATATTGCGGAGTGAACCTACGGTTTGATTCATATACTGTGGTACAAACTGTCCTGTGTGTAGGCGCTTTTTGACACACAATATTTTTACTCGTATATGTTAAGGTTAATTCACAACTCAGCGAATTGCGAATAAGCTGACTGATCAAATCATTTTTAAAATTGTTAAAGCCAGGGAAGTGCCAATTTGACTGTTCGAAAAGCACAGATATGTAGATCAATAAAGAAAACTCAAATTCAATAAGTTTTTGGAAAATCAACGATTTGCTTATTTCTTCGCTAATGCTTTTGACAAACTGCCAGATTTTACTTGCATACCACAAATGTGGAATCCAATCTACATTAACATGACCGAAACATTCGTGCAAATGTAATATCAAAATTCTCCTCTCTGGTCTTGTTTTGTTCACAGGAACTACACGAAAAAGAGCTATGATTTAATGAATCGCGAATATTCTTTCGTTCGTATTCAGAACTTTAGTGCATTTTGACTTAATAACAAGAAGATAAATTTTGCTTCGGAAATAAAAACCAGAAGACTTCGTCATTATGGCAAACCTAAACTTATCACGAGCAGTGCACACGGTTACATATGTACGTAGGTGTCAGGGTTTTTTTTCTTTACAGTGGGTTTGTAAGCAGTGTAAAATGTTACAAAAGTATAAGTTAAGATTACATATTTTGAATTTGATGTTTTCAATGCAATATTGAATTTCACTTTAAAATAAATACTTGATTTGCAAAAAAAAACTAAATTTGAACCATAATAGTTAATATTTTATTTCTTCCATGCGTGACGTGTTACCTAATAGTATCTTTATCTTAATTACTTTTCAATATAGGAATACATGAATACAAATACGAGTAATCGGATATTTTTCAGTTTTATTTATGTTTCTTATAAAGCCAACCAATATTAATATAACATGATAAAACAAATATTAAAAAAAAAGTCGGTCTTATACACATATGTATATACATAAAGTTGAAAACAAAAATAAAATTTGCTTATTTGCTGCATGTAATGTTATATACTGGGCCAATTCGTAGAAATACTCTTCTAAGTACACTTCTCAATTCTGGTTTTAGTCCAAAGCACATAATTTCACATAAAAGTGGGTAATAATTTGATACGTGTATAGAAAACTGAAAGAAAGAAAATAATGCAGTTAAAAACAAGTTATGCCTGTAAATGTTAAATATATTGTAGGCCATTTTGATTTATAAATTTCATTGTGTAAAAAAAAACATTATTTGTATATTCTGTCTTTTTAACTTTTAAACAAAATAAATAAGGTTAGAATAAAAACAAAGAAAAATATGCATAACATAAATAACGCGTAAAGAATTTCCATCGTCACGAAATTAAGTCATATATGTACATATTCGAAGAAACCTGTTAAACCTAAGACTGGGGCCCGATGTCATCAAGAACTGACAAGATCGTAAAGAGCGTTATTTGTAATAGTCTGGATATACGCGTTTGTGAGTTTAAATGTGCTTTGGTCATCATTACATCGCATTCGTGTTAAGATTTAAAACTGTATGCCTGCAAAATGCAGCTAGTGCAAGATGCTTCAACTTGGTAACTATAAAACCGAAAACATATACATATAACATTTAATAAAATTCTATTTTCGGAAATGAAAACATTTTCACCGAAATAAAAACATCAAATATTCCAAACACAATAGAAAATGTTTTTTAATTTTGTAACCTCGCAAAACGCGAAATTATGCGTGATCCGCGTAAATCAATACGGAATATTGCGGCCGGTGCTGAAATAAAATAATCAACAGTATTCGTTATTTCGAAAAAAAAAACTAAGGTGTCACCCATATAAAATGCAAATAATGTAGTTCATTAACGAAAATGAAGTTTCTTTACAAGAAGCATTAGCGAAAACGATGCTGGAACGTACCAAAAGAAGACAGTTTCAGCAAGACGGGGCCACTCCACACACAACTAGAGTTTAAATAGGGAAGCTGAGGGTAATTTTTCCCAATAAGTCAAGGGTTCACCGCAAAAATTCAAGAACAATTCAGGCCCTAGAAGAAAATATCCGCAATTGAACAAACGGTTTGCTATCGCATGTGTCCGATTGAAACAGTGTCTTGACAGGGATGGAAGGAGTTAAGACGATATTGTTTTTAAAAGATAACATCACCATTATTAAACTCCATTTTGTATAAATTAAATATGAGTAAAACGTAGTAGTTTTTTTATTTACTTAATATTAAACTTCAAAATTTTTTACTCAACACGAAGAGCACAGAAGGAATTCGAATGATCAAAACAGTATATCGTTTAAGTACAATGCAAAATTCTCCGTGTATTTGATATAAGATTCATAGCGCACCTACCTAAATTACTGGCATATATGACAACATTTGTTCTTACAGACACGTTATTGGTGCGTCTGGCAAAGAGATAGCACCATATGAATCGTCTGGGACTTATATATTCGTGATCAGGATGTATATATATCATCGTTTTACAGTAATCAGTTTTTCGTTATACCAATTATTTAAAAATCTGATTTCGGACATACTCGTACTATTACTGCGTCTGGCAAAGAGATAGCACCATACGAATCGTCTGGAGCCAACACATTTGTATTCAAACCATTGTGATCATTTGTTTGATACTAAATTCAAGTGGTTATATCAACGATCCAGGTTTTGTAAAAAAAAAAATAATTTTGAACATACGAGTAGCATTACTAACTTCAGCACCAACAAAATGACTGTCTGGCAGCATTTCATTTTACATATTTCAGAGGTTTACATTCATATGCATATGAGATATGGTTATATCTCACTCCAAACAATTGCAGCAGGCTAGACTGATCAATAAGAAATTAATACGTGTGTATAATTTGGATACACTGCGGTTTCAGAGAGATTGTAAGGTAAAATTATTTCGCATACGAAGAATAAATAGCGATTTGCGGCATCCAAAAGGGAAATGGCAACTCAAACCGTTGTTGTAGAAGGTCTAAATAGACCTTTGCCGAAGCAAACATCTTCAGGTTATCAAGAGCTAAAGAAACCAAGAGGCATCGTCTCCCCCGATGAAAATACAACCACAACCGTAAAATAAAAGAGCGCAGCGAGGACACTACATTAAGTCTACCTGCGAGGTTTACTTATGGCAACGAATTATTAAAAAAACTATCTGAAGGAATTAAAGGGCTCAAAGTAAACAACATAAAAAATATCTTTATTTATGATTACCTCACTCCAACTATTTATTATTTTTTATTAGTGATGTCAATAAAACAACTACATTAATAAAAAATCTCTTTAATTAAACCATATATCGTTTTTTTTGTTTCATTTATTATAAAATACAAACGGGGTGTACAATAAGATTTAAATCTTTTTTGGTACTTATATACAATATAATAGGTAACAAAATTTAAAATAAATAAATCTTAAAAATAAATAAAATAAACTACAAGTTCAGCAATTTTGGTTTGGTTTGTTGCTGTTACAGGAGGTTTGCAAGTTTCTCGGAATTTGCCTTGTATAGAGCGTGTGAACCTTTGGATACATGGGTCAGATTTCTCAGAATTGAGCAGATCCACACATTTAAAACTTGAAGTGCTTGTGGCGGAAGTGGGAGTGTTGCACTCAGCTAGAGTAATGCGAGTTCTTATATTTTTTGTGTTAACTCCTCCGTCCTTAAAATCGAGTGCCCTCACTCGATACCATGTAGAGCATTGGTAATGGCTTTTGCTGTGATGGTTCACCTTCCACTTAACTTTTAAGCTGGACTTCGGTCTTCTTTGGGCGTGAATTGAATCTTTCCCGTTTCGGTCAATAACTTGTCTGATGGTAATGACTTTAATAGCTAATATAACGAGAGATGTCATGCTGTAGTTGATGATGACATGAGTCTGCCCTTCTTCCTTTACTTCTGTTATGTGTGCTGTGTTGTTTATATGCAGTTCTTTTAACGACTCCAATGTTAGGAATTCTTTATAAATTTTAATTGAAGAACTAAGATGTAGAGCCTCCGGCAAAGGTTTGGAGGATT
This sequence comes from Volucella inflata, assembly GCA_928272305.1. NCBI lineage: Eukaryota > Metazoa > Arthropoda > Insecta > Diptera > Syrphidae > Volucella > Volucella inflata. The sequence continues at coordinate 41,042,604 of OV743717.1, forward strand.
GTATTTGCTTTGAGTTATATTCTTGGCCATTTATGTAAATTGATGTGTTATGGAACTGTAGAATAAAGGTTTCGGTTAAATTGACTTTATTGCTCTCAACTAAGATTGATCCGTTGAATTGATTAAGGAACAGAGTTCCTGGGTGAAGTTCATCTATGCTTGGTACATGATAGTTGTTGATCTCGCCACAACTTGATGGTTTAGATTTGACTAAATTTGGAATACAATCATCAAAACTTAATAGTTAACAATTTCATTTTTGGTGCAGACAGTTTATTTTTAATTCCGTATATTATATTTTCACAATTTAGTATCTTTTCATACTGTAACTTCAATGTATGTTTATTATATTTTATTGGTTTAATTAACAATTTTTCGCATATAACATTTCCCGTAGTAGGAATACAAATAATAAAGTCTAGTTGATTTATAGATGTTACTTTAATGTCGGCATATTCAAGTGCCTCAAAATTATTGAAAGATATGTTGCTTTCTTCAAATTTTTCTTTCACAATTTTAATTTCAGAATTAGAGAGGATCAAAGATTTACAATCTTACTCTTCGCCCAAAGTAAAGCGAGATTTCTTCTTTTAAAATACCTAATTTGTACTTAATTTTTAGTGTAAATTCATTTTTCAAGTTGTTACTTAATTAATTAATTTTTTTAGTGAAAGCTTTATTTATGATTACTTGTTTGTTGTTATTGGTTAGTAAATTATTAGTCTTGGTCTGGACAGCCAGTGACCTATTTTCACGCACTTTCTAGGAAATTTAGGGATTTCTAATTTTAGGTTTAAGGATGCTTAGCTGGTTTTTAATTCGGGTGATTTGGTGCAACACTGCATGAAAACTGGGATCGGTTTCGTTGATTTCATTCTGGGTTTGTAGTTGGATTTCCTCAATGAGTTTCTCGTAGGCCTTTATTTTCTATTACGTGTATGATTTTGAATGTACCCGTTTGAAGCTTGGTTGTACCCATGTTTGTTGACGCAATTTGACGAAATCTTACTGATCTTGAAGCATAAAGCATATTATTGATGGATTGGGGGAATTAATAATTACAGTAAAAAAATAAAAAAAATCAGTTTAGTATACGAGGGCGGGTCAATAAGTCCGTGACTTTTGGATTAAAACACAGATTTTTTGATAAAAAAATAATTTTATTTTTCAGCGTAGTCTCCCTTGAGCTCTATACACTTTGTCCAACGCTTCTCCAATTTTTTTATCCCTTCCAAAAAAAATGATTTGTCGAGGTCCTCAAAATAGGCCTTTGTTTGCGAGATGACTTCATCATTGCAGTCAAATCTTTTTCCACCAAGCCATTTCTTCAGGTTTGGGAACGAGAAGTAGTCACTCGGAGCCAAATCTGGAGAATAGGGTGGATGAGGGAGCAATTCATAGCCCAATTCATGGATTTTTGCCATGGCAACTGCACATGTGTTTGTGGTCGACTGTGAGCAAACGCGGCACCCATCTTGCGGAAAGCTTTCTCATGCCCAAGTGATCATTCAAAATTGAAACCACTGAGCCATGCGAGATCCCTACGGCTTTCACAATCTCTCGCACTTTCAATCTTCGGTCGGCCAACACCATATCGTGAATTTTTTCGATTGTTTCGGGTGTAGAGACCTCAACTGGGCGTCCAGGACGTTCGGCATCTTCAGTGCTTGTACGGCCATAACGAAATTCAGTAAACCACTTTTTTACCATTGAAATCGATGGTGCAGAGTCCCCATAGTATTTATCAAGCTTAGCCTTGGTCTCGGTAATGGTTTTTTTTCGCAAGAAATAATGCTTAATAAGCACACGAAATTCACTTTTTTCCATTTTCTCCTCAAATTAGTGAGTAGTCTGATAAAAATAGCTGTCAAACACAAACTAACCGACGCAGCAAGTTTAAGTTTTGACAGGAGTCAACTGACAGATGCCTGTTGACAGGAGCAGTGTTGCTGTTTCAGTAAAGAGGTCAGAAATTCAAAAAGTCACGGACTTATTGACCCGCCCTCGTAGATATACAGGGTTTTCCAATAAGGACTTGACAACTTTTTTTTTTAAATAAAACGCAAACCATTTGAGATATTTCAAAAACTTTAATATCGGCTTGAAGTACAATCAAAACATTTATGAATTGAACTCGACTTCGTTCATATGGCCACCGCGGGCACGTTTGCAGCGATCGATTTGTTGGACCCAATTTTCAACGACTCGGCCACACATTTTGGCCGAAACAGTTATTTTTTATGGATGAAGTGGTGATTCATGAAGCACATGTGGATTTTCACCCCACCAATAACGCATATTTTGCTTATTAACGAAACCATTGAGCCAAAAATGAGCTTCGTCACTGATGATGATTTTGCGATGAAATTCATCATCTTGGCGCATCGGAGAACGTACGTCGCTTCAAATGGTCCATCGGCTTGAATTCTTGAGTCAGCTTGATCTTGTATGGGTGTAAACCAAGATCCTTACGCAAAATGCGCCATAATGTGGTCTGAGCGATGCCCAATTCTTGAGAACGCCGTGGAATTGACTGATTTGGATCGTTTGCTACGGACGCCTGAACGGCAGCGATATTTTCGACACTTCGACCAACCAGTTGTCTAACTGACATGGCAACATCACACAACGAATATGTAGACTCAAATTTTTGCACTAAACTTGTTATTGCCTGTCTACTGGGGGCGAGAATTACGACCGAAAATTGGAATTAACGCTCTTAAAGTTGCAGTCACCGACTCCGAATTTTGGTAGAAGATTTTATAATTTGTAAACGTTGCTCGTTCGTGTACTTTACCATGATGAAAATGTTGAGTTAACTGAATAAATTGACAGTGACAGTTTGATGATTAGTTAAAGAGTGCATTCACAAATTACATTCAAAGTTGTCAAGTTCCTATTGGAAAACCCGATGTAATCATAAGTAGTTGAAAAAAAAATATTTATTATAATGTGTTAAAAAATAAATTTTTATCAAGAGAACAAATATACAAAACGTCTTAAATTTTTTAGTTATATTAAATATTTTCATATTTAAAAAAAAAACACTATTTCTCCTTGCGATTGCATTAAGATTTTCGGGAGGTGTAATCTAAATACAAAGGCATCATTTTCGGAAATCCATCTAAGATTTTAAATCTTGTTGTACAAGGCAATAGAGACAAAATTAATAGTTTATCTTTAAAATAAGCAGTTATATCATCTCTGGATTCATATAACTTCCAATAGTTATCATGAATACCTAGACCATTTTTTTTTACATTGATAAATTTAATTTTTATGTACTTTACAATCGATTGAATTATGTATTCGTAATTAAAACACTGGCTATTTATTTTTTTGAAATTTATATTAATAGGTACTGCATATGTTTTTATTTTCAGCAGTTATCTTACTCGTATTATTTTTTAAAGCGAAATTAGCAAACGCTTCTTCATATTTCTTTTACATTTTAATAAAACTTCTACGGGAAGTTTTTCTATATCTTTGAGTTTTTCGTCTTGTGAAATGAAATTTATTTGCTTTAAAAAATACAGAACAGCCTATATCATTATCATAATGTCTAAAAAATTGATTTACTCAATGTTTGCAGTTAGAATTTAATATATTGGGTGGTTTTAATAATATATCAATATATTTTTTATTTAGTTTATATTGTGTTTCTATATCCATTTTAAAATATGTTTTTTGTTTCTGTAGTACTTTTTGTAATAAGAACTATGTTGCGTTTTTTCCTTTTTAATACTTAGTTTGTGTTTTTGCTTATATTTATTAATTTTAATGCAATTATTTGTTGAACTTTTAGCAATAGCAACTATGTTGCTTTTCTTTCCTTTTATTACTTTCTTAATTTTAATGATACCATTTATTAATTTGTTTGCGATATCAACTATGTTGTTTTACTTTCTAAAAATAAATTTATATTATCTATATACAGTCACTGACTAGCCTTCGAGCCGATAGCATCGTTCCTCAGTTTGTTGTGTGATTTGTTGTTTTCTTTCCAAGTGCGCAAACCGGTATGCCCCGTTAAAACCGTATTCTTCAATTTTCTAACTCATTTTGTTTTTTCTCTTCGCCCACGTGAGTGTCCGGATTGTAAAAATGGCCCATGGGCCAAGGCTGACGGATGGTCGCTTTGGGATCCTCGATCCCGACCCTGACCCCGTCCTCCAACCAAAAAAAAGAGTAAAACGTAATGCTTTGCCCCTTGACATCTTCCCAGATTTCCCATCGTGTTCCAACGCAAAGAATCCTCGGTTTATTACTATGTCTCCAAAAACCAGTTAAAAACCTATTTCGTCCCTGAGCCCATTTTTTCTAAAAAAAAAAGCTTTAGACAACATCAGCAAAGATTATGTAAATGTAAGTCAACTTCGGGACGGAACCTTATTAATTTTTGTGAAGTCACAAAAAGCCGCAGATGTTTCCCTTAAGGCTAAAGATCTTGCTGGCGTCTGCCCAGTTACAACAAAATGACACGAGCGCCTCAACCAATCGAAAGGAAAAGCTTAAACGCCATGTCTCATAAACGTCCCTGAAACTGAAATCGTTAGCGAAATGAAATCACAAGGTGTCATGGAAATATACAAATTTCTAGAAAAAAAAGCGACGATGGGAAACAAACGCCAACTGGTCTTATGCTCTTTACATTTGACTTATATCAAGTCCCAAAATCAGTCGATATCGGTTTTTACACTGCCAAAATAACGGAATATATCCCCAACCCAATACGATGCCGCAATTGCCAACTACTCGGCTACACAGTTAAACGCTGCAAAAGCAACACAATATGCGAATCATGTAACCTTCCACCTCACATACCAGAAAAATGCACTCGTGTTATGTGTGCAAATTGCTCCCTTCCCCCATCCAGCATCATCCAATACATGCCCGATCTACAAACAGGTGAAAGAGATCATTACAATCAAAACAATCCGTGAATGTACGTTGGCGGAAGCCAAGCGAATTTACAGTCAAAATAACGCAGCTCAAACTCCACCGCTAACGGAAACATTTGCTGAAAAAATGAAAAAATAAAAAAAACAGATTCCCAAGTGCACTTGAACGAGGCTCGGTCCTCTCAGCCAATTTTATCCCACTCTCTACCCCCCATAAACACAAAAAATCACTCAACTGTAAAACCTGTTGCGCCAAACACAAATTGCCTTACACAAAATACTAACATAATAACAAAGAAAACTACTCCTAAAAAACCTGAGCTCACTCCATCAGTTTCAAACCCCGACAAAAACACCTCTAACACCAGCGCATTTATTCCCACTCAAGCTGTTAATTCATTGACTAACACTAACATATCTTCTATTCAACCCAAGTCAAATTCAAACGCAAAAAAATTACCCTCTGCTTCCTCCAAATCGTCAATATCAAACATATCACACATATCACACTCTCAATCCTCTCAGTCATTCTTGAACCTGCCCCAACCACTGCTAAATACGAACAGTAACACAAATAGCCAATCCTCACTCATCCCAACTACTACAATCAACTATACCGCTTCTCACTCACCCATCTCATTAGTTACCAAAGCGCTTCTAGATAACAACGAATATTACATTAAAAGTAACTTAGAAGCATATGATGATGACAAGCAATGATAAAAATATTACTTCCACTGACACCTGTAATTTAAAACAAAAAATAAACCATACAACACAAAAACAATATCAACGCAAGCAAAGCCACCCTTCTCTTGCCTCAGGTAAAACAAGTTCGTGGAACCACCGCAACTCAAATTTAGCCCTTAATATTCTACAATGGAATATTAATGGATTTATTAATAACCTTGATGAACTCAATATCATAATTAAACAACACAATCCGATCCTTGTATTTTTGCAAAAATCTCACGGCCCGTTTAAATCTGCGCCCTTTTTTCAAGTGCATTTGAAGGCTATTTTAAAAATTCACCAAGCAATATCACATGCAAGCAAGGAATCGCAATTTTAGTTTAAAAAAATGTTGATTATAGAATTATACCCCTTATTTCAAATTTACAAGCCTACGCTATCGAACTACAACTTAAGATAAAGTTTGTTTACATAGGCATATACCATCAAATTTGGAGGCGATATTAATGCTTGGAACACACTTTGGGGTTCTCAAACCACAAACAAGAAGGGCGAATTATTAGAAAACTTCTTTTCAAATTCTAATCTTATCATTTTGAACAACGGCTCCCCTACCCACCTCTCAGCACACAATACTCTCACACATGTTGACGTAACTTGTTGCTCTGCAGAGCTGACCACACTTAACATCGAACGTGTCGTCAAATCGAAAACACCGAATCTGGAATTTAAAACTGATTTGGGCAATTGGTCCCTGTTCAGAAAAAAAATCTATTGAGTATCTATCAAATAATACCGTTTCCCCAAACATTATCAAAGTATCTGCCCTGCTGCATAAAGCATTTAGAACTGCCACAAACGCATCCATCCCCCAGACTGTTCCAATAAAACGCAAGCAGGTAATTTCTGCGAAATTTCGAAGACTACTCAAGGACAGCAAAGTAAAAAAGTTTTGCTGAGTTTACTTCAATTATCAGCCCTAACTCCTCTCCCAGCAAGATATGGCAAAACATCCGTCGTTTGACTGGAGATTCCACCTCGATCATTATAAACAGCATGAAAACTGCTAATGACGTTATTACCCACCCACTAGAAATATGCCAATACATTGAACAAACTTGGTCAAAGGCTTCAGATAATACCAATTTTACCAGTTTATTTATTGACGAAAAAAAAAACAGATTCTAACCGCTCCCCCTCCTCTACATGCAACTAGTCCGACCCCACGTCGCATCGAAAATCCTATAACGCTAATCGAGTTAGGAACAAACAAAGTTAAACAAAGTTAAGGGCCAGACTCCTGGCAGGGACAGAATATCTTACCCAATTCTGAAAAATCTCCCCCACGAAACTGTTAACAGAATTATAGGCCTTTATAACAATATTTTAAATACTGGAATTATTCCTCAAGTTTGGAAAACGGCCACTATACTACCCATTCCTAAACCAAATATAGATAAAAGCTCAAACGAAGGATATCGACCAATCTCTCTTATCCCATGCTTATCTAAAATTTTGGAGAAGATTATCGCTAGCCGTTTTCTATGGTTTATGGAGACAAATAAGCTTAGTAGTCGTAATCAAGTAGCATTTAAAGTGAACGGAGGATGCATCGATGCCTTACTTACACATAGATTGCCTCACTTCCCAAACATTATCAGCTAAAAACCATATCTCAATTCTTGCACTTGACTTTGAAAAAGCTGTTGATAGAATAGGTTCACATATCGTCTTAAAGATTCTAAGAAAATGGGGAGTTGGTAGAAAGATTTATGGTTATGTCAAAGGATTCTTAAAAGACAGACAATTCAGCATCAAAATAAATAATGTTTACTCTTCCAACCACCCATTGCACAATGGAATCCCACAAGGTTCACCGCTCTCGGTAATCTTATTTATAATTGCTTTTGACAACATTAACACAATCTTATTAAACCATCACTTACTTGAACACTGACTGTATGCAGATGACATATTTATTCTTTGTAAAGTTACTGATTTAAATAGAACCAAAACCTTGTTTAAACTTGCCATCGACGATATTTTAAAATAGGGAAAAACGTCTGGCGCCAAACTGTCTATTCATAAATGTAAACTGCTTCATATTTGTCGAAAACTAAATTGTTCACAACTTAATATTAATGTAAATAATGTACAAATCGAAAATGTTAGAAACTTAAGAATTTTAGGATTAATCTTTAACAATAAGTACTCTTGGAAACAACACCGTGTAATTCTAAAAAAATCTCTAGCTGCAGGGACTAATATTGTAAGATATTTAGCAAGTAAAAAAAAACTGTGTCCATATAAATACTCGTTGTACCATAACTAAAATGTTAGTCTTAAGCAAAATCGACTACGGGCTATTTATATACAGCCACTCCCCGCGAACTATTTTAAAGTCAATAAAACCCGTATATCACCAAGCAGCTAGAAGAAGTATTAACGTCTTCCCTATAAGGAACATATTAGCAGAAGCAGGTCTTCCCAGGATTGACGAAAGAAAAGATGCTAAAACGTTAAAGCTGTCTGCGAAGTTAATGTTCTCCAAAAACTCAATAATTGACAACGATATAAAAAAGGCATTGTCCCATAAAACCGTGAAGAAAGTACGAGTACCATCCGCCATCGCCACTATTCTCAAAAAGACGTCTCTCATTGAGTTTCCAGCTAATCACAAACACATTGCAGCCTCACGTTTCCTACCTTGGCTTGTCAACAGTAAATCCCTTATATTAACCCTAGCCAACTACAAAAAAAGATATACCAACAAAAAAGCTTACTTTCAACTTTTTGCAAACATCTCATTAAAATTAAAAGGTCAATGGATATAATATGCATTGCTGGGCTACCGAAAACCCTTTCTGTTTGCGACAAGTTGAACGCCAGCACCCTTGGAATGTTAATGTTTAGGTGGGAATTATTGGGGATAAATTAATAGGTCCATATTTTATTGAAGGCAACTTGAATGGCGAAAAGTATGCAAACTTCTTGCGGGACCATCTTCCAGTATTACTAGGAGAACTGCCATTGGAGTTGCGACAAAAAATGTGGTTTCAACATGATGGTTGTCAGGCCCATTATTCCCAAGTAGCCCGGGGCGTATTAAACAATGTTAACCATCAACGATGGATCGATGATTTCTTCTTGTGGGGCTACTTAAAAAAGCCAACAACACGTGAGGACATGAAAAGACGAATAACTGAAGCGTGCCGGCTTGTTGGTTCATTTGGAGCGCGGATAGACAAGTGTATTGAAGTGAATGGTCACATTTTCGAGCATTTGTTGAAATAGTCTCGGGAAATAAACGTTGAAATGGGAAGGATTCAATGACTCAACAGTGGGAGGCAAGGGAACCCACTCTAATTAATCACCCCGAAGGAAACAAAATACTGCTACGTCCACGTCGTTGTTTCTGGGTTATGCTAAACGCAGTAAGTAAAAACAAATGACAAGCTTACGAGCAATACGACTGAGCAATGAAAATCAGGAATTATAATTTGAAAAATCAAAAGTGACCTTCATTTGACCTTGAAAATGGGTCTCAAGGTCAAACTCGTGGTCACCATTTTATGTTCCCATCAGAACCTTGTGACTTTTGTCTGAAACATTTTTCGCGATACCGCGTATTTTTCGAGTAATTTGGATGTCTCAAGTTAAAAAACTCCCCCTGTATATATGTTTTTTTTTTTTAATTTTTAAATCTTATTATTTTGTTTTTTTTTTAGTTTTTAAAATTTTTGTTCATAGATCTACTTTACCTCTACCTAAGGCCAGTACTCCTCTATTACCGGGCGGTAATACGGTCATTGGACCAACTACCGACAGGGCTCCTGCAATGCCGAGCAAAAGAATATCTATAGCAGGCCATGGTAATCTTTTGCAAGGCAAAAGCAACGATCATTGGAGGAAACCATTCCGGTTCCCAAAAAGCCCAGAATGAGAACTTCCCCAGAGCCTTCCGATGCAACATCTCTGAGGTTGCCCTAAAGGACGAAATTATGATCGCGGTGATCGAAAGAAGCGACGCCGACGGATCTATTTCAGCAGACCGGTGGCAGCTGGTCAAGTTAAAGCTTTCGAGCAACTTCTTGACCATCATGCGGGAAAACCCCGGACCACCTCCCATCACAAGCAACGCTGGCTGGTACCAAGGCCACGTCAAGCTGATCGCTTCCACTGACCAAAGATCCTTGGATCTATATAAAAAAGCCATAGGTGGTCTAGGAGAGGTCTGTCCAGGTGCAAGGCTTGTGGTCGTGGCAACGGAGAAGACATTCTGGGGATCATAAGGCTCAGTAACCCGCACGGATTACTAGCTTCGGTGTAACCGACCCCTCGTCCTAGGGGCACTCAAAGTGGAACTGGTCCTCCAGGTTGGGGGTTGTGCCGCCGGGGTAACTGCCCGTCCATTTAAAAAAAAGATTAAGTTACGAAGCATCAACAAGCCTCGGATATGGACGGATCCACTGTTGACAATCCACGCAAACGATTTAAGGACAATGAGCTTCGGATATGCACGTGGAATGTTAGGTCCCTTAATAAACAACGTGCAGCCGAACAACAAGCGGAGGCCCTAGTCTACTGCAAGGCAGACATAACCGCCATCCAAGAAATGCGATGGGAAAAGCCGGACAAAAAGAGGATGAAAAATTGCGACATCTACTACGGTGATTGCTATCGACGGCAAAACAGCGCTTATTTGGATGTGGATTTGTTGTTGGAGGAACACTTAGACAAGAAGTCCTGAGCTTCAGGCTAAATTCGCTAACATTAGCCTTATATGTGCGCATGCCAATACAAAGGAGAAAGATGACGACACCAAGGATGCCTTCTATTAGCTCCTTAACAAGACCTACGAGCAATGCCCTAGCTCTGACATTAAAATTGTCCATGGTGATTTCAATGCAAAGCTAGGAAGAGAGGGTATCTTTGGTGGAACGATCGGAAAACATAGCCTGCATGACACCACCTCCGATAACGGATTCAGGCTATTCGACTTTGCGGCGGGGCGAAACATTGTCGTAGCTAGCACGCCACATCTCGACATACACAAGGGGACTTGGAGAACTACTGATCAATCAACAGTCAACCAGATTGATCACATTTCGATCGACGCAAGACACTCCTCCAGTATTATGGATGTCTGTACGTTCCGAGGAGCCAACATCGACTCGGACCATTACCTTTTTGTAGTCAAGGTACGGTTGCGGATATCCCAAACTACCCCAAGACAAGTTAATGCTGTGAGGAAATTCGACGTCAGACGGCTACAATCACAAGAGATCGACAAGTCCTTTTCCGATCGAGTGTCTCTTAATCTCTTAAGAGGTCTAATACCGCCAGCATCAAGCACCGAAGACCACTGGAAACACTGCAAAAACACCATCAGAGATACCGTTTCTGATGTGCAGGGTTTCACTCGTCCACCACAACGAAATCCCTAGTTCGATGATGAATGCCAGCAAGCAACTGCAGCTAAGCAAGCTGTATATAAAGCGGCGCTGCATAGAAAGGCCAGAGCTGCTCATGAGCTCTATGAGCGGAAGAGGAGAGACGAGCATCGGCTTCTCAGGAGGAAGAAGAAAGAGCATGAGAAGCGCGCGATCGAGGAAATTGAGAGATGCTACTCCAGGAATGAGGTTCGGAAGTTTTACCAAAAGGTAAAAATAACATGCCGCGGAAACAAACCCCGAACCGAAGCCTGTAGAGATGACGAGGGAACATCGTAGTAGAATCGCAGTCGATGCTGATGACGGACCAAATACCGCTGTCAGGCAGAATCAACCTTTCAACCTGGACGATGATGACCAACAGTTCCGTCCACCCGACATGGATGAAGTGAAGATGGCCATATCGAAGCTTAAGTCCAACAAAGCTGTTGGAGCGGATGGCCTGACTGCCGAGCTCTTCAAAGCGGCAGGCGATGACTTGGTAAGGAGCATACACCAACTCATCTGTAAAATATGGTCGGACGAAAGTATGCCCGATGAATGGAACCTCAGCATTGTTTGTCCAATTCTCAAGAAAGGAGACCCTCTGAACTGCGCCAACTACACAGGCATCAGTCTCCTTAACATCGCATATAAGATCTTATCCGCCGTATTGTGTGAACGCCTGAAGCCGTTTGTCAACAACCTGATAGGTCTATATCAGTGTGGCTTCAGGCCAGGAAAGTCCACCATCGACCAGATATTCACACTACGGCAGATCTTGGAGAAGACCCATGAGCTTCAGATCGATACCCACCACCTATTCATCGATTTTAAGAGACGAGCTATATAGAGCAATGTCTAGTTTTGGCATCCCTGCCAAACTCGTCCGTCTGTGCAGGATGACGATGGAGAATGCACGCTGCTCCATCAAGGTCGGTAAAGATCTCACCGAGACCTTTGATGTCCAGAAAGGATTTAGACAAGGCGATGCGCTGTCATGCGATTTTTTCAACATCGTACTTGAAAGAATTGTGCAAAATTCACGAGCAAACACAAGAGGCACTATCTTTCAAAAGTCCGTCCAACTACTCGCATACGCCGACGATATTGACATAATCGGGAGAAAGCAGCGTGAAGTCAGTGGCGCTTTCGCGAGTATTGAGACGCAAGCGGCGAAAATGGGTTAAGCGGTCAATGAGGGCAGGACCAAGTATACTCGTATGCTGTCAAGGAAAAGGGGCAACTAACACCGACGTCTCGGGCAGAACGTCACCCTCGACAGATATAACTTTGAGGTAATTAAGGAATTTGTCTAACTAGGCTCTGCTTTAAATGCAGACAACGACACCAGCGCTGAGATCAAGCGAAGAATAACTCTTGCCAACCGCTGTTTCTTTGGGCTAAGAAGGCAATTGAGTAGCAAAGCCCTCTCTCGGACAACAAAAGTCACCCTTTATAAGACCTTTATAATACCGGTCCTGATCTATGGCGCAGAGGCATGGACATAATCAAAAATGGATGAGGGTGCTCTTAGTTGCTTCGGGAGAAAAATTCTTCGGGCGATCTTGGGTCCCGTCGGCATTGACGGTGAGTGGAGGAGGAGATACAACGACGAACTGTATGGACTGTACAGCGACATGGACCTAGCCAGAAGAGTGAAGATCCAAAGACTGAGATGGCTGGGTCATGTAGAGCGCATGGACACCAATGCTCCGGTCCGAAAAGTCTTCGAATCCGCCCTCGAGGGACAGCGCAGTAGAGGAAGGCCAAGACTCAGGTGGCGCACGCAAGTGGAAGACGATCTCAGCCAACTTAGCGTGCGAAACTGGAGACAGCTAGCCAGGGATCGAGCTGGCTGGAGAAGCTTGTTGACTGAGGCCCAGGTCCACCCCGGACTGTAGCGCCACCTAAAGTAAGTAAGTAAGTAACTCGACCCTTCCGACTCAGGACTGGAAGGTCGGGAAACTAGAGGAACTAAGGGGCCCTTACATATGCGCGTTAATTGTGATCAATAAGGAATCCCTTAACTATCTAGCGCAGACCAAAAGCATGATTCGGTTTGGCTTCCATCTACCTAAGGTTCTACAAGAAGGACGAGCTGGATGCTGGTAAGAAACCGGCTCCTCCTTTAACTGAAAACACAAGCCTAGCCTCGGCCATTGGAGCAACGATATCCTTCCCTTAGTTGGATAGCGATGACTCCAACCAGTCCGAGGCGAATAACAAGACGTCGGTATCCATCCCTAGTTTTACCTCGGAGATGGACACCGACGGCGAAAGAAACAGAGTTCCTTCACGATCAGATTTGGATGATGAACTTTTGGGCTCCCATTCAGAATCGGAGGACTCTTGCAGCACCGTGGTAGGGGTTTCTCTGGAGGATTACAGCAATGACGCTATGATTTCTCCAAATTAACCTCCACCACGCAAAAAAAAAAAGCCTCGGCCGCACTCATTCTGCGTCTATCCAAAGGCACAAATAACATCACCCTAATCCAAGAACCATGGATTGCAGCAGGCGTAGTTCGTGGACTAAAAAACACATATATGTTCCGCTTTATACCAAAGATAAAGGTAAGATCAGACCTTGTATATTAGTGAAACGTAGCCTAAATTCTTTTTTACTTCCGAAACTCAGCGACCCCGACTTAACCGTTGCCAGGCTAGAAAAGACCAGACTGCTTCTAGATAGCATCGGCGTATCTGGGTCATGACCAAACGGGCCCACTCACTGTGGAAAACCTGGAAAGGGTGGTAATGGAAGCAGGAAGACAATACTGACCTCATCATAGGATGCGATGCTAATGCGCATCACATTTCAATAAAGCAAACAACTCAAGAGAAGCGTCGGATTCGGATTTATACAAAGAATCCCTCAAAACATATAAAAAAGAATGGAGCACGGCAAAGCGTAAATCGACCTCCAGGATTTATTTGTGATTAAATTACTGAAGCCTCTGAGGCATCACGACTGAGAAAAATCCTCTCAACAAGGCCTTCGATGCCTAGCTACTTGAAAAAAAGCGACCTCAAGTGACGAATTACTCAACCTGCTACTGTATACTCATTTTCCAGGTAGCTCCCCTTTCACGGCTAGCAACAATCATAATAGAACTATTGCAGCTGAGACAAATATTACTGCCCTTATTACAAGAGACAAACTGCTCTGGGCACTGCATAGCTTCAAACCATATAAGTCTGCTGGGCCGGATGGTTTAACTCCAGCCGAGCTACAGAGATCTTCGGATATAATCTTGCCATCGCTTGAAAATATCATGGGGTACTGCGTAGAACCATGACACATACCTCTGTCATGGAGAGAAGTAAATGTAGTTTTCATTCCCAAAAGCGGGAATCAATGTTCTCAATCTGTCCTAAGGACCTAAAACCTAATAGTCTATCATCTTTCGTTTCAGGAAAAAATCTACATAAGATTAAAGAGCTACTGCAGTATAACCTTAACATATTAACAAGCTGGGCGGATCGCTCTGGACTGGAAATAAACCCCTATAAAACCGATCTTGTCCTCTTCTCTAGGAAATCGAAAATTCCGACTAGACTCTCCCTCAATCAACGGTACCAGCTTGATCTTCTGCGATAGAGCGAAATATCTGGGTCTAATTTTCGACAGGAAACTAAGCTGGAAGCCTAACATTCAAGAAAGAGTAAAGAAAACCTCAGTAGCTTTAAAGTCATCGGGAACAAATGGGGCCTCCAACCTCACATCACCTATTGGCTATATATCTCAGTCATAAGACCAATACTAACGTTCGGGGTGGTTGTGTGGTGGACAGCCTTAGGCAAAGCAGTGAACTGCATGAAGCTAAGTAAAGTCCAAAGAACAGCATGTCTGGGCATAAGCGGAGCCCTACGCACTACGCCCTCCGCTGCTCTAGACACTCTGTTTCAACTTACACCCCTCGACATTTACAGCAGATAAGTAGCCGCCAACTCAGCTATTCGCCTTACGGCGACTTCACAGTGGGCAAAAAAACATTTTGGCCACGCAAATATTCTTAATGAACTAGAAATCCTACCAGAAAACATCGACTACACCATACCTAAACAATGGTTTGACAAGGCCTTCCATGTAAGCATTCATTCCAGATCCTCGTAAAAGGAAAATGCCTTCCTGCTTAACCTTAGCCTCTCCATCCGCCTTCCAAACCACTATAGCGTGTTCCAGGCGGAGATTCTGGCAATTAAGGAAGCCCTATCCTAGCTGAGGAAAAATGTAATACGAGGGCGGGTCAATAAGTCCGTGACTTTTTGAATTTCTGACCTCTTTACTGAAACAGCAACACTGCTCCTGTCAACAGGCATCTGTCAGTTGACTCCTGTCAAATTTTAAACTTGCTGCGTCAGTTAGTTTGTGTTTGACAGCTATTTTTATCAGACTACTCACTAATTTGAGGAGAAAATGGAAAAAAGTGAATTTCGTGTGCTTATTAAGCATTATTTCTTGCGAAAAAAAACCATTACCGAGACCAAGGCTAAGCTTGATAAATACTATGGGGACTCTGCACCATCGATTTCAATGGTAAAAAAGTGGTTTACTGAATTTCGTTGTGGCCGTACAAGCACTGAAGATGCCGAACGTCCTGGACGCCCAGTTGAGGTCTCTACACCCGAAACAATCGAAAAAATTCCCGATATGGTGTTGGCCGACCGAAGATTGAAAGTGCGAGAGATTGTGGAAGCCGTAGGGATCTCGCATGGCTCAGTGGTTTCAATTTTGAATGATCACTTGTGCATGAGAAAGCTTTCCGCAAGATGGGTGCCGCGTTTGCTCACAGTCGACCACAAACGCATGTGCAGTTGCCATGGCAAAAATCCATGAATTGGGCTATGAATTGCTCCCTCATCCACCCTATTCTCCAGATTTGGCTCCGAGCGACTACTTCTTGTTCCCAAACCTGAAGAAATGGCTTGGTGGAAAAAGATTTGACTCCAATGATGAAGTCATCTCGCAAACAAAGGCCTATTTTGAGGACCTCGACAAATCATTTTTTTTGAAAGGGATAAAAAAATTGGAGAAGCGTTGGACAAAGTGTATAGAGCTCAAGGGAGACTACGTTGAAAAATAAAATTATTTTTTTATCAAAAAATCTGTGTTTTAATCCAAAAGTCACGGACTTATTGACCCGCCCTCGTATCTGCAATGGATATCCGCACCTTTTCCGATAGTCAGGTAGCTATCAAATCCCTGGATTCATGCTCTCTATACTCAAGAACAGCCTTGGGGTGCAGAACATCTCTAATGGAGATGGCGGAGAAGTTTAACATTTACCTTTGTTGGGTGCCGGGACATAGAGACATTCCAGGGAATCGTAGGGCTGACGAACTTGCCAAAATTGGAACCACTATACTCAATACACCTGAAAAGGAAAACATAGGTATACCTATTTCTACGTGCAGACATGAAATAAAGCTGGGTGATAATAGAAGAGCAAACTATAGATGGGCGATTGGATCCACATGCTTAGCGACCAAACATATCTGGCCAAGTCAAGATCTGAATCGCACCAGGAGTTTACTTTTTCTAAATAGAAAACATCTTACCGCCATTACGGGTGTCATCATTGGACACTGCCTTATAGGTAAACATGCAAAAAGGCTTGGCATGTTTACAAACGACTTTTGCAGAAGCTGCATGGATGAGGAGGAAGAGGAAACAATTCCTCAACTCCTCTGTACTTGTCCAGCTTCTCGCAGCAACACTGCTCCTGTCAACAGGCATCTGTCAGTTGACTCCTGTCAAAATTTAAACTTGCTGCGTCAGTTAGTTTGTGTTTGACAGCTATTTTTATCAGACTACTCACTAATTTGAGGAGAAAATGGAAAAAAGTGAATTTCGTGTGCTTATTAAGCATTATTTCTTGCGAAAAAAAACCATTACCGAGTCCAAGGCTAAGCTTGATAAATACTATGGGGACTCTGCACCATCGATTTCAATGGTAAAAAAGTGGTTTACTGAATTTCGTTGTGGCCGTACAAGCACTGAAGATGCCGAACGTCCTGGACGCCCAGTTGAGGTCTCTACACCCGAAACAATCGAAAAAATTCACGATATGGTGTTGGCCGACCGAAGATTGAAAGTGCGAGAGATTGTGGAAGCCGTAGGGATCTCGCATGGCTCAGTGGTTTCAATTTTGAATGATCACTTGGGCATGAGAAAGCTTTCCGCAAGATGGGTGCCGCGTTTGCTCACAGTCGACCACAAACACATGTGCAGTTGCCATGGCAAAAATCCATGAATTGGGCTATGAATTGCTCCCTCATCCACCCTATTCTCCAGATTTGGCTCCGAGCGACTACTTCTTGTTCCCAAACCTGAAGAAATGGCTTGGTGGAAAAAGATTTGACTCCAATGATGAAGTCATCTCGCAAACAAAGGCCTATTTTGAGGACCTCGACAAATCATTTTTTTTGAAAGGGATAAAAAATTTGGAGAAGCGTTGGACAAAGTGTATAGAGGGAGACTACGTTGAAAAATAAAATTATTTTTTTATCAAAAAATCTGTGTTTTAATCCAAAAGTCACGGACTTATTGACCCGCCCTCGTACATAGACACTAAAAGTATTAAGAGCTCCAAATGGCTTCTGGAGTAGGAGATTCACAGAATCACGCGGCATAACAATGGGTCAATAGCCCTAAGTGGGTTGGTTTTTCAACAGCCACTTAAACCTAACCTATGTAAGCCGGACTTGACTAAAAATTAGGTAGACCCACTCTGCCCCTTAAAGAATCTACATAGTACTAAAGTAATTCGAAGATGGAGCTTACCCTTCTTCTGCAAGCCATTAACATTGTTGATGCTGCCAAGCAATATCCCTCATGTCGCGATTTCCTACCGCCCTACTAAACCGAAGAGGCTCCGCACTGCCGTGTGCGACGTCTCTGTCGTAGTTGAGTGGCCTGTTCGCAGCTGTTCGAGCCACGTGGAAGATAAACGGCACCGCTAATCTGTCCTGGATCAGACCTTTCTTATCAAGGTAGAGGAACGCTTCTCGGGGAATAAAACCGTCGAAACAAACTCTCTCGTAATATGTATAAGTACGGTAGTAAGCCCCTGAGATCAGGTTGTTCGACGAGGTCATTGCTCTTGCAATGTACCTTCAAATCAACTTAATAAAAAAATTGTTCACTCTTATTTTGTTCGTCCTATTGTACAAGACCTCTTTAGAATAGAATTGTTTGTACTTAGATTCTGGTGTTCTGTATAAATAAAGACAAGCCCTCTCAAACACCCGAATCTTTTCAAAAAGACTTGCTCTTATGTTAAACCACATGGGACAAATAAATACAAGCATAAGCCAGATAAGGGCCATTTAGCAGATCACCTTCATCCTCGCATCGAGTTGCCTGCTATAATACAGTCTTTTTGTAAGGGCAAAAGCACATTTGGCTCTAGCCAGATCATCTAAATGTTTGTTAAAATAGATATTAAAGACATTGATCTAGCCTGGTCCCAAGGTGTCTGACTACATTTCGACAAGCAGGTGGCTGCCCGTGTTATCCAACGATCTGTAACTTTCGTTAATTTTTATCTGGTATTCACAGAGGCTCCAGAAAAAGGCGTACTAAAAAGAATGGTTTCCGAATTCTGAAAGTTGATCCTCAACTTCCAGTCGTCGCAAAGTCGTTTAATTTAAGCGAAATCACGTTGCAAAAGTATGTTTATAACCTCAATCTTTGGACCTGATCTGTACGAGCTTATGTTGTCTGCATACGTTATGGCATGGTGAACTGAATCTATCAGATCAGCGGGTGTGTCGATAGCCCAGTGGTAGTAGCGTCGACCGATCAGTCGTTCATAAACCTCCGCGAGGAACTGATGTGTCTCGGTTTTCAAAGTGAAAAAAATTAAATAAATCAGTTACTGGTAGCCCAGTGGTAGTGGCGTCGGCCGTCGGTCGTTCATTGATCTCCGCAGAGAATAGACGTGTTTCGGCGTTTGTTTCAGTAGTGACACAAATAAAACAGACAATTAACAAATCATACATACTCCCAACTTTCAGTGAAAATTTGCCCGGTGAAGTGAGTAAAGGAGCCCAAACATTATCAAAAGCAGCAGATGTGAAATGTCCGAAAGTGACGACTTCCAATACGTTTTGGACGGTGGCGGAGATCAATATTTATATGACAACAGTTTCGCTTCTTTGGCGCCATCCGAATCGAAGTTGAAGTTGAATGGCTAAATAGCAGTATCAAAATGCTGCAACAAATGGCCAGAAGAGAAAATAAGCAAACGCAGCAGGCACAAAAGTTGACCCAGAAATTTGTTTCAGCAAGCCACACAAGCAAAATATTATTAACACCAAAACACAGGTGCAAAAACAACAAAAACACAAGAAACACCAGTAGCAGCAACACCAAAAACACATCAGCAGCAAAACACTTCAAAATAAAGGGTTCCACCAATAAATACCCACAGGATGGAACTGAAAGACATTATTGAACTTTGTAAGTCGGTCATAGAATGTAATTTTTTTTATTAAGAGATTAAGTGTAGATAAGCATAGGATCCCCTGCAACACATTTTAGCGCTACCATAAAATAAATAATTTGTAAAGGGATTCAACGACGGAGTTGTTCCCTTTCACACTAAAAGGTGAAAAGCACAGACAATGCTGCAGGGCGTTAAAACAGTCTACCGATCCGGAGGAGCTGCTCGCACTGCTGAAAGAGCTGTCACAGCTAGAGCCAAAAGGGAGAAACGGAAACTAGTATCAAAGTCCTAGACTACCACATAACAGGTCAGTAGAATGCGCTTTAGGTAAAGAAAAAGCGCCGGAAAAAAGCCATTACATTTTATGTAACACAAGACAAACCGCAAATTATCAGGGCTGACCTAAATTTCAATACATAAAAGGAGCTAATTTAGTTCGGCAGCAGAAGGTAGAAATTAAACGTCCACCTGTTCAAATACAAACACCAGCCGTTACTCCCCAAGTTACCTACGCCCAAATGGCGGCAGGTAGGGGAAATACGGCACAGCAAGCGGAGGTTGCTTCTCAGGCCCAAGCGCACCCAAGCCTGTATCTGACATCTTGCTCCCAAATGGCTCAGCTTCAACGTCAGATTACTGGACAAGTTACGAATGTGGATCAAATCTACGCGCTGCTGCCGAGCCTAACGCACCTACAGTCGTAATGGGTACGTACATGGCGGAGCAAACCCTGAATGTCCTTCCAGTGAATGATAATTCAATGAGCGATGAGCCAAACTTTTCAGGTTGATGCGCTCCTGGCTAGCGAAACTAAACTAACCAAAAGACACAAAATGCTGCACAGAAGATATAAAATAGTACGAAGGAACCGACCCAACTCCATACAAGAAGGAGGCGTTGCAATTTTTGAAAAAAAGGACTGCCTTTTAGAAGAATATACAGTCATGTAGTGGTAGGTTTCAGGTGCAAGAGGCACACAATTATTCCGAACGAAACTGTGAAATTGGATAAGTATGCTCAGAAGTATTCCTACAACTTTTGTAGGCTGCACTCTCCTCGAATTCACTATACCCATCGTCCAACAGAAATCTGTCAAACGAGGATATTGGTAAGTATCTAAAACTAATGGATGAAACAATTAAACGAACAATGGACAAAACGCTACTTCGGTATCAACACACTGAAACCGAAAACTTATTCCGTAATTCAACTATAGACCCATTGCACCAACATAAAAGTAGACTGCCGTCAAGATTAAAAACTCTGTACAGACAGTTCACTGACAAACATAATCCGGAGATCATGACATTAAAGTCGTCGATCAAAAACTTTTAAACAAAAATAAAAAAACACAAGTACAGGGCTTATGTAAAATTGTACTGAAACAATAAAATTTGGGCTGCACATACCAGCAATCCGAATAATTACTTACTTTTAGTGGCGCTACTGTCCGGGGTGGACCCGGGCCTCAGTCAACAAGCGTCTCCAGCCAGCTCGATCCCTGGCAAGCTGCCTTCGAACGCTAAATTGGCTGAGGCGCCACCTGAGTCTTGGCCTTCCTCTACTGCGCTGTCCCTCGGGAGCGGATTCCAAGACTTTTCCTACCGGAATATTGGTGTCCATACGCTCTACATGACCCAGCCATCTGTCTTTGGATCTTCACTCTTCTAGTTAGGTCGATGTCGCTATACAGTCCGTGTAGTTCATTGTTGTATCTTCTCCTCCATTCAGTGTCCCTTTTGCTTCAGCATAAACTCGGTCCTGCCTTCGTTGACCGCTAAACTCATTTTCGCCGCTTCCGTCTCAATACTCGTAAAAGCGCCACTGACATCACGCTGTTGTCATCATAGTTCAATATCATTGGCGATTGGACGAACTTTTGAAATACTGTGCTTTTTGTGTTTGCGGGTGAATTTTGCACTATTCTTTCAAGTATGATGTTAAAGAAATCGCATGACAGCGCATCGCCTTGTCTTAATCCCTTTTTCTCATCAAAGTGAGATCTTTACTGACCTTGATGAAGCATCGTGCATTCTGCATCCTCATCCTGCACAGACGGACGAGTTTGGTAGGGTTGCCAAAACTAGGCCTTGCTCTGTATCTCTATAGATGCTATCATGCGCGGCCTTGAAATCGATAAAAAGGTGATGTGTATCGATCTGAAAGTAATGGGTTTCCTACTAGATATACAGTAGTGTGAATATTTGGTCAATTGTAGACTTTCCTGACCTAAAGCAACACTGATATGGACCAATCAGATTGTCTCCTTTCTTGAGGATTGGGCAATCAATGCTGAGGTTTCTTCCATCGGGCATACTTTCATCCGACATATTTTAGATGAGTTGGTTAATGCTCCCTACCAAGTCATCGTCTGGGGCTTTGAAGAACTCGGCAGTCAGACCGTCCGCCACAGCAGATTTGTTGAACTTAAACTTAGATATTGCTATCTTCACTTCATCCAGGTTGGGCCATTTTACAGTCTACAGAAATACTCTTTCCAAATCCTCATCATCGACTGCGACTTTACTAAGATGTTTGCTTGTTTGTCTCTAACGAGTTCGGTTCGAGGTTTGTGTCCGTGGCATGTAGGCTATACCTTTCGACAGTACTACTAAAGATGCCTTCTCTTATTAGCTTTCCATTAAAACTGCCCTTGGCCATTTAATGTCGTAACTAGGGCATTGTTTGTAGGCCTTGTTTAAAAGCAAATCCGCATCCAAATCGCCTTAATAGATATCAAAGTTTTTTACCCTCTTTTTGTTCGGCCTATCCTATCGCATTTCTTGAATGGCAGTTATGTCTGCTTTCCAGATGTCTAGGGCCTCCGCTAGTTGTTCGGGACCTATAAAGGACCTAATTTTGCACGTTCATATCCGAAATTCATTGTCTTTAATTCGTTTGCATGGGTTGTCAACAGTAGATCCGTCCGTATCCGAGGCTTGTTTCTGCTTCGTAACTATCATCTTTTTCCCATGGTTGGGCAGTTAACTCGGCGGCACAACCTTGAACCTGGGGGCCCAGTTCCATTTTAGATACCATTAGGACGAAGGGTTGGTTAGATCGGTGGCAGGAACCCGTTCGGGGATGTGAGCGCTGCAGTTGGTCCATTAAGGGCTCTTTCGCCACAATCCTTTTTCGAAGACCCTAACGAAATCTCGGAAACCTTTACCGGCCGGAGCTCCAAATGTGTCATAGTAACCCGAATAAGGTCTCATTTGCTTCAGGGTATTACTTCACCGTTGTCCCGTAAATAGTGCTGCCATTTTTGTCTGCTTGTCAGCTAGCTCTATATTTAGCAAGTGAAGTCCAGATGGACAGCGACCAGTACCCGAAGGGTACCACGTGGAGATATCATACTCGTAAGTACAGTTGATGTGTAGAAAAACAGTTGCAATATTGGATATCGCCAGGTTGACATCACTTAGTGTTTACCCTATTTCTACAGCATCAAATTGATTTTTAGTGAAATAATTACTCGTGACTTAGGATTGCATACAGATCAAACTCCCGTATATTCGCACAAATAAATGAAATACGAGGGCGGGTCAATAAGTCCGTGACTTTTGGATTAAAACACAGATTTTTTGATAAAAAAATAATTTTATTTTTCAACGTAGTCTCCTTTGAGCTCTATACACTTTGTCCAACGCTTCTCCAATTTTTTTATCCCTTCCAAAAAAAATGATTTGTCGAGGTCCTCAAAATAGGCCTTTGTTTGCGAGATGACTTCATCATTGGAGTCAAATCTTTTTCCACCAAGCCATTTCTTCAGGTTTGGGAACAAGAAGTAGTCGCTCGGAGCCAAATCTGGAGAATAGGGTGGATGAGGGAGCAATTCATAGCCCAATTCATGGATTTTTGCCATGGCAACTGCACATGTGTGCACCCTTGCATTGTCTTGGTGGAAAATAACTTTTTTCTTGGTCAAATGAGGTCGTTTTTTTTCAAATCGTCATTGAATCGGTCCAATAAGTTGGCATAATATTCCCCATTGATTGTTCTTCCCTTTTGAAGGTAGTCAATGTGGATTATCCCGCGTGCATCCCAAAAAACAGTCGCCATAACTTTATTGGCTGACAAACCCACCTTGGCCTTCTTTGGCGCCGATTCACCCTTAGAAACCCACTGTTTTGACTGTGGTTTGTTCTCTGGTGTGTTGTGATGGATCCATGTTTCGTCCACGGTTACAAAACGGCGCAAAAACTCCTCCATATTGCGATTAAACAACGCCAAACCTTCCTGTGAAGTTGTTACACGATTGCGTTTGTGGTCGACTGTGAGCAAACGCGGCACCCATCTTGCGGAAAGCTTTCTCATGCCCAAGTGATCATTCAAAATTAAAACCACTGAGCCATGCGAGATCCCTACGGCTTCCACAATCTCTCGCACTTTCAATCTTCGGTCGGCCAACACCATATCGTGAATTTTTTCGATTGTTTCGGGTGTAGAGACCTCAACTGGGCGTCCAGGACGTTCGGCATCTTCAGTGCTTGTACGGCCACAACGAAATTCAGTAAACCACTTTTTTACCATTGAAATCGATGGTGCAGAGTCCTCATAGTATTTATCAAGCTTAGCCTTGGTCTCGGTAATGGTTTTTTTTTCGCAAGAAATAATGCTTAATAAGCACACGAAATTCACTTTTTTCCATTTTCTCCTCAAATTAGTGAGTAGTCTGATAAAAATAGCTGTCAAACACAAACTAACTGACGTAGCAAGTTTAAATTTTGACAGGAGTCAACTGACAGATGCCTGTCTCTTCAGTAAAGAGGTCAGAAATTCAAAAAGACACGGACTTATTGACCCGCCCTCGTATGTATGCCAAAGGATTAAACAAAACTACGTTTTGTGTTTTATGATCTTCCGAAAATCACAGGAGAAAATAAAGAGATATAACATTTAATATATCTCTAAAAGACAATAAGTTTGGGAGATTTAAAAGGAGATCTACTGGTGCAGGAATTTACGAAAATGTGTTTTATGAAAGTTGTAAGAAGAGAGAGTTGCGGGTAGTATAGTGTGTACGAATCTCAAAATAAAGGTGATTGGTGTTTTTTTTTTCGAAAATTAAGTTTATGAATTATATACCTTTTTTATTAAACAAAATACTTTCGTAGCTAATTTTCGTTTAAAAAAAAGTGGTTCTATATAAACGTTGCACTGTTGCATTTCAATGATAGGTAAAGCTATGATTGCCTTAAAGAATTTTTGTTACACGTTTTTGATAATAGGCTGCAATTGATCGTATTGTTCAGCAATGGGACCATCTAAGTTATTACTTTGGACTTGGAGATTTTGAAACTTACTACGAAAAACAAAATATTAATTTCATATCTTCCAGCCTTAAAGACAACACTATTATGTTAAAATTCATTTTTTTATCTTAAGCTCTTAAAATTATAAACGATGTTAACGTCGAGGTGCAATCTGAAGATGTTAGAGTTCACATTTTAGTCCCAAGAATGAAATCTATTTTTAAACAATTCTGTAGAAATTTTTTACTTAAAGACGCCTTCAATGAAAAACCTATTTTGTGAATTAACTTACTAGAAAACCACCTTCACGTTGAGAAAATATATTGTGGAACCGAAAGTGAAATATTTTACAATTCTCAAAATTTAACCGAAAACGAAATGTATAGCTTTAAAAGTCATATACAGATGTTCATTATAGCATTCCTCCAAGATGTGAAAAAAAGATTTTATTTCGAAGACATTTTTTTGACCTCGTTGCTTCAATTTGCACAAATTTCAGTTTAAAACGGTGAAATAAATTCAATAGTGCAATTTGTTTCAAGAGTTTTTCATGCCGAACAAAAAAATATTGAAGCTACAATATTAATAATGAATATACAGCTCTAGCTGACTGCGAATATAGGTACATTAAACAATTTGAAAATGCTTCTATATCTGAGTTTTGGGCTGAAATAGGCCTTGTGAAAAATGAATGCAACGAGTTCATGTTTTCAAATATATACCGCATTGTCCAAGGTGCTTTTTGCATTCCTCATTCTTCTGCAAACGTCGAAAGAATTTTTTTTTTTCAAAACGTTATTAAGACAAGACTACGAAATCGAATGCAGGTAGAAATATGTTCTGTACTAATAGAAACTAAAAATCTTATTAGAAATGAATGCTGTCATAGCTTTATTGTAAAAAAAAACTGTGTTAAACAAAAATCTACCACTTGAAAATGAAGAAATTTTAGATAAATGGAATTTAATAACAAAAATTTACTTCTTTTACAAATAATATATATACCAATGAAACGTATCTTTAAGTATTTTTGTTTTAATAGAGTATTTATTTTCAATGTTTGCAGCTCGTTTTCTCATTCAAAAATGTTGAGTACTATTTTATCTGTTTCAGTACTATTTTTTTTTTTCAGTTTTCAGTACAATCGAGAGCAGTCGATTTTCATCATCATAATGGGATATTCAAATTAAGTCATAGGTATAAGTCCAGTTGGTGTTAGAAGCGATAGAAGATAATTAATGATACCTATAATGAAATTCACTACAGCTAGTCCACAGCAAGTATAGGATACGAGGGCGGGTCAATAAGTCCGTGACTTTTGGATTAAAACACAGATTTTTTGATAAAAAAAATAATTTTATTTTTCAACGTAGTCTCCCTTGAGCTCTATACACTTTGTCCAACGCTTCTCCAATTTTTTTATCCTTTCCAAAAAAAAATGATTTGTCGAGGTCCTCAAAATAGGCCTTTGTTTGCGAGATGACTTCATCATTGGAGTCAAATCTTTTTCCACCAAGCCATTTCTTCAGGTTTGGGAACAAGAAGTAGTCACTCGGAGCCAAATCTGGAGAATAGGGTGGATGAGGGAGCAATTCATAGCCCAATTAATGGATTTTTGCCATGGCAACTGCACATGTGTTTGTGGTCGACTGTGAGCAAACGCGGCACCCATCTTGCGGAAAGCTTTCTCATGCCCAAGTGATCATTCAAAATTGAAACCACTGAGCCATGCGAGATCCCTACGGCTTCCACAATCTCTCGCACTTTCAATCTTCGGTCGGCCAACACCATATCGTGAATTTTTTCGATTGTTTCGGGTGTAGAGACCTCAACTGGGCGTCCAGGACGTTCGGCATCTTCAGTGCTTGTACGGCCATAACGAAATTCAGTAAACCACTTTTTTACCATTGAAATCGATGGTGCAGAGTCCCCATAGTATTTATCAAGCTTAGCCTTGGTCTCGGTAATGGTTTTTTTTCGCAAGAAATAATGCTTAATAAGCACACGAAATTCACTTTTTCCCATTTTCTCCTCAAATTAGTGAGTAGTCTGATAAAAATGGCTGTCAAACACAAACTAACTGACGCAGCAAGTTTAAATTTTGACAGGAGTCAACTGACAGATGCCTGTTGACAGGAGCAGTGTTGCTGTTTCAGTAAAGAGGTCGGAAATTCAAAAAGTCACGGACTTATTGACCCGCCCTCGTATATACATAGGATTCTATATGTTGGGCCGGAAGAATAAAACTACACATATTTTCTGTCACAGGGCAGAAGATGAAATAGCATAGTTATAAAAGAGTCTCAATTGGATGAGGTGCATAGTCAAGTAGCGTCGAATAACTAGCGGAGGCCGTCAACCAAGAAATACGATGGGATGGGCCGGACAAAAAGAGATAAAAAACTGCGAATACTACTATAGTGTCGGAGGCAAGCTAATAATGTGAGGAATTTCGAAGTCAGGCACTTTAACACCTTAAAACTTTCCCACAAGTTTGTATGCAATCAGTGGGTTCCCGCGTCTGGAGACTACCGGTGGGGTAAAAGAACAGTCCATCAATCGAAGTGAGCATACAGGTGTCAAACCCCTCAAACTTAAGATATACTTCATGGAAATGATCGCAATTAATAGCACTACCCCGCTGGGCACCACGATTGCAACGCACTCGGGTGATCCCAGAGCAAGCAGAAGTACTTGTGTCAGAGCCCGACGGATTCCGGGGGCGGGCAAAATGAAGTTTCCAAAATATTTTCCTAAACTTCGGCAAGTTGGAACCTCGGATCGATGACCTCAAAAAGTTTAGAACTGGAAGCGATTATGCGTCGCAGAACTCTACAAATCCTGTGCGTACAGGAAACGAAGTGGTGTAATACAGGAAATAAAAAGCGTTTTCTTGATTTAAAAACTAAGGCATTTAAGATGTTCTACCATGGAACGGTGTTGGTATCGTTGTTGCAGTGGATCTTCTAAGCAATATCGTTGGTATTCTGAAAATAAGCGACCGCTTAATGAGTCCAAAACTCGTCATACACAATGAAACGTGGAGTATTGTTAGCGCGTACGCTCCACAAAACGGATGCGACCAATCGGAAAAGGATACATTTTGGTCAGAGTTCGGTAATTTGCTTAGATATATACCTATCCATGAGATGCTCTTCGCAGGCAGAGATTTAAATGGCCACGTCGGAGAAACAAATGTTGATTATGAGGACTGCCACGGAGGTAAAGGCTTTGGAACCAGAAATTCAGCTGGCGAAGACATCCTTGTAGCGTGTAGGGCTTACGGCTTAACCATCTTAAATACAATGTTTATTAAACATCAACAACATCTTATCACTTATAGCAGCGGAGGTCACGAAACGCAAATAGATTATCACCTTTGCAAAATGTCGATGAGAAATCGTCTTAAGGACTGTAAAGTAATACTTGGAGAATCGCTGGTAAGCCAACACCGTCTGCTCATTACAGAATTTTTCACAGCGGAACCACCGAAAACACGGGCATCGTTTGGAAAGCCAAAAATCAGGTGGTATAATCTATCAAAGGAACGAGGCGCAAGATTTATCACACTGGCTAAAGAAGTACTTCAAAATATAAATGGTATAGCAGACTCACTTAGCCCGCAAGAAATGTGGAACAGCATGCACGAGGAATGCATAACACTCGCAAAATCCCATCTGGGGACTATATCGAAATACCATCACGTCGGCAAAGAAACATGGTGCTGGAATGACGAAACCAAACGAGCTGTGGCCGACAAGAAGAATGCATTTCAAGCGTGGATAAAATTCGATCGGAGCGACGATATCGAAGAAGCTCGACTGGCTCTTGAATACGAGCGCCTTAAAAAGATCGCAAAGAAAGTCCCGGCTCGAACTCGAGCGGCAGCAGCAGAAAACCTGTACCAGGAGTTGGAACAAATATCCTCACGATCGGCAGATAGAAGACAATACAAGAAGTTCAAGAAATTCAAGCGTCGTCCAATACTACAGTGCCAAATATTTTTAAGCTCGCTGCTCAGAGGCGAAAAATTCGATGGAAATAACCTCGCCGAAATACATAAAAAATGCAGACGGTCGCTTATTAACAAATGAAAAGGAAATTTGTGACCAGTGGCTTGAATACTGCAAGAAGTTGCTTAACAAACAGTTTCCACGTGATATCGTGCCGACAGCTGGTCTATTCGAGGAAAAAGTTTCGGACTTTTCAATCGAAGAAATATGTATAGCAATCGGAAAAATGAAGCGGGGAAAACGGCGGGACCAGACAGCATTCCATCAGAGTTTTGGTCGAAGATGGAGGGAATCGGCAGCGAATGGCTATCGAAACTTTTAAATAAATTAAAATGTGGACAACCTATGCCGAATCAATGGGAAAAGACGACACTCGAGAATGCAACAACTACCGTTCAATCAAGCTTATGTCACACACAATGAAAATCGTCGAAAGTCTTAAACGAACGTCTTCGGCAAATAATAATGCTCGATAATAGCCAGTGTGGATTTGTTGACGGAAGATCGACGGTGGACGCTATCCAAAGCCTACGAATAATAATGGAAAAGCACCGAGATTCGTCTAAGGATTTACACATGGTATTTATCGACCACGAGAGAGCATTCGATCGAGGGCCAAGGGATCTCATATGATCAGCGCTCAGGTATCAATACGTACCGGAAACGTGTGTTAGAATAATACAAGACATGTACAGAAACGTGAAAACTGCGGTTAAAAGCTCTGCTGGACTAACGAGAGAATTTCCAGTTAATGTCGGAGTGCATCAAGGAAGCGTACTTAGCCCTTTCCTCTTTAAGCTGGTGTTGCCAAGTTCAAAGAAGATCTGCGGAAAGTCCGGTATAACGAGGAAAGGGTTAGTAAAAGGATAAGAAGAAGACGCAGCATCAATCGCAAGAGATCGCCAAATCCATTTCCGATCGAGTTTCCCCTAAGCTCTTAAGAGGTCCCTTCTCGTCAGAATTGAGCATCGAAGACCGTCAACAACCTGATAGGTCTATGTCACTGTTGTTTCAGGACAAGAAAGTCCACAATCTACCAAATATTTACACCGCGGCAGATATAGTTGAAAACCCATGAGCTTCAGATCGATACACACCACCTTTTTATCGAATTCAAGGCCGCGTATGACAGCATCTATAGAGCAGCTCGTCTCTTCAGAGCAATGTCTAGTTTTGACATCCCTGCCAAATGTTGCAATGATATCAAAATATTATGCCAACTCTGTTTTTTCATTTAATTGTTTGCACCGCCACCTAGCAAAGTTTTATTTTGTACCTTAGTTTATAATATGACTTCCTGTCAAAAAAAACTTACAGTTAGAAAATAAATCTTCAAGTGTGCTGATTGATACAATGTGTTTTTTTTATAAGGTTATGGGCCCAGTTACAAAATAACCAGATTAAGTTTTTTTTTACAAAAATAAAGTTATTGTGTGGATGGCAACGATTAGTATAAGGCCTCGTAGAAGTAGCATCCTCCGACAAGTGCTGGTTCTTTAAATAACGAGAATGAGCCTCTGCAGCCAAACATCTTGCTGCTCTGCTAATAAGCCCTACTTCACGCCTACCCGTGGCACCACCTGGGAATCTAACTAGAGATTGCGAAGTGAAGGGGACAAATGGCAAGTTTCCTGCGCCATAAATCAGGATTAGTGGCGGACTACTCCGATAAGACCTTATCCGGACTACTCTGACATATTTGGGGCTCAAGCCGGTAAGGATTTCCAGGACTAAGTCAGGGTCTTGGAAAAGAGATGGTGGCGGACGAGCCCTATATGGACCAACGGCAGCGCTCACATCCCAGAACAGGTTACTGGCTTCGGTGTAACCGACTCCTCGTCCTAGGGGCATTATAAATGGGACTGGTCCTCCAGGTTGGGGGTTGTGCCGCTGGGCTAACTGCCCGGCCATTTAGAAAAAACAAGAAGTTACGAAGCATCAACAAGCCTCGGATATGGACGGATCCACTATTGACAACCCACGCAAACGATTTAAGGACAATGAGCTTCGGATATGCACGTGGAATGTTAGATCCCTTAATAGACCACATGCAGCCGAACAACTAGCGGAGGTCCTAGACTGCTGCAAAGCAGACATAACCGCCATTCAAGAAATGCGATGGGATGGGCCGGACAAAAAGAGGATGAAAAACCGCGACATCTACTACCGCAATTGCCATCGACGGCAAAAGCAGTGCTTATTTGGATACGGATTTGTTGTCGGAGGCAGACTAAGACAAGAAGTCCTCAGCTTCCGGCATGTGAGCGAGCACCTCGTAGCAATCCGCATCAAGGCTAAATTCGCCAACATTAGTTTATATGCGCGCATGCCCCCACAGAGGAGAAACATGACTACACCAAGGATGCCTTCTATGAGCTCCTTAACAAAAACTATGAGCAATGCCTTACTTATGATATTAAAATTGTCCTCGGTGATTTTAATGCAAAGCTAGGAAGAGAGGGTATTTTTGGTGGAACGATCGGAAAACATAGCCTGCACGACACTTTGCGGCGGGGCGAAACATTGTCATAGTTAGCATGCGGTTCCCACATATCGACACAAGGGGACTTGGAGAACTCCAGATCAATCAACAGTCAACCAGACTGATCACATTGCGATCGACGCAAGACACTCCTTCACTATTATGGATGTCTGTACGTTTCGAGGAGCCACAATCGACTCGGACCATTACCTTGTTGTAGCCAAGGTACGGTTGCGGATATCCCAAACTACCCCAAGACAAGCTAATGCTGTGAGGAAATTTGACGTGAGACGACTACAATCGCAAGAGATCGCCACGTCCTTTTCGATCGAGTGTCTCTTAATCTCTTAAGAGGTCCAACACCACCAGCATCAAGCATCGAAGACTATTGGAAGCACTGCCAAAACGGCAACAGATGCCGCTTCTAATGTGCAGGGTTTTACTCATCCACCACAACGAAACTCTTGGTTCGATGATGAATGCCGGCAAGCAACTGCAGCTAAGCAAGATGCATATAAAGCTGCTGACCAGAGCTGCTCATGAGTTCTATGAGCGGAAGAGGAGAGACAAACACCGGCTTCTCAGGAGGAAGAAGAACGAGCATGAGAAGAAGCGCGGTCGAGGAAATTGAGAGATGCTACTCCAGAAATGAGGTTCGGAAGTTTTACCAAAAGTTAAAAATAACATTCCACGGAATCAAACCCCGAACCGAAGCCTGGAGAGATGAACAAGGGAACATCGTAGTAGAATCTCAGTTGATGCTTAGGATTTGGAAAGACCATTTCTGCAGACTGTATAACGGCGATGACGAACCAAATACCGCTGTCAGACATTTAAAAATACATACATACACTTATATACCGCATTTGAACATACAAACAATACACATATATACCGCATTTGACCATACAAACAATACATGCATACACATATATACATCCAATTAATTTGTCTCGCCTTACATAGCGAAGCGGCCTTGTCATCACGCCACCTGCTCTCAAAATGTTATGCATTATTATTATTCATTTATCAACTGTTCTTTGCCTATGGCATTAAATGTGGTGTGGTGACATATGCAGTTTCTCTTAGAAAAACAAGACGAGATCAGTTCAGTTCTTATTCGACCATCGCGGATGAAGCTCACATTATTTTAAACGTAATCGATGTAATTTATTAGAATGTAAAATAAATTTAATTAAAGTACTTAAAGAGTTTAAAGTTACTTATGTTTTTTTTAACTATTCTTTGAAAAAGATCAAAGATTCACCAAGATTCTTCGAGCCATAATTGTCCAACGTCGTTGTGATATCGCAACCTGAAATCAATTCTACGCAACTTCAGCCTTGAAAATGGTTAATGAAGCCAGCGAGATTTATTCGAGGAAGCCTATTGCAATGTGAAGGCTCAAATGCGTCAACAACAAGAGCGCTTACGCCCACGAAATTCGTTCGACACTTCCATGCTAAATACAACTCAGAGCATACAGATCCCTTCCCGCAACTAATAAAATTCTCAGGAGATCTCATCCAGTGGATGGATTTTTATAATGTGTTTTCCACATTAATCGATGAAAACCAAGACCTCTCTGATATAGAAAAGTTCCAATATCTTCGTCCCAGCGTAACGGGGAATGCCGCCAAAGTAATACAATCTCTGGAAATAATGGCACAAAATTACAAGGAAGCATTAAAGTTGCTCAAGGCGCGATTTGATAACAAGCAGTACATCTTCGAAGCCCACATAAAGGAAATCGTCAATCTTCGCTCATCAACACGTCCCACAACAATCCAGGCCCTAATTGACACTGTGAATGTAAATTTACGTGCGCTGAAATCAATCGGAAATAATGACGAAATCGCAAACGGATTCCTTCTCAACTTATTACTCGCAAAGGTTCATGATGAACTACGAGCCAAATGGGAGGAGGAAGTCGCAAAAATTATTGAAAAGGGAACCAGTTGTTCCACCAACAATGACTTTCGATATCCCTCGTCGACGGACTTATCAGACTTCTTAGAATGTCGCTGCAAAACTCTCAACATGATAAGCATAAAAACACACACCTCGTCGTCATCGCAATCAGGTTCTGCATCACAGAATCATCAAGGTCCGAAGTCACGCCAAACCACCATTGCCAGTGCATTCTTCGCAACAGAAACATCAAGACAGTGTACATTCTGCGATTCCACCACTGCACACTCAATGCCCCGTTTCACTAAACTCGATCTGGCTGATCGATTCAAATTAGTCAAGGATCTCAAACTTTGTATCAATTGCCTTCGTCGCAGTCACACTGTACCACATTGTTCGTCGGTCAACAAGTGCCAGTCATGTGGTATTGCTCACCATACATAGTTTTTGTCATTCTCCAAAGACACGTGGCCAACTTCACCAACAATATCGGACATAGAATTACCAGAACAACGCAAACAAAGGTTAACACTCATCACTTCGATTAAGGATGATCTTATTACCTCCTGCAAATATCACAATAACTACCTAAAATAAATTCGAGTCTTCTGCTTCATCCTCAGGTTTATTCGTAACTCCAGAACGGGCGCTGTTAAGGTTAGTGGTGCACTTTCACCCCAAAGAATGGGATCTGCTTTGACTGCCATCATCCGCTATATACAAACAACTCACTACAAGCGAGAATACAATGACATCAAACACGGGAAACCTATTCATCGAACGAGCTCACTTCGCAACCTCACACCAAAAATATCAGATGGTCTCATTCGCGTAGGCGGTAGAATACATCGCTCACCGCTAGCATACGATGCTGCTCACCCAATTTTGTTGCCACCATCGCACCCATTCGTGTCAACAATGATCAATTATCTACATCGCAAGAACTTACATGCTGGCTATCAAACCTTAACTAACATAATGCGCGAACGGTTCTGGATAGTTGCAGGGAAAAAAGTTGTCCGCAAGGTTATTCATAGCTGCCTTTTGTGCTTCCGTGCACGACACCTCTTCGCACAACAAATCATGAGTTCACTTCCTTGAGACCGTGTAACTCCAGCACGGCCATTCTACATAACTGGCGTCGACTACTGTGGTCCAGTGTATGTTTCCCAACGAATTCGAGGCCGAGCATTATTAAAGTCATACATTGCAATTTTCTTATGCTTTACTACAAAGGCTGCACATTTAGAGCTGGTAACGGACCTTTCCACAGCAGCATTCATCGCAGCACTAAAACGATTCATCGCACGAAGAGGTAAGCCTTCAAAAATTTACTCCGACAATGCCACTAATTTTACAGGAGCGGATTGAAGCCTTAAGGAACTACAACAATTAACATCAACTGAATTACACAATATCGCAGTCCAACAGTTTTGTACAGAAGACAGCATTCAATGGAAATTCATCCCCCCCCCCCCGTTCGCCCCACTTTGGCGGTTTGTGGGAATCAGCGGTTAAAATTGCGAAATATCACCTAAGACGCATCGTCGCAAACTCTTCTCTCTCCTTTGAGGAACTTAACACCATATGTTGCCAAGTTGAAGCAATAATGAATAGTAGGCCGTTGACATCACTATCGAATGATCCAAACGATTTCCGAGCGCTGAAACCGGGTCACTTCTTAATTGGTGGACCTCTGACAGCGATCCCCGAACCTAACGTCAGTGAACAAAAATATTCCCATCTGCGAAGGTATCAATATATGCAGTGGTTGCAGCAATCGTTTTGGGCTCGCTGGCAAAAGAAATATTTAAAGGAGTTGCAACAACGAAGGAAATGGCAATCGTCCCGCCCAAACCTTCAACTCAACGATCTTGTACTACTCCGAGACGAAAATTTACCACCACTCAAATGGTCACTTTTACAGATCATGGAAGTCCATAAGGGAGTTGATGGTTATATACATATTTTGACAATCAGAACATCTACTGGATAGTATAAACGAGCGGTGACTCAGGTCTCTCCGCTGCCTGACCAAGGGGAAGCTCACCAATCTTGAAATCGGGAGGCTTCCAAAGGGGCCGGTCTGTTGCAGCATACCGCATTTAAAAATACATACATACACTTATATACCGCACTTGAACATACAAACAATACACATATATATCGCATTTGACCATACAAATAATACATGCATACACATATATACGAGTACATCCAACTAATTTGTCTCGCCTTACATAACGAAGCGGCACTTGTCATCACACCACCTGCTCTCAAAAGGTTATACATACATATTTGTTTTTGTACTCGCGACACATTTTAAGTTTTTTATGAATAGATTTGGCTATTATTCATTTATCAACTGTTCTTTGCCTATGGCATTAAATGCGGTGTGGTGACATATGCAGTTTCTCTTAGAAAAACAAGACGAGATCAGTTCAGTTCTTATTCGACCATCGCAGATGAAGCTCACATTATTTTTAAACGTAATCGATGTAATTTATTAGAATGTAAAATAAATTTAATTAAAGTACTTAAAGAGTTTAAAGTTACTTATGTTTTTTTTTAACTATTCTTTGAAAAAGATCAAAGACTCACAAGGCAGAAGCAACCTTTCAACCTGCACGATGATGACCAACAATTGCGTCCACCTGACCTGGATGAAGTGAAGATAGCTATATCGAAGCTTAAGTCCAACAAAGCTGCTGGAGCGGATGGCCTGACTGCCGAGCTCTTCAAAGCGGCAGGCGATGACTTGGTAAGGAGCCTACACCAAATCATCTGTAAAATATGTTCGGACGAAAGTATGCCCGATGAATGGAACCTCACTATTGTTTGTCCAATTCTCAAGAGGGGAGACCCGCTGAACTGCGCCAACTACAGAGGCATCCGTCTCCTTAACATCGCATACAAGAACTTATCTGCCGTATTGAGTGAACGCCTGATGCCGTTCGTCAACAACCTAATATTTCTGCAGACTGTAACTGTAACTGTAGACTGTAGACTGTAACTATTCTTTGAAAAAGATCAAAGATTCACCAAGATTCTTCGAGCCATAATTGTCCAACGTCGTTG
Source organism: Volucella inflata (assembly GCA_928272305.1). Lineage (NCBI taxonomy): Eukaryota > Metazoa > Arthropoda > Insecta > Diptera > Syrphidae > Volucella > Volucella inflata. The sequence goes on from OV743717.1 coordinate 41,078,825, forward strand.
TGATATCGCAACCTGAAATCAATTCTACGCAACTTCAGCCTTGAAAATGGTTAATGAAGCCAGCGAGATTTATTCGAGGAAGCCTATTGCAATGTGAAGGCTCAAATGCGTCAACAACAAGAGCGCTTACGCCCACGAAATTCGTTCGACACTTCCATGCTAAATACAACTCAGAGCATACAGATCCCTTCCCGCAACTAATAAAATTCTCAGGAGATCTCATCCAGTGGATGGATTTTTATAATGTGTTTTCCACATTAATCGATGAAAACCAAGACCTCTCTGATATAGAAAAGTTCCAATATCTTCGTCCCAGCGTAACGGGGAATGCCGCCAAAGTAATACAATCTCTGGAAATAATGGCACAAAATTACAAGGAAGCATTAAAGTTGCTCAAGGCGCGATTTGATAACAAGCAGTACATCTTCGAAGCCCACATAAAGGAAATCGTCAATCTTCGCTCATCAACACGTCCCACAACAATCCAGGCCCTAATTGACACTGTGAATGTAAATTTACGTGCGCTGAAATCAATCGGAAATAATGACGAAATCGCAAACGGATTCCTTCTCAACTTATTACTCGCAAAGGTTCATGATGAACTACGAGCCAAATGGGAGGAAGTCGCAAAAATTATTGAAAAGGGAACCAGTTGTTCCACCAACAATGACTTTCGATATCCCACGTGGACGGACTTATCAGACTTCTTAGAATGTCGCTGCAAAACTCTCAACATGATAAGCATAAAAACACACACCTCGTCGTCATCGCAATCAGGTTCTGCATCACAGAATCATCAAGGTCCGAAGTCACGCCAAACCACCATTGCCAGTGCATTCTTCGCAACAGAAACATCAAGACAGTGTACATTCTGCGATTCCACCACTGCACACTCAATGCCCCGTTTCACTAAACTCGATCTGGCTGATCGATTCAAATTAGTCAAGGATCTCAAACTTTGTATCAATTGCCTTCGTCGCAGTCACACTGTACCACATTGTTCGTCGGTCAACAAGTGCCAGTCATGTGGTATTGCTCACCATACATAGTTTTTGTCATTCTCCAAAGACACGTGGCCAACTTCACCAACAATATCGGACATAGAATTACCAGAACAACGCAAACAAAGGTTAACACTCATCACTTCGATTAAGGATGATCTTATTACCTCCTGCAAATATCACAATAACTACCTAAAATAAATTCGAGTCTTCTGCTTCATCCTCAGGTTTATTCGTAACTCCAGAACGGGCGCTGTTAAGGTTAGTGGTGCACTTTCACCCCAAAGAATGGGATCTGCTTTGACTGCCATCATCCGCTATATACAAACAACTCACTACAAGCGAGAATACAATGACATCAAACACGGGAAACCTATTCATCGAACGAGCTCACTTCGCAACCTCACACCAAAAATATCAGATGGTCTCATTCGCGTAGGCGGTAGAATACATCGCTCACCGCTAGCATACGATGCTGCTCACCCAATTTTGTTGCCACCATCGCACCCATTCGTGTCAACAATGATCAATTATCTACATCGCAAGAACTTACATGCTGGCTATCAAACCTTAACTAACATAATGCGCGAACGGTTCTGGATAGTTGCAGGGAAAAAAGTTGTCCGCAAGGTTATTCATAGCTGCCTTTTGTGCTTCCGTGCACGACACCTCTTCGCACAACAAATCATGAGTTCACTTCCTTGAGACCGTGTAACTCCAGCACGGCCATTCTACATAACTGGCGTCGACTACTGTGGTCCAGTGTATGTTTCCCAACGAATTCGAGGCCGAGCATTATTAAAGTCATACATTGCAATTTTCTTATGCTTTACTACAAAGGCTGCACATTTAGAGCTGGTAACGGACCTTTCCACAGCAGCATTCATCGCAGCACTAAAACGATTCATCGCACGAAGAGGTAAGCCTTCAAAAATTTACTCCGACAATGCCACTAATTTTACAGGAGCGGATTGAAGCCTTAAGGAACTACAACAATTAACATCAACTGAATTACACAATATCGCAGTCCAACAGTTTTGTACAGAAGACAGCATTCAATGGAAATTCATCCCCCCCCCCGTTCGCCCCACTTTGGCGGTTTGTGGGAATCAGCGGTTAAAATTGCGAAATATCACCTAAGACGCATCGTCGCAAACTCTTCTCTCTCCTTTGAGGAACTTAACACCATATGTTGCCAAGTTGAAGCAATAATGAATAGTAGGCCGTTGACATCACTATCGAATGATCCAAACGATTTCCGAGCGCTGAAACCGGGTCACTTCTTAATTGGTGGACCTCTGACAGCGATCCCCGAACCTAACGTCAGTGAACAAAAATATTCCCATCTGCGAAGGTATCAATATATGCAGTGGTTGCAGCAATCGTTTTGGGCTCGCTGGCAAAAGAAATATTTAAAGGAGTTGCAACAACGAAGGAAATGGCAATCGTCCCGCCCAAACCTTCAACTCAACGATCTTGTACTACTCCGAGACGAAAATTTACCACCACTCAAATGGTCACTTTTACAGATCATGGAAGTCCATAAGGGAGTTGATGGTTATATACATATTTTGACAATCAGAACATCTACTGGATAGTATAAACGAGCGGTGACTCAGGTCTCTCCGCTGCCTGACCAAGGGGAAGCTCACCAATCTTGAAATCGGGAGGCTTCCAAAGGGGCCGGTCTGTTGCAGCATACCGCATTTAAAAATACATACATACACTTATATACCGCACTTGAACATACAAACAATACACATATATATCGCATTTGACCATACAAATAATACATGCATACACATATATACGAGTACATCCAACTAATTTGTCTCGCCTTACATAACGAAGCGGCACTTGTCATCACACCACCTGCTCTCAAAAGGTTATACATACATATTTGTTTTTGTACTCGCGACACATTTTAAGTTTTTTATGAATAGATTTGGCTATTATTCATTTATCAACTGTTCTTTGCCTATGGCATTAAATGCGGTGTGGTGACATATGCAGTTTCTCTTAGAAAAACAAGACGAGATCAGTTCAGTTCTTATTCGACCATCGCAGATGAAGCTCACATTATTTTTAAACGTAATCGATGTAATTTATTAGAATGTAAAATAAATTTAATTAAAGTACTTAAAGAGTTTAAAGTTACTTATGTTTTTTTTTAACTATTCTTTGAAAAAGATCAAAGACTCACAAGGCAGAAGCAACCTTTCAACCTGCACGATGATGACCAACAATTGCGTCCACCTGACCTGGATGAAGTGAAGATAGCTATATCGAAGCTTAAGTCCAACAAAGCTGCTGGAGCGGATGGCCTGACTGCCGAGCTCTTCAAAGCGGCAGGCGATGACTTGGTAAGGAGCCTACACCAAATCATCTGTAAAATATGTTCGGACGAAAGTATGCCCGATGAATGGAACCTCACTATTGTTTGTCCAATTCTCAAGAGGGGAGACCCGCTGAACTGCGCCAACTACAGAGGCATCCGTCTCCTTAACATCGCATACAAGAACTTATCTGCCGTATTGAGTGAACGCCTGATGCCGTTCGTCAACAACCTAATAGGTCCATATCATTGTGGCTTCAGGCCAGGAAAGTCCACCATCGACCAAATATTCACACTACGGCACATCTTGGAGAAGACCGATTAGCTTCAGATCGATACACACCAGCTATTCATCGATTTTAAGGCCGCGCATGACAGCATCTATAAAGACGAGCTATAAAAAGTAATGTCTAGTTTCGGTATCCCTGCCAAACTCGTCCGTCGGTGCAGGATGACGATGGAGAATGCACGCTGCTCCATCAAGGTCGGTAAAGATCTCACCGAGACCTTTGATGTCCAGAAAGGATTTAGACAAGGCGATGAGCTGTAATGCGATTTTTTCAACATCGTACTTGAATCAATAATGCAAAACTCACGAGCAAACACAAGAGGCACTATCTTTCAAAAGTCCGTCCAACTACTCGCATACGCCGACGATATTGACATAATCGGCAGAAAGCAGCGTGATGTCGAAGCGAGTATTGAGACGGAAGCGGCCAAAATGGGTTTAGCGGTCAATGAGGGCAAGACCAAGTATATGCTGTCAAGCAAAAAGGACAACCAACACCGACGTCTCGGGCAGAACGTTACCCTCGACAGATATAACTTTGAGGTAGTTAAGGACTTTGTCTACCTAGGCTCTGCTATAAATACAGACAACGACACCAGCACTGAAATCAAGCGAAGATTAACTCTTGCCAACCGCTGTTTCTTTGGACTAAGAAGGCAATTGAGTAGCAAAGCCCTCTCTCGGACAACAAAAGTCACCCTTTATAAGACCTTAATAATCCTGGTCCTGCTCTATGGTGCAGGGGCATGGACAGTATCAAAAATGGATGAGGGTTTTCTTGGTGGCTTCGAGAGAAGAATTCGAGCGATCTTCGGTCCCGTCTGCGTTAAAGGAGAATGGAGGAGGAGATACAGCAATGAACTCTACGGACTGTACAGCAACATCGACCTAACCTTAAGAGTTAAGATCCAAAGACTGAGATGGCTGGGTCAGGATGGCTGCTTTATTGCATCAAACCGAGTCCAGGAAAGGATGCAGAAGCTGCAGAGGATGCAAAAGCTAAGGCCAATTGATTTTAACAATTGATCCATCTTTATAAAAACCAAACAGGCTATGGCGATCTTTAAAGGTTCATATTAAAACAGTAGAAACTTCACCGGCACTATGGACAGAACTATCAACATTGTTAGACGACAGCGGTTTTGCAAGAAAAATATCATTGCTTCGCAAGTTGATCTCAATTCGTCTTGAAAATTGCGATTCGATGACAAATTACGCAAATAGTTGAAACTGGGCAAAAGCTGATGGGTTTCAACATCAGCGATGAATGGATTGGATCATTATTGCTCGCCGGTTTGCTCGAGAAATTTGCGCCGATGATAATGACGATCGAGCATTCTGGAATTAACATAATCACAGACGCAATCAAGACAAAATTATTGGATATGGAACCAGATGCCAGCGGTGTTGATACCAATAGCGCGTTTGCCACTGTTTGCCGCAAGGACAATTAGCAAATAAAAAAATAAAAAAATGGGAACACGAATTGTATCCTCCGCAGTCAAAGGTTGCGGAGTCAAATTACAGATTTTGCCGGAGAATGCAAAGAAACCAAAAAGAGTCTATCAGACAACAACTAAACTATTTGAAAATTGCTTCAAAAGTGTTTAATAAAAAACTAAGTCTTTAAATTTCTGTTTTATTTATTTTATCTCAGTTACACGGCTATCGGATTGGGAATGATTTGCCAGCATCGTCATCGTCTCCAAGAAATCTCTGGGTCAGCTGATTGCTCCGATGGTCCAGCTATAGGTCATTGAACCATCGCGGGATTCCTCGTCTATGCCAATCTGTCAACAGGTTTTTTTTATCATTGGCAATTGCATACATGCACAATAAAAAACATCGCATTGTGGGAGGGGCCAAAAGTAAAACTATTGAAAACCAATTTTCAGAGTTACCTCCCACAAATTGACAATGGGAATTGTGTCATCGTTCATGCTCTCCCAATTTTTGGCTAAACGATTGGTAAGCCTACTGATCCATAAGATAATAAAAAAAGAGGACAATCCTGATAAGCCGTCGGATTTTGTGCTATGCCGTCGGCGTTTCATGTGTGTGGATGTAGCTCACGAATGATGCATGTTGCGCTGCAACATCCTGCCGGGCCACCGGAAAGGAAGCGATGTTTGGTTGTAGTGGTGCAGAATGTAAAATATCGTAGATCCTCGGCTTGCGAGTGTGATCGATGTGTACATGAAAAGAAAAGTATGTAGACACGGTGAATGGTGTGTGGCAATAATAGGTTATAAGTTGTATATAAGTTGTGATATTTATTAAATTGAATACAAATTAGATAAATATTGTTAGATTATATGGTATGATAAAGTATGAGTGATTTTTTTTTTTTTTTTAAGTGTGTGTGTGGGTTTGTGCACTTGATCAGTTTAACATTGGTAGGAAGCTAAGTTTAGCTATAGGGCGTTTAAATGAGGCTGTTGCAGTCTTAACTGTTACAACACGAATTTTTTCGTCTGTTCCCGGGTGTGTTTCCGTGATTCTACCAAGACGCCAAAGAGTGGGAGGCGTTTGTTCATCAGGCAAGAGCACTAGCTGCCCAACTTTGAGTTCGTTATTTGGCTTAAGCCATTTTGGGCGCTTTTGAAGTCGAACCAAGTATTCAGATTTCCATCTTTTCCAAATATCTTGATGAATTTTCTGCATAAGCTGCCATCTGTCTAAATGGGGCTCTTTAAATGCCGTTAATTTCTTTTCCGGTGCGGTGTTTAGTGCTGTTCCAATTAAAAAATGTCCTGGAGTCAAGATAGAGAGATCATCAGGATCCTCAGTTACAGGGCAAAGTGGACGGGAATTTAGGCATGCTTCCACTTGCGCAAGTATGATTGCATATTCCTCGAAGGTCAGGGTATGGTGTCCGATGGTACGCTTCAAGTGGTGCTTCATAGATTTTACACCTGCCTCCCAAAGCCCGCCAAAATGCGGAGCTGCAGGAGGGTTGAAATGCCATTTGGTACCATTGTTTTGCAAAACTCTTGCGATATCGTCTGTCCACTGCTTTGGCATGTATGACCTTTCAGCTTCCAAAATATTTGCGGCTCCTTTGAAATTCGTTCCGCAGTCACTGTAGAGATTTGCACAAATACCACGGCGAGCAGTGAAAAGTTTAAACGCTGCGAGAAATGCGGATGAGGTGTAGTCACTCACAAGTTCGAGATGAACTGCTTTCGTGCAGAAACAAATAAAAATCGCGATGTTCGCTTTGGTAACCTTGCTGCAACGACCTTTCCAAGCTTTGAGTTGCACAGGGCCAGCATAGTCCACTCCGGGTGTTTGAAAAGGACGTGCTTGATTCACTCGTAAAGCCGGCAAATTTCCCATCTTCTGCTGCATCTCTGTTGCATTAAACCTGTAGCATCTTAAACATTTGTGGATACACTGTTTGACAGAAGATTTCAACTGCAGAATCCAATACTCCGACCGAAGTGTAGCCATCATTAACTGCTGACCGCCATGAAGAGTTTTCAGATGAGTATCGTGGACAATGAACGATGTAAGAAAATTGCTGGAAGGCAGTATTATTGGATGCCTTTGTTAATAGGGTAGCTCAGCGTTTTCCAACCGATCACCAACTCGTAAAATACCCTTTTCATCCATAAGTGGAGAAAATCTCGCTAGCTTGCTTCTTCGAGAGACCGTTTCACCGTTGTTTAGCTTCAAGATTTCTTCAGTAAAGTACTCCTGCTGTACAAGAGCAATCAAGCGCAAACGAGCTGAATATATCTCATCGACTGAGAGTGGTCCAGACATTTGGGTTTGTAATTTCGATGCTTTGAATCTTAAATTAGTTAAGTATCGACGCCAATAGGCTGCAGCTCGATACAACCGGTTAAGAGATGAAAAACGACTGAATAGATGTTGATTGAAACTGAATGTAGTGAAGTGAACGCAGAGCTGAAAAATATTAATTATGGAGTACCCAGATGCGATCAACTTACTTTTGATTTTTGAACTCTTCGACCCTTTGGTTTCGAGATCCGTAGGATTGGTTTCAAACGATGTATGAAGATTTGCATCAAATGATTGTAAAAATTCAGGCCCATGCCACCATTGACGATTCTGAGTTAGATCACTCGGGAGGACTCCTCTTGATGCAATGTCTGCGGGGTTGTCTTTAGATGGAACGTAGTTCCCACAGCTAGAATCCGTGAGTTCCTGAATCTCTGCTACTCTGTTGGCAACGAACGTTGTTCTAATGTATGGTGTGCTTTGAATCCATGCAAGTGTAATTTGCGAATCACACCACATGAATTTTTTTGCCGAGTGGAGTTCCATCGTATCCACAGTGGACACAAACAGCTTTGCCAACAACAGGGCTCCACACAGTTCCAGACGAGCTAAGGACTTACTTTTAAGAGGTGCCACCCTGGTTTTTGACCCGATGAGGTTAATGAACGTTTTATTTCCGGTGGTGACTCGAAGGTATATCTCTGCAGCGTATGCCTTTTCAGACGCATCGCAGAACCCGTGGACTTCAACCTTTGATTGATTGGTGAGATTAATCCAGCGAGGAATTTCGATGGCTCTTAAACAGCTTAGCTCAGATTTAAAATTTTCCCACGCAGAAATACTTCTTGCTGGGAGTTCAGAATCCCATGTTTGATTTTGCTTCGAAATATCTTGCATTATTAGTTTTCCAACGACGATGCAAGGTGCTATCCACCCCATTGGATCATAAAGGTGAGCAAGATCTGATAAGATAGTCCGCTTTGTAATCGTCTTGTTTTCTGGAAGTGAGACCTTGAAAGTGAAGATATCCTTTGCAGTGTGCCACTGGATGCCAAGTGCCTTAATCGCGTTTTTTTTATCGACTGAGAGTGGGATTTGAACCTCTCTATCCTCCTCTGGAATTGACATCAGTAGATTCTCGCAGTTGCTTGCCCATTTACGTAATGGAAAGCCTCCTTTCTTCAACATGCTTATGAGTTGCGTCTGCATCTCCAAAGCTTCTGTTACTGAGTCCGCCCCATGAATTACGTCATCCACGTAGAAGTTCCGCATGGCTATTCTTGATGCAAGTGGGAAGTCATCTCGTTCATCAGCCGCCAGTTGTTGAAGCGTGCGAATCGCTCGGTATGGTGCAGCCGCAGTACCGAATATGACAGTATTAAGACGATATGCTTTCACTTCTTCTCCCTCTTCATCTCGCCATAATACAAGTTGATACAGAGAATCAATAGGAGGGACCCAAATTTGTCTATACATTTTGTTTATGTCGGCTGTAAAGGCAATTTTATATTTCCTGAACCTTGCGATGTGATCGAAAATATCATCTTGCAATCTAGGCATGACCAAAAGATGATCGTTGAGTGACGTCCCGTCGGATGTTCTACAAGACGCATCAAAGACAATTCGCAGCTTTATTGTTGAGCTAGATGCCTTTAACACTGCGTGGTGAGGAACGAAATAGTGGGGAGTGTTCAACGCAGTAAGTTGTACCTCTGTCATATGTCCAAGTTCCTTATATTAAAAACGCTTTTGTATTCTTCGTGAAACGACGAATTTGTTTGGAATTTCCTTTCTAATTGTAGGAACCTGACAAGAGCTGTCCTTTGAGATAAACCTAGCATGGGATACGTTTCTTCTTTAAAAGGAAGTTGAACAACATATTTTCCATCCAACTGTCGTTGATGTGTTCTGCAAAAATGTGCCTCACATTTTTCTTCCTCTGGTGATAGAAGCTTTCGACTCTGAACTTCCTCAAGCTCCCAAAACTTACTTAGCAGACTGTCTAAGTTTTGAGTTTCTGTTTTAATATGAAGAGACGTTACTTGTGATTTGCTGCTGGCTGAAGTGCGTCCAGAAAGTACCCAACCTAGTTCCGTCCTTTGAGCCATAGGGGTACCCGGTTCTCCTTTTATTATACCTTCAAGGATAATGGATGGGTAGACATCGCTGCCTAATAACACATCGATCTTGTTAGGTCTGTTGAACTTTGGATCAGCAAGCTCTATGTTTCTGAGATGATTCCAATCAGAACTAGGCACCTTGTACGTGGGAAGGATAGCCGTAAGTTTGTCCAGGACCAAAGCATTAAGCTGAAGCTTTAAGGTTTTGTTAACATTAGATAAAACTGTGAAAGCAACCATCCACTTTGAGATACTTGTTTTTGTTTCTCCAACGCCAATAATATTCACGCGGTTCCTTTCTTTTTTCAATTTAAGAAGTTGAGCGGCGGATTCAGTAATGAAAGAAGCTTCTGACCCAGGGTCTAATAACGCTCGCAGCAGCAACGGTTGACCAGCAGGTGTTATAACCTTGATGAGGGCCGTAGCCAGAAGAACGGATGCTTGAATGTTTTCGGCTACGAACGCGTTATATGCTGAAGTGCTTCCGGTTGAGGGTTCAGAGTTTTCTGACGACACCGATTTTGAAGTGTCGACGGAAGAGAGAGCTGCCATGCTTGGTTGTGAAGTCGGGGCGTTATCGCTACCACGCATTGCGTTAGCTCCCTCGTTCATATGCAGTAACGAATGATGCTTCTGGTGGCAAGTAGAACACGTGAAGGTGCTTGTGCAATTTTGCGTAAAATGTGTACTAGATAGACAGTTAAAACATAATTTGTTCTTTTTAACAAATTCATGTCTTTTCTTTATAGTGAATGCCTTAAATTTAAAGCAACTTCGAATAGCAAACACTTATTTGTAATCATAGAATTATGAACTCGATCCGAACTTGAAGATTTTTTTAGGTTTTTGGTGACTAACACCTGATGAGGAATGTCCAATGATGTCCAATGTTCTTGACCTCATCAAAATGAAATCTTCTAGAACGCTAAATTGAGAGTAGTCTACATGCGTAGAGATTTGTGATTCCCAAAGCCCACGAGTTGTGAAAGGCAGTTTCTGCACTATGTGAAAGATGAGAACGTCTTCCCATGATTCTACAGCTACACCAAGATTTTTGAGTGATTGTTTCGCTTCGTTTGTCGCATCTAGTAATAATTTGAGATCTTCTGATGATTCTGTAGCAAGTTGAGGTTGATCAAATAGAAGTTTGAATTGATTATCCTTTAATAACCTGATATTTTGAAATCTTTTCACCAACAACGCCCATGCAGATCCAAAATTTGTATCTGTGTTTCTAAGTATTCGAGCCGCTTCACCCGTTAAATTACCTTTCAAATATTGTAACTTATGAGCATCGGATAATGAAGTATTTTTATTTACCATGGCTTCAAACAAACCCTTAAATTCTGGCCACATTTTAAGAGAACCATCAAAAGTGGGAATTTTAATTGGGGGGAGCTTAAGTTCTACCAACGGTGTGTTATATGCGCCTAGGGATTTGCTAAGGAAATTCTGGCTTTCAGTTGTCGATAGCTGCTCTTTTAATTCACAGTAGTAATTAAAGAACAGTTCTTTTAGTTTGTGAAAGGTGAGCGCTTCTTTATAGTTAACCTTTAAGTCTTCAGTAGGAGCTTCAACAATTTTCTGATGAAGGACTCTTGCCGCCTCTAATGAAGCCTCCAAATCAGATAAACGCGCCTCATGCATGTGTATCGATTTCTTTGTTTTTTTCTTAATTTGAATAAGCTTTATAATCAGCGTCTATGCCTTGAAAAATCGTCTGAATCGCGTCAATTAAAATGGAAAGTTTTACTGTGCTCATGATGAAACTAAAAATTAAGTACTCAATACCTCGGAGAACGCACAACACACGATTTTATTAAGGTCAAATATTATATGAATTATTTAAAAATGAATAATGTTATAAAAAAAAAGCCACACACCTGTAGTTTTGCGTTGCTCCCTCGCTGCACCAGCTTTTTCAGCTACAGATCCTCACAGTAGAATAAAATTCGACCGAATGAACTTCGAATGTCTCTTACACTACGCACAAACGCGATTGTCTTTGAGATTTACAACGTACACGCACTCGTATCTTTTTTTAGCTTCGTTTACCATCCGGCTCGAAGGACCAGTGTTTGCCGCAAGGACAATTAGCAAATAAATGATAAAATTTCACCCGAACACGAGGATTAACTTCATTTCATTTCATTCAACACTAGTTCATGTTTGCCTGAAACAAGAAGCTATAATTCTTCAATTGAAAAAAATATAACATCTTTATTTAGTGAAGTCTGTAAACAATGAATGTGAAAATACATTTTAATTTTGAAATCGTTTGTTGTACACCTCATTTATCATTTTCGAAAATGACCAAAGCCTATCAAATACACCAAATAAAGTGGAACATAATAAAAAATAAAATTCCAAAGCCATTTCAATTGCTTCAGAAATAAATTAATGTACGAGAACGACTGTATAATTGAATTTTTGAAGTCCTAACAACAGTGGAAGAGCAATCTGAGAAACCAAACGAAAACCTTGGATCGATTAAATGAACACTGGGTAAATGGAAATGCAGTTCATCAATCACTGCTTGAGGAAACAAAAAGGCACAGTGAACGCAAAGGGCAACATACCGCGGAAAAACTTAATTATTTTGACATACTTAACAGTTTTGAACTGTTGCTTTCAAAACATCTGGCTCGAGTGATTCCTTCTGGCTGAATTTCAATGTTAACTATCTGTCTTCAACATAAATGTCAAAAGACAACGACATTTGACGCCATTTGCTACAATTATGGCACATTCCTATGACCTTACTTTGTAATATTTCTTAGTGAATTTGATTCGTTTCTGATAAATACTCGTAGATTTCAGAACGTATGTATTTTAAAACATTGCCTTTATCTGGAGTTTGCGTTTCTTGATTATAATGAATACAATAACAATAATATGAAAAGCTTTCTATAGTATATAATGCCGATCTCCGAGACAACGACGACACAAATTTTGTCAAACATTGATTGTTCTCTTAACAATTTTATGACCTTGCTATGGCTACTGCCGGAATTGTTCTTCCTTCTTCTAAATTTAAGAAAATATGCAATGGAATTCACAGTTTTCGGGAAATCATAACACACTTAACAGTTGATTTATATTTGAGTAGATAACGGAATTTTAGTGTAATTTTAGTAACGATAATATAGTGCAAACTGTCCAACTAAGCCGCCAGATTTTATAATCGGAATGATTTTTCAAAATATTACGTACAGCGGCGAGTTGTTCGACGATTGTGTCTCTACGAACATATCTTAACGGAAACTCGTCAATTTCTTGGATATAGCCTTGACCTATTTTTTTAAATATCGGTGCTGATTGCAGCTATTTTAATTATTTACTTAAAGCAACTTGACTCAACCACTTTTTATACCTGGTTGACAAAGCGAAGACAAATTCTATGCATGTTGTCAAGCCATAGAATATTCTGTCAAAACGTGTGAATTCAAATAAGTTCGCTCAACTTACCGCGAACACTCCCTCAATTTTCACTGAACCTAGTTTTTTTTTTTTAATTTTCATTATATAATATTGTATGTTTTCACACTTACTCTTCAGCTTTTTTTTTTACTTCATCTGATTTAAATCGCGTTTACAAATTCAGCAAAACTAGGTTTTGATAAAATCTCCTCAAAACTTACTCACAAACATTCAGCATGTCAGTAAAACAGCTGACACAGTAGTCAGAACACAATAAATCGAACACTGATACAGTGGTAGGCATTCGTTTATACGCACTCCAATTTCTGCGATTATTTTTTATAAAAAAAAAATTGGTTGGTTTAAATGATTGTAAATATTTAATTTATTTCTTATTTATTAACAAAAATTACATTTCGGCCCCCGAAAGTTCGCTTCGAACCGCACCGCTCTATGTTCCTAGGCAAATAACGAATAATTTTTTTTTATAAAAAAAATAATCTATAATCTCAGACATTGGACTTCGTATAGGAAAATGTTTACCACTGTACAAATGTCAAACAAAACCTTGTCAGTATTTGGTGTAAACGACTCAATGAGATTTCATACAGCGATTGTTTTCTTTCAACAAATAAACAAGTACATACGAGTATAAAAAAAATATTTTTTACTCAGAAAACGGTTTGTGTCCTTCTGCCAAACAACCGAGACAGCAGAAAGAAGATGGTTCAAAGAATTGAATCGCGCAAATTCTAGTAACCCCATAAGCCATATGGAAGCAATAGGGATACGTGACGTGGGATACACCGATGTCTCAAAGCAAACCTAACTTCATTTGGACGGCTCATGAAAAATTACCAAATAAAAGCATTGTACATCTCGGGCCTTAGTTGACTCTGTTGGTCAGATAAAATCACACTATAAAAATAGAGGTAATTGCCTTAAAGCTGTGTTCGCCAATTTTTGTACTTTTATATTTTGTAGACCCCGTGTCAGAAACGTTTCTAAATTCTCTGAAAAGATTTGTAGGCAGAAAATGGTTGTGACACTCTACCTTCTATGACAATGCACCGAATTTATTCCGGGCAAAATTCAATTGGGATTGGGTTGTTCAATAAGTTCTGCGGGTTTTTTATCGGAAGTAGTGTTTATCGTTCAGAAAATCTCTGTGTATATCGTTATAAAATTTATGTGGTTTATTCCAATAGAGAGGGTTATCCTTTACATTGTTACGAGAATTTGCGTAATTTTACGTAAATACTGTTTTCAGAAAAGCCTTTAAGCGATTCCATTTCAACAAAAACTCACAGACCATAATGCGATCCATAATGCTTCTTTTACTGAGTTTGTGATGAACCAAACACCCGCCTTTTTCGACATTACAAGACTTTTCAGTCTCCCGTGCCCCTCAACGCTTAATAAAACTCAGATTTGATCGTAATCTGTGGTGGGTGAACATCAATAGCGAACGGCATCAGCAAGGTCTGTTTTTCCGGAAAAGAAGCGTGTAAACCAATGCTGAGAAGTGTCTGCGCTTATAGCCGAATCCATATACAGTCGAACCTGGCTCACAAGATGGAGCAAATACTTGTTCCACATAACGAGGTCTTCGAATAATTTGGCAACATACTAACAAAAAAAAATTTATTATAACGTAGAAAAATGTAGGTTTAACTAAAAAAACAGTCATGGCAAAAACAACCACTTGCAAAAATTGCGAAAAAAAAACGTTTTTTTTTTTTAAATTGGTCTCACTTTTAGAGGTTTGAATGGAAAAATTTCACTTACAGAGGTTGATTAGTAAAATTTCAGTTTCACTTCAGAGGTGGAAAAAGTTTCACTTACGCAGTGTTTTCAGAGCGAAATCCAGGTGCGCCACAATTTGGCCCACTAATAGAGGTGTTCCGCTTAACCAGGTCCCAATTACCCAGGTTCGACTGTATTTACATAAATTACTTTAAAATATCAGGACAACATTTAGCAAATACAACTTACCAGACAGACTTCTGCATGGATATTCGCGCAATGAATAAACAATTTCATTCATAGATACTTCTCATTACTCATTGTCAAGAGACCTTTGAATAAGGCTGGATTAGTGCGGGTAATGAAATTGTAGTTGTGCTTTCGACCGTCGAAATTCAATCATTTATCTCATGATTGGGTTAACTCACATTCACACTATTCACAAGGGTTGAATATAATAAGGAAATGCCTTTTCAAGTAATGAGAACTCTGAATGCTTGTGCATAACGCACAACCTGCAATAGAGATGTATCTCAAAATCGGCTGCGTAATAACTCGAGTAACTCGAGTAATTCAAATGCGTTTTCCACCCTTTTTGCATGTTTCATTTGTACTGTGCGTCGTTTTCTTGTACAGCATTCACACATACCCAATATAAAGAATGCTATGAGTAGTGAGTTCTGATAAGTCTGAATCATGGATTGTATGAATGCTGTGATTTAAGGGAACTCATTGCATTCATATTCATACATATGTAACCGAATGAACATGCCCATCATGTTGAACGAGAGTTAAGTCCAACAAACTTCAAGCTGTCACAAACTGTCACTCCTAAGGTGTAATTTACGACCCTCGTGTCATTAAAATTTTGGTTTGTTGCGGCAATATTTACCACAACAAGTTCTACTCTTTCCCTTCCTTCGTCTTTCCACTTACATTATTTTCCGTTGGTTCTTCAAAATCCTAGAAGGGTGGTGGGCAGCCATGGGTTCATCAGCCATTGGTGCACCCTCTTAGTATCTTGAAGGATCAACCATCGCAGGTAGGACGGACGGTCCATTATAGAAGCGACCAGAGGAAAGGCGCGGCGGAATTAATGTTTAGGAGCCTTTACCGAAGTTGTCGGCTCTTGCCCTTGTGTGGTGTCGTTTTCCCCATCGGGTAGTCTCCTTTGCCTTAGAAGGCATCTCCGCTCCACCCATTTCTTTCCTGCCCAATCCGTTGTTTTTGCCCACCCCTTCATTTTATGTCCGTTGTCTCCTTGGAGAAGCATATTGGCGGGAAGAATTGGTGGGTTCTTGAACTCTGTCTTTCTGCTTCTATGCTTGTCGGAGGGAACAACCACTAAGTCTGCGAGAAGGCAGAGACAGGAGTCTCTTTAGTAGTGACGGACGGTTACTTTAGTAAAAGCGCGTTACGTCTAGAGCCAGATGGACAGTCTGGAACCCTCTGCGTGCCATAAACCTCAGAAGATTCAAAACTACTGACGCCCTATTCGGTGACGGACGGTCGCCCATCGAACCCCAAATAAAACATTGTAAAAGAAATATAATTGTAAAGACTGGACCCCCATTTGCGTGCCAGTAACCCAATAAAATCAGAGTTGTTGTAAATTTTTTTTCATTTATTTATTTAATCTGGGTCATCCGACAACAGTTCAGAAGTGGGATAATGAACAATTACGTCATCGAAAAGAAGATTTTCCCAAATTCCCAACACGAGGAAAGCATTCGTCCCTTGGCATAGTCAACGATGTTGCACACGATCGCTCCCTTGGAAGCACCAACGTTCTCGCAATGTAATACTCAGTACGATGCTACGAATTGTACGCTTGCTGAGTCCACGATGTTGCATGCAAAGGTTCTTACGCCGAAACGATCGAGTGATAGCAAGGTGTGAACACAAAAACGCCTAACGTCAGAAGTCTGCACGAGACCGCGAGCCCTTCGTTGGTAGAAGCAAGACAGTTACCCTCAAACTCCTCTATTGAGGCAGATCCTACTACGAGTCCACAATGTCCAGAAGTATCGATTAGAAGTGATCACAGAGAATTAGAATTGCTACGCCGTAAAAAAGAGGTATTGGAACGTGAATTACAACTAACCAAACGAAAATTTCTCCTTATGCAGCAGCAGTCACTACAAACGAACAATTCAACAGCACAGCAGTCGTCCTTTTCATCCCATGTACCTTTGAATCAGCTACCTGGAGTTGAATACACTTGTTCCTCATTACGATCCAAGCCAAAAGTGTGGTTTTAAATGTCAGCAGTGGGTGCAGACCGTAAACAACTTACAAGAAATTTATACTTTGACCTATCAAATGACGCTGTCAATCGCATCTTCTAAGCTTTGCGGAGCCGCAAAAGGATGGTTTAATAGCCAGCAATTCGCTATCACCACGTGGACCCAGCTTAAGGACGGACTTCTCAAGGCATTCCCTTCATTCACGCACGAATCAGATGTGCACATGCGATTGCTCAGACGAAGAAAGCGAGCAACAGAGAGTTTTGAGCAATACTTTTACGACATGCTGGCAATAGCAAGTGGTGCAACGTTCAGCAACCAATCCGTGATTAAGTACATTATTAATGGCATTGATAGTGTTGATCTGAAACGAGCACTATCGCTTAGTTACTTCGAGAATCCTCATGATTTATTGAAACAATTCAAATGGTATGAGGAAGTCCACGAATTCACTTCACCAGGGCAACAATCAAAACCTAAGGTCGAAAAATGGACGCAATCATCTCAACCGGGAACAACACCGGCTAACCAACATCAAAAAGGGTTGCGCAATTGTTTCAATTGCAATGAAGTAGGACATCTGTCCATGGAATGCCAGAAGACACAAAGGAAACAACGATATTCTGTTTGCCTTAAGACAGGACATTCAGAACAAAATTGTGAACGCGACCATCGGATCTCACGAATCAATTTGAATATTTTCCAGAAATCTGCAGTGATTAATGGGAATAAAATTACAACCGCATTCATTGACACAGATAGCGAAGCAAGTCTGATAAGAAGTTCCTTGGTAGCCGAACTGCAAACCGTAATCGAACCATTTAGGATGACACTGCATGGTATAGGCAACCGGTTTTGCATAAGTCAAGGACAAATAAGGGTTGCTCTCAAAGTGGATAACGTTACAGCTGAAGTAAATCTGCTCGTAGTTGATGATGGTATACTCAGCAAACCTATTTTAGTCGGAAGAGATTTTTTGGATCAGCATCATGTTACGCTCATTAAAAGAATGGGAAAACTTACTCTTTGTGGTATGAGAAATACGATACGATTCCAATGAGTGGCACCAAACAAGAAAAGCAATTAAGTGAGTCAAACAGTAATGGAATGGCGGTTCTTAAAGCAAATAGAAAATAAGATCTTCGAAGATCTATTATTGCGACCGACGTTAACTATGGGCAACTTACAGATGTCGAGGTCGACAAACTTGTAATGTTACTTAATGATTACCGCGATTGTTTCGCAATAAATATTTTCGAACTAGGGTGCGCAACATCGAGAGTTCGAAATAACGATAACCCAAAACGAACCAATATGGAATTGTTGGTGGACAAATTGCTCGAGGCCGGAAAAATTCGTCCATCCAATTCATCTTATGTTTCACTTGCGCTTCTAGTAAAAAAGGCGATTAGAGAAGAAGGTCTCACGCTTAAGCTAAACAAACAGAAAAATAGTGGCGGTTTCAGGTTTTCCTCAACCTGAAAACTTGCATCAACTTCGGCAATTCCTTGGATTGACGAGCTACTTCCGAAAGCTCGTTCTTGCACATGCGTTAATAGCGGAGCCTTCTTACAGGGCTAACGGGAAAGGATATTCCATTCGAATGGCAAGTCGCCGAGAAGCAGTCGTTTGAGATGCTCAAACACATTTTTACGACGAGGCCTCTCTTGACTCTATACGATCCAGAACAGGACCACGAATTACATACGGAAGCAAGCGCGCTCGGAATTGCGGGTATTTTATTACAAAGGGATAAGGATCAGGAGTTATGACCTATTGGTCAGCATTTCCACAGCTGCGTGCTGCAAGCGTTAGCGGTGGTGGAGTCGATTACAAGATTTAGGAGTTATCTTCTGGGTAAACACTTTAAGGTAGTAATTGTCTTGAAGCAACAATAAATCAAAAGAACATTATCCCGAGAATCGCACGTTGGTGGTTGCGCTTATTGGAATACGATTTCGACGCGGAATACCGGCAAGGCAAATCAATCCAACACGTGGATGCACTAAGTAGGTCACCCCTGGATAAACCAACGAACACCGAGATAGCTTCGTTAGACATTTTTGCGGTAGAGATTAACAGTGACGACTGGCTTCTGACGATTCAACTTCAGGATTCCAAGTTGGCTCAAATCTGCAAACACTTGCAACAACGAACAATGGGCGAAAATAGGAACCTTCGGAAGGAGTACGAAATGAAGGATGGTCGTTTATACAGAAAGATCGCTGGATCGTTACGTTGGGTTGTACTTGCGGCGGAGATTTGAAAAATCATGAGGTCTTATCATGACGAGGTAGGTCATTATGGAATTGACAGAATCATAGAACTTTTACAGCGCGACTACTGGTTTCCGCGAATGAGGAACTAGGTCAAGAGCTACGTAGCGTCTTGCGTGGTGCGCGCTTACTTCAAACGACCCCCGGGAAAGATAGAAGGAGAGCTCTTCTGCATCGAAAAAGTTCGTGTGCCATTCCACACGCTTCACATAGACCACCTAGGTCCTTTCCCAAAAGCACAAAAAGGAAATAAGGAAGATTCACGAAATGTGGTTCGTGGTTCGTGTGGTCTGTGGTTCGCGTCCTTGAAGAAATCTCGATGAACTTTGGAACTGCAGTACGTATAATCTCTGATTGAGGAACGGCTTTCAGCTCCAGAGAATTTCAGAAATACTGCAATGAACATGATATTAAGCACATAATGACGGCTGCGAGAACTCCACGAGCAGATGGTCAAATAGAGCGGTGCAATAGGACCTTGCTTCACGCGCTTTTGACTATGGCGAGAGATTCTTCTCATTGGGACGAGCAGCTTAAGGCTATTCAATGCGGTACGAATTCGTGTAGAAATGACACTACAAAGTTTACTTCTGGGATTTTAACCTCGCGATCCTTTCGGCGACGGAAATGACCCAGAACGCTTAAACACTGAGGAAGAGCGACTAGCTGCAGTCAAGGCTATTTCAGAATCGCAATCACAACAAAACGAAGATATAACCAGTTTCACAAGACACCGCATATTTATAAAGAAGGCGACTTAGGCAATATCGACGGGAGATTCCAGAAAACTTGATCCGCGGTATAAGGGTCCGTATATTGTAACAGCCGTATTGGACCATCACAGATACGCTATAGAAGACATCCCAGGAGCAACGTAAGTTTAAATCGATCTATTCTGCAGATAAGATGAACCCATGGTGTCGGAACCTGGACGAAGACTTCTGGACTTTTGATGAAGACAGTGAGATCCGGGACGAATCTAGTTCTCAGGAAGGCCGAGCTGTTACCGAATGAACATGCCCATCATGTTAAACAAGAGCTAACTCGAACAAACTTCAAGCTGTCACAAACTGTCATTCCAAGGTGTAATTCACGACCCTCGTGTCATTAAAATTTTACTATTGAATTAATCCAATAAAATCAGAGTTGTTGTAAATTCTTTTTAATTTTTTTACAATATTTAATCCATGCAGATTGTGTGTGAATTGAATGAGTAGGGTTCGTTAATTTTTATGGGTGTCTCATGGGTAACATTTTTGCATTCATGCAGATCTCTATTACCAATATTACCACTAGCTCAAAAAATTGCCTCCTTGAAATTTACTGGGAGTGTTCCAGTTTTTTGTCCAGACAGATCACTAGCTATTTACAGAATAATTGACACTGTTCGCATTTTTATTTGTTTTTAATAGATGTGCATACAAGAAACTGTTGCGCATATAACGAAACGTTAGTTTGATTACATTGTTTTTATTTCATCAAGTAGTCACCTCATACGATTTAATTGGAAAGTAATAATTGTTCCAATTATTTTGCCCATAGCTGAAGATTTTTACAGTGTTCGAAAGAAATTTGGTCTGTGAGATTTGGCCAAAATCAAAAACATGTGAGTTTCGTGTTTTAATAAAGCACTACTTTTTGCGAGGTGAACCAAAACTGAAAACAGACCTAAGAAAATATAATGGATGCTCCCTCGCATGGAATGGTACACAAATGTAGATTAACCTTGGATGGTTGTCTTTAGTTGAATTGACGAACACCTCTTCAATTTTCAATGATTACTTCTTAATTATTTATCCCTTTCAATCTTCTAATTCTCGTACAACATCAGTAGAGGGTGGTTCTGACAGTGAACAGACGTATACTTTCTGGACCTTCGGAAATATGTTTTTTACAGATGTGTTCGTCAGATCAGAACCACGAAGAATAACGTTTGTGTGATTTTTTTCCCTTTGTATGTTTGTTACTCTTTGTTTTTTTTTTTGTCATAGAATAATAAAATGAGTTCCGGCCAACAAGCAGTGATGAAGAAATTGAAAATTTCTTGGCATATACGAAGACGACCAGTTGGAATCGAAAAACGATAGAATTCAAGGAGATTTTGAGAGTAGTGTAAATGATGAAAGTACTGAGATAAAAGATGCCGACGAACTTGAGAGCGAACCTCTACAATCGAGGATATTCCCGATTCCGATGATGAAGATAATATTCTTCTTAATTACAGGAATTGGGCAATGACTTTAGCAGGATTTAAATTTATTTTAGCTTGTTCGCGTGTTGATGAAAAAAAATAGTTCGTCTTCGAATATGTATTGATAAATTCGAGCCAATATAAAATATGGGATATATTCATCCAAAAGTGTCGGAAAAATTACACTCCATTCCCATTTGACAATCGTAGATACTAAAGCCTTCGAAAATAATTTTTGTTGTTGTCGTCTTGTAAGGTTCAAGGGAAAGATTGGAAAAACATTGAAGAAGTGATAGCTGAGAAAAAAAGAAAAATTTTCCGGTTTCGTCTTTATTCGAAGAGACAATTGACAAAGTCTTCGTGCTATAAGTGCATTTGTGGTGAACACAAAACTTGTACAATATTTAAAATGTACTTCTTTTTTTATTTTTAGTTTTTATAGCTGATATCAATTAATACTTTTTACTTTTGCAATTATTTTGAAAGGTCCTATTTTTGAACAGCTCACAGTGTAACAAAATGAACCGATAAAAATTCAAATTTTAAGTGATGAAGAAATGTCGATACTTGTAATAGATGTAATTTATTTTCTTTCAGAATATGTCTTAAAGTCTTACATAAAAAATTCAGGATCAAGGATACTAAAGTAAAAGGAGTAGGTGGGTTTTAAGATGGATTTTGTCGATTCGTCGAAGCAAAATCGTAGTGTGTTTTAAATATGCATAACCATCCAGGATTAAGTTTCTGTAACAAAAGCTAAGAGAAGTAAAGTGTGCGAACAGGTTTTTACCTACGTTTAGTTCGTAATGCGAGCCGTGTAAATTTGAATGGGGAACTTTGGTCACCCGATAGCTGAAAATTATACCTAGGTTAAATAAAGCACTTGTGATGTGCTGGCAATGAATAAAGTTCGTCCCATTGAAGACACTAGGTGCTCTAGCTAAGTTGGGAAGGCAGATAAGGCAGATAAGGCAGAAGTTCTAATGTTTTTAGTAAAACTGTCAAAATTTATTTTACATTATACATTTACGATAGTTGCAGTCATAAATCTATTGCGTTGGACCTCTTTCGCAAACAGCTCGTATCATACCTTTTCTTTTGGTTTGACACCAAAATATATCGTCATTATCAAGGAATGAATATAAAACTCCTAAACAAGGTGTTAAGCCGCTTTACATTAATCGTATTGCCAAAGGTTTCTTTTAGTAATCCTCTCTTAAACTATAACTTTAACGAGAAACTTGCAAACATGACACGAAAGGACTAGAGACAGAGTAAAGAAAATGGCCTAAGGCATGATATCGACGATATTTACGTGTAACGATGGATTGTGTGGCATTGTTCACTTCACCGCTGTGCGAGATGACCATTCCCTCAAATCGCTCGTGCATAATATTCAACGTGGCATGAACGACGTAATATTCCTTACTTAATGCCATGAGATATTCTTTCAAAAAAAAAATTGTTGGTATCTCACACACAATTGGTTTTATTTACATTTGAAGATTGAGCATCCTTATTGAAAGACCATATATGTACCTATGTATTCCCGCGAACTAGGGATACGTTGAAATATATAATTTTTTATGCCCCAATCAAAATTCATTGAAATTAATTAAGTGCCGAGGCTAATAGTTATAATATTGAAATATAATATAATATAAATGAATGAACACATGGAATAAAAGAAATGATGTGAATCTTGTAGTATAGTTGAAAATGGAAGAGAAATAAAAAAATAATCAACTTACTCTGGAATCGGTCATTTTAAGTAATCTCGTAAGCACGAGTAACAGCAATGATGTCCATGCATCTCGGTGAAATTCAGTTTGCAACTTCAAGAAATAGCTCAATGCTTCCATACAAACTAAAATCAATCGACCCTCTATATCTGCCCAATCTTCTCGGCGCTGCTCATCTCCATATATTTTAAATAAAATACGTAGTACGCATGCTAATGACGTTGTTTCTTGTTTTAATATATTCGGTTTTACTTGATCCCTGAAACCAGGTCGACCCAAAATATTTCTTTGTTCTGGATTCAAGTTAAACTGTTTCGCAAATCTGTGAGATTTCATTAAACAATCAGTCAGTTGTACCAAATTGTTTGTATTAAGGTAGCCGTACATGCCTTGTTCTTCTCTTTGACATTCAATTACATTGCCGGCATGATTGCCTGATAAATCAGCTGCGGCTAATGCCAGAGTCTCAGCATCCTCTTTTCGAGATGTGGCTGGAAAAAATACAATATTGTCAATTGTCTGAATTAGTTCCAATTGAACTACACATTTAATTAACAAGTTGTCAATTAAGTAATTATTGCACACAGCTTCTTTATTTGCATTTTCATGCAGATTAGCATTGTGTACTGTGTTTGAGGTTATTATAGAGTATTGTTGATCGTTTTCATTTTTTGCTTTAAGGCTGTCTCCCTTACTTGTATTATAAGATTGCTGATAATGGAAAAGCAATTCACTTTGCAATGTTGTTTTAAATATTTCCAGCATGCAATTACAAGTATCGTTCCATATCTCTTGGGAAAATTTAAAACCATTTGAAATTACAAAATTTTCTAGACAATTTGTTCCTGAACGTGCTAATTGTTCATTATTTTGTTGAACACACCAATGCAATTGAGTAAATAAATCTTTTAACAACAGTGTCCCAAGTATATCAAAATATTGTGTGAATACGTCAATTATTGCGTACAAGGCATGATTACACGTTGTAGTCATCCACTCAGCTTTTTCTGCTTTATGCTCAGGCAATTTCATATTGTCAAATATTCTAAATATGATATTAAACAAGTCCTTCCACCAATTCGACTTAAAAGAATCACCGTAGGTTTTGATAATTTCAAATAAAACTGTTAGGCCTCTAGTTCTGACGTCTAATTTACACCTATTTACTATGCAAGACAGAGAAAATAGCATGGGGAACCATCCTCTCACCCAAACGCGGTCCTCCTCAGACACGGCTATATCATTCTCCATCCCAGCATGTTCTGTGAATATGGTATGAGCGTTATGGACGAAAAACGCACATGTACGGACCAACCTTATTGCTTCCATACTTGTATCGGGAAATTTGGAATTGCATGCGAATTCAGAGAGACATTTTACAGCATCTTGAAACGAGTCAACCATTATAGTAAACTGCTTTTTGTATAACTCGTTTATAATTTTTGCAGTAGTTTGAAATGCTAGCCCAACAACTGCTTCATCACTGTCACTAGCTGCTAAATGAAAAACCGAAAATATATTTTTCCATCCAGATCTGATGTTATGCGCTTGGGAATTAACCATTTGAGCTATACATCTAACTACCATATCTTTAATAGCCGGAGAATTATTTTTTTTCATGATGTGCTCAAATGGTCGCAAAAACTCTTTTTGAAATCTGAAGTTTGAAAATTCTCCTTTTTCCATAAATTTCATTGATAGTTGTCGCAGTGAGTCCAGGGCAAAAAAGGATATTTCTTCATTTGTATTGCAACCAACTTTATTAAAATGTTCTCCAAGGACTTGCCATATGCGAGACCATTGCAAACGTATACGCTCCATATTATAATATGATATTTCCACAATTTTTTGCAACGAAAACATTCTAGGTTGAGCATTGTGCAATTCATCAAGCGATACCTGCAAATATAAAAATTAGAACACATTATGAAATTTGTGTTATTCGGATAAAGAAAAAAATAACACAAAAATTGAAGCTGATTAACATTCGATTTAAGTTATGTAAACTATCTCATCGTGTAACACGTCAACCATTATACTTATACGAAAAGACTCGATTTGCCTCTTCGCCCAGACCTGATCAATTAATTCACCCCCAATACACATCTCTCATATCAGAACGTACATTTTTCGTAAATTCAGTCCGATTGTGGAATTCACTACCGCGAAATGAAAAGGATTTAGAAATGTTAGGTACAAACACAACAAGGCTTAAGAAGGAATTACGCAGTTATTTCTCTACAAATCTGTAAATAAATGTTTCGAAGCAATTAATACATAGTTACTATTTTAATCTGCCCCTATATAAATTTTTCTAGTTAAGTTTTAATTTGGTACAGCTACTCTACTAACTTTCATTGTTCTTAATTAGCTTTTCACTATGTTATAACATATTGTATCTTAAAGTGTATAAGCATTACAAATAAATAAATAAATAAAAATAATATTCATAATCGAATTTTTGCCATAGTCGGCATAAGGCAGTCTGAGACAAAAGGAGGAGAACGTCTAAATATGATATCACAGTATACTGAGCTTGAACAAATGTACCTGAAGATAAAGAACTGCAAAAGCCGTAAATAAACAAAATTGTCGTTTCTGGAGACCGGGCCCATACGAGATTCACGAAATACAATACATCCAAAAAAAAAAAGTCACTCTATGGTGGGATTATATGTTGTGGTTGGTTATCTAAAGCTAAATCAATCGAATCTACCCCGTTCAGAGAAAATGGAAATCTCTATTGGCCTACACCCTTACAAGACCAAGTGTTTTTTCACCGATAAATCTCATTTTTGGCTCAATGATTTTGTCAATAAGCAAAATATGTGTTATTGGAAAACAACAAACCCACACGTGCTTCAAGAGACTCTATTCTGTTTGATCTTCAAATTCGCGGCCTTTTACCAACTTTGATATGTTAATCGGCCATAAAGTGAAAGAATGGTTCGCCTTCTCGTTGACTTCTCATATTAAAAAACGTACCAAGTTGTTTCGTAAACTACAGTACATCTTGTATGCATTCATTACCGCCTGAATTGGTTTTTAATTTGGTAATGTGCTGTATAAATAAATCACTTGCTCTCTATCTCAACATAGAAAACATGCAAATTGGATTTCATCTGTCTCTTTGCATAGATTTTATATTGTTGCTGAATATTGCCTAGTTCTCCTTTATATTACCGTTCAAAACTAATGAGCCAAAAATCTATTTTATGGAATTATTATGTGTATAATCATATAAGCATCAACTCCCAAAATAGTTGTTAAGCAATCCAATCAACAATTTACTAAATCAATAAAAACATATTTGTGAAGTTTTAAGAATTTTAAACAACGTGTTAGTTTGTTCAATACAAAAAATAAAGACATAACAAGTAAATGCTGCTATCTTATAGGTATATTATTTGTATGTATTATTTATAAAAGCATGCCAAAAAAAAGTAGAAAAAACGATCAAATGGTCGATGGACACGACACATTCGAAATGTACGGTTCGTTCAAAAAAAGCAGAAAGGCAAAACAATGATCGCAAGATAATAAAAATACTATGTAGAATCATGCTTTCAGACAGATTACAAAATGAAAAGTACGTGGTTGTCATTAAAACAAATGAAATGCCAGTTGGTGAGCACGCAAGGCGATTTAACGCCTTGAATAATGGTTGGCGATCATCCGATATAGTGATAACACATTGCAAACGATTTCATCCTTTATCGTTCATACGACAGCTTACCGTAAGCGTGTTTTTTTGGTATTTTATATAGCCTTTCAAATTGGACGATGATGACCAACAATTCCATCCACCCGACCTGGATGAAGTGAAGATAGCAATATCTAAGCTTAAGTCCAACAAAGCTGCTGGAGCGGATGGCCTGGCTGCCGAGCTCTTTAAGGCGGCAGGCGATGACTTGGTAAGGAGCATACACCAACTCATCTGTAAAATATGGTCGGACGAAAGTATGCCTCTGAACTGCGCCAATTACAGGGGCATCAGTCTCCTTAACATCGCATATAAGATCTTATCCGCCGTATTGTGTGAACGCCTGAAGCCGTTCGTCAACAACCTGATAGGTCCATATGAGTGTGGCTTCAGGCCAGGAAAGTCCACAATCGACCAGATATTCACACTACGGCATACTTGGAGAAGACCCATGAGCTTCAGATCGATACCCACCACCTATATGACAGCATCTATAGAGACGAGCTATATAGAGCAATGTCTAGTTTCGGTATCCCTGCCAAACTCGTTCGTCGGTGCAGGATGATAATTGCGAATGCACGCTGCTCCATCAAGGTCGGTAAAAATCTCACCGAGACCTTTGATGTGCAGAAAGGATTTAGAAAAGGCTATGCGCTGTCATGCGATTTTTTCAACATCGTACTTGAAAGAATAGTGCAAAACCCACGCGCAAACGCTAGAGGCACTATCTTTCAAAAGTCCGTCCAACTACTCGCATACGCCGACGATATTGACATAATCGGGAGAAAGCAGCGTGATGTCAGTAGCGCTTTCGCGAGTATTGAGACAGAAGCGGCGTCAAGCAAAAAGGACAACCAACACCGACGTCTCGGACAGAACGTCACCCTCGACAGATATAACTTTGAGGTAGTTAAGGACTTTGTCTACCTAGGCTCTGCTATAAATACAAACAACGACACCAGCGCTGAGATCAAGCGAATAATAACTCTAGCCAACCGCTGTTTCTTTGGGCGAAAAAGGCAATTGAGTAGCAAAGCCCTCTCTCGGACAACAAAAGTCACCCTTTATAAGACCTTAATAATCCCGGTCCTGCTCTATGGCGCAGAGGCATGGACATTATAAAATGGATGAGGGTGTTCTTGGTTGCTTCGAGGGAACAATTTTTCGGGCGGTCTTCGGTCCCGTCTGCATTGACTGTGAGTGGAGGAGAAGATACAACGACGAACTGTATGGACTGTAGAGTGAAGATCCAAAGACGCACGTGGCGCACGCAAGTGGAAGAGGACCTCAGCCAACTTAGCGTGCGAAACTGGAGGCAGCTAGCCAGGGATCGAGCTGGCTGGAGAAGTTTGTTCACTGAGGCCCAGGTCCACCCCGGACTGTAGCGCCACCAAAAGAAGATATAGCCTTAAAAATTGACGTGTTAAATACAACAACAACTTATACTGTGAAGAATTAATTATTCTGGATACCTGTCAAGTATTATGTACTCGTACTTCACCAATATTTTGGGAGGGTGGAAATGCATATCAAATCAATTTACAACAACAAAATGGAGATCAACTGGTAAAACTCTTTCAATTTAAATAACAAAAACTTAATAATATAAATTACAGGTGAAGAAAAAAAAAGAGTAGGAGCAATGATTTATTACCCAAATCGATTAATGTCGTCAGATCATGAAGACTTATATTTTAAAGTACCGTAAAATATTCCATAAATACTTTGTGGATATGTACGCGAAAATAGAAAAAGAACGATTGCGATACATTAGATTCAATCAAACGAAATTGCGTGCAGAAGAGTACAAATATTTATGGGATGTTAAAAATAATAATAAAGATGGGTATTTGAATGTCAGTAATACCAGAAATGTGCTAAAATTCCATTTTCATATACTGACTCCCCACACTCTATGCAATAATATACACTTTCGTAGGTGCTTATGGACAATCAGACTTATTTATAAGATTCACTTGCAACTAGCAATGGTATGAATGAAAAACAAATTTACTGACTGGACAAGCAACATGTGTGTTTATGTGTTCTAACAAAAATTAAAATATTTGACTGATTCAATAGTCAGATAGATAATATAAAAAATCAGATCCGAAGAAATTAATAATATAATTTCTTCAAAACCGTTGTTCCCTGGTGGAACTCGGATCTTGGAAAACAAAGGCACCAAAAACAAATGGCCTGGAAGTCCTTTAAAAAAAAACCCAACCGACCTTAACCTTATCAAATATCGGAAACTTAATGCCCTTTTCCGGAAAAACGCAAAAATAGAAAAGAGGAAAAGCTTTGAACAATTCACATCCGCCATTAACCCTAACTCCTCGCCAAAGAAAATTTGGGGTGACATAAAAACACTCACTGGTCACTACTCCCCACTCTTGATAAGAACCATCACAACCGGTCCCCAAATTTTAACTTGCTCGTTCCAAATCGCCGAACATTTTGCTCAAATTTGGTCCGCATATTCAGATGATTCCAACTTTCACAGAAAATTCATAAAAGCAAAGCAGAAAGCTATGGATACCCAATCAACATACCTTAGTCCCTGCCCCTCTGCTTCACTTATTGAACTCCCAATCAACACACTAGAACTCGAATCCTGCCTTCACTCAGCAAAGGGTAAAACCCCAGGCTTCGACAGAATCGACTACCGGATGCTAATAAACAGCCCAAAAACGTTCAAAAAACGATTACTCGCTCTCGCTCATAGACAAGCCTGGTAAGTTGCAACAGTTATTCCCATACCGAAACCAAAAAAACAACTCAATCAAGTTAACAGTTACCGCCCAATATCTCTCCTACCTTGCCCAGGTAAAATTCTGGAAAAAATAATTTCAAAACGGCTTTTATGGTTTTTGGAAAGAGATAATTTGATACGCGAGGAGCAAATAGCATTTAAACAAAGTCGGGGCACCAGCGATGCACTTCTACACATTGATGACTATATCTCTACTGCTTTATCCAGTAAAAATCACGTCTCAATACTCTCTATTGATTTTGAGAAAGCATTTGATCGCATTGGCGTCCATGTCGTCCCTAATAAGCTAATTAAATGGAAAGTCGGTCATAAGTTGTTTAAATTTATTAAATCCTTTTTGACCAATAGAAAATTTCGTATAAAAGTTAATGGTTCCATTTCCAATGTCAAAGATCTCAAAAACGGAATCCCGCAAGGTTCCCCACTCTCCGTAGTATTATTCATGATAGCCTTTAACGATATCAACCTTATTCTATCAAGGTACAGTCCAATAAGACATTGTCTATATGCTGATCGTATTTACTAAATGCAAGGATCGCTTAAAAGTATCCACAACATTTTTTAACATCATGGCAGCCGAAAAAAGTAACATACTTCACATATGTAGAAAAACTAGCTGCACTAAGCATATAGATCTTAGTTTTAATTCCATAAATATCTGCAATGTAAACTATCATAAATGATACTTCGCATCAGGCTTCAAGATCTTAGCCGAAAAAAGTAACATACTTCACATATGTAGAAAATCTAGCTGCACTAAGCATATAGATCTTAGTTTTAATTCCATAAATATCTGCAATGTAAACTATCTTAAATTACTTGGAATAACGTTCGACTGTAAATATAGCTTTAAAGAACATTGTCTAGAACTTAAGAAAAGCCTAGCTACCAGGCTAAATATTGTTAAATTATTAGCTTCGAAAATTAGTGCTGCTCATACTAATACATTGATCAATGTCACCAAATCAATTATCCTTTCTAAAATCGACTACGGCTTAGTAATATACAGCAGATGTTCGAAATCATCTCTACAATATATAAAATCCCCATACCATACCTCGGCCCGAAGAAATTTTCACGAACTTCTCGCTCATCCTACTGAAAAGAACATAAAGAAAGTTGTTGAATTTCTTACTGCAATAAATTTAATAAACCAGATATAGAAATCTTATTCAAACTAGCCGAAAGCCCTGGTAGCTAGTGCTATAGTATAGATTAAAAAATTGTAATTATATTACCTTTTTTTAAATAAATAATAATAATAATAAATTTCTGCAAAATAGCAGTTTCAAATATTGTTGAAGAACTATTTGAAATTGTACCAACAAACAAGATCCATGGTCCATCAGAAATTTAAGTATGACATCGTCGTGCTTGTAGAATGGTAAATGTACAAAACGATTTTCAAAAAATTATTTGCTGGATGCAATAATTGTACCTAGTCAAAGGCTACCTATTTTACCGTCGTAGAAATTCAGAAAAAGGAGACACACGCTTTCATTTAAAAAAATGCAATGGAAACATTAGGCCAATCATACAAAACAACGTGAGTGGTTTTATTAACGATTGCTATTAATAAATATCCCTGTATCCTTATACTGAAATCGTTATTACGGGCGATTTCAATATACACAATTTTGGGTGGCTTCGACATTCTGGACAGACAATACCCGAAGGACGGTGTGTTGAGATCTTCGCTGCGGAAAACAACTTGACCCAACTTGTAAATGAGCCCACCCCAGACGTTGATAGTCATACCGCCAACAGCCTGGACTTGTTTCTAACCTATCACCCTGATAAGTACATTGTTGAGGTGCTCTCACCTCAAGCCTCATCGAACCATTGCGTCATATCAGCTAAATTCTCGTACTTTGACCACACAGTTAGAGAAAAAATTCCTAAAAGAACAGTATGGCAATACGAAAAAGCCAATTGGAGCAGACTCAACACCTTCTTTAGGAATTTTAACTGGTCGTTATGTTTCCTCGATAACGAAGTGGATGTCGCTGCTGATCACAGACACTATTCTCTTTGGAATGTGATCCTTTATCCCTCACCGGATAAAGAGTAAAGACTAAAAGAAAAGGCGTGGTACGTCTCCAGCTGTAAAGAGGCTTTCAGGTTGAGAGAAATGTTTTTTTCTGTCCTGTAAGATCAACCCGACAGAGGAAACCCGGAAAAAATTCAAACGAGCCAGGAATGTATGCAACACCTTTCTTAAGCGTGTTAAATTTATCAAAAACCGAGGCCAAAAATACTTCAATGTCCCGAAGGTAGTAAAAATGTTTGGTCGTTCGTCAAAAACATTAGAAATTCAACCTCATTCCCCATCCCAAAGCTCATTTACAATGACATTCTAGCTGTCAGCTCTCTGCACAAAGCCAATCTGTTTAATGCACATTTTGCAGCCAACTCAACGCTTTCAGATTGTGCTTTGTATCCACCTACAATTGAGTGTGTTGAACCTTCAATGGGACGAATCCTCGTGTAGTAGAAAGAGTACTTAAAGATCTTAAAATTCACAAATCCAATGGTCCAGATGGTAT
Organism: Volucella inflata; assembly: GCA_928272305.1. Lineage (NCBI taxonomy): Eukaryota > Metazoa > Arthropoda > Insecta > Diptera > Syrphidae > Volucella > Volucella inflata. The sequence goes on from OV743717.1 coordinate 41,110,963, forward strand.
AACTCCCCTTCTTCTGAAGAGGTGTTCTTCTACGTTGGCAAAAGCGCTGCGTAAGCTTTTCCATCAATCCTACTCTTTATAACTCTTTCCGAGCAGATGGAAAATAGCATTTGTCCAGCCCGTCCCTAAAAAAGGCAAATCTTCTTCTTTCTCCTCTCACAGACCCATTGCACTTACGTCCCTTCTTTCCAAGGTCATGGAAACGCTAGTAAATCGTCAGCTCATGAAATATTTGAAAATACAAAAACTTCTTAATGACCGGCAGTAGGATTTTGGTACCAACAGGTCCACTGGTGATTTGCTGGCATCTTCTTCTTCTTATCCTTTTATTAACCCTTTCCTCGTTATACGAACTTATGCGTAACGAGTTTCCCATTTTTACTGCATCGCTGCTGCTTCGCTTATGGGGTTGGCTAATGTCGCAGACCGCAGAACGCGTCTACATAATGCTCGGTCCTGGATCGCTTCAGTGGTAAGCCCCAGGCGTTGTTGCGCATTTGCCATCTGAGAAATCCAGGAATTCTTTTTCCGACCTCGTTTCCTTACAGTTGGAGTGACCGTAGTTGATTGTGCCTTTTTAACCGGATTTTCGCAGATCTTCTTTGAACATGGCAATACCAGCTTATTCTATTCGCCTCCAGCTGTTCGGTTACCGAATTCTTTATACGAGTATGTAGACTTCCTCTTATACGCGTAGATCTAATACAATCGCGTTTAGTGACTTCACTAGACATCCTTAACGTTTTCATTTCCGCTGCCGTCATTTTGTTTTTGAACGCTTCGTACATTGTCCAGCACTGTGAACCGTATATAAGAGCTGGTCTAACAACCGTGGTGTAGAGATTCCCCTTTAATTTAAGTGGAAATTTTTGGTCGCAAAATATTCCCGAATTTTCCCGCCATTTCATCCATCCCACACTTACTCTGTGGTTTACGTCGTCGTCACATTTCGCTTCCATGTTAACGATTGATCCTAAGTACTTAAAGATAGTGCTTTTCGAAAGAACTATTCCGTCTAACAATATATCCGGAACAGGTCGCAACGGATGCGCAAATGGGCACGTCAAATGCTCCGTCTTTGAACGACTTATTTTAAACCCGTTTCTCTCTAGCGCATTTCTCCATGAATATAAGGCGTTCTGTAAATCTTCAACGTTATCGCTAAGTATAACTGCGTCGTCAGCGAAGAGAATTGGCGTTACATTTGCTTCGAGCGTGCAGTCTTTTAAAAGATAGTCGAATACTACGTTAAAGAGGAAAGGGCTAAGTACGCTTCCTTGCTGCACTCCGACATTAACTGGAAATTCTCTTGTTAGTCCGGCAGAGCTTTTAACCGCAGTTTTCACGTTTCCGTACATGTCTTGTATTATTCTAACATACGTTTCCGGTACGTTTTGAGACCTCAGCGCGGCCCATATGAGATCCCTAGGCACTCGATCGAATGCTTTCTCGAGGTCGATAAATATCATGTGTAAATCCTTAGACGAATCTCGGTGCTTTTCCATTATTATTCGTAGGCTGGCTATTATCGAGCTTTATTATTTGCCGAAGACGTTCGTTTAAGACTCTTTCGACGATTTTCATTGTGTGTGACATAAGCTTGATTGAACGGTAGTTGTTGCATTCTCGAGTATCGCCTTTTCCTTTGTATAATGGAACCAAGAAGCTACTTTTCCATTGATTCGGCATAGGTTGTCCATGATTTGCTGGCATGTCTCACGGAAAAGTGGAACCGAAGTTTACATCAATCTGGCGAAAGCAAGATTGTTGCACTTGATATTTCTAAAGCATTTGACAGAGTTTCGCATCAGACTATTTTGTCGAAAATGCATGCATTTGGGATCGACAAATCTCTTAGGATTAGAAATTACCTTTCGAAACGTTTAATTCAAGTTGTCAATGTCAATGGACAATTTCAAGTCTGATATTCACAAAATAAATGCTAGTGTGCCCCAGGGCTCTGTTTTGTCTCCCACACTCTTTTTAATTTTCATCGATTAAAGCCAATCTATTCCTTTACCGACGACAGTACTCTCTACTTTTCATATTCGTTCCCGGACTCCCTGCTCTTCGGCTGTAGAGCGGGAACGGCAGCGTATGTTAAGCTCATTAAATTCCGACAGAGTGGAATTTAATGCCAAAGAAAGATTATTTGGTGGGTTTCTAAATTTATTGTCACGTGAATTTTTTTTTTAGTTTTTAACTGAATTTTATTTTATTCTTCTTATATTTACTATACTTACATGCTAACAGAAAATTTGCTTAAATATTAGCTTAAAATGACTTAACGAACTTATACTAATTTACTGAACCTCCAAACGGGCACTCTTAGCTTAACTATATTATTATTTTATGTCTTTCAACGTCTAGTTTAAATTTCAAATAAAAATAATTATTCATATACATCTATTAACACTAAGAAAACATTAAATATTTAAAAAAAAACTTATATATGAAACTTATACTTTATCCTTAAACTAAACCCTAATCTATGTAAGTCGTCCATTTGCTGAACAAAGCAAGGAAAAATAAAAATAAAAAAACAAAATGGCCCACTTTGCCTTCCGACTAGGCTAAGGAAACGAAAACGACGACCATATGGTGTCGAAGGCCTTTTCAAGGTCACATGATTTTTTTACATAGGTGCTATATCATGTTCAACGTAAGGGGATAAGATCAACAAATGTTTAAAATCACCTTTTTTGTGGTGCAGTGCCTATACATTGCAAACCACAATAAATATACGTGTTACACTACAAAACGATTTATTACCTGAAGTATTTTCCAAACAATCACTGGAAAAAATAGTTTTCATCAAAATACACTATTAATTAAATCGCCTAAAAATTCTGCAACATTTTTAATTTGAAAAATGCGCTAATAGAAATTGTATTTCTAAATATTCGCGACAATTATTTAAATCATCAATGGCTTAGTGAAAAAAGCGATTCTGGCTGTGAAAAATGACATTTTTAACAAAAATCAACTTTGAAAACAGAAAACATTGCCTGGCGAATTAATTTCAATTTAATCAATTAACACAGTGGTATATAAAAACAGAAAACATTGCCTGGCGAATTAATTTCAATTTAATCAATTAACACAGTGGTATATAAAAACGAAAACACAAACTGAATCCTTGAACTCACTCGATACAACAGGACTTCTAAACTGGCTAACGCATAATTATGGTCCGAAATTTAAATGCACCTGAAAGGAGTTTGGTTATTAAAAAACTTGTGGAGAATATTATTGACGCGACTATATTAAATGGAAAGTTCAGAGGAGGCAATGTCCTACTGCCACGCATTCCACTGATACCCAACGACGCAAAGTGCTTTACTTAGAACAATTTTTGTGACAAAAATTAATATAGGATTCTATGTTTCTGTTTTTACGTAATTTTGAATTTAAATTAATAAACAAACATTTCGGAACGCATTACTTATAAATACTTTACAGTTACAATCTTAATACATCATTTTATTAGGAAATATATAGAAATTTACGAAATCATGTAAAAAACAAATTAATTATAGGTATAAATGAAGAAAAATAAATCACATAATTTAATCCAAAATAATCTCTATACATATATAAAAAAATCAATGTTTGTTTGTTTGTTCTTTATAGACTCTTAAATGGTAAGAGATAGAGCACTGATGTCTTTGACAACTTTGTTCAGAATTCTGTGGAAAAGGTATATATATAAAAATCAATGTTTGTTTGTCCTTTATAGACTCTTAAATGGTAAGAGATAGAGCACTGATGTCTTTGGCAACTTTGTTCAAAGTTCTGTGAAAAAGGTTTTGGTACCAATTTAATTTGTTTTTTTTTTCAATTTCATGGAAAACTTTTTAAATAGTCACAATTATATGGAGCGGATACATGATTGATGAGTTACAATCGAAAATGTTTATTTTTTGACCTATTTTTGCGAAAAAAAGCTATAATTTTTGTGAAGGCATTTTTCAGATTGTAACCACGAGTAACGAGATATAGAGCAAAAGTACTCGAAATCTTCTATTCAATGCATTTAAAACTTGATTTAAATATCAAAAAGAATAACTCGATTCAGATTTTGTGAGTTTTTCGTACAGTTTTCCCACATTAACCATAGACCCGTATCTCGGGCAATCAGTGCCCAAAGCGGACTTCAATTCAAATTCTAATACATATATATCTTACACTGGACCATGCCAAATAGACCCACGCAAACATAGATAATAGTGTTTTGGATTACTTAAACTCCCCCCGCGTTAGTCTGAGGATCCGATGAAGTTACAAATGTTATATTTTTATTACGCCTGAAATACTAAATCTTTACTAAGATAAAACAAATAAAAATTATAACAATAGACTATAATATATAATTTCTTATATTTAATTTTTGACCATGAAGGATTATTTCTTTTATATTTTATCTTATGTTTCTATTCTATAAATTTAGCAATATATGAAACACAATTATCTTTTATTTCCTGAAGATTTTTATTCAGATTATTTTTTACATAATTACTATATACATTATTCCTTTCATCTATAATAAATGTATTTTAGTTTAACAAAATAGTTTGTTATCTTTATTCGGCATTGGCTCTATGACAATAGAGTATACAAGGTTAGAGTATTCTGGTATTAAGAGAACTACTACCAGAAGTTCATATTCAAATACAACAGCTATCCTTATGTCCCCAGGCTTTTCAGACTCTTGGTGAAATTTAGTTCCTGTTCTGTCAGTGTGTTACTAGTCAGTATACTAAGTTTAATTGTCAATATAACTTGTTAAATGTCATCTATATGATTTCTTAGTAAGTTTATGTCATAGTTAATTTGGTAGATCTCTTGGATGAAATCTATTTCGTCTTGTAATTTATGAAAGTCACCTCCATTTTTCTCGTTAAGTTTGTTGAAGAATTGAGTTATGTTTTTTTGTTGTGTTCGAATGTAATCAATTATGTTCTTAATTTGTTCAGTTATTTTGTTATTTAATAAGACTTGTTTATTATTTTCTGTAGTTAGTGCTTTGTTGTTTAAAATAAGAGTTTCTAATTGAGTCTTTATTGATACCTCATCTCGGCATCCTTGTACCTGCTAAATATTTCAAAACTGTCACTAATAAATTTTCGTTTTTCTTTATTGTCATGTAACCATTATCATTACTAAGAGCATGCATCTCTAGTGATTTTCCGTCCACTAGAAAACGTGTAGTCAAGAGGAAAATGACTGGGGTTTCAAAATCCATCTGCAAAAGAACTTTTGCTCACTTTTCCTTGTCTTGGCCTTTATTTCAATTGATGGAGAATTATTATTTTGGAATTTCTTTTTTCCTTTTAAATTTGATTTATAATTTGATACTTTGAATGGTTTTTTCCAGTGTTTGAAAAACTGCTGAGTTTCATTTGTTCTGCTTTTACTGCTGCTTATGCTACTCAAAAAATCGGCAGCCACAGTCGAAGCAAAAGCAGATAACGATCACAGATGAAATGCACAGCAGTTATCGTTTGATAATTTCTCATTTTGCTTTGCTCTTGCTTTCGGTCAGCAATACAAGTCGAAAGTAGTCGCAGTCAACTGCTTTTTGCAATTGCCTTTTGCTTCTTTATCACTTTAACGATTTAATAACATGACTGCTGTAGCTGCTGTTCATTTCATCAGTATTGGCTCATTAATAAGGAGACTTCTTGCACATTAACTTTTTGATCCTTTTCAGGGTTCCGTACCTCCGAATGAGAAACGGAATCCTTATAAGATCATTCGTTTGTCCGTCCGTCCGTCTGTCACAGCCAATTTGCTCCGAAACTACTGAACCGATTAATTTGAAATTTGGTACGTATATGTATTTCTGTGACCCAAACACGGACACATAACGTAAATAAATGAATTTTGAACATGGGGGTAATTTTTGGGGAGCGAATTAGGAAATGAAAAAAAAAAATTCTGCAAACTGTACCGTGTCATATATCAAATGAAGGGACTTTTTGTATTGGTCTCAAATATATTTTTTTGTTTATAATTTTAAAACAAATAGTTTCAAAGTTAGTTAAGAAAATAGATGAAAATTGACAATCCTTATCCCCCCCCCCTTGTCACCGAAACTATTAAGCCTAAAATACAGAAAATAGTCGTTTACTTATAGATTACAGGAAAACCTACAAAAAATCTGTAGTCTGAACATAACGTGGTACATCTTTCAATATTGTGTGAACAAATTTATGTACATTTGCCGTTTGAATGTATGGGAGAACATTTTTTTTTTCAACTAGAATGTTAAGTTTGTTCTTTGAATAAATTGTTGGTATTGTTGGTACTACTCGCTCGACTTAATAATAATAATAATATAATCAAATAATAGGTTAGGCATCCGTCACTCCTCGTCAAGATAATAGCAAGAGGGTCACTCCCACTTTTAGTGAATAAATCCACTCAGTGTAGAAAAAACCAACAACAACGTCTCATTAGATCAAATAGCGCAGATATATCGTTTATCTGTTTATGATTTTTGGGTATAGGTTATTTTTCACACAATAAATTTTTGCTGGATTAGGTTTAATCCCTCAAGGGTTATTATATGCCCTAGAAATTCAGTTTCTTTTTTAAGCGATTCTGAATTATCTAATCGGGTCCTTAAGTGAACATCTCTAAGCCTTTGTAAACATTTTTTCAATGAGTCTAAGTGATCTTCAAGTGATGATGAAAAGATTATTATATCATCCATATACACTAAACAAATTTTATTTATGAAACCAGCTAGGACGTGGTTCATAAGCCTCTGAAAGGTGGCTGGGGCTGTTTTAAAACCAAAGGGCATTCGCAAAAACTTAAAGTACCCTGAATGCGGTTTTGTGAATATCTCTTTCATCAATTTCTATTTAATGAAAGCCCTTAGCCGAGTCCAAGGTTGTGAAATATTGACTTGTTCCGAGTTTTCCAAGTATCTCCTCGATATTTGGAATGGAAATTTGTCATCGATGGTTACCATGTTTCGATTGCGGTAATTAATGGACAATCTCCATTTTACTTCGCTTTTTTTCGGCACAATTCATACTGGAGGCGAATAGGGTGAGCTGATGGGCCTAGTTATTTTCTTTTTCAACATACTCGTATCATGCATCTGGTTTTCTACCTCTTCCTTATGGACACAGGGGTAGCGATAGGACTTCACATAAATTGGTATGTCATTAGCTGTTCGGATTCTGTGAATAATCATATTTGTAAATTTGTAAAGGTGAGGTCAGAGTCCTCGTTATAGAATATTTACGAAAATTGTTTTATTCTTTTTAGGAGTTCTTTTTGCTTTAGTGAATTTAAATGATTTGTCAGAATCTATTCGGACAATGACTTATTTTCCTTCGTTTCTATAACATTGAAGATTTCGTTGGTAACTTTCTCAGTTTGTAAGGCGTTAAATCTGAAATTTTGGGTTGTATTAATTGGACCTTCACAATTTTTAACCTCTGCTTTTATTCTATAATTTTTTACCTCATAAATTCCTTCGCTTACAACTGCATTGACGTCTACTGACTTCTGCTCATGTAGAGAAGCAAGGCCTTCTCGTTGTAAAACTGTAAGAGAAAGTTCTGTAATACCGTTTCTTGTAGTTTATAACTACTCGTATAATCGTTCTTTACTATTATAGTGTAATAGGATATATTTTTGGATATAAATGCATTCTAATTAAAAACACAAGGTAAAAACTCTCAATCACAACAACTATCATATATCATAGTAGACAGTAACATAAGACCTTTAAAATTCATCGTAGATACAGGTGCAACACATTCAATAATAAAACCCACATCTTTGTTCACCAAAGCTTATCCCATATCACTTAGAACAATAAGTCAGGAAGTAAAAATAACACAGAAAGCAGTCATACATACCATTATTTAAAGAATTAGGTGATAGTAATATTAGGATCGAAATGTATGCACATAAGTTTCACAATAAGTTTGAAGGTCTCATAGGTAATAACGTGCTTATTCCTTTGAAAACGAGGATAGATTTTGAAAATCATGTCCTTATGGTTGGAAAAAAAGAAATCAAATTACACTATAATAGTAAAGAACGATTATACGAGTAGTTATAAACTACAAGAAACGGTATTACAGAACTTTCTCTTACAGTTTTACAACGAGAAGGCCTTGCTTCTCTACATGAGCAGAAGTCAGTAGACGTCAATGCAGTTGTAAGCGAAGGAATTTATGAGGTAAAAAATTATAGAATAAAAGCAGAGGTTAAAAATTGTGAAGGTCCAATTAATACAACCCAAAATTTCAGATTTAACGCCTTACAAACTGAGAAAGTTACCAACGAAATCTTCAATGTTATAGAAACGAAGGAAAATAAGTCATTGTCCGAATAGATTCTGACAAATCATTTAAATTCACTAAAGCAAAAAGAACTCCTAAAAAGAATAAAACAATTTTCGTAAATATTCTATAACGAGTATAGGGGATGTTTGTGTTTAATTTTGGGTATGAAGTGGCTGAGACATATATGGTCCTGGAGTATAATTATGGGGTGTTAGATTGGTGTGGTCATTAGGATTATTAGGATAATAAGGTCGCCGCGAATGTGAACTTGATTGTTCGTGGAAGAGGTTTGAATATTCTCTGTTTTTGTCATGCACATTTGATCTAAAATTTATATTATTATTGTAACCCTGATTGCGGTTAGCATCATAAGTCCTGCTGTTTTCTTCTCTAGAACTATTTTGAGTATGTTTGACCTTATTGGACGAACTACAACTTTGAGGATGTGGGTTGAAATATGCAGAATATTTCCGGGTGCCTCGAGACTGTCAGGATTCCTACAATATAAGAGGGATCTCATTGGCTCGGAAATTTTGTTTCGGAACACGGCTAAAGCTAATGTCTTGTTTTGTGCAATATTTGCAGCGACGCTTTCTTCATCTTCTCCCAATACTTGTTTGGTTTTGACGTTGAGTCTTCTAAGAATACCTTTTATATCAATATATCTTATTATAAGATTCAGTGGAATGTGTTTTAAATCTGACGGATCTGAATTCTATAGTATCAAAAAAATACTCTGAGCTAATGCATCATATTTGATCAAAATAAGGTAGATTTTATTGATTAAGTCCACAAAGTTTTGTAAGCCTCTGAAGTCATCATTAAATTCAGGTATTTGTAAGAGGTATTTGAGAGGATCAATATTTAAAGTAAGCATGGTTGTTTGGGGGTTGTCGTATTGGAAAGAAAGTTCGTCACTTTATTAGTTAATTGTATTGACTGTCTTGACTGACTGGACATAAGGATTATTATTGTTTAACATTTAATTCTTTCCAATACCGAATTGATTGTTGGTACTAGGTTTTCTTGATGTTCAGTTTGTAATTGGTGCTGGTCTTGATGTTTTGTAGTAAGCGGCGTTGTCTCTTTTATATTTAATGTACTCATAGATATGTTCTCTTTTTCTGGTTTATTTTTAAAAATTATTTTACGACGATCCACTCGTTCGCATGCACTGTTCGGTTCTTTAATAATTATTTCACGACGATCCACTCGTTCGCGTTTACTGTTTAGTTTTAGGTAATTATTTTGCGACGATCCACTCGTTCGCGATTACGTGGTTACAAATTTTTCGTTGAGTCAGTTAAACGTAAAACGTACACAAGAAAAAAAAAACTTCTGCTCTTTTTCCAAGCTTAACTACGCCAGAAATGTATACTACTTTATAAACATTAAAAAAAACAAAAAACAATTTGATTTACTAAAAACTTTTATTTTGAAAAGCAACTTAGAATATCGAAAATGTTAACTGTATGCTGATTTCCATTTTATTAAACAAATTATATTGCTTTGGATTCCTTCAAAAAAGAAGAAGCAAAGCCAATCACGAACGCATAAAAAAGGAGAAAAACCAGTCTGTTTCCACTTTCCGCAACCTACATATATCCCATCCTTGCAACTTCCATCACACATAATTGCTCCAACCATCGGAAATCCAAAGGAAGAATTCCTATGGCCGTCGTTCCATTCTCAAGGGGGAGGAGTTGCGTTACACTCAGCTAAGAGTCATACACCCTACAACAAATTCTCTTTTTTATATAAATTGTTAATATTGCATTTTTCATCTATTATAAATTGTCTCACGATATTAATTGTTAACATTGGTTTAGTTCAAAATTGTCCCTCGATATGCAAATATCGAGTTACACTTATTTTCACACACTTTGTAGAAACTGTCAGCAGAATTTATGTATAAAAACCTTTGAAAAAATAAATACTTTTGCTTTTTGGGTCAAACGTCTGTAAGAACAAGTAGTTTTTTTTCCTGTCCGAGTACATCCCAAACGTAATTCGCGGTCGCGAAATTGAGAGATGCTACTCCACGAATGAGGTTCGGAAGTTTTACCAGAAGGATAAAATAACATGCCACGGAAACAAACCCCGAACCGAAGCCTGTAGAGATGAACAAGGGAACATTGTAGTAGAATCGCAGTCGATGCTGAGGATTGAAAGATCATTTCTGCAGACTATCAACAATACAGTCCTAGAAGTCTTGGACGAACGAAACATACTACGCCGTCTTCAACGAACTAAACCGTTGGACCTTGCGCGATAAATTGAAACCGCATTAAGAAAGCGGAATATGTAGGGTCTTCCATTGGAAAGTGTCCTACCAATCGTGACTAACTTATGAAATAAAAACTGCTTGATAAGTTCTACTTAGTTGCGGTATTAAAATCAACAATGAAGGGAGGTGTTTTTAGTGAGTAAGAATCTCACACTACTATGAGCACGCGCTTCTGATCCTCATAGTGTCTGATGGAAGATTTTCACCTGCCCTCGCCGGAAAAAAAAAAAAAAAAAAAAAAAAAAAAAATTTCTGCAGACTGTATAACGGCGATGACGAACCATACCGCTGTCAGGTAGAATCAACCGAATCAACCGAATCAACCTTTCAACCTGGACGATGATGACCAACAATTCCATCCACCCGACCTGGATGAAGTGAAGATAGCTATATCGAAACTTAAGTCCAACAAGGTGCTGGAGTGGACGGCCTGACTGCCGAGCTCTTCAAAGCGGCAGGCGCTGACTTGGTAAGGAGCATACACCAACTCATCTGTAAAATATGGTCGGACGAAAGTATGCCTCAGCATTGTTTGTCCGATTCTCAAGAAAGGAGACCCTCTGAACTGCGCCAACTACAGAGGCATCAGTCTCCTTAACATCGCATATAAGACCTTATCCGCCGTATTGTGTGAACGCCTGAAGCCGTTCGTCAACAACCTGATAGGTCCATATGAGTGTGGCTTCAGGCCAGGAAAGGCCACCATCGACCAAATATTCACACTACGGCAGATCTTGGAAAAGACCCATGAGCTTCAGATCGATACACACCACCTATTCATCGATTTTAAGGCTGCGTATGACAGCACGTTGAGAATGAAAAACTATCACTGAATACATTCATCAATTAAGTACAAATTTTAATACTTCATCTTATGAATTATGTCAATAAACAGGTTATGGGCCTTTAAAGTCGCGAATTAAATTAGTTTCAAATAATAATTTAGTAAAATAAATGTACAATTAGAAAGTTTAAACGTTTTTCTTCAAAACAAAGTAATTTTTTGTACCTAATCGCAAGCGATTCCATCTTTTTTTTGTGGAGTATTATACTGATTGGTTAGAAATGGCTTCATCATCGATCTCATTTCCATTTGAAAAGCTGCGTGGTCGCGTGAATTTCGACATATGGAAGCGACATGCAAAGTCATACCTGATCATAAGAAATTGCTGGAAGATAATCGAAACAGGATTATCTGCAAATCCAAAAGAGAAAGAGTTGGAATCAAATGAGCGTGCACTGGCTGAAATAACCTAAATGGTTGAGCCGAATAACTTTGCACATATTACAACATCTTCAACAGCAAAAGGAGCCTGGGATGCTCTGGTTTCAGCGTACGATGACAGTGGGCTAACGCGAAAATTTGAACTGCTTAAGCAATTGGTACAACTCAAGTTAACCCACTGCGAATCCATGCAGGATTACATAAATACGAGTACTATGGTTCTAACGTCACTCAAAGTACAAAACGCGGGCTTAAATATAAATGACGAATTAACAGCATCTCTGATGCTGGAAAGGCTGCCTGATGACTTTCTGGAACTAGTTCCAGCAGCTCCAAAAAGGAGCTTACCGTGGACGTTGTGAAGAATTTACTGCTCCAAGACGTAAAGTTTGATAATAAAAGTGCTGAAAGCGCATTTTACGAGTATACAAAAAGCATTTCAAACCAAATATCGTTTCCACACGTGTAAACAGGTTGGTCATTTTAGCAAAGCTTGTCTAAATAAAAACAAAAAATCAAACATCAGCAACGACAAGAATAGGAGAGATAAACTATTATTAGCTTCTCCCTTTGTCAACAACAAAAGATCCTCAAACTGGTTTGTCGATTCAGGAGCTACTACCCATATGACAAATGAGGAAAATTTATTATACAATAAAAAAAAAACAGCCGGTCGCAAACAAAGAAGTAATCGTAGCGAATAATCACAAAATGTCTGTAAAGTGTTCTGATGACGTGAAATTGGCCTTGAAAGATAAAAAGTTTAATGCCGTGTTAAAAAATGTTGAGCACTTGCCTGAACTAACCTCCTTTCAGTTCGTCAGATGACAAAAAATGGCAACAAAGTGGTTTTTGAGCATGATGTTTGTAATATCTATGATAATGAAAGCAAATTAATTGCAACAGCAAGTGCTATAAACGATTTGTATCGTCTAAATTGTGAACCCATGATTGTGTCGGTGCAGTACGAACAAGCATTGTCAGTGGCGAATACATATAATTTATGTCATCGCAAGTTAGGTCATATTTGCGCTAATAACTTAACCAAGGTAATGAATTCATCATCGGGTGTCAAATTCTCTGCGGGGAATGATATAAACTGTATTGTGTGCATTAAAGGTAAACAAACACTTACACCTTTTAAAGACACTGGAACTCGTGCAAAAAGTGTTCTTGACCTAGTCCACTCCAATGTCATTGGCCCGCTGAAGTATAAATCATTTTCTGGTGCAAGATTTTTGGTCACATTCGTCGACGAATTTAGTCGCGAAGTATTTATGGTGCCCCTTAAGCAAAAATCTGATGTGTTTGCCGAATTTGTGAGGTTTAAAAACCTTGTTGAAAATCAGTGCTCAAAGAAAATCAAAGTACTCCGTAACGACAATGGCACTGGAGCTGTTTTTCAAAGTTTTCTAGCTAAGAATGGTATTTTACACCAAAAAACTGTTGTTTATACGCCCGAACAGAACGGCGTCGCGGAACGTATCAATCGCACTATAATTGAAAGAGTGCGTTGTATGCTGTTAGATTCCGGTTTGGACAACAAGTTCTGGGCAGAAGCCGCTACTACTGCAGCTTTCTTGCTGAATCGTGTACCTTGTAGGAGCAACGATTGTTCACCAGAAGAAATTTGGTCTGGGCGAAAGCCAGATTTGGAACACCTTCGTATCTTTGGTTGCAAAGCCATGGCGCATGTTCCAAAAGAAAAGCGGACAAAATTGGAAGCCAAATCCGTGGAGTGTATCCTACTTGGATACAGTACAAATTCGAAAGCTTATCGATTGCTTAATTCCCTGACGGAGGAAATAGTAACGAGTCGTGATGTTATATTCATGGAGTCTGAAAGCAAGGTAACTACTAATGACAACAACAATATTAAACCTTTTATTTCAGCCTTAGCTGATATCTCGAACGATGAAGAGAATACTATTGTCAATTCAGGGGAAGAAGTGTTACTGGAATTCCCAACGACTAGTTTGAAAGCTAATCCAACCGAAGCTGCATCCAATCATGAAATCACTATGAGCGATTATTCAGACTGTGATGATGCTGATGACAAAACGTTTGTTCCGGGTGAGGATGTCACTACCTTAGAAGATGATAAAATGATGCGGCGTTCCGAGCGAATTATAGCGCTGCCAAGACCGAACTACAATCTCATAGCAACAGATCAAATTCAGTTATCCTGGAAGTCCAAAAGAAGCTCTTTCGAGTTGTGATGCCGATTTGTGGAGGAACGCGATGCAAGAAGAGTTTGGCTCATTGCTTTCTAATAAAACCTGGAGCTTAACTGAGTTGCCGGCTGGTATGAAGGCTATTAGTTCCAAATAGGTTTTCAAAACAAAATTTGATACTGAGGAAAAACCCATTCGACGAAGGGTTTAACTGAGTTGCCGCCTGGTATGAAGGCTATTAGTTCCAAATAGGTTTTCAAAACAAAATTTGATACTGAGGAAAAACCCATTCGACGGAAGGCAAGATTGGTCTTAAAAGGTTTTTGTCAGCAGAAAGGGATCGACTATACGGAAACTTTTGAACCTGTAGCTAGGTACACATCAATCCGTTACTTGTTGGTACTAGCGGCTAGACATGATCTTCTTATACATCAGATGGATGCTGTAACGGCTTTTTTGAACGGTGAGTTAAAAGAAGATATTTATATGGCTCAGCCAAGCTGTTTTGAAGATGGTTCTGATCGTGTATGTAAGCTACGTAAATCCCTTTATGGACTCACTCAAACAATCCAGTCGAGTGTGGAATGAAAAACTTAATAATATTCTGATCAAATTGGGTTTAAAGCGCAGCGATGTTGATCAGTGCATATATTTTCAATATTCTGGAAACCTGATGTTATTCATTGCTTTTTATTTCAATGATGTTCTGATATTTTCGAACTCACTTGAGCTGGTGAATCATTTGAAAGATGAGTTGTCCAAAAACTTCAAAATGAAAGATATGGGCGAAGCTACATCAGTTTTAGGCATACGGATCAAGCGAAGTAAGTCGTTTTTAAAAATTGATCAATCTCAGTACATTTCAGATATTTTGAGACGATTTAACATGGATGAGTGCAATCCTATCTGCACACCGATAGACCTGAATCAAAAGCTCTTTTCAGATATGTGTCCCAAAAACGAAAATGAAAAACAACAAATGAAGGATGTGCCTTATATCCAGGCAATAGGCTGTTTACTCTTTGCTGCTGAAGTCACGCGCCCCGAAATCTTCTACGCCGTGAATCTGCTTAGTAGATTTGGTACGAATCCAGGTATGGCGCATTGGACAGCTGTCAAACGTTTGATAAGGTATCTAAAGGGCACGATTGACGAGGGCATTGTCTATCAGAAGGAAGAATGTGATATGGCTGGATTCTGTGATGGCTGGCGATATAGATGCCAGACGTTCTACATCTGGCTATGTGTTTACGTTTCAATCGGGTGCTATATCGTGGGCTACAAGACAACAAAGAACTGTCACGCTTTCTTCAACTGATCCAAGAGTCTGTTTGGCTTAAACGCTTGGGAGGTGAGCTGTCTCCGGATGCACCAAAAACAATGATACTTCACTGCGACAATAAAAGTGCTATTCACATCGCTACAAATAACTCTTATTCGCCAAGAACAAAGCATGTCGACATCAAGGCAAAATTATTCGTGAAAAATTAGCGAGTTCAGAAATCAAGCTGCAGTACCTTTTAACTGACCAGATGTTGGCAGATATCCTCACAAAAGGCGTACCAGCTGCCAAACAAACTTTTTTTGTAGAAGGTGTTGAAAATGAAAAACTATCACTGAATCCATCCATCAATGAAGTAAACATTGCAATACTTCATCTTATGAATTATGTTAGATAAACTTATTCTAATTTATAACCTACTCTGTTGCACTTTTTCTTAACACAGCATCTATAGAGACGAGCTATAGAGAGCAATGTCTTGTTTCGGCATCCCTGCCAGTCTCGTCCGTATGTGCAGGATGACGATGGAGAATGCACGCTCCTCCATCAAGGTGGGTTAAGATCTCACTGAGACCTTTGATGTCCAGAAAGGATTTAGACAAGGCGATGCGCTCCCATGCACAAAAAAAATTATTGTAAAAGTTTTCGATAAAAACCATTTAAATCACCTGAGAACAAAGTTAATGTAAATGTCAAAACCTTTGGATTTTCATTTCTAAAGTGATCTCATTGCGAGCACATCTCTATTGAGTTTTAGAAAGTTAGCGCCACTGCATTTATTTTTGTTATTTTGTTTTGTTAGTGGCAACAATTTATTTTTAAATGGAGTTATTAGTAGAAGGTAAGAGTTCCATTACGTGGAAACTTGCAGAACCACTTTTTATTGACCTTTAAACGACCAAACCTCTTTTTTTTTCGGGTGCTATAACAAAATGCTCTTTTACTACAATGTATGTGTTTAACTATTGCCTATCTGCTTCTGGAAATGAAAGGAACAAGTCCTGTTCCATATTGGATCAACTTTTCAAATATTTCAATGAAGTTTCAAACGTAATGATACAAAAGTGAAGAATCGTACAAAATTCATGGAACGAGTAGTAGATGAATCGAATAAGGAGAGCAGTTGGTTCTGAGATTGCACGCAAGAAGGGTCGTCTTCATTTAATTTCAACAGTGCCACAATTAATAATTTTTTGAAATACGAAATAAATAATAATAATTAAGATTAAATATTATTTTACCTTACTTTTAATAAAGTTTAATAATCTGACATAAAGATTGTTTTACATTTGGGGGCTTAAGACTGAGCGTTTGGTGCGTGAAATCATAAAAGAACAAAGGTGTGATTCGTATTGGTGTACTGCGCATTTAATTCGGTAGTTTTCAATTGCGCATCACGAAACTGAAAGGTGTTTGATTTGTGTTGGTGGAGCGCAAATGGTTGAACTTTAAACTGCGGCATTACCGTTAATATATTAGTTCCTTGTAAGCTGGTGGTACAAGCGAGATGGCATCGTTTATCAATACAGTGGATAAGATGAGAATCGATCAACATAAGAGGGAATTGGTGAGAAAGCTTTGAAGGAACTAAAGCAATCCTCAAATTTCGATTTATGACATTACTCGATAGCGAGTAAAAACTAAAAGGAGACGTTTCCACGTTGGTAGAGGACGATGGTGGCGCTATTGCTGCTGGCGCGGACGGAGAAGACAATGACACAAACAATTTAACGAAATACGGCAGCTATGTAAGTAGAGTAAGTGGTGTTAGCGAGAAAGAGGTACAGTAGACAAAATCGATTGTGCCCTGCTGCCCAAAACAGGTATCCTCTCGCTTCATCTCATACCGCGATACTAAAGAAGCAATTGACAGATACAGTCGTGATGGTTTGCTTCCAATAAGAATTTGGTTGGATCAACTAGAAGAGTTAAATCGTGTATTTAAATATTCTGAAGAAGAAATGTTGGTTGATGCAAAAAAATTAGTCACTGGCGCGGCAAAACAATTTGTACCGCTTTTGCGAGTCATTCGGTCGTGGTCCAAATTCAAAGTGGAAATGATAAAGGAGTTTGACATTCAAGTGAATAGCCGCAATATACGTAACAGGTTACGAAAACGCAAATTCCGTTCAGGTGAAAACTGGCGCGAATATTGTATGAAATGGAATCTTGGGCACAATAAATAAACCTTGATAAAGAATCGGAAGTCGGATATATCGTAGACGGATTAAACGATTCGAGTGCGGAAAATAAATTCGCAGAACACGATTGTTTGGTAAAGTTGAGACCTGTGTTAAAACTTAAACAGAATAGTGACAAAGTGAAAATAACAAAGCAAGGGTTAAATGTTACAAATGCGGTCTTCTTGGTCACATCGCCAACAAATGTCCAGATACCGTAAAAGTTCCTAAGTGCTTTAAGTGTGGACATTTCGGACACATCTCAACTGGTTGCCCATTAGCGGTTGAGAGAAATCATTCTCTTTCCCAATTTTCGTATGCAAGTAACATGCCATTGGTGGTGAAAATTGATGGATTTGAGATCGACGCATTAATAGATACTGGCGGTCAGGCCAATTTAATAAGAAGCGACATTTTTCAGACGTTGGGTAATTGTAAAGTTGAAGTTACCCTTAAACATTCTCGGGTTTAGGTTATCGGGAACTGAAACCAGAGGGCAAGATTGTCAAACATGTGGATATTAAAGGTGTGGTATTTGAAACGTCTTTTTATATAATGCCAAAAGATGGTATGCCATCAAAACTCATAATTGGGCAAGACATGTTAATTAACGCCGACTCGTCATCAAGAGGTGAAATAACTATAAAGCATTTGCCAAACCACAATCTAAATATTTCCAAGGATGTTGACAGCGGTGAAGGTGAAACTCTAAGAAATGAAATAACTACAGGCAGAGACGAAATTGATGCATCATGAAACTAAAGAGGTAAGATCCAAAACATAATCGAAATGTATAAACCAAACAAGCGAAACTCAAAGATTTATCCATTACCAGCGAAAGTAAAAGCTGTACGCAAGTTTTCTGACCCGCAGAATATAAAACAATTGCAATGGTTTCTGGGCTTGGTTGGATACTTCCGTTAGTTTATTGACGGTTTCTGAGCAAAGGCTTCTACTCTGACGGCGCTGCTGAAAAGGGATGCTGCTCCGTTTGAGTTTGATCCAGGAACCAGTGTTGCAAATTTATGATCCTGAGGCGACAACGGAATTGCACACGGATGCCAGCAAAATCGGATTGGAAGCTATTCTGCTCCAACAACGATCCAAGTTTCATCCTGTCTATTATTGGAGTAAATCAACGTCGGATGCAGAAAAGAGATACCACTCATATGAGCTTGAGGTCTTAGCGATAGTCAAAGCGTTACAGAAGCTGCGACCATACTAACGAAGATGCTACTTCTACGAGGCCTTATACTAATCGTTGCCATCCAAACAGTGCTCCAAAATCATATTATCTTCGTTTCGAATGAATTTTTCCGATAAATTAGCAAAAATGTCAACCATTCGCCCACAAATTTTTTTCAAAACAATTTAAGTTTGTTCACCAACCGACAAATGAGCCACCACTAAATGACATATAGACGTCTGTGCTACCAAGTTTTTATGATGAACTCTTAAGCGGGGATGGATCGTTTTTTTGCGAACTTAGCCAACATGCGTGCAAAAAAACACAGCTAGAGACAAGCTAAGCAGACCAATGTCTAGTTTCGGCATCCCTGCCAAACTCTCCGTCTGTGCAGGATGACGATGGCGAATGCACGCTCCTCCATCAAGGTGGGTAAAGTTCTCACTGAGACCTTTGATGTCCAGAAAGGATTTAGACAAGGCGATGCGCTCCCATGCGATTTTTTCAACATCATACTTGAAAGAATAATGCAAAACTCACGAGCAAACACAAGAGGCACTATCTTTCAAAAGTCCGTTCAACTACTCGCATACGCCGACGATACTGACATAATCGGGAGAAAGCAGCGTGATGTCAGTGGCGCCTTCGCGAGTATTGAGACGGAAGCGGCGAAAATGGGTTTAGCGGTCAAGACCAAGTATACTGGTATGCTGTCAAGCAAAAAGGACAACTAACACCGACATCTCGGGCAGAACGTCACCCTCGACAGATATAACTTTGAGGTAATTAAGGAATTTGTCTACCTAGGCTCTGCTTTAAATGCAGACAACGACACCAGCGCTGAGATCAAGCGAAGAATAACTCTTGCCAACCGCTGTTTCTTTGGGCTAAGAAGGCAATTGAGTAGCAAAGCCCTCTCTCGGACAACAAAAGTCACCCTTTATAAGACCTTTATAATACCGGTCCTGATCTATGGCGCAGAGGCATGGACATAATCAAAAATGGATGAGGGTGCTCTTAGTTGCTTCGAGAGAAAAATTCTTCGGGCGATCTTGGGTCCCGTCGGCATTGACGGTGAGTGGAGGAGGAGATACAACGACGAACTGTACGGACTGTACATCGACATCGACCTAACCGGAAAAGTGAAGATCCAACGACTAAGATGGCTGGGTCGAGCAGCAATGCTCCGCTCCGAAAAGTTTTCGAATCCGCCGGATGATTGTCAGACATTAAAGGTAATTTTAATCTTTCCTTCGAAATATTTTATTTGTTTGCAGGAACATATTCGCCTTGTCTAGACAAAGCGATGCGCTGTCATGCGATTTTTTCAACATCCTACTTGAAAGAATAGTGCGCAACTCACGAGCAAACACATGAGGCACTATCTTTCAAAAGTCCGTCCAACTACTCGCATACGCCGACGATATTGACATAATCGGGAGAAAGCAGCCGGAAGCGGCGAAAATGGGTTTAGCGGTCAATGAGGGCAGGACCAAGTATACTCGTAAGCTGTCAAGGAAAAGGGACAACTAACACCCACGTCTCGGGCAGAACGTCACCCTCGACAAATATAACTTTGAGGTAGTTAAGGACTTTGTCTACCTAGGCTTTGCTATAAATACAGACAACGACACCAGCGCTGAGATCAAGCGAAGATTAACTCTTGCCAACCGCTGTTTCTTTGGACTAAGAAGGCAATTGAGTAGCAAAGCCCTCCCTCGGACAACAAAAGTCACCCTTTATAAGACCTTAATAATCCTGGTCCTGCTCTATGGCGCAGAGGCATGGACATTATAAAATGGATGGGGGTGTTTTTGGTTGCTTCGAGAGAAGCGACAGCGACATAGACCTAGCCAGAAGAGTGAAGATCCAAAGACTGAGATGGCTGGGTCATATAGAGCGTATGGACACCAATGCTCCGGTCCGAAAAGTCTTCGAATCCTCTCCCGAGGGACAGCGCAGTAGAGGAAGGCCAAGACTCAGGTGGCGCACGCAAGTGGAAGAGGACCGCAGCCAACTTAGCGTGCGAAACTGGAGGCAGCTAGCCAGGAATTGAGCTGGCTGGAGAAGCTTATTGACTGAGGCCCAGGTCCACCCCGGACTGTAGCGCCACTTAAAGTAAGTAAGTAAGTAGTGGTTAAGAAGAGCAGTTGTTTCTGAGATTGCACGCGAGAAGGGTCGTCTTCATTCAGTTTAAACAGTGCCACAATTAATAATTCTTTGAAATACGAAACTAAGATTAATAATTTAGTTTAATTATTATTTTACCTTAATTTCAATAAAGTGTAACAATTTGAGATAGATTGTTTTACATTCATCTGCAAAAAAAAGCAGATTTTTGGAAGAAAGATCTATACTCTTATTAATAATTATTAGGAATAGCTTAATACTATAGAAGTATGTATTACGAGTATCTCCGACCATCTATATATAAATACGTGCTGTCTTTTTTTGTCGTACACTTTTACACCGTTCTACTGAACCGAATGGCATGATACTTACACCATTGGAAAGGTAATTTCGCGTAGATGTGCACAATGTATTTTTTTTTTTTGCCAAACGATCTTACCAAATCTTGGTAAAGCATGTAAAATATTAGGTTATTTTACATATATCTATAGATATAGATGTTGTAAAATCAGGAATCCAGTGTTGCATAACCTTAGGATCATACAAAATTAATAAACTCTCTATCTCTCCCTCTCTGGTGAGTTTATTTATTACCCCAGTTTCAAACCAGAAGATACGAGAGAGAAAGTTCAATACATGTATAATCCGTTGAATAACATCCAACTTCGAGATACAGATACAGATTCACATTCTGTTCAGCCCTTAAGTCTTAATAGTGAATGATAAGAGATTTGAATTGTGAGATATTAAAATCGGTTGGCAGTTATTTAATAATAGTAAATTAAGTGTTTTGAAATAGAATAACGTTTTATAATTTCGAACCATAGCCGAAAATTTACAATATTTAGAATTTTACGTAGCTTAAGCTGGCCATACAAGACGAATATGTTCGTGCGATTTCTTCGTTGACATTTGGCCACACATGACGAACCGATTTGCGGAACATCACTTTTGCTGTAACTTTCAACAAGAAAATATGGAGAACGCACACGCAGGTGATGCAATTGTATTATTAACAATGTATATATGCAAAAAGCGAAAGCAACAAAAAAATAATAAACAAAAAAGGCGAGAGAGGATGAAAGAGTGACTGTACGGTAGAAACGATCGCACTCACACTAAATTGTTGAGAAAATTAGAAATGTCTGCACCAGAAGATTTTTAAAAATTTCTTAGAATGGATTCAGAAACTTACATATATTGAATTGCTGAGTTTGGTCGGACCAGTTATTGGAAAACAAAACACAGGAATGCGAGAAGCAATAACAGCAAACGAGAGACTGTCAGCAACTTTAAGATTCCTCGCAATTGGACAAAGTTTCGAGGAACTAAAGTTTTAATATTTCTAAGAATTTCGATAAATTCCAAAAGAAACGTTTTGCTAATACTTGCCATTTTTTATCTTCCGCTGATGTGCACACAACAAACTTTATTTAAAAAGAAAATGTTTTCGAACAACGCCACAAACGGCGAACATGCTCGCGAACAAATCTACAAATTTTGAAATTATTCATAAACATTGGATCGGTTCGTCAAGAGCACAACAAACGTCGAACAAGACCATGAACACGAACAGATCGCACGAACATGTCGTCGTGTATGGCTTTACTGAGAGAAAAAAAAAACATTTTCAAGTCTGCTTGCCTTTGAAAGTCAATAGTAAAGAAAAGGAAAGATGCTAGGGGTAAGCGTATAGTCGAATCGTTTATGTGTATGTGGTTCCACATAACGAATTTGTTTGACTGCTTTGACTTATAAAATATTTTGTTTTGATTTTTTGTGTAAGTTTGCGACTGTGAAAATCACCACTACGATTGAAAAAAGAGTTTCCCTTCTCTAAGTGGGATAGGGACTAAACAAAATGAAAAAAATAGAAATATAGTGATGAGTGACGACACTTTTGTTGTGTAAACGACAACTGTTGCTTTTGTGAATCGGAATTTGGCGACGAGCGAGCTAATTTGACACTTTGCAGAGTGCAGTAGAAGGACGAAACGGAGAAGGTTTGCTGATTTAGCAGAAGATTGTTCTGCTGTTGATTCTTTATTAAATTATACATCTGGAAGGAAACCTAGTCCAGAAGCAGAAGTTTTTTTTACTTATCACTAATAGCATGTCCCCACCAAAACTAAATCCAGATTTAGATTTACGTGAGGTGTCCCCACCGGAATTTAGGATTTAGATTGACGTTTACTCTCAAAAAGATTGTCACAGCTATTTATACTTTTTATAGATTTCGAGAAATGGATTCCTACATAAAACTATTGTTGGTGAGTATTTTGTTTGTTTTGATCCTGCCATTGTCTGCAAGCAAAGCAAATGAGTTTAATTATGTAAGAATTTAAAAATACTTACCAAAAAATACAGACTTCAATTCTTTTTTTGTCAGCACACGAAAATGACATGTGCTGACATAAAAAAGGACTGTTTGATTTGTGTCGCTCGAGGATTTAAGTGAGATTTACTTTAAATCTCAAATTTCGACGGGATTTATAGACGTCAAATCGTATGGCAAATCCTCGAGATTTAGTGAAGATTTAGGTGGATTTAGCTAAATTCTTGCTAAATCTTTGATTTAGTTTTGGTGGGGACATGCGAAGCGAAGTTAAGCAAAACTCAGTGTTTAGTTTTAAAGGATTTTGTAAGCTTTTACACAACATCTGAAATGATGCCATTATATCAAAAAAAAATTAAAACAAAACATGTAATCCTTGGAGAGAAAAAGTCACACAATCGCTTGCAGACGTAGAACTGCAAAGTTTACTTGACCATAAAACCAAACATCTTCTTGAGTCTCAAAAATCAGGTCTGCAAACTTTTTCGCCAGCTTTTTCTAATGTTATTTTATTTGGAAAATGGTAGTAAAGGACAAAATGAGTATAAGTTAAGTTTTTCTGATTCAAATTTCGACGATGACAGTAGTTTGTTCGTTCTCAATTTTTTTGAAAAATCCGATACGGTTCTATAAATATATTGAAGAATTTTGTTTGGAAGAGAGGAAGTTATAAAATTATTAATTTTAAACCATTTCTTGAAGATAACACTGAAGTTGAAATAACGTAAGTGTAACAGCTTCAAGCAAATGTTACATATGCATGTGGTGCCTCGCCAAAAGCAATTAACAACATTGAAAAATATTTGGAGAAACCAGTTTATGAATGCAAATATGAGTCCCCACTTCATCCATAAATTCGTTTCTTTGAATACTTTATTTGTGTCTCTCCCAGACAGTGTGCTAAATTTAGCTGGATTTTTTATTTGTAGCCTCTTTTTTCTTCAAATCATGCAAGCATTTTTTAAAGCATAATTTCATGTTTTAGCAAGAAAATTTGGCAGGATTCTTGTTTAGTCAAAGTATAAATTAAAACAATAAAATAGGTGAATGGGAAAGATGGCATGACGACTGCTTTTAAAAGAACACAATAAAAACAAAGAAATTATTATGTAGTTTTCAAGTGAAATAATTTCAAGAGCTAATATATTTATTTTTTTAATTTCCAAGAATACCGTGGGCTATAAATAAAAAATAAAAAAAAACACTGTGGCGCTGGCAGCCCAATATGGGCCATGGCCTAGCTTCTTGACACTCATTTGTGTTGCTCATGTTGCCATTTTTGTCACATCTGAGCAGGGCCTACGGTTTATTGCCCAGTCCGAACGACACTCCTTAGAAGCTTTTTCGTAGGCAATTTTAGTTTCGGGAGTCTGCCATTGCCCGCCGAAAGGGTGATGGCAATTTGAAAAATTGTTGGTGACCCACCCAGGAATCGAACTCAGACTCTCTGCGTGATAGTCCAATGAGCTAACTATCGCGCCATCGCCATCGCCTACAAATCCTGTTTTTAAAAATTGGTTGGCGATTAATAACAAAGCCAAAAGTAATGTCATAATGTAAATTGGCTGTCATTTTGTTAAAAAAAATTTATTTGAAGATGTAAAAACATGCCATTAAGTTGGAAAAATGATATCGTCAAATAACCATCTACTGAGTTGTTGTTGTTTTCGTTTTATGGCAGAATGAATTTTTGCTCGTAAAACATCTGGTTCCAAATTCGTGATTTCTTCTTCAATGTTGGCTGTCTGTCTGTGACATAAATGTGAAAGCACAATGAAATTCTACACCATTTGCAAAAATTATGGCACATTCACCTTATTATATATTACTTTTGCCACAACCTGTATTTTAAAGCTAAAACTTTCCATGAAAAGAGAATTAAATCTAACTCAAAAACACAAGAGAGCAGCTGAATTTTCTCCTCTGCAATAAAAAGATAAAAAAAGAATTGTTTTGGTGCAGTTCAAATTAAAAAGTAATAAACTTGAAGCAGAAGTTTGTTTTGCATGAGTTTTTTAACTTGAGACATCCAAATTACTTGAAAAATACGCGATATCGCGAAAAATGTTTCACAAAAGTCACAAGGTTCTGAAGGGGACATAAGATGGTGACCACGAGTTTGACTTTGAGCCCCATTTTCAAGGTCAAACGAAGGTCACTTTTGATTTTTTAATGGGAATCCCTATTTTTGACATATTCCTAATCTGCGTGAAAAATTACAATTCTTTTACATGAAACACTTTTTTCAAAAATGCGTTCTTTTCCCGTCAGAGGGCGCCATAAAACTTGAAGACATAATAATTACTCGAAAAGTACGAAATATCGCGAAAAATGTTTCAGACACAAGTCACAAGAGGACATAAGATGGTGACCACGAGCTTGGCCTTGAGACCCATTTTAAGGGTCAAATGAAGGTCACTTTTGATTTTTCAAATGATAATTCCTGATTTTCATTGCTCAGTCGTATTGCTCGTAGGCTTGTCATTTGTTTTTACATACTGCGTTTAGAATAACCCAGAAACAACGTAGTGGACGTAGCAGTATTTTGTTTCCTTCGGGGTGATTAATTAAAGTGGATCCCCTTGCCTCCCACTGTTGAATCATTAAATTCTTCCCATTTCGACGTTTATTTCCCGATACTATTTCAACAAATCCTCGAAAATGTGACCATTCACTTCAATACACTTGTCTATCCGCGCTTTAAATGAACCAACAGAACTGAGAAGTATTTCTGGCGTTATCTTCCGGTAAGCTTCAGTTATTCGTCTTTTCATGTAATCACGTGTTGTTGGTTTTTTCTGTAAACCTCAATTTTTAAGTAGCCCCACAAGGAGAAATCAAGTGACGTAAGATCAGATGATCTAGCAGGCCATTGCCTCGGACCCCCACGTCCGATCCATCGTTGATGATAAACATTGCTAAATACGCCCCGGGCTACTTGGGAATAATGTGCTGGACAACCATCATGTTGAAACCACATTGTTTGTCGCAACTCCAATGCAAGTTCTTCTAGTAATACTGAAAGATGGTCCCGCAAGAAGTTTGCATACTTTTCGCCATTCAAGTTGCTTTCAATAAAATATGGACCTATTAATTTATCCCCAATAATTCCCGCCCAAACATTAACATTCCAAGGGCGCTGGCGTTCAACTTGTCGCAACCAAAAAGGGTTTTCGGTAGCTTAGTAATGCATATTATGTCGATTGACCGTACCGTGATTGGTGATTGGAAACGTTGGGCGTAAAGAGCAACAGCACCATCGATGTTCGCTCCACACTTTCTCCATAAATCAATATCATTTCAATTTTCTCTTGAAACATAAAATTGGTTCGCTTTATCCTCAAACATAAAGAATGCATAAATATCAGTTAGCCGATTTTTTCAAAAATGAATTTGGAACTAGTATCTTAAATAGAAAGGCAGTGGAATAAATAACATTTAAGTGTTTGGGGATATGTGGAAAGTACATTTGAATTTTGGTGTGAGGTAGATTTACAAGTGCCTCTAATGAAAATCTACGGAGAAATAGAATGAAAGTTCTTATCAGGTATAATTTATCAGGAGTATTTTTACAATTTTAACATTCTTAGCAAAATCGGCCAGGATATTCTTTGCAAACGCTTCGATTGCTGCTCAAACTACAGGGATAGGTAAGAACATTATTGAACGATGTTACACAATTCTCATCACCCTGTCTTCTGGTTATGACATAAATTAACAATTTAACGAGTTTGTATGGAAACAGCCAGAGTGATTGGCTTTTTTAAACATTTCCGTCGGGAACATACGCGAAAACTTTGCAACACAGGTCTACTTTATCGACTTATTTTAAATTCTGATCCTTTAATTACAAATCTGCCAAAATTTCCTAAAAAAATTAAAAGCATTCTTTCTGACGAAGTGATTTCCTTGCTCTAAATAATTTATTCCTGTTGTTTAAATGTTGTATATTTGAAAAGTTTTCGAAAAAATTTATATTTTGAAAAATTCTCATACTCTTCCAGCGTATCTCAAAAACGTGATGCTATTGAGCGACCCGGATTGAAGACTCGGAATCAGCGCAGCGGCCATAAATTACTCTTAAACCCATTCATAATAGTTGAGAAAGATCGCTGCTTTGTTACAAGTAACCCAGAACTTTGATGGTAAAAAATGTTTTAGACAAGGTTGATATCATGACTGAAAAATTATGCGGAAACCACAAGCGAACATACACTTACAAAGTTTTACAACGATGATATCGACATCATTGGAAGAACACAGCGGACTGTCACCGGTGCGTTCGCTAGTATTAAAACAAAAGCTACGTAAATGGGTTAGAGGTATTGTAAATGACGGAAAAATTTAATTTATGTTGTCGACGAATTGGACAGAATGTCACTATAGACATATATAATTTCGAGATATAAGGGTACTGATAAAGGGGCTTACTAGTTGAGGCCCAGGTTCATCGCGAACGATAGCGTCATTTAGGAATGTAAGAATTTGATGTTATAAAAATTTAGTTTAAATAAAAAGCCGTATTGAAAGTAACCGTTCGGTCAGGAACTTGCTGCATACAAGAATAATTGTACTTAACCATAACTATCTTAAAAAAAACGTTTTAGTGAACTAAATTAAAGCAATCTTTTTTTTCCGCGCAGCGACATGCCATCATGATTCTCTTATGCAGATCCTGAAAGTAGTCAACGATTATTTGCTTTTAAATACTATTGTCTTGTTGTTCTTGTTGTAGCACAACAATCGCAATTATTAAAGTTTTGTTTCTTCCTGCATAAATCAAAGAACTTTGGACTATCTACGAGTACTTGCACTGAAATCTTTCATACTTTTATTATTTATTTTGATTTAATAATTTTTCGGAGGATTTCGACCAAAGTTTCTTAATTGTGAATTTAATAAATAATCCGGATCTGGTTACAACATTCAGTCAGTCCTAAAAAGCAGAAAAGGTAAAATATTCCAGGACCATCGAAACTGAAATCGTCTGCCTGTGAAAGTCTCTCCTGCTTCTACCATTCGGATCGGACAGTATATCATACCATCTCACTGTCACCAAATTGCAAAGCATTCACAGCATAATAGATTGGGGAATTTGCCTTAGTTCAGCAGAAACATTCCGTACAAGACAGACGTAAGTCTAATGAGATATAGAAATGGATTTAACCCAGAACATTTGTTCAAAAAATTTACGTGTATTTATTATAACATATTTACATCTGACCGAATGAGCATACTAGCACAATATCTTTGTTTTCAGTTGATAAATGCACAGATAGTTTTATACGAAAAAGTCAACTCACCTGGCACAAAGCTTTTACAAAATCGACAATTGCATCTCCATCTAAATGTATAGATCCCGTAAATATTCTGTCAACAGCAACAACAACACTTTGACTACTTGTCTCTCCAATATGTTCCTTAACAGTAGCATTAATGACATCTTTCAACGTCGTAGGACCATTAAAATACTGTGGCCTCACTCCAGTTCCAATTAACTGAGCTAGTTCTAATTGACTTATGCATTTAACAATGTCAAGCCAACTAGGGCCCAAATAATTTCCATCAGTATGTGCAACTGTTATTAATGTTTTAATTGTGTCTATATTTTTCGCTTTCATTTCATTAATAGGCGAATTTGCGGTAAGTAAAGTAAACCGAGCTAAAGCTTGAACGTAAGCATCTCTTTCCAAATCCATATGAAAAATGCATGCAATGCGAATCGAACAGCGTATTCCTTCTAGACAAAGACCTGCGATTTCAACATCATCACAATCCTGAAGCCCGACTGAAAATGCAGCTAAAAAAGGTGTCCAAGCCATTTTAAACATCGGACGGACATGTTCTAAGTGCTTTGCAGATGTAAAAGAAGCTTTAACATGTGAAACCGATTCCATTAAACTTTTAGCTGTTTGTGAAATATTTTCCATTTCCATATTCCAAAGCAGTTTTCTTCGCCTTTCATTTGTGATTATCTGCTTTCCAGGTTTGCTAGAAACAGTACATTTCATTTTAATTTCGTTATCTGCAATTTCATCGTAAATTGAGGACAAATATTCTTCAGGCAAATCCTTACTATCGCTTATTCCTCGATTCATTTTAATATATTTTTCCTTGGGCATTTTGTTTTTTACTTGTGGGGAATGTAAGTCAGTTGTTAGAATAATAATTGAAAATGCCAGTACATAAACCGTATCAGCACTTTGGAATAGCTTATTGTTTGGATTGCATTCGCAATAGCGACTTGCAAATTTTTCCATTAACCTATCAATTTTTTGTGCTTCTCCAGGTAGTCGGAAGCCTTCCAAAAGATACCTCAATGAGGACACCACCTCCATATTTTGGAAGTTCATTGCATCAATATAAGCACACATTACTTCTTTTGAACTTTCATCATTTTCCCCTAAATAATAGCCTATAGATGTTTTATCTAAGCGCTCTTCTTCGTGTAACCACTTAGCAACATCTATTGTAGCATTTCCCAATAAATTATTTTCTTGAAGAAAAATAATACCCATTTTTGGCTTTTTGTTAAACATATCTATTCCAGCCTCCATTACTTCTTTTTTCATTTTCTGTTCTTCAAGAGCTTCCGGTAAATCAAAAAATTCACGATTTTTATTGCTTTCATATGAGTTTAGACTACAATTAGACCCCCCGTGTCCAGATCTTGTTCTTAAATATTCCACATTCTCTTCTGAGAGGTAGTTATTTGTCTGTGGTTTTACTGAAGTGTCAGTATTTGGATTGATATACAAATCCTTACTCCATTCAACCATACATTTAAGAATTGATACTAAGCATTCTAATCCTCGTATTCTCATCGATTTTTCCTGGAAAGGATTCGCTCCAAGCTCAACCGCTTGTCGGCCTTGTGCGATTTTTGAGAGATCATTTACTAACCTTTCAAATAAATTAGCCGAGGAAAAATCACAGTCGTAGTTTACATATATATCAACAACTGATTGAGCATCTGCACAAATTCTCGTTAGAGCATGAATAACCATCCATTTTTGTTCAAATGAACTTGATGATGCTTCTAAAATATTTAAAAATATTTCCTTAAAAAAGACTTCAATTTGTTTTTTTAGATGCACTTTAAATTTAGATAAGAGTGCCACAAATATTGATAAGGAAAGTTCAAACACATCTGGAACCACGCTGACGCCATTTTTTGATAGGGCCACGCAAAGGTACTGTTTTATTGCCATTATAAACATTTCGTTAGAACGAAAAAGAGGGCCAGCGTTCTGCAATATGGATAACAATAAATGAAGGGAAAGAACTTTCGATCGTAATTCATGAGATTTTGGATCTGGCTGCCCATCTTGTAGAGGCTTCATTGATAATTTACATAATGCTCGAAATACTAAGAATGCATCCTTCTGCAAAATGTGGGTGAATTTAGCCGTAATTATTGCATCGCTTTCGCTCTGATTTTCAGCACCTTCTTCTACTGTATTTATTTCAGTATTTTCAATATTTTCCATTTGATTTTCTTCAGTATGTGTTATGTTAGTTGCGGAAATTTCTACGGCAGCTAAAACAAAAACAAAATATTTTTGCATCAAAATAACTTGGTAGTATATAAAAATGTTATCAGATTTTAAATTTTTTGTAATATATAAACTTAAATACTATCATAGTTAAAAATAAAGGATATCCCTGTAAGAAAATACAATAGATAATAATTTTCTAAAAACATCAAATTGGAAGCTCACTTCTAAACGTAAGGTTATATTAGATACATTACACAGTAAAGAATATTAAAAGTTTTCAGGTGAACGACATATTCATCTTCGTTTGCCTACCCTGTGACAAGTAAAGGACGTTCACAATGCTTAACTCATTTTTTTTAATTTATCCAAAAGTAAAGTTTTTCAAAAGCATTTGATTTTCAGTCAACTCATTTCCTTCTAATCAATTTTTTGCTTAACTGATCTTCCAAATTTAATTCTGAACGAAAGAATTGAGGATCAATTAAATTTTACATGAACATGTAACATAACATTTTTTATTTAATATTTTAAGATCATTATTTCTTCTGAAAAGGGTAATAATTAATTGCAGGAATATTATTAATTGATTATAGTTTAAAAGCTGGGTCATCAACATCGTTTTCCTTTTTATTAAATTTTAACATCTTTATATCTTATATATTAAAATATATACAAGTATGTTATATCACTGAGCAGGTGATGGCGACTCTATTAAACAGATTGTTAGAGCAATAAGCACTTTTAAGAGTCGGCCTACAGTCTCCAAATGCACGCTTTTAAAGCTTTGCTACCATCTTCGGATCACGATTTGCTTCTTACAAAAATTCAGAACAATCTTATAAGACTAATTATAATGAAAGGCTGGCAAGTAAAAAAAAAAGTAAAAACTACAGTTTTTGGTTTTGTGCCAGATAAAATTCGAGAGATTACAAAAAATGTAAGGTTAACACTCAGTGGGAGTTGGCCGGAGAGCTTCACAGGAAGTTTGCAGGATGTTGGTGCCGAATCCTCCACTTTAAGAAGTTCCAAAGATGAATATACTGGTTTCGAAAATGGAAAAGTAAAAAAAACTTGGAAGAAATTCAACAGGCAAATTCAATCAGGAGATTGGATGGCAATAGTACATATTTCCATGTTCCAATATCCAAATGTCATCGTCCGTTTCTGAGCGTGTCGGGGCGAACTACTTCAAAAACATATCTTCTATTTAGTCTGTCATCAGCATATAGAATGTTCTCAGACATAAGAAGAAGATTCTCCGGAACAGAGGTATTCGAGTATTACTTCATAGTCAATCAAAATCAATCCAAATAAAGAAAATTACTTACTACTTAAAAATTATAAAAAAAAATATTTGAGACTCTTTCATTTGCAAATTTGCCCCCAAGAATGACCAAGGGCTTACCCCACAACAATTTGATTCGGTAAACCATCGTCAAACAATTTTCGCTCCACACTAATCTGAAGCTACCTAGCTATGAACTAGTGCAATTATTATTCTCTCACCGCGGTCTCGTTATTTACGTGCGTAGTAATGTAGATCGCCAAACTCAACCACAATGTAGTTCCTGTTCCAATACCGAATACAATTTAACGTGGTTAAAATTCCATCTCCGTAAGCGAATTATCCCCTACTGTCTTATTTACAGAAGCCCTAAACTGGACAGTAATTCTACCTTTAACGAGTTCGATGCGCTGTCTGACTCCGTACAAAGAATTGTTTCCTGTATCCTCATACTGAAATTATAACGGGCGATTTCAATATTCACCATTCTCGGTGGCTTCTACATTCTGAACAGACAACACCCGAAGGATGGTGTGTTGAGATCTTCGCTGCAGAAACAACTTGACCCATCTTGTTAATAAGCCCACTCGAATACCAGACGTTGATAGTCATATCGCCAACACCCGAATCGAAGTTTCTAACTTCTCACCCTTATAAGCACAATGTTGATGTGATTTCCCCTCTAGACTCGTCGGAATATTGTATCATATCAACTAAATGCTCGTACATTGACCACAGAGTAGAAAAAAAATTCCTAAAAGAACCGTATAGCAATACGAGAAAGACAATTGGAGCAGACTTAACACCTCCTTTAGGAATTTTAACTGTTTCCTCGATAGCGACGTGGATGGCGATGCTGATATGATCGCACACACTATTCTCTTTGGAATGAGACCCTTGGTCCCTCACCGGATTGAGAATATCAAATCTTCAATGGGACGAATCCACTTTCACACTCGTATAGTAGCCTCTGGGGGAATGAAGCCGTTAAAGCGCACATTCTCGTGATATAGATAATAAGGGTAATAAGCCTCGGAGATCAGATTTTTCGTCGAGACCATTGCTCTAGCAATGTGCCTTCTAGTCAGCTTAATGACGAAATTGTCCACTCTAATTAGGTTCGCCCTGTTGTACAAGATCGCGTTAGGATAATATTTTATGTACTTCGATTCTGGTGTTCTGTACAAGCGAAGACAAGTCCTAAGACAAGCCCTCTCAAACACCTGAATCTTTTCCATTAAGCTTGCTCTCACGTTGAACCACACGGGACATCCAAATACAAGCATAGACCTGACAAGGGTCATGTAGCAGATTACTTTCACCCTCGCATGGAGTTGCCTGATATAAAAGTCTTTTTGTAAAAGCAAAGGCACCTTTGGCTCTGGCCAGTGCAACATCTATATGTTTGTTAAAATATAGATATTCATCTAGCCAAATCCCAAGGTATCTGACTACATTTCGACAAGCAAATGGTTTTCTGTGTTGTCCCACGATCGAAAACTTTCGCAACTTCCAGTCATCACAATATCGTTTAATCTTATCGAATTCACTTTGCAAGAGCATATTAATGACCTCGTTTTCTGGACCTGATCTGTACGCGATCAAGTCATCTGCGTGCGCTGTGGCATGGTGAAGTGGACTCACAAGATAGCTTGTATAAATGTTATATAGGATCGGCGAATTCACCGCACCTTGTTGCAGACCATCGTCGCATCGCCATTCTTCACGATGTACTTTCTACTGGTGAGCATATCAAAGAGAATATACAACAATGGTTTACATATGCCCAGCCTGTTCAGCATGAAGAAAAGGCCTTCTAGCCATACGGTGTCAAAAGCCTTCTCCAAGTCAACCAAGCAGGCACCTGTGCACTGTTTCTTGCTTTTATTCCACTGGATATTAGATACCAGTTTAGACGCGGCATGTAATATATCATGTCCCGCATTGAAACCGAACTGATTATCCGTAATTATATTTTTGTCCTCAACCCACTAAGTCAGGACTCTATTGATCAATTTTTCGAAAACTTTGCTGTTATTCGGAAGGAGACTTATCGACAGAAGATTCGCCGTGTTGGACATGTCTTTATCCCTTTTGGGGATGGGATGCACCACCGCTGCTGTTTCCAATGCGTTGGATAATAGGCATTATTCAAAGCATAATTAAACATGATGGTATAAATGTCCACCACTTCTAGTGGGAGACGTCGAAGCACAATGTTGGGTATTCCATCGGTTCCCACTGACTTCCTACTTCTTAGTGATACGAAGATAGTTTGGAGCTCTTCCTTCGAAATGATCGGGGGAAGATCCCTTTCGTCGGCTATGGCATTATTTGCCATGTTTTCGTCATTGAACTCAGTGAACCCTGAGTTCCCGAATCGCTAGTACTCTATATCATTTTGAAGGTAGGAATTGTACAGGAGAACCTGATTTTCCCAATGACAACATTTGACTTGTATACTTCCTGGAAAATCGCTCCTATAGTCTCAACCTTCTCCTGCGGATCTTCGACCACGAAGAAGTTGTCATCATCCACCGCTTCTCCTGGATCTGGATCTATCAGTATTTGTTGATTGTCTGTTATTCGAGGGATCTTTAGACATGGAAGATCGTTTTGATCTTTCCTCCGAAATATTCTATTTATTTGCGGGTACATATTCGGGTTTGTAGTGTTTGTCGCCCGAATTTTATTGTTCCAATACAAACTTACAGACGCCCTGTAGTTTTCTTTTATTAATGTTTGGAAGGTTTTGATCGACGAATTCAGCGTCAAGATCTCGGGGTTATTTCTGTCAGTAAAATGTCTGTACAAGGTTTTTAGTCTAGATAGTAGTCTGCTTTTGTGTTCGTGCAGTCCGTTAAAAGTTGCATTGCGGAATGTGTCTTCGTTTTCGGTATGTTGATACCGAGACATCGTACTGTCCATCGTTCGTTTTATGGTCTCATCCATTTGTTTAAGATACTTGTAAATCTCCTCGTTTGACGGATTCCTATTGGACGGCGTCAATGTTCTTGAAAAGTGAGTCCTACTATTGTTGAAAGAATATCGTTGAACAAACTCTTCCAATTCCGCAGTTTCGTTTGGAACTGCTACTAAGACCGCAATGGTCACTGTCATATACAAAAGTGCGAAGACAGTTTACAGTTTGTTGGTTCGAACCTGTCAGTTGCATCTGTGTGTCAAACAACAGGAGATCCAAATAGGAGCCGTGTCTAGGAAACGACGGACAATCCGTCGCCTTAAGTCGGAGTCGGTACATTACACTGTGCTGACCCCACCAATTAAGTAGTAGGTTCCCTCTATTGTTTGGAGTATTATTTTCCCAATCTCTATGTTTGGCGTTGAAATCTCCGCCGATTAAGAAGTAATTCTCCTCGGATTCCAGCCTGAGGAATCGAAAAAGTATCTTGAGTTCTGAGATAAATAAACTGGATTGAGTAGCTTCACTTGCATAGACGGAAACCATGTACAATTGCTTTCCACTACGGAGCGGGATGCAAACAATGCATGCCTCAAGCACCTGGAACCTACAGATTATACGGCTGTACACTCTTTAAATCGCAAACCTTTCCTAATGAAGATTGCAACACCACCTCCTTGCGTAGAGTTTGGTCGGTTTCTTCTTAATATTTTATATCTTTTGTGTCTCATTTTGGTTAGCGAAACTAAGCTAACCAAAAGAACATCAGGGACTTGGTCTCTGAGCAACTTAAACAGTGTCTGAGCAACTTAAGGGTCGTTCGACCCTTATCAAAGAATTTACATTCAAAGCAAACACCTTTAGGGTTCGCTCCGCCATGTTCGTACTCATTACGACTGGAGGTGCTTTAGGTCCGGCAGGAACGCGTAGATTAGGTCTACACGCGTGAGAAACTACCTTGGTTTGAGGAGTGACGGCAGGTGTTTTAATATGTACTTTTTGTTGCCGGACCAAATTTATTGACTTTATG
Organism: Volucella inflata; assembly: GCA_928272305.1. Classification (NCBI taxonomy): domain Eukaryota; kingdom Metazoa; phylum Arthropoda; class Insecta; order Diptera; family Syrphidae; genus Volucella; species Volucella inflata. Next base: position 41,146,814 of record OV743717.1, read on the forward strand.
TATTGAAACTTAGGACAACCCCGATACTTTGCGGTGTGTCCCGCGTTCTTGCATAAAGCACACGAGAGCTGACTTCTTTCTATCATACCATCTCTACCCAGAGCGCATTCTTCTGATTTGTGGTCCTTTCCACACTTCACACATCGAGGCTGCATCTTGCAGTTCGACGCGGCATGGCCGAACGCAATGCAAAATGCTATCGCTCATTTATACTTTTTCCCATTGTTCAGGAATTTAATGCTCCTTAAACTATCCAGTTTACTATTGGGAGTGAGCTGAACAAGGAAGAGCGGTCGTTTCTGTTCCTCCCATTTGGCTCTAGCCTTGACGAATGGCTTAACTAATAAGGACTCTTTCCGAGCAGATGGAAAACAGCATTTGTCTTCCCCGTCCCTAAAAAAGGCGAATCTTCTTCTCCCTTCTACACCCACCCACACAGGGTGGCCGTGGTTCAAGTGGTAGTGAACTGGCTTCCAAATCGAAACGTTCAGTGTTCAAATCCCAGCCATGCCTGAAAGACTTGCATTTTTTCAGTCAACAAAAATCAAATAAGATGTGTAGTTGACAAGAATAAAACAACAAGCCCAGCTGTCAATAACAAGTTAGTCTCCCATGAAGCAGAATAACCACTGGGCCCAAATATCATTTTTCTCTGTGTCCAATTTTGAAAAAAAAAAAAAAAAAAATTAGCACATGCTAAAGCATGGCATATGTATAATCCACTGGTGATTTGATGGCATGTCTCACAGAAAAGTAAACATCAATCTGGCGAAAGCAAGATAGATGCACATGATATTTCTAAGACTGAGAACACAAAGGATCGGACAAGACGTCTTGTTTTTCACAGGCCGTCGTGGTAAACGAACGTGTTTCGATTTTTTCTTGTACACAATAAAAGTACAATTAATATACTCAGTCGTCGGCTAACCTTTAAAGCGTGCTTATCATTTTGAACAGGTGATCTCTTCGTTGACGATTTTCTCTATAAATCCATTTGCTTTCTCAGATTGTTTCTCGCCGATTAGTTTTACCGGTTGTGAAAAAAAAAGGATTAATTACTCTCATTAGTGCGTGCTAGTGCTTTCCCTGACATGGCCCCAAAGCCACGGCTTCAACCTTAGAACAAATTTAATTTTGGGACCTCTCTGATCCCCTCGATCGTCCGGATCGCCGCGGAATGAGGCCCAAAACATCTTCTATACCCCGGTCTACCAATTAAATCCAACTATAAAAACCCGCGCTTCGTACTCATATCATCATTCCACATGGAAAAACCTCTAACCTCTGTTAGCATTTTTCTACTTAAAAAAGTTATCGATTCAATCACCAAAGAATATGAAAAGATATCACAACTAAAAGATAAATTCATTCGCTGCAAAAGCCATAATAATGTGTGCCCAGTGACAATTAAACTCCACGCTAACCTCAATCTCACAAAAGGCACTGCATTTGCCCCTTGTCTCATCAATGTCCCATAGGCAGAAATCGTCTCTGAGATGAAGCCTGAACATATCACTGATGTCTACAAATTTGCGCGGATAGACCAGGGGACGAGAAGACCAATTGGTCTCATGCTATTCTCCTTTGATCTATTTGAACTACCAAGTAGTATTTAACTATTGTAGGTTGTTACAAGAAAAAAGTGTCCGAGTATATCCCAAACCCCATGAGATGTAGACAGTGTCAACTCCTCGTGTGTAATGTATAAGCTATGTAGAAAGCAAAGAAATTCTGGCTAAAAAAAACCAAATCAAAGTGCTCTCTAGCCGAAGCAAGACATATTTACAAAGAAAAACACCCCCTCCAATATCCTTTACTCAGAAAAACTTAAGCCAACCTCCAACAAAGTAACCTCGTCCCCCGCCAGAATAAGGTGGTCGAATCTGGAACGACAGGGAGTAACAAAGGCTCTATGGCCACTTATCGACGGTAACAGATCTAGGAAACTTATTCAGCCCAAGGACGCTAATAGGAATACCCACGGGACATTGTCTCCTGCTGAAACACCCAAAGAGACTGAAACTGACAAATACAGACACTGGTAGATTCTGCGGGGATCTACAAGCAGTTGAGGACATAACACACATACTGTGTGAATGTGAGGCAATATCGCGTAGCCGAAGGAAATTCTTAGGAAAATATTTCTTTGAAAACTTAGAGGAAATAGACGGCGCGGATTTCAATGACCTTCTTGGCTTTTGTAGAGAAATCAGGTGTTTAGGTTTTTGCCAATTGGAATTGGTTTCAACTGGACCCATAGGGGATCACGATGGGCCCGTTTTGGTGCTTAGTGTTGTGTCTTATGGGACACCCTGTTTAACCTAAACCTAACCCGACTAAGTTGTCACAATCTCTCTTAAATAAAAGCGGTGACTTCATTAACTCCTCTGACATAGAGGATGACAACATATAAACACAATACAGTAGTCTTTCATCATTTAACCCAAATACTGACTCTGCAGCGTAGGGGCCGAGTAGTAGTTCAAGCAGAGTCAATACTTCTGTCATCGAAACTCTATCAACCTATTTGCCTCACAATATACTTCAAAATACGCCCCTCACAAAGCAAACCATACTAATAATACAATCAAAATTGTTCATGGAATTTAAATGGATATTTTAATAACCTTCACGAACTCCAACTACTTATACGAGAGTTCAATCAAGCAATAATTGCATTACAAGAGACACACATAACATCCAAAATCCAGAAAACCTCCATAGAATACGTACCATATTTCCACAGCTGTGAGTACAACACCTATGCCCAAAATGGGACAGGACTATGAATACACAAATCCATACCCCATTCTCCCCCAAACCAAATTCAGATCAACACTCAAATATCCGCAATTGCAATAATAATAGAATTGCAAATTAAATTAACTGTAATATCCGTGTATGTTCCTCCATCCCAATATTTCAGTACAACCGGTCTAGACAACATAACTAATAATCTTAGATCTTCTTTAATAGTGGTCTGTGGTTTTAATGCGTGGAACCGACTTTAGGGATCCCCGTCCGAAGGAAAAACGCTCGAACAATTTCTGCAACCTGACGATACTAACCCATTTTTCGACCCACAAAACCTTTACACTCGTCGACTTATCGCCCATCTCTCCCCAACTCTACCCAAACACCAACTGGGAAATCTTACCTAACCCAACCGACCTTAACCTTATGAAATATCGGAAACTTAATGCCCTTTTCCGGAAAAATGCAAAAATAGAAAATAGGAAAAGCTTTGAACAATTCATATCCGCCATTAACCCTAACTCGTCACCAAAAAAATTTGGGGTGATATAAAAACACTCACTGGTCACTACTCCCCACTCTCTATAAGAACCATCACAACCGACCCCCAAATTTGAACTTGCTCGTTCCAAATCGCCGAACATTTTGCCCAAACTTGGTCCACATACTCAGATGATTCTAACTTTCACAGAAAATTCACAAAAGCAAAGCGAAAAGCAATGGATACCCAATCAACATCCCTTAGTCCCTGCCCCTCTGCTTCACTTATTGAACACACTCGAACTCGAATTCTGCCTTCATTCAGCAAAAGAAGAGTGGAGGAGGAGATACAACGACGAACTGTATGGACTGTACAGCGACATCGACCTAGCCAGAAGAGTGAGAGATCCAACGTCTAAGATAGCTGGGTCATGTAGAGCGGATGAACACCAATGCTCCAGTCCGAAAAGTTTTCGAATCCGCCCCTCAGCCAACTAAGCGTGCAAAACTGGAGGCAGCTAGCACAAGATCGAGCTAGCTGGAGACGCTTGTTGATGGAGGCCCAGGTCCACCCCGGGCTGTAGCGGCATCTAAAGTAAGTAAGTAAACCAAAAAAACAATTCAATCAAGTTAACGGTTACCGTCTAATATCTCTCCCACCTTGCCCAGGTAAATTTTGGAAAAAATCATTTCAAAACGGCTTTTATGGTTTTTGGAAAGAGATAATTTGATAAGCGAGGAACAAATAGCATTTAAACAAGGTCGGGGCACCAGCGATTCATTTCTACACATTGATGACTACATATCTACTGCTTTATCCAATAAAAATCACGTCTCAATACTCTCTATTGATTTTGGGAAAGCATTTGATCGCATTGGCTCCATGTCGTCCTTAATAAGCTAATTAAATGGAAAGTCGGTCATAAGTTATTATTTAAATTTATTAAATCCTTTTTGACCAATAGAAAATTTCGTATAAAAGTTAATGGTTCCATTTCCAATGTCAAAGATCTCAAAAACGGAATCCCGCAAGGTTCCCCACTCTCCGTAGTATTATTCATGATAGCCTTTAACGATATCAACCTTATTTTATCAAGTTACAGTTCAATTAGACATTGTCTATTTGCCGATGATTTAATCATATTAACTAAATGCAAGAATCGCTTAAAAGTATCAACAAAATGGTGCGAAGTATCAAGATCCAAGATCTTAGCCGAAAAAAGTAACATACTTCACATATGTAGTTACAACTAGCTGCACTAAACATATAAATCTTAGCTTTAATTCCATACATATCTGCAATGCAAACTACCTTAAATTACTTGGAATAACGTTCGACTGTAAAAATAGCTTTATAAAACATTGTCTAGATCTTACGAAAAGCCGTGCTACCAGGCACGAATTGAATTGTTAAATTCTTAGCTTCGTAAAATACTGCTGCTCATACTAATACATTGATCAATGTCACCAAATCAATTATCCTTTCTAAAATCGACTACGGTTTAGTAATATACCTTAATGTTTGAAATCATCTCTACAATATCATCAGAAATATCCACACCGAAAGTGTTCTCCCGTCCATTGAGCACAGATTCAATTACCTGACTTCTCTTCTATTCGCGGATCGCAGTATCCGGAAAACCCCCACATTAAATGACATCAGTATTAAAATATTAACAAAGAAGAACCTGGATAAAGACCTGTCAGCTCTCACCAACGCACCAATGAAAGACGTTACCAACCGCTTTCCAACCTAACCACCCTGGCTATACCTAAAGAGTATATCAACATAGACCTAGCCAAGAGCTCGAATGCATTAAACAAAGGTGTAAAATGTGTTTTCAGGCAAATGTTTGAAGAAATACGGCGAAAACACAACTGGGCTTTCATATTCACCGGTGGGTCTAAAAGCATAAGTGGTACATCATTTGCAGTGGTCGATGAGGAGGGTAAAACCTTGAGTAAACGGCTTTTACCAGATCACTGCTCCATCCTATCCCCGGAATCTCCGGCTATACTACGTGACCTGGAATCTATCTCCTGCAGAAAATTTATTATCTGTACAGACAGTCTCTCTGCATTTTGTTCGAAAAGATTAAAAGTGAATGGAGTGATTATATAGTAATCACATCTACTGCTCTTTTACCCAAGTGGAACACATACAGCATATCCTGTTACATTCGACTACGCCTCGGACACACGAACCTTACCCACTCTCATCTCATAAATAAAACCTCTCAGCTGAAATGTTACTTCTGCCAAAGCGACATCCCACTTTCAACCAAACATTTCGTTTTCGATTGTCACAAAATAAAATGGGTATCTAAAAACTTCTTTAATAATAGTGGTTTTCACGAATTTCTCTCTCATCCTAATGAAAAGAACACAAAGAAAGTTGTTGAATTTGTTACTGCAATGAATTTAATAAACCATATAAGTTACGTATCCGGTAACGCATACCAGACGATACCCGAATCTCTCCACAATTTCAAGTTAATTCAGTTTTTTCTATTTTTTCTCTTTTCCCACAATCCTATCTTTTGCATTCTCTGCGCTTTTAATTTTCTTCGTCCGATGCACGTGTGTCGAACGCAATGAAAATTTCCCACACAGAAAGTACTGAGCTAGCATTATAGAACCCATAAAAGGCACTTGCAAACACGCCAAGCCTTGGTCTTTAACGTAAACAAGCAATGTATTAAGTACTTAGTCGATAAAAATAAATAAAGTTATTTTTTTTATCGCGAACCCGGTTGTAAAAATATCAGTGGCGCAGTCGGTAGGATCTTAATGTTAAAAAAAAAGATCCAAAAGTGAACGGACCGAAAAAAATCGCGAAGCAAATAAATAAAATAACTATAAAGACTATAAATTACAGTGAAATAAAATTGCTTGATAAACATTTTGGTGACACTAAAAATCAGTGATTAACCAAATTAAAATTCAGACCCAAAAAAAAAAATTAAGATAAACTAGTGTGAACGAAAATCACAGCAAAATTCTGAAGAAGGATAGTATAGATAAATTCTGGGCCAAAGTTATCAGCCAGGAAATGAACGAACAACTAATGGAAAGGCTCACAGCAGCCATGGAAGCTTTAGCTGCACGAGGTGCACAACCCACACAAAGCCGTGCGTGCTTCGTAATGAAAGAAATTTCTTATATCAAACCATTTGATGGCGATCAAAAAGCACTCACGCAGTTCTTAAGTGTAGTCGGAACACACATAGATGCTGTGGAAGATCCAGTGAAGTTAGAATTATGGGAGGCGATATATAACACAAAAATCACAGGAAAAGCCAAGGACTTACTTCTCAATAACCAGCCGAGCGGATGGACAGAAGCAAGAAATGAAAAATGAAACAACATTTTCGACCAGTGGGCAACCATCTAGAAAAATAAATTATCTCAAAGTAAGTTCGATTTTAGACCTTAATAATAAAATAGAATTGTTAGTTCAAGAAATAAATTCTTTCGCAACATATGAAGCGAAACCTAGGGAAGCTAAGAAAACATTTTATATTATTTTAGTTAATCGAATTAAACAAATAGTGTCAGGGAATTTGTCCCGAGAAATAAAAGATCTTTACGATTTACATCAAATAAAAAATATTTGGTACACTTATGTGGACTTTGATCAACATAACATAGACAGAGCATTTTTGATACAGGACAGACGTAGCGGACATAATTTAAAACCCAATCACGATAAACAGGACAATAATTTCGTAAGGAATAAAGATACCAATCATAATCCGAATAGGCAGAATAGCTCGAACAATCAAAACCGAACAAATTCAGGTTAGCTTAGCAAAACAATAACCCTCAGCCAAATCCTTCTAGATCAGGTCAACATAGGGCATCAGATCAATCTAGGCAACTAACATTCAACCAGTCAACCGGAACCAATGGATGTAGGACAGTTAGTTAACCAAGAGCAAGCGGAAGAAGAAACGAACGAAGAGTTTCACAACATAGAGCCAGCGTTTTTTCTCAACTAGGCCTCGGTAATAAAATTCTCATAAAGCTAACAATAGATAAAAATAAGTACATAGCACTAATAGACACTGGCTCAACGATGAGCATCATCAATTCTAGGAGAGTAGATTGTAGGGAGTTTAAAGTTTTCGAAACGGTTAATATGAAGTTGCAAACTATCAATAACGTTACTACAGAAAAAACCCTTAATTTTGATAATATGTGTCTAGTTCTAAAAAATAATGTCAGTATACCCCTATATTCTACTGAGAACGAAGCAACCTTTGATTGTTTTGAACTCAACACGAATATCAAGGATATTGATCTGGGTTATTTAAACGAAGAGGAAAGACGAGAAATGCAGATGTTACTAAACCAACTCAGCAATCTAATTTATAAAGAATGGGATCAGCTAACTAACACAAATTCAATAATGCATGAAATTAGAACAACAGTACATCAACCTATTCATGCTAAGCTGTATCGATTACCTCCAAAACACGAAGAGGAGGTAAGTCGGCAAATAAAAGAAATGGAAGGGCAAGGGATTATCCGAAGATCTAATAGTAGGTACGCTTCACCAATAGTGGTTGTAGCAAAGAAGGTAGATAATTTGGGAAAGCAGAAATTCCGTTTATGTGTCGACTACAGGAAATTAAACGAGATCACCATTGATGATAAGTACCCCCTACCCAATATAGATAGCATATTGGACAAACTAGGGAGAGCTCAGTACTTTTCGTCGATAGATCTAGCAAAAGGGTATCACCAAATTAAAGTTCACCCGAATGATATCTCTAAAACGGCTTTTGTAACTCCTCAGGGCCTCTATGAATACCTTAGAATGCCTTTTGGATTAAAAAACGCGCCGGCAACCTTTCAGAGGTGAATGAACGAGATACTCAGGGATTATATTAATAAATGTTGTGTCGTCTATCTAGATGATATTTTAATCTTTTCAACAAGCCTAAAAGAACACATACAAGCTTTAAGATTGATATTTAAAAAACTCGCTGAGCATAACTTGAAAATACAATTCGACAAATGCTCATTTATGAAGAGGAACACAGAGTTCCTAGGTCATCTCCTGACAGCGGAGGGCATGAAACCTAATCCAAATAAGATTCAATGCATTCAAGCATACCCACTTCCCAAAACTGAAAAACATTTAAAGGGCTTCCTAGGAGCTACAGGGTATTATAGAAAATTTGTTAAAGACCATTCCAAAATAGCTCACCCTATGGTTAAGTATTTAAAAAAAGACAGGAAGCTCAACACCAATGATCCTGAATACATCCAAGCTTTTGAGACTCTTAAGGTTAACATTATAAGACATCCGATTTTAAAATTTCCGAACTTTAAAAAAACATTCACTCTTTATACTGATGCCAGTAATTATGCTATAGGGGCAGTATTAATGCAAGAGGGACAACCCGTATGCTACGCCTCAAGGACATTAAATGACCACGAGAAAAATTACTCCGTCACCGATAAAGAGTTCCTTGCAATTGTTTGGTCAGTGACATATTATCGACCGTACTTATAGGGAAATAGATTTAAAATTATAACTGACTACTTACCTATTAAGTACATAAACAAGAAGTATACAGGAAAAGAGTTTAGCCAGAGAAACTAACGGTGGCTACTCAAATTGCAAGAATACCAATTTGAGATGGAATACCTAAAAGGTAAGGAAAATAAAATCGCGGACTTTCTTAGCAGAATCCCAGGAAGTGACAACAAGGAAGATGAAAAGAATCAAACAGTAAATGAGTTATCCGAGAATGAAGTTGTAGCAAACGAAGATGAACGACAAATTAACGATGAGTCCTCTGACAATGCAACTATACATTCGGAAGACGAACAGCAACTAGACCACATACCTATATTAGAAACAATAGTCAATAAATATAAAACCCAACTCATACTAACTAATGATACTAACAGAGAAATAGACATTTTACATAATAGGAGAATTATTTATGTTGACATGACCAAAGATAAAGAATATTGGACAGACCTATTTAGAAGATTTATTAAACCTGGTACCATTGGAATATTTACAGAATTAGATTACCACAAATTCAACAAGGTACAGTAACTGTTAATAGAACTGTTTAGCAATGATAAACAAATAAAATTCATTAATTCATAAATAACCGTAAAACATGTCTCGAAACTAAATACGAAAGGAAACCAATAAAACCTAAATTTGAAATAAGTGAAACACCTTCCAGGCCAAATGAAATTCTTCACATGGATGTGTATTACTTTATGAAACAGTCATTTCTTACTCTGATAGACAAGTTAACAAAAAAAGTATACGCTTACTACTTACCAAATAGAAACTGGACAAAGATAGAAATCGTGGAGGAACATTTTTCAAAATTCGGCAAACCCACAAAAATAATAACAGACAACGAATTTAAAGCTGAAAACTTTAAAGAATATTTAAAGTAACAACAGGTAGAGTTACATGTAACAAAACCAAATACTCATACAGGTAAAATAGCGACATAGAAAGGTTTCGTTCTACTTTGCAGGAAAAACTAGTAACAATGAAAAATTTAGACCTCACACTAATACAAAAAGTTCATAGAGCCGTAAAGAATTATAATGACAGGTATCACTCCACTATCAAAATGACACCAGACGAAGCAATGTATGCTGACATTGCAACATTAGTTAAACAAACACAAGTACAGAAAGAAAAGAAAATTCAGAAACTAAACAAGGATAGGGAAGAATATGAAGAGACAAGAAAGGTAATCCCAGTTAAAAATTACAAGCGTAATTATTATAAGAACGAACATAGGTATAGACTTAAGACTTTTAAGCGAGAACACCCTACTAATATTAAACGACCTCGTAAATTTGCAGATGACATTACTTTACGCAATAGTGACATTAACGATGACCAACCCACGAGCATCAGCAACGCTGACAGTAAATCCTATCACAACGAATAACGGATACACAGTTATTAATATGGGACAAACGGAAATAATCCAAAACACAAAAACCATACTCCACATTATCGACAGAAAAGAGATAAGACAAACTGTTAAATCAATAGAAGATAGCATTTCAAAATTACAGATAGGTAATGATAGCAGCAAGAGATAGCAGACCATATGAAATTGAAAGAAGAAAACGATTGTAATTCGATCAATAGTCTGAATAAACAAATAGAAATTAACTCCCATTTTAACGAATCTATTATTGACCTTAAGAACATCATAGAATCAAATAGGAAGCAGTTAAGCCAGACTTATGAAGAATTAACAGGACACGAGAAGCGAATCATTTTACAGCAACTTAAATTGGACCAAATACTAAAACTTAAAATTTTAGAAGAAAGACTTAACCAAATTTTAGACAGTATAGCACTAGTAAAACAGGGATTAGTAAACCCAAGTTAAAGGCAATAGAGATTAGGGACACCGATCTAGACCTTTACAGATTAAAGAATGTTAAAACAGGACTATTAAAGTACGACGAAGACAGACTAATACTCGCAATCAAAATTCCACACAAATACAAACTGATAGACTTTAAACTAATAACATCAATGCCTACATCAAGTTATCTGGAAGTTATATTAGAAGATGAATATTTTGTAGAAATAAATCAAACAAAATACAAAATGCAAAGTAATAAAGTTCAATATGTAAACGAACTTTTACCAATAAACAATTGTATATCTAATAATAATTGTAAACTAAAGAAAAATGAAGTTGTCGAAATTAAAAGATTAGATGATTATACTATAATTTGTAAAAATGTGAAAAATGAAGAATTGTTAAACCAATGTGATGATAGAAAAATAAAATTAAAAGGAAACTTTTTAATAACAATTACCAATTGTACTATCAAAATTTTAAATCAAACATTTAGTAATAATAATATTAATTTTATAGATAGATTCTTTTATAATGAAGATGTAACACATAATTTTACTAAACAACCTAAATTTGAAGAAATTGTATTAAAAAGTATAACTAATTTAGAACATATCAATATACTTAAGTTTCATAACAATGTTAACTATATTGCTAGCTCAACAATCGCGATAATTTTTATCATATTAATAATAATCCTATCAAGACAAAATAAAAAACTTAAAGTTTCTATCAAAAATATAAGTAAAGAATTTCCTAAAATTCAGGAGAATTTTAAATTTAACGGGGGAGATTAATTTCAAGTTAATTCAGTTTTTTCTATTTTTTCTCTTTTCCCACAATCCTATCTTTTGCATTCTCTGCACTTTTAATTTTCTTCGTCCGATGCACGCGCGTCGAACGCAATGAAAATTTCCCACACAAAAAATGCTGAGCTAGCATTATAGAACCCATAAAAGGCACTGGCAAACACGCCAAGGCTTGGTCTTTAACGTAAACAAGCAATGTATTAAGTACTTAGTCAATAAAAATAAATAAAGTTATTTTTTTTATCGGGAACCCGGTTGTAAAAATATCAGTTATATACAAATCTTCTTTAAACCAGCCGAAAACCCTGGTAGCTAGTGCTACAGTATAGACAACAATTTTTTAATTGTATTACCTTTTTAATAAAAAACAAAAAATATACTCAGTGTCAGTAAAGCCGAATTGGCCTAGTGACTACTATCACTATCAATTTTTGCTTTAATTAATGTAAAAATGCAAATATGTTGTAAAGATTGTCAAAAGACATGTAGACTAAGAATCATGTTTAATATAGAGTGCCCACATAGGGCCAGTAAGTTACAATAAGATAGTTTTAAGTTATTTCAGCATTTTTTTGTCTAGCATTCAAGCTTTAATGAATTTAATGAAATAAAAATGAATATAAAATGAAAAAACTGAAAAATGAATAGTGTCTCAATAGCAAACGTAGTGTTGCTCGGTTAAATCCCAGCCGACACATCTTGACTTAAAAAAAAAAATACTCTCTAACGGGACGTTCATCAAGCGATGAAAGATAACCAACAGTCCGCTCTACCAATAGCAGGACAAGCTGCAATGTGGAGCAAGGGAGGGAGCTTCTACATCAGCAGCACCGTACAGAACACGTCGTGACAAATTGCGACAAATACCCATATGTCTCCGACGGTTGGGAAAGGCGTCATACGGGAGATACAAATCTCGCAGCTTCTGAGTCTAAGATGAAAAAGAAGTAAAAGAAAAAAAAGTTCTTGAGCTACAAAAAAGAGTGCTGCTGGCTATTGAGGCCTAGCAAAGTGCGAGAAAAAATTCGGTCGATATTCAAGGAGAGTAAAATGAATGAGAAATATGATATTAAGATCCAAAAGATGCATAATCCCAAGGTATTAGTGTGTGGAATGAAAGAAAAACTTGGGAAATTGAATTGAATAAAATTGAAAACGCAATAAAGTCGCAGAATACTCTATTGAAGTTTGAATACATTAAATGTATTAGTGTATATGAGTCCGGTAAAACGAAAGGGGTATTTAACGCAATCATTGAAATTGACGGAAATGCTCTAAGATTGATACTCGATATTGAAAGAGTACCTAGTCAAGTCATTAATACTGGACATTTAGGACATTGCTTGGAATCACTCGCAATTTTGTGTATCGTGCTGTGAAGTTGTTTGAGGATACTGGTGGAGTACGAGACCGTTAAAGATCCGGCCGTCCGCGCACTGTGAGAACTCCGAAAGCGATCAAAGCCGTGAAATGAATCCACCGAAAACCGCTGCGAAAACAGAAAAACTTGTTGCGGAAAATGCAAATTTCGCAAAAATCCATGTCTCGCATTATCAAAGAAGATCTAGGACTCAGCGCGTACAAGCGACACACTGGAAACCTGCTCACGGCCGCTTTGAAGGAAAAAAGCGAGCGAAGATCGAAAGCGTTACTCAGCCGGTACGCGAAGAACGCTCACAAACAAATTCTGTTTACTGACAAGAAAATCTTCACCGTAGAAGAATCGTTCAATAAGCGGAAAAATCGTGTGTATGCTCGGTCATCCAGAGAAACTTCTCAACTCATCCCAAGGGTTCAAAGAGGCCATCATCCCGCGTATGTAATGGTATGGTGGGGAGTGTGCTACGATGGAGTTACCAACCTCCATTTTTGCGAGAAAGGAGTGAAAACATCGGCCAAAGTATATCAATCGACCGTCTTGGAACCCATTGTGAAGTCTCTCAACCAATCAATATTCAACAACAAGCCATGGACTCCCCAGAAAGACTCTGCTCCAGCTCAAAGCAAAAACGACTCAACTGTGGCTCAAAAACAACGTTCCGGACTTCATATCAACGGATGATTGGCCAGCTGGTAGTCCAGACCTCAACCCGTTGGACTACAAGTTTTGATCCGTATTAGAGGGCATGGCTTGTTCTACTCGACACTCACATATTGAGTCGTTGAAGCGAGCCCTTGTCCGTGCAGTGGACAATTTCCCCATGCATGAAGTGCGTCTCGGAATCGATGAGTGGCCACATCGTCTTAAGTCGTGCTGGAAGGCAAATGGAAGTCATTTCGAATAAGTTGTTCTAAGATTTGTAGCCATTGAATAACCCAATAAAAACAAAAAAAAAATTGTTTAAATATTAATTCGTTTTTATTTGGCGCTGATTTTTCTGTGTACCAGTATTTATGACTTGACTAGGTAAATATAGGATGGGATAAATGTATTGTCTATGAAGAAGTGAATGTTAAAAGGTGTTTCAACTGCTGGGGGTTTAATCACTCAGCTAAAGTATGTACTAATAAAGTAGCATGTCTGAAATGTGCTGGTGAACATAAGAAAAACGAATGTACAAGTGAATTAGTAAAATGTGTTAGCTGCATAAGAAGTATGGAATATCTTCAACTATCAAATATTGACATAAATCATGACACCAGTTGAAAACAGAAAAACGAAGAATTTTGTACTAGCAACTAAATACGTGTAAGTGTTTGTTGCTTAAAATCGAAGGTCTTTTAAATAATTGCAATGAAATAGAAAGTACTCTAAGTGAAGAAAACTATGAAATTATATGTTTAACGAAGACTCATTTAACGAAAAAGAACGAAGACAGTGAAATATATATACAAGGCTATCAACCTATAAGATGTGACTCGTGCTCGACCCATACAGGCGGTGTTACTGCGATCTTAACTTAATATTAGCCGGTGTTTATCGGTCGCCAAATTCATCCGAAGCAAATTTTTGTGTAAATTTTAGAGAATACTTAGAAAAATTGTTAGCAAATCAAAATAAAGTAATTGTAATGGGAGATATCAATATTAACTTGTTATGTAATGACTTATATGGAAAGAGAATAAAACAGATTGTGAAGGATAATGGATAATAACGAAAAAGTTAAGGCGTATGTAGTGATCAACTTAAAAATAAGTGACCACGAAAGCGTGGAAATTAAAATACCAATGCGAATAAAAGTGAATGAGAAAAAAGAGTTAATAGAAACAGTAAAATATAATAAGCGAAAATTTCGTGAATATATTGAACATAACTTTGATAATAGGCGTGTTTTTTTGGTAATCTAGATGGGCTTAGCAAAAAATTTACATGTTTAAGACAATTATCGAGGCTTATGTATTTAGTCCCGATAGAAACAGTGGTTCCAAGTCATTTTATTTGAATAGCGCGCCTTAAGTTATACTACATCCGTCATGCAAAGAAAAGAGCATTCAAGTCAGAAAAACTGAAACTAATGAATTTAAGGCCACAAATACAAATATTTGGCGCATTCGTTCGTAGGCCGCCGTGGTAAACGGACGTGTTTCTGTTTTCTCTTGTGCGCAATAAAAGTACGATTTATATACTTAGTTTCAGCAAAGCCGAATTGGCCTAGTGGTAGTAGCACCTGATTAGCAAAGTAGTGTTGCGGGTTCAATCCCAGCAGGCAGATAGTGACTTTAAAAAAAAAAAAAAAAAACTCTTTATCGTGTTTTTAACATTAACAAAAATATAAGCAACGGGACGTTCATCAGGCGATGGATGATAAAGAGCAGTCCGCTCTCCCCATAGCGGGACAAGCGGATGGGCTGGTCAAGCTACAAGCAGACGAAGAAGCTAAAACAATTATGGAGATGACAGTAAAACGGAGAAGGAAAAATAAACCAACTCCAAATGTAGTCAAGCGCCTGTCTCTATCAGCTCCAACTGAAAAGCTGCAAGGTGGAGCAAGGGAGGGAGCTTCTACGTCAGCAGCAGCAGTCAGAACACGTCGTGACGAAGTAGATTACGACGAATACCCATATGTCTCCGACGGTGGGGAAGGGCGTTATACGGGAGATATGAATACCTTTGCGTATCTCGCAGCCTCGGAGTCTGAAGACGAAGAAGAGGAAGTTGAAGCTCTTAAAAGCAGCATAGTTGAGCTACAGAAAAGATTGCTGGCGATTAAGGCTAAGCAAAGTGCGAGAAGAGAAAAGGAGAGGCAAGTTCGGCCTACTCCAACAACAAGCACAGCAGCCACAAGAGAACCAACAACAACAGTTGAAGCAAACTCAGCAACAACAGTCTAAACAAAAACAACAAAAGCAGCAACAGTCAGAAATGCAACAGCAGCAAAAAAAGCAAAAACAACAAGTACAACCACAAAACCAGCAGCAGAAAAAACAACAACAAACACAACAACAGCAGCAGAAAAATCAACAACAACAGCTACAGCAAAAATCAAACAACATAAGAGTGCCACCAATCAACACTTATAAAATGGAGTTAAGAGATACCATTGATCTATGTAAGTCAATAGGCAATAATTTTTTTATTAAGCGTTTAAGTATAGACAAACATGCGATTCACTGTAATACAGTGGAACGCTATAACAAAATAAAAGCTTTACTAAAGGATACGACGACGGAGTTCTTCTCCTTCACCCCTAAATGTGATAAACTGCAAACAATGCTGCTGAGGGGTCTAGAACCGTCGGCTGATCCGGAGGAGCTCCTCGCACTGTTGAAAGAGAAAGAGTGCGACGAGCTCAAATTCGTAGGGGTTAAGCCGTTCGCCACGGCTAGAGCCAAAAGGGAGAAACGGAAACTACCGCTCTTCCTTGTTCAGCTCACTCCCAATAGTAAACTTGATAGTTTAAGGAGCATTAAATTCCTAAACTATCAGTCTATAAAATGGGAAAAAGTAAAAAGGAGCGATAGCATTTTGCAATGCGTTCGCTGTCAAAGGTTCGGGCACGCCGCGTCGAACTGCGAGATGCAGCCTCGATGTGTGAAGTGTGGAAAGGACCACAAATCAGAGGAATGCTCTCTGGGTAGAGATGGTACGACAGAAAGAAGTCAGCTCTCGTGTGCTTTACGCAAGAACGCGGGACACACCGCAAACTATCGGGGTTGTCCTAAGTTTCAATACATAAGGACAATAAATTTAGCCCGGCAGCAAAAAGTGGAGGTTAAACGTCCACCCGTACATATTAAAACACCAGCCGTCACTCCTCAAATTACTTACGCCCAAATGGCGGCAGGTAGAGGTAGTACGGCACAACAAGCGAAGGTTGTTTCTCAGGCCCCTGCGCCTAGAGCACCTGAATCAACTTCTGATATGCTAGCTATCTTGCTCTCTATTCAGGGGCAGATCGGTCAGCTTCAACGTCAGATAACGGAACAGACCACGCGTGTAGACCAAATCTACGCGTTGCTGCCAGTCGTAATGTGTACGAACATGGCGGAGCAAACCCTAAAGGTCCTTGCTTTGAATGTAAATTCTTTGATAAGGACCGAACGAAGAGCCGCACTTTTTAAGTTGCTCAAAGACCAAGTCCCTGATGTGCTTTTGGTTAGCGAAACTAAGCTAACCAAAAAACACAAAATGAGGCACAAAAGATATAAAATATTAAGAAGAAACCGACCCAACTCTACGCAAGGAGGTGGTGTTGCAATCTTCATTAGAAAAAGTTTGCGATTTAAAAGTGTACAGCCGTGTGCTGTGCTTGAGGCATGCATTGTGTACATCCCGCTCCGTAGTGGAAAACGGTTGTACATGGTCTCCGTCTATGCACCTGAAGCTACTCAATCCAGTTTATTTATCTCAGAACTCGAGACACTTTTTCGATTCCTCAGGCTGGAATCCGAGGAGAATTACTTCATAATCGGTGGAGATTTCAACGCCAAACATGGAGATTGGGGAAATAATACTCCAAACACTAGAGGGAACCTGCTACTTAATTGGTGGGGTCAGCACAGTGTAATGTACCGACTCGGTCTTAAGGCGACGGATAGTCCGTCTTTTCCCAGGCACGGCTCCTATCTGGATCTGCTGCTATTCGACACTCGTATACAACTGACCGGCAAGACTCAACATACTATAAACTGTCTACGCACGTTCGTATATGACAGTGACCATTCCGGTCTTAGTACCGAAATAACTGTTCCAAACGAAATTGCGGAATTGGAAGAGTTTGTTCAAAGGTATTCTTTCAACTACAGTAGGGTACGTTGGACTCACTTCTCAAGAACATTGACGAGAGCACTCTCCTCGAACTCGCTACACCCGCCGTCCAATAGGAATTTGTCAAATGAGGAGATTGACAAGTACCTAAAACAAATGGACGAGACCATAAAACGAACAATGGACAGACAGTATGATACCTCGGTATCAACATTCCGAAAACGAAGACACATTCCGCAATGCAACTATTAACGCACTGCACGAACACAAAAGCAGACTACTATCTAGACTAAAAAACTTGTATAGACAGTTTACTGACAGACATAACCCCGAAATCATGACACTGAAGTCGTTGATCAAAACCCTCCAAACATTAATAAAAGAAAATTACAGGGCGTTTGTAAGTTTGTATTGGAACAATAAAATTCGAGCTGTAAGCACTAGCAACCCGAATATGTTTCCGCAAATAAATAAAATATTTCGGAGGAAAGATCAAAACGATCTTCCATATTTAAAGATCCATCGAACAACAGACAATGAACAAATACTGATAACTGCAGGCGTAGATCCAGGAGAAGCGGTAGACGACGACAACTTCTTCGTGGTCGAAGATCCGCAGGAGAAGGTTGAGACCATAGGAGCGATTTTCCAGGAAGTATACGAGGCAAATATTGTCATTGGTTGTAACCACGACCTGGAAAATCAGGTTCTTTTGTACAATTCCTACCTTCGAAATGATATAGAGCACTGGCGATTCGAGAGCTCAGGGTTCACTGAGTTCAATGACGAAAATATGGCAAATATGGCCATCGCCGACGAAAGGGATCTTCCCCCGTTCATTTCGAAGGAAGAGCTCCAAACTATCATCGTATCACTAAGAAGTAAGAAATCAGTGGGAACCGATGGAATACCGAACATTGTGCTTCGACATCTCCCACCAGAAGTGG
Source organism: Volucella inflata (assembly GCA_928272305.1). Lineage (NCBI taxonomy): Eukaryota > Metazoa > Arthropoda > Insecta > Diptera > Syrphidae > Volucella > Volucella inflata. Next base: position 41,165,331 of record OV743717.1, read on the forward strand.
TGGACATTTATACCATCCTGTTTAATAATGCTTTGAATAATGCTTATTATCCAATGCATTGGAAAACAGCGGTGGTGCATCCCATTCCCAAAAGGGATAAAGACATGTCCAATCCGGCGAATCTTCGGTCGATAAGTCTCCTTCCGAATACGAGTATCAGCAAAGTTTTCGAAAAAGTGATCAATAGAGTCCTGACTAAGTGGGTTGAGGACAAAAATATAGTTCCAGATAATCAGTTCGGTTTTAAGGCGGGACATGATATATCACATGCCGCGTCTAAATTGGTATCCGATATCCAGTGGAACAATAGCAAGAAACAGTGCACAGGCGCCTGCTTGATTGACTTGGAGAAGGCTTTTGACACCGTATGGCTAGAAGGCCTTTTTTCAAGTTGAACAGGCTGGGCATATGTAAACCACTGCTGTATATTCTCTTTAATATGCTCTCCGGTAGAAAGTTCATCGTGAAGAATGGCGATGCGACTTCTGCTAGAACGTTTAACATTAAAAATGGTCTGCAACAAGGTGCGGTTAATTCACCGATCCTTTTTAACATTTACACAAGCGATCTTGTGAGTTCACTTCACCATGCCATAGCGTACGCAGACGACTTGATAGCGTACAGATCAGGTCAAAAAATCGAGGTCATTAATATGCTCTTGCAAAGTGACTTCGATAAGATTAAACGATATTGCGATGACTGGAAGTTGAAGATCAACTTTCAGAAGTCGGAAACCACTCTTTTTAGGACACCTTTGTCTGGGCCTCCGCGGATACCAGAAAGAACTGGCGAAAGTTTTCGATCGTGGGACAACGCGGGCAACCACTTGCTTGTCGAAATGTAGTCAGATACCTTGGGATTTGGCTAGATCAATATCTATATTTTAACAAACATATAGATGTTGCTCTGGCCAGAGCCAAAGGTGCATTTGCCCTTACAAAGAGACTATTTTATAGCAGCCAACTCGATGCGATGGTAAAAGTAATCTGCTACATGGCCCTTATCCGGCCTATGCTTGTATTTGGATGTCCCGTGTGGTTCAACGTGAGAGCAAGCTTAATGGAAAAGATTCGGGTGTTTGAGAGGGCTTGTCTTAGGACTTGTCTTCGCTTGTACAGAACACCAGAATCGGAGTACATAAAATATTATCCTAACGAGGTCCTGTACAACAGGGCGAACCTAATTAGAGTGGACAATTTCGTCATTAAGCTGACTCGAAGGCACATTGCGAGAGCAATGGCTTCGACGAACAATCTGATCTCCGGGGCTTATTACCCTAACTATCCATATCACGAGAGTGTGCGCTTTAGCGGCTTTATTCCCCCAGAAGCGTTCCTCTATTTTGATAAAAAAGGGCTGATCCAGGACAAATTAGCGGTGCCGCAAATCTTCCACGTTGCTCGAACAGCTGCAGACAGGCGACTCAACTACGACAGAGACGTCGCACACGGCAGTGCGGAGCGACTTCGGTTCAGTAGGGCGGTAGGGAGTCGCCATTTGAGAGACGTTGCTCGGCAGCACCAAGAATTTTGGTGGCTTATTGAAAGAGAGGGAGCTCTTTCATCGTTTCCTTCTAATTCGAGGTAGCGTCGCTAAGACGCAAAGTCGGTTTACTTAAATTTTAAGTCATGGCCGGCTTACATAGTTTAGGTAGGTTAATGTAGTGTTAAGATAATTAAAAAAAAAAAATAATAATAATAATAAAAATAAAAAAAAATTAATTAAAAAAAAAAAATTAAAAAAAAAAGAGATGGGTAGCATAAAAAACAAAAAAAAGTACGTATTTAATTACGTATCGTAGTTTAAGATAATCTAAGTAGTCTAAGAATTATTTTGTAAGTAGTTTTAAGTTTTATGTAAACGAAATGTCCTTTCACTAAGTTTTTGCTAAAACAATTTATATTTTCTTAGTTCTAAGTATAATGTACATGAAATAAAAAATATATATATAAAAAAAAACAGTTAGGTTACGTCGAAAGACATAGTTAAGTTTTATGTTTAGCTAAGAGCGCTCTTATAGGGCCAGTGAGTAAAAATAAGAAGAATTGAAGTAAATTAAGCTAGTTTTTAAGCGTTTTTTTGTTTAGCACTTAAGTATTAACAAATGAAATTAAATAAAAATGCATGAAAAAAAAAAACAAATATTTGGTCATTTATTTTTGTTTTTTCAATTAAACAAACGGAAATTATGAGCAAACGAGTGGGTTTTGAGGTTGTTGACATTTTTACAAATCAACAAAAAAAAACCCTGAGAAATGTTTTCACACAAAATGCTGCCAAATTTTGAAGTTTAAATGGCATAGCCTCGATAGGTGTTTTTTTTTTTTGGCGTTTATTTGTTAAGCCTATATAAAAATCCACAAAAACACGCCTAATATTAAAGTAAGTGATGTAAACATACGGGCGGGTAACCTTACAAAATTCCTAGAAGCAGCAGTAAACTTAATATGTGTGTTTTAATGGAGTAAATCGGTGGTTTACCAACGAACTTAAAACTCTTAAAAATAAAAAGTTACACGCATATAGGCTAGCAGTATGAACAAATTCGACAAATGATTGGGAAAGCTATAAGATAGCTAGAAATATTTTCAAATCGGGACTGGACAAGCCAAAGAATAACTTCATTACAAACAAAATACAGTCATCCAAAAATCAAGAAGAAATGTGGAATAATATTAAATCATTAGTTCCCAAAAAACCAAGAAGTATTATAAAAAGTTTTGTTAGAAGTGTATGTGAATTGAATAAAGCGATACCGTATGTACCATATATAACTGATAAGTGCTTCCAATTCAGATGTATAACATACCAAGAGCTTAGGAGTATTATAAAAACAATGAAAAATAAGAGACTCTAAAATGTTAAGTGTGAATATAATAAGTGACGTTCTCCCAATTATCGGTTCCAGTTTATGTGAAACTATAAATTAATCATTGACGTGCGGTACTTTCCCCTTAGCATGGAAAGAGTCAAAGGTGATACCAATTGAAAAGACAAAGAATGCAACCAAACCAGCTGACTACCGTCCGAATAACATAATTCAAAATGAAGCAAAGTTATTAGAAAAAGTTGTGCAACAGCAGTTACAGAATTACCTGGAGTCAAATGAGCTATTTGCGGAATGTCAGTCTGGATTTAGAAGCGGCACAGTTGTGAATCGCTTTTAAACTTAATTATTGCGGACTGGAAACTGGCAGTCCAGAATAGAATGAAAATTGTGACAGTATTCATAGACCTAAGACGAGCTTTTGAGATTTGACAGAATTGACAGAGGCATAAACTGGATAAATATGGAATCAGAGGAACCGAGCTGAAGTGGTTCAAATCGTATTTAGAAGGAAGAACTCAGAAAACTAAAGTGGGTGGTGCAATATCCTGTGCAATAGATGTGTCATTAGGTGTACCTCAAGGGGCAGTTTTAGGAGCTCTATTATTTATATTATATGTGAACGAAATGCCAAATGTTGTAAATTTCTCGAACCTGCAGTTGCCGATGATGGTCTTCTTTTTGTTTCGTGTAGTGATATTGATGAATGTGTTACTAAAATTTACGAAGATCTGTGGAAACTTAGTCAATGGTTTCAAATGAACAAGCTAAGTTTAAATGTTAGTAAAACTAAATGTATGTTCATAAATGGCCAGACAGATATGAATATTGTTATAGGTAATGAAAATGTCGAAAATGTTAATGAAATTAAATATCTAGGTGTTGTTATAGACTCAATGTTAAGTTTTAGTAATCACATTGAGTACATATCCAAAAAAATGAGTAAAAAGATTAGCTTTTTTGGAAGAATAAGAAAAAGACTGTCAACTATTAGTGCAATATTGAATATTGTTCAACAATTATCCATTTGACAAATAATACAATGTTAAATAGGTTACCAAAATTCAGAATATCATTCTAAAATGCAACTGGTTAACACCAATAAATATTATGCTAAATGTACTTAAATGGCTAAGTGTTAACCAAAGAACAATTATGAATGTACTTATTTTTGTCTTTAAAATGAAAAATAATTTACTACCTAAGTATCTGTCCAAGAAAATAATTTATGTTAATACTCGTAATATATACGACTGTTTAATGTACCTTTTCCTAATTTATTAATTAAGTTTAAGGTATTTTTAATTTTATAATGATTCTGTATTTCTAAAACACCAAATTATTGGCTAAATAAATATATCAAATCAAATAAAAAAAAACAAAAAAAAACAAGAGTGCCAGCAATTAACACTTATAAAAAGGAGTTAAGCGATACCATTGAACTGTGTAACTCGGCCATAGGCAACAATTTTCTTGCTAAGCGTAAGAAAGACACGCGATTCACGGTAATATAGTGGAACGCTATAATAAAATAAAAGCTTTGTGTGAACTACACACCGCAAACTATCGGGGTTGTCCTAAGTTTTAAAACATGAAGTCAATAAATTTTTCCCGGTAGCAAAAAGTGGACGTTAAACATCCACTTATACATATTAAAACACCAGTTGTCACTCGTAAAATTACATACGAAAAAATGGCGGCAGATAGACGTAGTACGGTTCAACAAGCGAAGGTAGTTTCTCAGGCCCCTGCGCCTAGACCACCTGAAGCAACCTCTGATATGCTAGCTATTAGGTGCGCAACTAAGTTTTCGCTGTTTGTCGAAACATGGCTCCAACAGTAAGTGCTGGTCCATTTTTACATATCCAAAACATCATGAACCAAGCTTAAACATATGGTAAACAAACCGTTTTGACACATTAGCGATTTTGTTTTGCTGTCATACTACCTTGATCAAAAAGTTCCCGGAATAACCACCGTGTGGCGCTCCCATTGTTCCGATTTGAGTTCTGTTTTTTTTTGTAAAGTTGGTACATCTGTTGTTGATATTCTCTCTAAATCTTAACGCCATAGCTTGACACTTGCAACGTAGCCAAGAGTACATCTATCTCTGTGTGTGTTGGCGAATTACTTCTTCTCGGCTGCTGGAACGCGATTGAACAGAGAGAAGTCACAGGGAGCCAAATCAGGTGAGACTATTTTATAGCAGGCAACTCGATGCGAGGGTAAAAGTAATCTGCTACATGGCCCTTATCCGGCCTATGCTTGTATTTGGATGTCCCGTATGGTTCAACGTGAGCGCAAGCTTAATGGAAAAGATTCGGGTGTTTGAGAGGGCTTGTCTTCGCTTGTACAGAACACCAGATTCGGAGTACATAAAATATTATCCTAACGAGGTCCTGTACAACAGGGCGAACCTAATTAGAGTGGATAATTTCGTCATTAAGCTGACTCGAAGGCACATTGCTAGAGCAATGGCTTCGACGAACAATCTGATCTCCGGGGCTTATTACCCTAACTATCTATATCACGAGAGTGTGCGCTTTAGCGGCTTTATTCCCCCAGAAGCGTTCCTCTATTTTGATAAAAAAGGGCTGATCCAGGACAAATTAGCGGTGCCGCAAATCTTCCACGTTGCTCGAACAGCTGCAGACAGGCGACTCAACTACGACAGAGACGTCGCACACGGCAGTGCGGAGCGACTTCGGTTCAGTAGGGCGGTAGGGAGTCGCCATTTGAGAGACGTTGCTCGGCAGCACCAAGAATTCTGGTGGCTTATTGAAAGAGAGGGAGCTCTTTCATCGTTTCCTTCTAATTCGAGGTAGCGTCGCTAAGACGCAAAGTCGGTTTACTTAAATTTTAAGTCATGGCCGGCTTACATAGTTTAGGTAGGTTAATGTAGTGTTAAGATAATTTTTAAAAAGAAAAAAAAATTAATTAAAAAAAAAAAAGAGATGGGTAGCATAAAAAACAAAAAAAAGTACGTATTTAATTACGTATCGTAGTTTAAGATAATCTAAGTAGTCTAAGAATTATTTTGTAAGTAGTTTTAAGTTTTATGTAAACGAAATGTCCTTTCACTAAGTTTTTGCTAAAACAATTTATATTTTCTTAGTTCTAAGTATAATGTACATGAAATAAAAAATATATATATAAAAAAAAACAGTTGGGTTACGTCGAAAGACATAGTTAAGATTTATGTTTAGCTTAGAGCGCTCTTATAGGGCCAGTAAGTAAAAATAAGAAGAATTGAAGTAAATTAAGCTAGTTTTTAAGCGTTTTTTTGTTTAGCACTTAAGTATTAACAAATGAATTTAAATAAAAATGCATGGAAAAAAAAGCCAAATCAGGTGAATTCAGTGGCTGTTGCATTTTTCGTCAAAAAATTACGAAAAGAAAGAGATAAAAGAAATGGTAAGGGAAAGAGAAAAGCACGCAAGAAATAGCAATTTACTCGAGCTCCGCAGGATAAAAGACGTCTAAATAAACTTTGTAATCTGCTCAAGGAGACTCTTAAAAACCACAAAAATTGCGTAGTAAATACATATGTCGTAAACTTGACCACAGGAAAAGAAACAAATTACTCGCTTTGGAAAGCATTTAAAGGCTTCAAAAGGCCCAAAACTCCAGCGCCACCTACTAAAATCGATATTAACGAATGGGCGAAGGAAGTTAAGAAGAAAGCGGAGCTCTTCGCGGATTATCTAGAAGAAACTTTTAAGCCCTTTCATGGCCAAATACTAGTACACTATACTAGTATATCAGAAAGGGTGACTGATAACAAAAAATTTTGAGAGGATCCTGCTCAAACGTTTAATGCCAATTATTGAAGACAAAAATCAGTTGGGATTTCGGATAAAGCATTCGACAATTGACCAGGTACATAGAGTTACCGTCGTAATTGAAAAAGCTCTGGAAAAGAAAAAGATTTACTCAAGCGTATTTCTTGACGTCTATCATCTATCCGGTTAAACGGGCATATTATTAATACAGTCCTAGAATTTGTAGACAAACACAATTTATTGCGCCGCCTAAGCCTCTGGACCTGGAACGATAAATCGAAACCGCGATAAAAAAAGGGGAACATGTAGGATCTTTCGATGGAAAGTCACCTATCAAACGAGATTATATTGCTATGAAAAAGCTGCTTGATAAGTTTTACTTAGTTGTATCAAACATAATTATCGAAGGGAGGTGTTTTTAGTGAGTAAGAATATCACACTACTATGAGCACCCGCTCGCGATACTCATAGTGTCTGATGGAAGATTTTCACCTGCCCTTGCCGGGGGAAAAAAAAAACACCGATCTGACTCCAATATATCCGCCCAAAATTTTAGTACAATTATCACATCCGGTCAGGACCACCTAAAACTTCTTTGCACTTGCTAGATAGGATTCACAACCGTGCGATAAAGCTTATAGGTGATGCCAATATTACACAGTCGATTGACACCTTCGACCACCGACCCATTCAAACCTCCAACCGTATCACCTGTCGCGCTATGAATGCTCATCAGTACACCTCAAGCTCACTTTCGGACGTACCCCGAAATATCGTGATTCTAAGTTGAGCAACTCGATCATGGAATGTCCGCCGAGCTCTTTCTTTCCTAGCCATTATAACCTCCAAACATTCAAAATGTAAATAGGTACCTCTCTTTCTATCCTCCCTTATTTTCCATTTTTCCATCACCCGTGCTGCGGATGCGGATTATGGATGCTAATGACCCCTTGAGCGCTATAATAAGAAATCAGCTGCATGTATTCTCAGAGAAGAAAGGGAAGAACACGGTCCATAAGCTTGCTGAACCTTACATATTGATCCCTTCTCCTAGTCGATCAGCACAAAACTACTTTGTCGGCATTTTAAAACATTCTTTCTACGGAACACATATTCTACTGCAACCGGACAACAGAAATTTAGTTGCCTATATTAGCAAAGAAGGAGGAACAAGGTCCATAATCTTGCTGAACCTCACATATCGATTGCTTCTCCTAGTCTATCAGCGCAAATTACTCTAACAGCATTTTATCTTCCGGAAAGGTAAGAGCGCATACCAGATAGGATATCAGAATGGCATCTTCTTCCAAGTGCGACAGGCAAAGTTTTCGATAAACTGGGTACACGAAAGATCGACCAGCAGTCAGCACATACGTATCAATAGATTGTAAAAACAGGTCGGCTGCGTACTTAAATTATTTCAGCCGAGATTGGAATCGCCTAGGTTGGGTTTTTCTACCACCCAATCTAGTGCCAACGGTTCTCACTCACTTGAAGAAGTCTCAGGACATATACCCTATTATAGCTCAGGGATGAAATCAGACATCACTTAGGCCTGTAGTGCTCGCGCCCTGGATTCACCGGGGATGTAACAAAAGGTCAGCCTCCTTCACAGGAGAAATATTTAATACTGAGAATATGGAAGGTTGGAAGTGGAGCCATAGAATAGAAAGCTGGTCTAGGCACGAGAAGAAATTACTAAAAAAAAAATGGATGAAGGATTTCAACTTAAAAAACTTACTTGCAAGCTATCAGAAGATGGATTTTTTGGTGTAAACGGAATAAAGTATAGCTAAATATCTAGCCCATCTATTTTTTTTAAAAGAAAAGTTATAATCCAGTACGATTCATCTTACATAAACATACATACATATATCATTCTTTTTTGTACTCCGTCAAATCGAAACCAGCTACCACAAAACCACCAATATGGGATCCAAGAACAGTGTTTCATTGGCTAACCTCATAAGTATGGAGGGAGAAACTATTTGAAGCTTGAAAACGGACAGCTACCATCTTACTACTAACATTGGGAAGTGAAGTTTTTGACCTGACCCAGCTTAGAATCCCCAGGAACCGTAATGAAGACGACGAATACGAACAAATTAATTTTTATAGAATATCAAGTTCGTATTTTCGCTAAATCCCACATAAAAATGTTTGCCCAGTTGTTTGGATAAGAGTATAATCAGACTTTCGGATAGACTGGAAAGCCTTTTTATAACGACAAATGGAGAGGCATCTAGAACAGTAATTAGAGGCTGAGTACGCACGGCGCTACGTGTGATTGAAGTAGAAGCTACACGAAGCAGCATTCGAGCAGCTGTTACTTCATTAGATTGGATGAAAGGTCGAAGTATAAGGTCTTTCTTATTTTCTCTAATAAGTAATGAACAATTGAATTAATGAAGATATATTTTATTTCCTTTGAGTTTTACTTGAGGCCGCTTTCACGAAAAAGGCTGTTTTTTACAAGGCAAATAAATAGGACGGATTTATATTTCAATACTTAACAGATATTATTTGTGAACAAGAGAGACATAGTGCCGCAGTAACCGAAGCGTAGTTTCAACTTTTCTTTTATTTCACAATTGAAGAGTTGTAATTCAAAAGCGGATAAGTGCCTGACTTTGTTATGTAAAACCACCATAACGTCATAGCTAACGATATTCAAAAGTTTTACCATTTATACATAAATGCGTTCCACATTGCTCATTATCAATTAAATTTTTTGTATTGGAGCACGTTCAATAATAATGTAACAAGTTTTCCTCATTTGCAATTTTTGTGATACACTAGCCTTCAATCAATATTTCTTGGTTTGTTTATGCAGAAATAAGTTTAGAATCTAATCTAATAGTGATTAAGAGACACTCGATCGGCAAAGGACTTGGCGATCTCTTGCGATTGTAGCCGTCTGACGTCGAATTTTCTCACAGCATTAGGTTGTCTTGGCGTAGTTTGGGATATCCGCAACCGTGCCTTGGCTACAACAAGGTAATGGTCCGGGTCGATGTTGGCTCCTCAGAATGTACAGACATCCATAATACTGGAGGAGTGTCTTGCGTCGATCGCAATGTGATCAATCTGGTTGACTGTGGATTGATCAGGAGTTCTCCAAGTCCCCTTGTGTATGTCGAGATGTGGGAACCGCGTGCTAGCTACGACGATGTTTCGCCCCGCCGCAAAGTCGAATAGCCTGAATCCGTTATCGGAGGTGGTGTCGTGCAGGCTATGTTTTCCGATCATTCCACCAAAGATACATTCTCTTCCTAGCTTTGCATTAAAATCACCGTGGACAATTTTAATGTCATAGCTAGGGCATTGCTCGTAGGTCTTGTTAAGGAGCTCATAGAAGGCATCCTTGGTGTAGTCATCTTTCTCCTCTGTGGGGGCATGCGCGCATATAAGGCTAATGTTTGCGAATTTAGCCCTGATGCGGATTGCTACGAAGCGCTCGCTCACATGCCGGAAGCTCAGGACTTCTTGTCTTAGTCTGCCTCCGACAACAAATCCGCATCCAAATAAGCGCTGCTTTTGCCGTCGATAGCAATCGCCGTAATAGATGTCGCAGTTTTTCATCTTCTTTTAGTCCGGCCCATCCCATCGCATTTCTTGAATGGCGGTTATGTCTGCTTTGCAGCAGTCTAGGGCCTCCGTTAGTTGCTCGGCTGCACGTGGTATATTAAGGGATCTAACATTCCACGTGCATATTCGAAGCTCATTGTCCTTAAATCGTTTGCGTGGGTTGTCAACGGTAGATGCGCCCATATCCGCTTGTTGATGCTTCGTAACTTCATGAGCGCTGCCGTATAGGCCCATATAGGGTTCGTCCGCCACCATCTCTTTTCCAAGACCCTGACTAAGTCCTGGAAACCATTGCCGGCCTGAGCTCCAAATATGTCGGAGTAGCCCGGATAAGGCCTTGTTCTGTTTTTCCGACACTAATCCTGATTTATAGCGCAAGAAACTCGCCATTTGTCCCCTTCACTTCGCAATCTCTAGTGAGATTCCGCGATGGCGCCACGGGGAGGCGTAAAGTAGAGCTTATTAGCAGAGCTGCAAGATGTTCGGCTGCAGAGTCATTCTCGTTATTTAAAGAACCAGCACCTGTCGGAAGATGCTACTTCTACGAGGCCTTATACTAATCGTTGCCAGTCTGCGCAACTGGTGCTATGAAAACTGCACCAAAAGCTGCGCTGGAGTTTATCCAAAACATTCCACCACTTCATCTAGAACTCATGAAAGAAGCAACGATAAATGCCTACACTCTAATCACAGAAGATGAATCAAATTCAAAATAAGTTCATACTGCAATCCTACATGAATTCAGGAAAAACGAACTACTTGGAATACACTTAATAGACAAATGTCTACCACGATATAACTTTCAGAACAACTTAAGGGTTACATTTTCAGACCTTCTTAAGTGGGAACAGAAAACAGGCAACATTTTCTAAGGATTCAAATAGATCCAAAACAAATAGAGGAGTTGGAGCCAGAGAATACGGTCCTCGCACAAAAACATCCATATATGCCTGTATGGATATTATCAGCACCGTATTTCAGGCAGAAATTCACGCAATAGAGCTCTGCATCCGGGATAATCTAAACAAAAATTTTTAAAATAAAAACATTTACATTCTCTCGGAAAGTAGCCCTACTTGCAATTAACGCCTTTGAAATTAAATCAAAACTGGTGTGGGAATACCTACAACTCGTATTACTACTGGCCATGGCAAACAAAGTCTATTTGACGTGGTGGATATGAAGGCAATGAAAAAGCAGACGAAGTAGCCAGAAAAGGATCCGCATCTTAATTCATGATGCCAAGACCATTCTGTGGGCTATCAACAAAAACCATAAAAGGTTACATTAAAACTTGGCTAGAGGAAAAAAAAGCTACACTTCTGGAGGGAAACCGGAGGAAACAGACAAGCCAAAAACTTGTCACAAAAAAAAAAACGAAACAACTACTACAACTCAGAAGAAGTCAGATTCGTTTAATCACAGGCTTCTTCACAGGGCATTGTCGTGTGAGAAAACACCTGATAACCATGGGCATAGCACAAAACAACATATGCAGATTGTGCAACGAGGACGTGGAAACAGCAGAACACATATTATGTGACTGTAATGGTTTATTTAAAACACGTCAACGTTACCAAGGTAAATTTTGCCTCGAAGCGGCGGACATCGCTGCCAGCTCACCTAAAGACTTAGCTGTTTTTCTAGCCAACTCTGGCATCATAGATGAGCTCTAAATGGAGGAAATCACAATAGGCCCATCTGCGGCCGCAGTGATCTGGGACATATATTTTACCACCTCCCTTACCAATCTAATCCGACGATGTCGAATCACCGATGGATACAGTTAAGTGTGATCTTACAGAACAGGGCATGTAGTTTTCAAAGAAATCCTAAGAAGACTGATTGGGTTAAGTAAAATATGTCGTGATAATAGGTTTTTTTTGGCATCGATATCAACGCTTATTTTCAATATATGTACATGTAGTTACATAACAACTAAACCTATACGCGCTAACTTAATGCAAGACATTTATCAGCGCTGCCGCGGATAGCGACAATACTGGCAGAGTCTATTTTTTCATGATAGCGATGACTTTTATGGAAACATGTGGCACTTTTTGGGCAAATTAAATGCTAGTAGTGCCAAGTTTCCGAATGTTGATAATTAACGCCGATAGCAGTTTTTTTAGGCTTCGAAATTAAGCGCTGATACCGATGCAAAAAAAATACGCTTAATATTGGTAACTTAGATAAGGCGGTAGGGAATAATAAATAAGAGAAAGCTTGTTCAGCTAACCGAACACCTACAAGGGCTCAACCAAAGTGGTGGAATAGGAAAAAAGTTCTTAGAAGGAAAAGGAAATTCATATCAGGAACAGATGCAGTAATGGCTTTTTGACTGAGCCACAGCATGCTTACATAGAATGCAAATCTGTAGAAGCCGCCCCACATGAGATGGTGAATTTGCGATGGCGGCCTTCCTTGATATAGAAAGAGCCTTCAATAACCTGAAGTTCAGCGCTTTAGTAGACGCAAATATTGAACAGAGAATTACAAATTGGGTTTGCAACAAGCTTGGAAGGAGGATAATAAACTGTTCCGTGGGACAAAGCCCGGCTAAAATGTCAGTGACCAGGGGAACACCTCATGAGGAAGTAAAATTAGCGGCGGTTCAAAGAATGGCTTCCATACCCATTACAGGTGCGCTCCGTACAAACCATACGGCTGCATTGGACACCTTTCTGCACCTAACACCGCTTGACTTACAGATCAAAAAACAGATCTGGGTCACTTCAAGAGCATTAGCTTCGGACACGGCACAATCTTAGCGTAGCTACTGCCAAGCAATCCAATTTTAACGGATGAAATTCCTTCCTTGATCGATTTCGATATTCCGTATGATATAATATATCATAAAGAAAGGACTAAGAAAATGCAGTAATTGCAATTTTCACAGATGCTTGAAAACAGAGGAAGGAACAGGTTCCTGTATCTTCTCAGAAGACCCAGAACTAAGAGCGTCGATAAGACTACCGGACACAAGCAGTGTCCTCCAATCCAGGGCGGCTGAGCTGATGCGGATGAGTTCGGTATCCGGTAGAGATATTGCTATCTACATCGGCAGCCAAGCCGATCTTAAGGCAATGGAAGCAACCGACATTAACTCTGATAGTCAGTGGCTGTCGCACAGTGCTCAAAGCATTATGCATTCAGAACCGGGTGAGATTGTGCTGGGTGCCAGGACGCTGCGGTAAAGAGGGAAATGAACAAGCGGACGAGCGTGCAAGAAGAGGAGGGCTACTCGATAATAGTGAGGTTGCTAACATCAAACCACCCCTCTGCACAGGAAGGGGCACTATCGAGGAAAACACCATAATGATGTGTCTTGAAGGACACAGGATATCCAAGGCTCTTCTTGACGGTAAAAGATCTAGGGAGTTAATCTTATATATTAAAATTCAACTGAACAGGGACAAGCTTAGGACATTAATAGGGATCCTGAAAGGAGACTGTCTCCTGCTGAAACACCCAAAGAGACTCAAATTGCTAGATACGGACACTTGTACATTCTGCGGCGATCTGTAAGCGGTTGAGCACATAACACACATACTGTATGAATGTAAGGCAATATCGCGTAGCCGAAGGAAATTCTTAGCAAAATACAATTTAGTAGCGTGAATAAACAATAAAATCTTCGCATACCTAATATCCATGCTCTGGTGTTAGAATTGTATAACACATAACTACATTTAATGCAGATGCCATCACTTTAACGGTATGTCTGTAGTTGAGAAAATTTTTTTTAAATAGGACTTGTGTGTTGTTACGATTTGTACGATTTGTTCATTTGATTCTCGTTATTTATATATGTACTGGTTTATTGAAAAAATTCCTTCCCGATTTTCATACGTGGCGGAAAGTTTGCTGTAAGATGTATACCATTACCCCGTTAAATTTAGTCAAATTGTGCGTAAAAAAAAAACGTAGAACCAAAAATTACGTCTACGCCATGTTATGCCTGAGTGTTGGAACTACAACAAAAAGCATTTAGAATAAGCAAGATCATGATCATTTTCATTAAATTTTATCAATTTGGCATAACATATTTTCAAATAGAATTTACCTCCTCTCATTTTGAATTAACTCCTTTATTATAATTTCACTTCTTATTTTTTGAGTTTGAAAAGGTGTAGAAATTGATGATTTTTGAAGAGAATAATAATAGGTTTTACCCTTTCAATCTACCCCTCCCACTTCTCTTGCCCCAAACTCAAAACCGTCGGATGGAGATTGAGCTAATTATTTGAATTTTCAAACCAAAATAAGTGAAATTATATTATGTGTACTCATTCATACTAGTTCAGGATGAAGAATCATCGTACTAAAATTCCATGTTATTGGCGATAGCAGTAAAGGTGGGAAAATTAAGATTCGGCGATATAAATACCCAATTTTTTTTAAGAATATCTAAAATCGAAAATTAATTTTGTTCATACTGTGTTCCAATGTTATACACATTCGTTATCCTAGTGTTTAAAACTGGCCCGGAAGAAACACTCTACGCACTTATAGTTTGATCTCCAAGGCATATAAATGATTTTTACAAATACGCCAAATTCAATATTCATCACTCCATCATATCAGGTGTGATGGAACGTTTCCATCCTTATGGGTGGACACATCAAGAAGACCACGTAAAAGCGCTCAACGTGATGGACGAGCCATCATTTAAATATTAAAAAAAAAATTTTATATCAGATATGTCCATAAATAACAGGTTGATTCAAAGGCAAGTATTTTCTTCAGATAAGTTGAAACTCAGCATTGCAGGTTCAAATTGTTTACAAAGTCCAAAGGGTGAGGAACTGAATATATACCAGAAAGACACCAAAGTAGGGAGAAAGAAATGTGATGGCCTGGTCGGAAACTTATGATTATTGTTAACAATTTAATTGATTCTTTAGATGTTCAGCTATAATTAAAGTAATGAATATTCAAAAAATATAATACCAAAATGATTTTTTATCATGTATCCGCGTTTTCACGGCAACTTCAATGAATTTCCACTCTTGTTTTAATAATTATGTTTGTAAATATCTGATAGAAATAAGTCTAACACTACTATTAATACTATTGTTAGCCAAGCATTTTAAGTATGCTGTCAAATAGTTACTTAGTATGTCGAGTAACCAATAAATTAAAGCAAATTTACTTTTCGTCGTTGTAACCAACGCTAAAAATAAATCTTAAACAGAAAGCTGGTCCTTATTTCCGATATATCGTTATATTCGGCGTTGTTACAACCGACTGCGTAGCCGTTTAAAATAGGAGGAACAGAAATTAGTTGATATAACCAAATCGTCATTATTAGCGACGTTGTTGTATGTCATTTCAAATGTATTTGTTTACGTTTTTCTAAGCGACAGTCTTAATCGAATCTGCGTCTGTTACTGCTGTTTGTTTTTTAACAAATAAAGTACGATTGACTGTCAAACTTTAGCTGGGGAATAAATTTGTGTCCATACAACCTAAATATAAAGAAATCTTTGCTAATCCATTTTTCCGGTTTTTAAATTTGCAACTAGTTACTAAATTTTAAGCACAGATGCTATACAAAAAATTTATTTTGAGATTTATTGTGCAGACAAATAGGAAATTTGTTAACAACAATGAAGCGATACAGACGTGCAGAGCGCGTAGTTATTGTTAATGTTTATTCGACCAATTATATGCATACATATCCTGTTTAGGATGTCGAATACCTAGAGCTGTGGGGGGATTTCAGCGAGGCAAATACCGTAGATTCTTGTTATCTTATTGAAAATAACAATAACCGGAAAATATCGCTCATTCTAACTTAACATTTAATTGTTTTCTTTGTCACAAATGCTTTACATTTTCCTTACCAGTAATAATTTCTTCAATAATATCAGAAACAATAGTTCCCGCTTCCTCGTAGTCGTCCGCAGATGACCTTGATACATGTAAACATCCGTCGTAAGTTTGATTTTCCATACGTGTAAATATAACGTTTAACATTTGTGTCAACGTCGCGCGTGCTGTTGTTTGATTAACAAGATTTTTGCTTGATAAATATATATCATAACATGTCCTCACGGCTTGCAACACCGTTCCTTCATGTACTTCTACATTTTGAGACGTAACTACTGTGAGCAGGGCTTTTATTATTTGTAATTGGACTCCCTCGTCAGTTGCTGGTCCATTGAAACAGCTGCATATTGTGTTCACTATACGGTCGATAAGTTGCTTGCCAGGATTGGCAGAGTCCTGAATGTTTCCTGTTAAGTGGCCATAAGCTATTAATTTTTGTAAACAATCAAGAGCTGTTATTACTATCCTGGCTGTTTTACTTTGGCATGCTAATTCAAACGGCAGGAAATATGTTTCTGCATTAATTATACTTCCAGCATTCTTAGGTAAGGGAAGAGCAGCTGAGGGCAATTCATTTCCCTCTGCTATCTGACCAGCATTAATAAGTTCAAGCTTTATCTGTTCAAGTGCAGAATCACACGACTTTTTTAACTGCGAATGATGTGAACGTTTTATATCCTTATCAGATAAAATCTTTTCCAATGCACGTATTATAAACATTTCTCCTGTTTTGGAAAAATAACTTTGCATATTGAAAGTATACTTTTACATAGTAGTAAGATATAGAGGATTAATAAAAAAAATTGAATATTGAATTGAGTATAACTTTTAGTTCAAGTATTCACATATGCACTAAAACTACTATTGCGAAAAAAAAAACTAAAATCTAGACAATTATTTCAGCTATCTAAGACGTCACCAAACGTAGCGTTCAGTAAAGAAAATCAATTATTGCTGTCATTATTAGTAATGTTAGTTTGCAGAAACACTACGTTTCAGAATTATTGTAATATAAAGGGTTTGTTGCTTTTGAGTGTTATTTTATCATACATAGTCGTATTATATTTTGTTTCAGCTAATTTCTCTCGATTGTCATTGGTCATAATACATTTAATAGCCCTGAGGAAAGCGACAAAATATTTATTTCTAAAAGTATCTCTCATTTTGATAACGCATTAAGGTTATTAAAACATTTTATGTGAGAAATGTTCAATGGTTAATACTTCATAGGTCCATACGGCTTTCATTAACTATTTATAGGGCGTTTTTTTTTTCTAATTGACAGATTTTTCAATAAGAATTACGGATCACATCGGCTGACACAAAAGGGGAAAATACAAATGCAAAATGCAGGTGACATTTTAATTCTTACTTATACCATGTTCTCACCAAACGAATATCTGAGGGCTGAGGTTTCGGAGCTCGCGATTTCGGAGAAATTTTGTTGAAGGTCCCTCGAGTTCATCTGTCAATGAGAGGTTGTCAAACCGAACAAACCTAAAGCTTGAACTTCAGTTTATTTTGATGTTCATTTTTAGATATCAAAACAATCGGACAGAGGTACGTTGTCAATAGAAATATATCTTAATATTTATACAATTTCTTAATTTTTTTAAACCATAGCAATCTCATCAAATCCTAGGTGGCCTGAAAATGTTCAACGTGGAATTGCTTGTCCGAGACAGTATCGTCGGGAGTAAGAAAAATAATAACATTATTTTATTTGAAACTGTTCATTAATTTTGGCGATGGCGATGGCGCGATAGTTAGCTCATTGGACTATCACGCAGACAGTCTGGGTTCGATTCCTGGCTGGGTCACCATCAATTTTTCAAATCGCCATCATCCTTTCGGCGGGCAATGGCAAACTCCCGAAAGTAAAAAATTGCCTACGAAAAAGCGTCTAAGGAGTGCCGTTCGGACTAGGTGATAAACCGTAGGCCCCGCTCAGATGTGACGAAAATGAAAACATGAGCAACACAAATGAGTGTCAAGAAGCTAGGCCATGCCAACGCCAAAGTGTGTTTTTTTTTTTTTTTGTTCATTAATTTACATTTCACTCATTTACTTGAAGACTGTCATAACTTAAAAATATGTAATGTATGTAAATGTAAAATATTGTAATATTTCGGCTAGGGTTCGAAATGATAAAACGTTATTCTGTTCAAAACACTCTATTTATTATTATTTAAATACAACTTTCAATTAATTCACAAACGATTTCACTACTATAATATTTCACAATTCAAATCTCTTATCTTTCACTTAGTAAGACTTAGGTCCTTCTCCATCGCTTTCCAAAAATCAACTTATCGTTCGCAGTTTCTCATCCTGTATTTATACCACATTTGTCGGGTTCTAGTTCTTTCTCGTAACTTCTGGTTTGAAACTGGGGAAATACTGAACTCTCCAACGTGGAGAATTTGTATGATCCTAAAACTATGCAACACTGGATCCTTGATTTAATCACATATATACCACAATATCCCCCTCTTAAACTTGTTCGTCCCGAACAAACTCTTCGACATTCTGCCCAATATAGCGATGTATTCGATCCACATGAACCACTTTCATCTTGCCTCTTCCTCGTTGAATGCGATAGACAACATCGTTGATGCGTTTTACGACTTTATATGGTCCTTCCCAATCTTGCTGTAATTTGGGTGATACGCCTTTCCGTCTATGAGGGTTATATAGCCACACTAGATCTCCTTCCTGGAATCCCGTTGTGGTCGCATTGACATCATACCTCGTCTTCATGCGGTCACTGGATATCTTGATCTTATCCCTGGTTCTTTGGTGCACGTCCCTAATAATCCGTCTGAGGTCTGCGACATAGTCGTCTTCATTTCTGTTCTCTTCAGACGGCGGTGATCCAAACATCAATTCACTAGGTAACCGGACTGTTCTACCGAAAAGGATTTCCGATGGAGTGTGACCTGTGATGTTGTGTACTGCACTCCGATAGGCTAATAGAAACCTTTGATAGGTGTTCATTAAAGGTTCTGTTGAAGCGTTCTACCATCCCATCCGATTGTGGGTGGAGCGGTGTTGTTCTCGTCTTTTTAATCCCCAGTAGCTCGCACACCCCTTGAAAAATCTTAGACTCGAAGTTACGCCCTTGATCCGAGTGCAATTCCATCGATACGCCGAATCTGCTCACCCAGTTGTAAACGATCTGCTCAATCACGGTTTTGGCTTCTTGGTTAGGAATAGCAAAAGCCTCAGGCCACTTGCTGAAGTAATCCATAACAACAAGAATGTAGCGATTTCCATTTTCGGTTTCAGGAAACGGTCCTGCAATGTCAACTGCGATTCTCTCGAATGGCGCTCCAACGTTGTATTGCTGCATTTTGCCGTGATTTTTAACCCTCGGGCCTTTACTGGCGGCGCAGGTGACACACTTTCTGCACCAATTTTCGACATCGTCCTTGGCATGCACCCAATAAAAACGTTCTCGCACCTTTTCTAACGTCTTATTCGCTCCCAGGTGACCTCCGGATATTCCATCGTGCAGTTCCCTTAGCACGTCACTGACTCTCGACCTTGGAACAACGAGCTGCATCACAAACGTCTTTCCATCCGAGCTTTCCCACCTTCGCCTCAAAACACCATCTTGAACATGAAGCGAATCCCACTGTGCCCAGTATGCCTTTAGTTCTGGACTTTTATTGGATATTTCCTGCCAATCTGGTTTTTCTTCGCGTTCTTTCCATGCGAGTATTGGCTCGATATCCGGATCCTTTTTTTGGGCGTTTCGTATTTCACTTTCATTCCAACCGTCAGTGGGCTCAGCTCTTAGCTGTTGAGTGGATACTGCATCTTTTTCTTCTTGTCGTGCGCAATGTTTGCAATCAGATTTGCAAGGTCGCCGAGACTGAGCATCCGCATTAGAGTGAAGGGTGCCCTTTCGATGCTGTATGTCGTAGTCGTTACTGAATACTGTCCTAAGGCATGCGGCATTCTCATTCCCGTACACCATCGGAATCTCAACGTTCCTGTACTTAAGTACATGAGTTCCGGTGTCAAGCACTACATTATACGCCTTCATAAAGTCAAGTCCAATGATGCACTCGGCCACTAGGAATACGTGGGGGAATGTTAGTCCTGCCAGATTGATCGCAACAAGAATCTCTCCACACACCTTCGCCGTTGCTCCTGTTACTGTTTCCAGACAGTTGCTACTGGTATTGTGTAGCCATGAATCAGGAGCGATGTCCCTTCTTATAATGGAAGCGGTGGCACCGGTGTCAATGGTGGCCACGCATTTGTTCTGGCCAATATGGGCTTCCACTGTAAGACTGGAGACTTGGATTTTGATCTTAGGGGCGTCAATTCCAGAAACCGACTTCTGCCCCTCAAAGTTGGTCCTTACATGTATTCCCGTCTGTCGACTTGATGATACGCTGCTTGCTGTATAGATGTTTTCCCTGCTACATGCTTCTTTGTTACGCATCGCAGCAGCGCATTGTGAACAACTGCGTTCTTTAAGTGGAGCCCAGCACTGACGCTGCAGATGTCCTATATTGTTGCAGTTCCAGCAACGGACTTGTCCTGCATGCGCACTGTTCCGCTCCATGACGTCTGTTCGTTGGCATGAGCATTCCACTGTTGTCACTTCTCTTACGCGGTGGATTCCTTGAGATGCTTGGTCGGCAGCTTTGATCGTCAGGGCAAATGCTAGGGCCTCAGGGAGGGTTCGTTTTCCAGCCATTCTTACAGCCATTTGCAACTGCCTATCTTCAATTGCTTGGGTAAACGTCTCTACAGCCATTTCGCTGATAATGTCTTCTCCGGCATTAGGATAAGATAAATGCGCCAACCGTTCGATATCGGCCTGCAACTGCTGAAGTGTTTCTCCCCTCTTCTGGACTCTGCTGCGCAGTTGGACTCTGTATACTTGTCATCTCCGAACCGCATTTCTATGGCTTTAACCAAAGCGTCGTAGTTGAGTTGTTTATCTTCTGAGATGGTTTGCAGCAATTCCGCAGCTGTACCTCTCAGTGCCAGCGTGAGCGCAATCGACTTTTCTCCGTCGTCCCAGTTGTTGGTCATGGCAGCTGCTTCAAATTGTCTTCTATATATTGGCCACGATGTTTGGCCATCAAAAACAGGTGGTTGCATCTCTTTCCTTCTAGGGTAGTCTGTAAAATTTTCTCTTACTTTCTGTTTCTTTACTTTCTCTAGTTCTTTCGCAAAATTCTCGAATTGTGCCTCGTGCATATTTAATTTTTGATCGATGGCTTCGAATTTCGCTTCTAGAGAATTCTTGAACTCTTCGATAGTGTCTTTCTGTGCGGAAATAATGGAATTTTTCTGTTCTTCTAGAGAATTCTTCTGTTCTTCAAACTTAGAATCCATAATTCTCCTTTGCTCGTCTAAAGAATTATTCTGTTTTTCTAACTTAGAATTCAATCCAAGGAGTAATTCCATCATAACGGCCATGTCAACTCCTGTGCTCACTTGTTCTTCTTCTACGTCGAACGACATGGATTTAGGATCTTTTCCATCTTTTTCAATCGCTTCTTGTAGCCGAAGAATCAAATCACTTTCCCCGCCAGCTGCGGAGAGATTCCGCTTCTCTAGCTCAATTTTCAGCTGGGGTATACTTAGCTCCAGCAATGTACGTGCCATTTTTTTTTTCTCACAGCACTCAGAATAAGTTTTATCCCACTTCTGACACCAATGTAATATTTCGGCTAGGGTTCGAAATGATAAAACGTTATTCTGTTCCAAAACACTCTATTGATTATTATTTAAATGCAACTTTCAATTAATTCACAAACGATTTCACTGCTATAATATTTCACAATTCAAATCTCTTATCTTTCACTTAGTAAGACTTAGGTCCTTTTCAATTCCTTTTCAATAAATCAATTATCCAGTGTTGCATAGTTTTAGGATCATACAAACTCTCCACGTTGGAGAGTTCAGTTATTACCCCAGTTTCAAACCAGAAGTTACCAGAAAGAACTAGAACCCGACAAATGTAGTATAAATACAGGATGAGAAACTGCGGACGATAAGTTGATTTTTGGAAAGCGATGGAAAAGGACCTAAGTCGTACTAAGTGAAAGATAAGAGATTTGAATTGTGAAATAGAAGTGAAATTGTTTGTGAATTGATTGAAAGTTGTATTTAAATAATAATAAATAGAGTGTTTTGAAAAAGAATAACGTTTTATCATTTCGAACCCTAGCCGAAATATTACATTGGTGTCAGAAGTGGGATAAAACTTATTCTGAGTGCTGTGAAAAAAAAAAGAAAATAATAAAAAAAAATAAAAATGCCACGTACATTGCTGGAGCTAAGTATACCCCAGCTGAAAATGGAGCTAGAGAAGCGGAATCTCTGCGCAGCTGGAGGGAAAAGTGATTTGATTCTTCGGCTACAAGAAGCGATCGAGAAAGATGGAAAAGATCCTAAATCCATGTCGTTCGACGTAGAAGAGGAGCTTGTAAGCACAGAGGTTGACATGTCTGCCATGATGGAATTACTCCTTGGATTGAATTCTAAATTTGAAGAACAGAAGAATTCTTTAGAAGAACAAAGGAGAAGTATGGATTCTAAGTTTGAAGAACAGAAGAATTCTCTAGAAGAACAGAAGAATTCTCTAGAAGAACAGAAGAATTCTCTAGAAGAACAGAAGAATTCCATTATTTCCGCACAAAAAGACACTGTCGAAGAGTTCAAGAATTCTCTAGAAGCGAAATTCGAAATAATCGATCAAAAATTAAATATGCACGAGGCACAATTCGAGAAGGTTGAACACAATATCGAGAATCTTGCGAAAGAACTAGAGAGAGTAAAGAAACAGAAAGTCCGAGAAATTTCTACAGACAGCCCTAGAAGGAAAGAAATGCAACCGCCTGTCTTCGATGGCCAAACATCGTGGCCAATATATAGAAGACAATTTGAAGCAGCTGCCATGACCAACAACTGGGACGACGGAGAAAAGTCGATTGCGCTAACGCTGGCACTGAGAGGTACAGCTGCGGAATTGCTGCAAACCATCTCAGATGATAAACAACTCAACTACGACGCTTTGGTTAAAGCCATAGAAATGCGCTTCGGAGATGACCATATGCAGCAAGTATACAGAGTCCAACTGCGCAGCAGAGTCCAGAAGAGGGGAGAAACACTTCAGCAGTTGCAGGCCGATATCGAACGGTTGGCGCATTTATCTTATCCTAATGCCGGAGAAGACATTATCAGCGAAATGGCTGTAGAGGCGTTTACCCAAGCAATTGAAGATAGGCAGTTGCAAATGGCTGTAAGAATGGCTGGAAAACGAACCCTTCCTGAGGCCCTAGCATTGGCCCTGACGATGAAAGCTGCCGACCAAGCATCTCAAGAAATCCACCGCGTGAGAGAAGTGACAGCCGTGGAATGCTCATGCCAACGAGCAGACGTCGTGGAGCGGAACAGTGTGCGTGGAGGACAGTTCCGTTGCTGGAACTGCAACAAAATAGGACATCTGCAGCGTCAGTGCTGGGCTCCACTTAAAGAACGCAGTTGTTCACAATGCGCTGCTGGGAGGCATAACAAAGAAGCATGTAGCAGGGAAAACATCTATACTGCAAGCAGCGCATCATCAAGTCAACAGGCGGGAATACGTGTACGGACCAGCTTTGAGGGGCAGAAGTCGGTTTCTGGAATTGACGCCCCCAGGATCAAAATCCAAGTCTCCCAAACAAAGCGAAGTAACAAGAGTCTTACAGTGGAAGCCCACATTGGCCAGAATAAATGCGTGGCCACCATTGACACCGGTGCCACCGCTTCCATTATAAGAAGGGATATCGCCCATGATTCATGGCTGCACAATACCAGTAGCTACTGCTTGAAAACAGCAACAGGAGCGACGACAAAGGTGTATGGAGAAGTTGTTCTTACGATCAATCTGGCAGGACTTACATTCACCCACGTATTCCTAGTGGCCGATATATGCGACGAGTGCATCATTGGAGTTGACTTTATGAAGGCGCATAATGTAGTGCTCGACATCGGAACTCAAGTACTTAAGTACAGGAACGTCGAGATTCCAATGGTGTACGGGAATGAGAATGCCGCATGCCTTAGGACAGTAGTCAACAAGGACGAGATCTTACCACCTTCTGCAGAGACACTAATTTGGGCGCAGCTGGAAGGTGATCTTGGGGGCCATCGATTCTATTTGATTGAGCCGGACTCTAAAAATCATTATCAGAATTACGTCGTGGGAAAGATGCTCGTTGAGCCGAAAGGCAAAATGGTCCCAGTAAGAATCTTGAATGTGGGAAATAAGAGCATCAAACTAAAGCAAGGACAATCGATCGGAGCGTGCGTACCGATAACTGCTGTCACCAAGTTGTCGAAGGAGAATGCTGCTATATCTTTGCCATCAAGTAGCACAGCTGAGTTGAAAAGAACTATACTCCGGCAAACCGAGCTGAACCAGGAGCAACGAGCTATGGCAGAGGAACTAATCAACGAATTTGCAGACGTATTTGCCTCGCAGGATGGCGAATATGGCAGCACACATTTGGTACAACACCGAATAGACACTGGAGATGCAAGACCCATACGTCAACCTCCTAGGCGTTTACCATTAGCTAAGCAGACGGAGGTTGCAGAAATGGTTTCGACTATGGAAAATCAAGGGTTGATTGAAGGCTCTAAGAGTCCATGGGCATCACCCGTTGTACTGGTCAAGAAGAAAGACGGCACCAATAGATTCTGCGTGGATTATCGCCAGCTAAATAATGTCACCAAGAAGGATAGCTACCCGTTGCCAAGGATTGACGACACACTGGACACACTGTCAGGAGCGCAATGGTTCTCCACACTTGATTTGAAGAGTGGCTACTGGCAAGTACAGATCCATCCGGAGGACCGTGAGAAGACAGTATTCACCGCAGGAAACGGGCTTTGGCAATTCGCAGTAATGCCATTCGGATTGTGCAATGCTCCGGCAACCTTTGAGCGTCTAATGGAACGCGTTTTGCTGGGACTAACATGGAAAACCTGTTTGGTCTACCTGGACGATGTCATCGTGGTCGGCAAAACTTTTCAAGAACATCGAGATAACTTAAAGGAAGTGTTCCAAAGACTACGAAGTGCACAGCTAAAGCCAAACCCGAAGAAGTGTCATCTCTTTAGGCCAGATGTCAAATACTTGGGACACATCATCTCATCCGAAGGGGTAAGGACAGACCCAGAAAAGATCGAAGCGGTGAAAAATTGGCCAGTCCCAAGAGACAAACACCAACTGAGAAGCTTTCTGGGACTCGCTTCGTACTACAGGCGGTTTGTGAAGGATTTTGCTGGGATCGCAAAGAGTTTACATCAACTAACAGAAAAGGGAAAACAATTCAAATGGTCAAGTGAATGCGAAAGAAGCTTCAAAACTCTCAAACAACAACTATGTGTGGCCCCTGTACTAGTGTACCCTACTCCAGGAAAAACATTTATTGTGGATGCAGATGCCAGTAACGTCGGAATTGGAGCTGTCCTTTCGCAGATGCATGACGGGCAAGAGAAAGTTGTTTCCTACTTTAGTAAGGTGCTCTCTAAGCCGGAAAGGAACTACTGTGTTACCAGGCGGGAACTTCTTGCTTTGGTCTTGGCAACAAAGCATTTCCATAAGTACCTGTACGGGCAAAAATTCATTCTTCGCACAGACCATGCATCTCTGAAGTGGTTGCTGCAATTTAAAAATCCTGAAGGACAAGTCGCAAGGTGGATTGAACGACTCCAGATGTACGACTACGAGATACAGCATCGAAAGGGAAGCCTTCACTCTAATGCGGATGCTCTGTCCCGGCGACCTTGCAAATCTGATTGCAAACATTGCGCACGACAAGAAGGAAAAGATGCGGTATCCACTCAACGACTAAGAGCTGAGCCCACTGATGGTTGGAATGAAAGTGAAATGCGAAACGCCAAAAAAGAGGATCCGGATATCGAGCCTGGAAAGAACATGAAGAAAAACCAGATTGCCAGGAAATATCCAATAAAAGTCCCGAGCTAAAGGCATACTGGGCACAGTGGGACTCGCTTCAAGTTCAAGATGGTGTTTTGAGGCGAAGGTGGGAAAGCTCGGATGGAAAGTCGTTTGTGATGCAGCTCGTTGTGCCAAGGTCGAGAGTCAGTGATGTGCTAAGGGAACTGCACGATGGAATATCCGGAGGCCACTTGGGAGTGAATAAGACGTTAGAAAAGGTGCGAGAACGTTTTTATTGGGTGCACGCCAAGGACGATGTAGAAAATTGGTGCAGAAAGTGTGTCACCTGCGCCGCCAGTAAAGGCCCGAGGGTTAAAACTCACGGCAGAATGCAGCAATACAACGTTGGAGCGCCATTCGAGAGAATCGCAGTTGACATTGCAGGACCGTTTCCTGAAACCGAAAATGGAAATCGCTACATTCTTGTTGTTATGGATTACTTCAGCAAGTGGCCTGAGGCTTTTGCTATCCCTAACCAAGAAGCTAAAACCGTGGTTGAGCAGATCGTTTACAACTGGGTGAGCAGATTCGGCGTACCGATGGAATTGCACTCGGATCAAGGGCGTAACTTCGAGTCTAAGATTTTCCAAGGGGTGTGCGAGCTACTGGGGATTAAAAAGACGAGAACAACACCGCTCCACCCACAATCGGACGGGATGGTAGAACGCTTCAACAGAACCTTGAATGAACACCTATCAAAGGTCGTTGGCGACAAGCAATGCGATTGGGATAGGCAAATTCCAATGTTTCTATTAGCCTATCGGAGTGCAGTACACAACACCACAGGTCACACTCCATCGGAAATCCTTTTCGGTCGAACAGTCCGGTTACCTAGTGAATTGATGTTTGGATCACCGCCGTCTGAAGAGAACAGAAATGAAGACGACTATGTCGCAGACCTCAGACGGATTATTAGGGACGTGCACCAAACAACCAGGGATAAGATCAAGATAGCCAGTGACCGCATGAAGACGAGGTATGATGTCAAGGCGACCACAACGGGATTCCAGGAAGGAGATCTAGTGTGGCTATATAACCCCCATAGACGGAAAGGCGTATCACCCAAATTACAGCAAGACTGGGAAGGACCATATAAAGTCGTAAAACGCATCAACGATGTTGTCTATCGCATTCAACGAGGAAGAGGCAAGATGAAAGTGGTTCATGTGGATCGAATACATCGCTTTATTGGGCAGAATGTCGAAGAGTTTGTTCGGGACGAACAAGTTTAAGAGGGGGATATTGTGGTATATATGTGATTAAATCAATTATCCAGTGTTGCATAGTTTTAGGATCATACAAACTCTCCACGTTGGAGAGTTCAGTTATTACCCCAGTTTCAAACCAGAAGTTACCAGAAAGAACTAG
The DNA here is from genome assembly GCA_928272305.1 of Volucella inflata. NCBI lineage: Eukaryota > Metazoa > Arthropoda > Insecta > Diptera > Syrphidae > Volucella > Volucella inflata. The sequence goes on from OV743717.1 coordinate 41,192,713, forward strand.
AACCCGACAAATGTAGTATAAATACAGGATGAGAAACTGCGGACGATAAGTTGATTTTTGGAAAGCGATGGAAAAGGACCTAAGTCGTACTAAGTGAAAGATAAGAGATTTGAATTGTGAAATAGAAGTGAAATTGTTTGTGAATTGATTGAAAGTTGTATTTAAATAATAATAAATAGAGTGTTTTGAAAAAGAATAACGTTTTATCATTTCGAACCCTAGCCGAAATATTACAATATATTCGTATACGAGTATCTATATGTAACTTAACGAAAGTTTTTAATGGAAAATAGCGGGTCATTGATTTTGTTAATACTTGATCGCTTCCAACCACCTGACACGGTTTTGTGAATTTATTCCGAACCCAATAAGATACAACAATTGTCGACTTCTTGGGTATACAGCAAAAGAAATTAAAAAATACTGCTGCATATGATACATGTAATGTACCCCTACTCCACGCCCCCTCGATCCACACTCTTCTTGTGATAAAAGTGTTTTAAGTTTATTCAAACGAAAAAATTTCATCTATAAAAACCAAACAAAAATGTACCATGGCAAGGGCTAAGCGAGTTTACAGAAAACAAACCCCCAATTCCATCAACCTACCAACAGTTATAAATAATGATCAAACAGAATACACAACTACGTGGTTGTATTTTTGGAATTATAAAAACGTGAATACAGAATGAATTATTAATTATTATTAATTAAGAACTATGCTGGAGTCCTTACGAAATTTCAGCCATTCATCATGCAACTGCCTCGGTAATGGTACATCCCATGCCAAACTAGCCTTCCAAAGCCGCTGAATAAACACCTTACCGACGTCAATGACAGAGGCCAGTATACCAGTCGGATCATAGAGCGTAGCAATGTCACTAACCATTTGACGTTTCGTCGGAGACAACGAACCAGCTGCCATGTTTACTTTGAAGAACAACTTGTCAGCCTGAGCGTCCCAATCAATCCAAGGACAGTAGTCTCCGTTGCATTGATCAGCACTGGTACTGGTATTACGCGAAATATCTCGAAGTCTTCTGATGATACTAACGGTATTTTGATTTCGAAAATTGCATGATTTGGTTATATTTTTCCCTTTATATTCATCAAGTTGTGGTTGTGACATCCAAGTAAAGTGCAGGAAGCCTTAATGATGATGGTAAATGCTCTTTTATGTAGCGTAGCTCTTGACGTAACAGTGTTGAAGGCATCAAAAGTGGACTGATTTTTCCATGTTGACTGTGCGTTATAACATCTAATAGGGAGCCTTGAATGCGTTGGAAATTGGATATGGTCGTGAGTGTTTGTATCGCATGCGATATAAAACTTTGAGCTAATTTGTCTTGATATAGTTCCCGGGAGATGCTCTTTGTTTGGCGGGTTCATTCATTTAAAGTGGGCGGACATAGCTATGTAGCAGCATTACATGTATATGTATGTATTTATTTATTCATATGTATATTACTCTCTTACTTAGCGTATTGACTTATGTAAACATCACTCTCTTACTCTTTATAAGACGCAGTTTAAACATTACTACACTTTTCTCAGAAGTGGGATGAGCTCAGACGCCTTTCATTTTTTTTTTACGATTAACAGTTATTCAAACAAAACTACAAACGATGGATAATACTCGTATTGTGAAAAAAGTAGAAAGTGAAACTGAAAATTACGAAAGCGAGTGATAGCAAAAAGAGTGCAAACTGAAAATTGAAAGTTAAAAACAAAAAAATCGATTGGCAAAAGAGTGTTTCAAAAAAAAAAAAAAAGAATTCAAGTTTGAAAAGAATAGTAAGTCGAAAAGAAAGAAAAAGAGTGTAAACTTAAAACAGAAGAATAAAAAGGGGGACCGCTAAAAGTGTCAATTCTTCGTTGGTTTGGATTCGTTCAATTGTTCTTGATAATTTGTCCGCATATTCTGAATTTAGTACTCCGAATAACGCGTTGGCCACATTTCCTACAAAGTTTAAGGCACCTCGTTTCGTCCGGTTACTACTAGATGGTGTTGATAGTAGTTCATTTTTGGCAGCTGTCAGCGGTGGTTAGTACACCTAATATCCCTGGGGAGGAAAATTGGCACTGTTCGACAAGGACAGTGTTCGACACAAAAGACAGAGTGTTTACGATCTCCTTAAGAGAAACAAGTACTTTTTGATCTGTGTGATAATTAATTTAGTGAAATAAAAGGTAAAGTTTATAAGTTAAATAAAAACGTCTTTTTATTTTAGTTAGATATATATATATATATAGTAGAGGTGACAACCATCGCTATAAATGGTGACCCCGGCGTGATTTTTACATAAAGTCACAAAGAATAATACGACGGTACGTGTAAACAAAATATACATATATATTGCGACGCATATGCCGTATAATCTGCGCAGTAAAAAAGGGCGCAAACTGAATTTTATGGATTCTGAGGTATCTGACGAAGAAGACATCCATTCCGTCCAGCAAATTAAAAACAATAGTGCAAAGAAAATGTCAAATCCTGGTACTGATCCAAACGCCGAGATTATCAATCAGCTACGAGAAGAATTGAGAGAAGCAAACGAGGCAATTCGTTCGTTGAAACAAATTCAGCTCTCTCAGTCACTGGTAACAACGCTAAAAAATCCCAGTGACTCTGTTCCAGCAGGATCTTCAACTGCACAACCATCAGTTAGTAACAACAACACTCTAGCACAGACACCAGCTGCAACTAACTTAGGAGTGCACCGAACAACAATGCAGCGTGTACTTCTTCCGAAATTTAATCCGCTGTATCCTCAACTGTGGCTAACTCAAGTGGAAATGGCATTTCAATTGGGTGGCGTTACCGACGACAACGAACGCTATGCCAGTTTACTAGTTAGTCTCGAAGGCGACGCATTAAGAGCTGTAGGTGACTTGGCAAATAACCCACCAGTAGTCAACAAATTCCCCGCACTCAAAGAGCGACTGGTAAACCACTTCGCTCCCACACCAGAGTCCCAGTTACGACGAATGCTACGAGGTGAAGACATGTCAGGTAAGAAGCCGTCAGCAATTCTCGCACACATGAGACATCTTTCTGATGGACGTTGCGACCCATCAATAATGCGCACGCTGTTTTTCGACCGACTGCCAGAGAACATGCGTACAGCTAGGATGGATTTTGCTTGGAAAGGTGGAGCAGGAACTGAAAGGTCGGTTCAAAGCTTCGTAGGTCAGGTCAATCTCGACACAATTTTGCGAAGATTTTGGGAGGTGGAAGAAGAACCATTCGAGGCATATGAATCGAATATGAATATGAATATGAATGAATATGAATAAGAGGGCAAAGTTTGTGAAGCTTATTTCGAAAGGAACATAAAGCGCAGATGGTCGTTATCAGGTGTGCTTACCATTTAAGGACGGGAGGTATCCAGCGATGGATCCGAGTCGTCACGGCGCATTGAGGCGCTTCTGCAGTTGGAGAAAAGACTCCAAGATAATCCAACACAACACAAGGAGTGTACTATATGTATGTCCGAGTACATCGAATTAGGACATATGAAATCTATTGGTAATGATTACGAGGTACTGTACTCACCTTTTCATTTTTTCATTCCCCATCATGCCGTCGATGTTCGATGCAACGTTCACCCCTTCTTTTGGCTCTTCCTTAAATGACAAGCTGATGATTGGACACAAAAAACAAAAAAATATTTTAGATATTGTCTTAAAATAGAGAAAATATCGTTTTATGTTTACAGGCGACGTGGAGCCAGATTCGTGTAAGCACCCCAGACACTGATTACCAGATGATTCTGTAAAGACATAATCCAAGTCAGGATATCCAGAACACGGAGGAAGTATTGGAGCAGATCCCAGCTTAACAATGTGGGATAGATTTTGAAATTCCATTCGATGAGGCAACAACTTCCAAAACTCTGGGAATACGGTGGCTTTCAAAAGCGGATGTTTTCTCTTTGCAGCTAGCGCCATTCAACGACAAGGAGTCCAGACAACGATCTTATGGGGTGGATTGCGCCGTGCATCGTAAAAGCCAAATTAAAGATGCAGCAGTTTTGGAAGCAAGGGCTGAATTGGGAACAGAGTTTCCCAAATACAGAAAATCACCGATGGAGACATGGCGTCACGAGGTATGCTTTCATCTGCAATCATCAACCACAAATTATAGTGGCGAGGATCGGAGTTTTAAGCTTATAGACAGAACAAGAAGCTTGATCAATAGTGGCACATCATCAGATTACAGAAGGTAGTTTTGTCGATGAGTTGTTAGTAAAATTGTTATTATTGAATAATAACATTAGGAATTCCCACTAATTCCAAGAGCTTGTGGATCCTAGCTATGCCAAGCTATTTCCCTAGACATTAGATCTTGTTGGAACTAAAAGGAAAATTGCGAGAAGCAATGTTTCTGCTATTGCTGATAACCGGGTAATTTTCCCCCATCGAACTACTCAAAATTGCAAATAAAAACAAACGCGAAGGAGGAAGATAGTCTGCTCGATGATAAATGGAGTGATGGGACGAAGGAGGAAGGTTGTTTGGGTATAATCCTAACGTGATTATACCCCGATTAAGCTACTCCAAACAAAGCACAAGTGCATGTGTGCTACTTTACCACGTGTCCCTACTTACTTCGGTGGATAGGCCCTCAAATTTGGGGGGAGTGGGGACTGACCAATAGCGGGTCATTCCTTACAATTATTTATTTTTTTCATGGCGTGTTTGTTTACGTTGTGGGCCTTTCTGCCCGCCTGCCCGTCTGCCGGCCTTTGCCAGTTTGTTATTGTTTTTATTATTTTGTTGTTATTTTTTATATTGACTTTTATGCTACTGTTGTTGTTGTTATAGTTTATGTTTACTATTGTTGTTATTGTTTTATATGTGCGTATGTTTCCCACGTTGGAGGCTATCACATGACTTGGCCGTCCGCCTACAGCCTCTGCTGCTCCCTTGGTGCTCCACCGGTGGGGTGCTAGCTGCAAAAGGGCCGTCGTCCGTTCACCCATCGAACCTGATTTTGAAAGATAATACGTCGTTGGGATGTGTCTTATTGTACTGGCCGTTCGCCTGCACATCACCGTTGCTCCTTCGTAGCTCTTTCGTTGGGGGTGTAGCTATAAAAGAGATCGTCATCTCTCCCCCCTTCAATCGCTTTGCCACTGCTGGCTCTCACGCTAGTTGCATCCACATCAATGGTGGCATGTGTTGCTGGCATTTGTACCCACACCGGTTGCAGGGTGCGGAACTCATCAAGCCTTTGTGTTTTAGGCTTTCGTTGGGGTGTAATCTCCGGGGATCGTCCTCCCCCACCCTGTTTGGGTGTCTGGCTTAAAAGGACCGTCCGTCCCCAGCCGTCGACGACTTTCAGACGTCCTGTCTGATGCAGCCCATTGCGAGTCTCCCGTCTAGCCTACGGGCTACGACAACGGTGATCTTGATGGACCTCCTGTAGCATCCTGGGATCATGGTTCATCGTGACTCTCTCTACCGTCCTTAGGGCTTCACCGACCGAACCACCTCGTCCTCTTCTGAGAAGAAAACTGCCCGTTAACCTATGTTGGTCTTTTCCGATATCTGTGGTCGGTGGTCCAGTGGCTGATGGGACCATGGGTGCCTTCCACCTCCGCCAGAGCTCGGTTTCCCACTCCAAAGAAAAGAGGGAACGAAGGGACAAGAATGGGAAACTGTCTCGGGCTATTCGAGTACTGCATGCGAATTCTTCAAGGAAGAGAATCGATAATTCACCGAAAGTTGTTCTTACACCCACCGAATAAGATACTATATTCATTCGAATTGTGCACGCGGGACAACACAACATGTTTCCAAATATAAGGCACTCGACCCATTTAAAGACGTAAAAGGGGTTCTCAGAGTTGGCGGAAGTTTAGAAAATTTAAACTTAACATATGGCCAAAAATATCTCATATTGCTGAAACCCGACCACACACTTTCGAAACTGATCATCCGAGATACACACGAGAAGACCTACCACGGAGGGACCCAGAAGGTCATCGCATATGTTAGGCAACGGGTTTGGATCTTTAAAATAAAGAGCGCAGTCAAGGGATATATTTTTCAATGTATTATTTGTTATCTTTTTAGAGCAAAGACCCTTGGTGGAACTAATGGGCAATCTCCTAGCGGTGCGATCAACTATAATGTAATGTAAAACTGCTCAAGGGATACTTCGCGATATTTGTGTGTATGGCGACAAAGGCAGATCATAAGGAATTCGTGAGCGCGATGACCACACAAGCTTTTCTTGCTGCATTCCGGCGTTTCGTTTCGCGGCGAGGACTCTGTCAGCAATTGTATAGCGACTGCAGGCGGAACGTTCTAAGAGCAAGCGGCGAACTACAAAGGCTATTACGAGAAGCCCAACTGAATTGGAGGGACGTGGCAGAGACACTGGCAAACGATGGCATAACATGGAAATTCATTCCACCAGCTTACCCGCATTTTGGAGGTCTATATGAAGCGGGCGTGAAATCCATCAAATTCCATTTAAAGCGTGTTTCCGCTAACCAGTTGATGACGTTTGAAGAGCTCAATACACTTCTTATTCAAATCGAAGCGTCACGCCAGGTCACTTTCTGATTGGAGCACCACTCACCGCACCTCCACAACACGAATACACCCTTGAAGAAATCACAGACTTAGATCATTGGAAACGTGTTCAAACACTAATTCAGTGGTTTTGGAAGCAAAAGAGCACATCTTTCACGACTTCGACAACGACCAAAATGGATAGAGATCAGCCAACAGCAAATAGCAAAAGGAGACTCGGTCTTGGTAAAGGATGAGCGACTACACCCATTGAAATGGAGCCTAGCCCGAGTCAATGAACTTCACCCAGGTCCAGATTATTTGGTTCGAGTAGGCACCCTGAAAACGGAAACTAGTGAACTGAAAAGCTCTATTGCCAAACTATGCCCACTTCTAACTATGAATGCAACAGCAGACACAACAAGTCTTTGAGTAGAAACATACAAATATACCCAAGCACATACTATACAACATTAACACACTATTACATTATTAACATACTATCCACTAAACCCTTAATCTGAAAACATAAACTCTTCTGCAAACACTTACAACACGAAAATGTAGTTTCCATTCGTTCATCAATAGATAGCGTACATATACATAAAAACTTATAACACACATCTAGGAACGAACGACAATTATGTACAGCTAAATAAGCATTTAAACTAAATAACACACTATCCAGCTAATCCATTGCACACAACTGATACACGTCCTGACAAAATCCAAGAAGTACAAAATATGCTGATCAAGTAGGAATCATTCAACTTCAACACAATCCACTTCCAATTTTACAAATGTTTAATTGATTCAAAATTCACAAGCCCTCAAAAATGTTCATTCAAGAAACCAAGATATATATGTATAAGCAACCAATATTTTACTCTACAATATTATATCCAACACTAACTTCAAAAAAAAAGCTAGAAAAATAATATCAAATCATCTTCCCTAAAAATTTGTCAACATCACATCTTTCGGCGAAAGCGATCACCTATCATATACACACACCAATCGTCATCGCGAAATCAGGATGAAATAAATACTTAATGTAATTCAATTTATTGAACAAATAGTATGAGGAATCCCCAAAACAATAATTTCAAATTATTTTTTTACTCAAAATTTGTTAACCACTCACAACACAGTTGACAACAACAAACTTCAATTAAACCGGAAATTTTGCCTTCAATGGAGATATGGTAAAGCGCGAATTACGGCGATAAGAGTAAACAACGACGAAAGAAGTGCATGAAATTTAGTCAATACATAGGTACTATGCACATAAGTGCAAGGAGAGCAAAGGAAGGTGCACATATTCTGCAATCATTGTTTACATGTTATGTCTTTGTGGTTGTTACTCTTTTGCATGTCAATTATATTTGCTAATCTTTTTTGTTTTATCCACCAACAGCAACAAACCAGGGTTGTCAAAGAGGCGGAAATTTGTTATTGAAGTCGCAGTTGCGGCTTCAATGCGGCGGAGTATGTTGCAGATGATCAGGCTAGTGACTAATATTGTACTATGTTTCAATATTGAAAGAATAAAATGTTAACACCAAAATATAATGTATTGTATTAGAATGTCAAATGTAATTGTTAGCATTTAATGTCAAAATGAGCAACTCTTAGCCGTCAACAAATATGTATAAAACTTTGAAATAAATTCAAGAAAAAAACCACTGTTGATTTTATATAGTTTAAGTCCATTTCTTTAAACCTCTAGTCATCGGTAAACTAGAAACGTTTTACAAAAAAAAATCCGTTCATTCGATTGTTTTGCAAACCCAACACCATACAGTTGTTGTTGGCAGACTTATTGTACCGCTGTTGATTGCAGTGTAGTTTTACGTGCATCATTCTGGGCTTCGCCGAGGTTATGTTGTCCTTACACCCGCCTGAAACTTTTTAAAACAACTCCTTATAGACCCCTATAAGGCTTCTTATATCGCTGTTGATTGCTGTGTTGTCTTATGTGCGTCATGTTGGTCTTCGCCGAAATTATGTTGTCGCGGAAACTTCTTGAAACCTTGCCTAACAATTGCATCATGATTTTTAATATATTAAGTCATTTTATCTTCGCCACAATAGCAATATAATCCGTAAATGCAAATGCTGTTAAATTCATAAAAATCGAAGTAGTTTTAGACCATATCTTAGATGTAGTGAAGAAAACCATCATTATGGATGTCCGTACGTTCCGAGGAACTATCATCGACTCGGACCATTACCTTGTTGTAGCCAAGGTATGGTTGCGGATATCCCAAACTACGCCATGATAAACTAATGCTGTGAGGAAATTCCACGTCATGAGCTTCAGATCGATACACACCACCTATTCATCGATTTTAAGGCCGCGTATGACAGCATCTATAGAGACGAGCTATATAGAGCAATGTCTAGTTTTGACATCCCTGCCAAACTCGTCCGTCTGTGCAGGATGACCATGGAGAATGCACCCTGCCCCATCAAGGTCGGTAAAGGTCTCACCGAGACCTTTGATGTCCAGAAAAGATTTAGACAAGGCGATGTGCTGTCATGCGATTTTTTCAACATCGTACTTGAAAGAATAGTGCAAAATTCACGAGCAAACACTAGAGGCACTATCTTTCAAAAGTCCGTCCAACTACTCGCATACGCCGACGATATTGACATAATCGGGAGAAAGCAGCGTGATGTCAGAGGCGCTTTCGCGAGTATTGAGACGGAAGCGGCGAAAATGGGCTTAGCGGCCAATGAGGGCAAGACCAAGTATATGCTGTCAAGCAAAAAGGACAACCAACACCGACGTCTCGGACAGAACGTCACCCTCGACAGATATAAATTTGAGGTAGTTAAGGACTTTTTCTACCTAGGCTCCGCTATAAATACAGACAACGACACCAGCGCTGAGATCAAGCGAAGAATAACTCTTGCCAACCGCTGTTTCTTTGGGTTAAGAAGGCAATTGAGTAGCAAAGCCCTCTCTTGGACAACAAAAGTCACCCTTTATAAGACTTTAATAATCCCGGTCCTGCTCTATGACGCAGAGGCATGGACATTATCAAAAATGGATGAGGGTGTTCTTGGTTGCTTCGAGAGAAAAATTCTTCGGGCGATCTTCGGTCCCGTCTGCATTGACGGTGAGTGGAGGAGGAGATACAACGACGAACTGTATGGACTGTACAGTGACATGGACCTAGCCAAAAGAGTGAAGATCCAAAGACTGAGATGGCTGGTTCATGTAGAGCGCATGGACACCAATGCTCCGGTCCGGAAAGTCTTCGAATCCGCCCCCGAGGGACAGCGCAGTAGAGGAAGGCCAAGACACAGGTGGCGCACGCAAGTGGAAGAGGACCTCAGCCAACTTAGCGTGCGAAACTGGAGACAGCTAGCCAGGGATCGAGCTAGCTGGAGAAGCTTGTTGACTGAGGCCCAGGTCCACCCCGGACTGTAGCGCCACCTAAAGTAAGTAAGTAAGTGAGGGATGAAAACGTTTGGTATTAGGCGTCGTAGAAGTAGCATCTTCCGACAGGTGCTGGTTCTTTAAATAACGAGAATGAGCCTCTGCAGCCGAACATCTTGCAGCTCTGCTAATAAGCCCGACTTTACGCCTCCCTTTGGCGCCATCTGCGAATCTCACTGGAGATTGCGAAGTGAAGGGGACAAATGGCTAGTTTCCTGCGTCATAGATTAGGATTAGTGTCGGAAAACCAAAACAAGACCTTGTCCGGGCTACTCCGACATTTGGAGCTCAGGCTGGTAAGGATTTCCAGGACTTAGTCAGGGTCTTGGAAAAGAGATGGTGGCGGACGAGCCCTATATTGAGCAACGGCAGCGCTCACATCCCGGAACGGGTTGCTGGCTTTGGTCTAACCGACCCCTCGTCCTAGGGGTATCAAATAATAGAACTGGCCCTCCAGGTTGGGCCATCCCTTACTGGATAAAGAGTATCAAACCAAAGGAGAAGACGTGGTACGACTTTCAGGTTGAGAGAAATGTTTTTTCTGTACTGTAAGACCAACCCGACAGAAGAAAACCGGAAAAAAATAAACTAGCCAGGAATGAGTGGAACACCTTTCTTAAGCTCGTGAAATTTCTATACGACCAAAAACTGAGGAAAAAAGACCGCCAATGACCCTAAGGTAGTAAAAATGTTTGGTCGTTCGTCAAAAACATAAGAAATTCAACCTCATTCTCCATACCAATGCTCATTTACAAAGACATTCCAGCTGTCAGCTCTTTGCACAAAGCCAATCTGCTTGCTCCAGACTTTGCAGCTAACTCAACGCTTCCAGATTGTGCTTTGTCTCCGCCTACACTTAAGTGCGTCGAACCTTCAATGGGACGAATCCACTTTCACACTTGTGTACTTGCAAGAGTACTGAAAGATCCTGACATTCAGAAATCCACTGGTCCAGGTGGTATATATCCCCTTCTTTTGAAGAGGTGTTCCTCTATGCTGGCAAAACCACTGCTTAAGCTTTTCCATCAATCCTACTCTTTAGGACTTTTTCCGAGCAGATGGAAAACAAGATTTGTCCAGCCCGTCACTAAGAAAGGCAAATCTTCTCTCTCCTCTTACATAACCATTACCAAGGTCATGGAAACGCTGATAAATCGTCAGCTCATGAAATATCTCGAGACACGAAAACTTCTTAATGACTTCTATTTCTAAGGCATTTGATAAAGTTTGGCAACATGTGGCGCTGAATTTTCCCGCAACAAGGTTAATTCTCTTTCCCATTCTTGTCCCTTCGTTCCCTCTTTTCTTTGGAGTGGGAAGACCGAGCTCTGGCGGAGGTGGAGGGCAGTCAAGGTGCCATCAGCCGGTGGCCCACCGACTACAGACCTCGGAAAGAACGCACAAAGGTTCACGGGCTAGTTTACCCTTAGAGGAGGACGAGGTGGTTCGGTCGGTGAAGCCTAAAGGACGGTAGGGAGACTCACGATGAACCAGGATCCCAGGATGCGACAGGAGGTCCACCAAGATCACCATTGTCGGAGCCCGGGAGACTCGCAACGGGCTGCATCAGACAGAGCGTCTAGAAGTCAGCGACGGGTGGGGACGGACGGTCCTTTTTAACCAGATACAGCAAAACGATGATGACGGGTTGGGGAGGACGATCCCCGGAGGTAACACCCCAACGAAAGCCAAGTTTTACAAATGCTTGAGGAATTCCACATCTTGCCATCGATGTGGAGACAAGAAGCGTTACATCTCGTAATCGAATGGATGCTAACTTTGAAATGTCCAAGGGGGAAGAGATGACGATCTCTTTTATAGCTACACCCTCAACGAGGGAGCTACGGAGGGGCAACGGTGATTTGCAGGCGGATGACCAGTACAATAAGACACATCCAAACGTCGTATCAACTTTCAAAGTTCGGTTCGATGGGTGAAGGGACGACGACCCCTTTTTAAGCTAGCACCCCACCGATGAAGCATCAAAGGAGCAGCATCCAATGTGGGAAACATACGCACATATAAAACAATATCAACAATAGTAAACATAGACTATAATAACAACACCAATAACATAATTTAGATCAATATAAACAATAACAACAAAATGATAAAAACAAAAACAAACTGGCAAAGACCAGGCGGGCAGAAAGGCCCATAACATAATCTAACTAAACAAGAAATAAAATACATGATTGTAAGCAATAACCCACTATTGGTCAGTCCCCATTCCTCCCAAATCTGAACGCCGATCCGCCGCAGTAAGTAGGGACCCGGGGTAATGTGGCACACATGCACTTGTACTTAGCTTTGTATGGGGCGGCGGTCTAGAGAATGGCTAGATCGGGGGTATAATCAGGTTAGGATTATACCGACACAATCTTCCTCCTTCATCCCAACACTCCATTTGCCTTCGATCACACTTTGTTTCTCGTTCGCGTTTGTTTTTATTTGCAATTTTGAGTAGTTCGATGGGGGAAAATTACCAGGGGATCGGCAATAGGAGAAACATTGCTTCTCGCAATTTTCCATTTCCTTCCAATGTCTAGGGAAATAGCTAGGCATAGTGAGGTCCACAAACTCTCATAAAGTCGCTCAGTGGAGTTCCCAGTTATCACTGGAAGCGGGAGAGAACTCAGTGACTGATTAGTTTAGTATGAGTGGGTACAACTAGAATGCATGAAAGGCCTAGTTGGACACGGGAGCACACACTAGCAAATCCCGTTGTTGGGTCCGCTAGAGCTAAATGAATGTGTGTGTGAGTGGGTGTGAGAATGCGTGTAAGAGTCTGGCGGGAGTTTGTGGAAGAAAAAGAAAACTGAAAGTCACTTTTGTGACGACCAGCCATTAGAGGTCAACAAGCTATAGTTTTGTACGTATAATAAATTTTTTGTTGTTAAAATTGCGAAAAGCAATAACTTCTTACTGTCGGAATTGGATGAACGGGGCTTGGTGAACATGTGGTTTCAACGAGAAGGTGCAACACAGCCACAATAGATATTGAAATCGAAGCGTTTTCTTGTCGCGAATCTCCCGTTTCGGCGATTTTGCATGGTCCGATTTAACCATCCCAGACATCTTTCCTTGGGGCTACTTGTGTTACCGTCGATTTTCGAAACGACGTGCGACGTCAAGTGGAAGAGTGCCGGACCAACTTGTAGAATGGTCGTGAGTGAAGATGGTATATTTGCGCCACGCGACTACCCTTCCGTTCGACCTACCTTTGGTAAGAATCGCGACTAACCAATGGATTTCGCAATCGTAATCGTGTCAATAAAAAAATAAATAAATAAAAGACCGATGTGTGTACAACTCTTGTCCATACAACAGATATCTTACTATATAAGATATCTGTTGCAAGATCCTTAAAGTCAAACTTAGTCTTATACAAAAAGATCTTAAAACTAACTTATATCTCTAAAAAAAATGAATTCAAATAAACAGAAAAAAAGGCAATAACGCCGATTCCGAATGGCAAAAACAAAAAGAAAAAACGTTATTGTTGGAACCCGGGATTCGAACCTGGACATACGACCACCGATACTTTGCTGCGGCTCTTTCCACGCCGAAACCGATTCTTAAAAAAAAAATTCGAAGGTCCTCGCAATCTAATACGACCGGATTTGTTGAACTATTTCATATTTTCATATACATTCAAATTTTCTTTTCACTTTTTTAAATTTATTGTATACCTTCAAATAGGTATACCTATATATGGTATATTTTTTTTTCTTTTTCCTTTTATTTTCTCGTTCTTTTAGGTTCTTCCTTCTGTTTTTTTTTTGATCGACTCCTCTGGTGCGGTGTGACTCCTTTTGTTTAATGTGTGCGTTGATCTGTTCATCTCCCCTTTCTTTGAAAAAGGTTTTCGCGTAAAAGGACTTCCCTTAGAGGAGATCAGTTGGGTCATTAAAAGTCTTGAGGTCCATAGCATGCCATATCCCCGCTGTTTTTCCACTAAAACACCTCAACTCACATGTCCAAGGCGATACTCCCATTAACACCTCAAATGGACCTACATATTTGGGTGCAAGTTTGGCGGTAAAGTACTGAGCCGCATCAGACAGAAAAAAATTCTTTCGATACGATACGGCGAAATTGATACAGTTCCTTTCCGGGAAAAGTGAATGCCGTGTATTTCTTTGATGTATCCGCCATAGGTATCTGCCAGTAGGCCGACTTGATATCGACAGATATTTTGCATTTCTCAGCTTGACGAGAGTAACCAAAACATAAGGGATAGGGTATGCATCACGCTCCGTCACCTGGTTCAACTTACGGAAGTCAATGCAGAAGCAGTATTTTCTGTCTTTCTTCTTAATCAAGAGGATGGGAGAAGACCAGGGACGACCAGACGAAGGTTCTGTTACACCTGCTTTGAGCATATCATCTATTCCCTTATTAATGTTCTCTTGAATTATGGGAGACACCGGGCAATACCGTTGCCTGATGGGTTCAGCATTGGTCTTATTAACATGCTCTACAAACTTGGTGCATCAAAGCTCTTCACCGATTCCGGCGAAAACACCATCCACCAAGTCTTTCAAGTCCGTTCTCTTCTGGGTTGTCAACTCAAAACAACTCTCGACCACACAAGCCTCCTCCGAAAAATGCCAAATGCGATTCTTTAGGTCTGATATAATGGAAAAATGTGCCCAGAAATCAACACCCAGGATAAGATAATGAGCCAACCGAGGTATCACCAAGACTTCCATTATCTTCAAGACACCCTTCCCTTTATGGAACTTGGATAGCTCCCTTCACATAAACGTCATCCCCATTTGCAACTGACACAGATTTAACATCACCATTAATCAATTTGCATTTAAGAGGCTGCAAAGCTTCCCAACCAGCTGCCCCTAAGATCGTGTGAGACGCACCCGAGTCTAGTAGACCCAGTAACTTGACGCCATCAATTTCTACCATAAGCTAGAGTCGCCGGTAGCTTTCTTCTCCAGAATAAAATTTAACGCCAAGTTACACTCCCCTACATACTGTGGTATATATGTGATTAAATCAATTATCCAGGGTTGCATAGTTTTAGGATCATACAAACTCTCCACGTTGGAGAGTTCAGTTATTACCCCAGTTTCAAACCAGAAGTTACCAGAAAGAACTAGAACCCGACAAATGTAGTATAAATACAGGATGAGAAACTGCGGACGATAAGTTGATTTTTGGAAAGCGATGGAAAAGGACCTAAGTCTTACTAAGTGAAAGATAAGAGATTTGAATTGTGAAATAGAAGTGAAATTGTTTGTGAATTGATTGAAAGTTGTATTTAAATAATAATAAATAGAGTGTTTTGAAACAGAATAACGTTTTATCATTTCGAACCCTAGCCGAAATATTACATTGGTGTCAGAAGTGGGATCTCTCCGCAGCTGGAGGGAAAAGTGATTTGATTCTTCGGCTACAAGAAGCGATCGAAAAAGATGGAAAGATCCGAAATCCATTTTGTTCGACGTAGAAGAAGAACATGTGAGCACAGGAGTTGACATGGCCGTTATGATGGAATTACTCCTTGGATTGAATTCTAAATTAGAAGAACAAATGAGAAGTATGGATTCTAAGTTAGAAGAACAGAAGAATTCCATTGTTGCCGCGCAGAAAGACACTGTTGAAGAGTTCAAGAATTCTCTAGAAGCGAAATTCGAAATAATCGATCAAAAATTAAATATGCACGAGGCAAAACTCGCAAAGGTTGGAACCGAATTCCAGGAACAGTTCGTGAAAGTCGAGGAACAGTTCGGGAAGGTTGAAAACAATATTGAGAATCTTGCTAAAGAACTAGAGAGAGTGAAGAAACAGAAGGTCCGAGAAATTTCTACAGACAGCCCTAGAAGGAAAGAGATGCAACCGCCTGTTTTCGATGGCCAAACGTCGTGGCCAATATATAGAAGGCAATTTGAAGCAGCTGCCATGACCAACAACTGGGACGACGGAGAAAAGTCGATTGCGCTAACGCTGGCACTGAGAGGTACAGCTGCGGAATTGCTGCAAACCATCTCAGAAGATAAACAACTCAACTACGACGCTTTGGTTAAAGCCATAGAAATGCGCTTCGGAGATGACCATATGCAACAAGTATACAGAGTTCAACTGCGCAGCAGAGTCCAGAAGAGGGGATAAACACTTCAGCAGTTGCAGGCCGATATCGAACGGTTGGCGCATTTATCTTATCCTAATGCCGGAGAAGACATTATCAGCGAAATGGCTGTAGAGGCGTTTACCCAAGCGATTGAAGATAGGCAGTTGCAAATGGCTGTAAGACTGGCTGGAAAACGAACCCTCCCTGAGGCCCTAGCATTTGCCCTGACGATGAAAGCTGCCGACCAAGCATCTCAAGAAATCCACCACGTGAGAGAAGTGACAGCCGTGGAATGCTCATGCCAACGAGCAGACGTCATGGAGCGGAACAGTGTGCGTGGAGGACAAGTCCGTTGCTGGAACTGCAACAAAATAGGACATCTGCAGCGTCAGTGCTGGGCTCCACTTAAAGAACGCAGTTGTTCACAATGCGCTGCTGGGAGGCATAACAAAGAAGCATGTAGCAGGGAAAACATCTATACTGCAAGCAGCGCATCATCAAGTCAACAGGCGGGAATACGTGTAAGGACCAACTTCGAGGGGCAGAAGTCGGTTTCTGGAATTGACGCCCCCAGGATCAAAATCCAAGTCTCCCAAACAAAACGAAGTAACAAGAGTCTTACAGTGGAAGCCCACATTGGCCAGAATAAATGCGTGGCCACCATTGACACCGGTGCCACCGCTTCCATTATAAGAAGGGACATCGCTCCTGATTCATGGCTACACAATACCAGTAGCAACTGTCTGGAAACAGTAACAGGAGCGACGGCGGAGGTGTATGGAGAGGTTCTTCTTGCGATCAATCTGGCAGGACTAACATTCCCCCACGTATTCCTAGTGGCCGATATACGCGACGAGTGCATCATTGGACTTGACTTTATGAATGCGTATAATGTAGTGCTTGACACCGGAACTCATGTACTTAAGTACAGGAACGTTGAGATTCCGATGGTGTTCGGGAATGAGAATGCCGCATGCCTGAGGACAGTATTCAGTAACGACTACGAGATACAGCATCGAAAGGGAAGCCTTCACTCTAATGCGGATGCTCTGTCCCGGCGACCTTGCAAATCTGATTGCAAACATTGCGCACGACAAAAAGAAAAAGATGCGGTATCCACTCAACGACTAAGAGCTGAGCCCACTGATGGTTGGAATGAAAGTGAAATGCGAAACGCCCAAAAAGAGGATCCGGATATCGAGCCAATTCTCGCTTGGAAAGAACACGAAGAAAAACCAGATTGGCAGGAAATATCCAGTAAAAGTCCCGAACTAAAGGCATACTGGGCACAGTGGGACTCCCTTCATGTTCAAGATGGTGTTTTGAGGCGAAGGTGGGAAAGCTCGGATGGAAAGTCGTTTGTGATGCAGCTCGTTGTGCCACGGTCGAGAGTCAGTGACGTGCTAAGGGAACTGCACGATGGAGTATCCGGAGGCCACTTGGGAGTGAATAAGACGTTAGAAAAGGTGCGAGAACGTTTTTATTGGGTGCAGGCCAAGGACGATGTCGAAAATTGGTGCAGAAAGTGTGTCACCTGCGCCGCCAGTAAAGGCCCGAGGGTTAAAAATCACGGCAAAATGCAGCAATACAACGTTGGAGCGCCATTCGAGAGAATCGCAGTTGACATTGCAGGACCGTTTCCTGAAACCGAAAATGGAAATCGCTACATTCTTGTTGTTATGGATTACTTCAGCAAGTGGCCTGAGGCTTTTGCTATCCCTAATCAAGAAGCCAAAACCGTGATTGAGCAGATCGTTTACAACTGGGTGAGCACGTTCGGCGTACCGATGGAATTGCACTCGGACCAAGGGCGCAACTTCGAATCCAAGATTTTCCAAGGGGTGTGCGAGCTACTGGGTATCAAAAAGACGAGAACAACACCGCTCCACCCACAATCGGACGGGATGGTAGAACGCTTCAACAGAACCTTGAATGAACACCTATCAAAGGTCGTTGGCGACAAGCAATGCGATTGGGATAGGCAAATTCCAATGTTTCTATTAGCCTATCGGAGTGCAGTACACAACACCACAGGTCACACTCCATCGGAAATCCTTTTCGGTCGAACAGTCCGGTTACCTAGTGAATTGATGTTTGGATCACCGCCGTCTGAAGAGAACAGAAATGAAGACGACTATGTCGCAGACCTCAGACGGATTATTAGGGACGTGCACCAAAGAACAAGGGATAAGATCAAGATAGCCAGTGACCGCATGAAGACGAGGTATGATGTCAAGGCGACCACAACGGGATTCCAGGAAGGAGATCTAGTGTGGCTATATAACCCTCATAGACGGAAAGGCATATCACCCAAATTACAGCAAGACTGGGAAGGACCATATAAAGTCGTAAAACGCATCAACGATGTTGTCTATCGCATTCAACGAGGAAGAGGCAAGATGAAAGTGGTTCATGTGGATCGAATACATCGCTATATTGGGCAGAATGTCGAAGAGTTTGTTCGGGACGAACAAGTTTAAGAGGGGGATATTGTGGTATATATGTGATTAAATCAATTATCCAGGGTTGCATAGTTTTAGGATCATACAAACTCTCCACGTTGGAGAGTTCAGTTATTACCCCAGTTTCAAACCAGAAGTTACCAGAAAGAACTAGAACCCGACAAATGTAGTATAAATACAGGATGAGAAACTGCGGACGATAAGTTGATTTTTGGAAAGCGATGGAAAAGGACCTAAGTCTTACTAAGTGAAAGATAAGAGATTTGAATTGTGAAATAGAAGTGAAATTGTTTGTGAATTGATTGAAAGTTGTATTTAAATAATAATAAATAGAGTGTTTTGAAACAGAATAACGTTTTATCATTTCGAACCCTAGCCGAAATATTACAATACTTATATGCCTTTCCTGAGAGGAAGGACCTTTTGGCGGAATTTTTGGCCCGCATGTCCTTGAGCCGATGCGCTGTTTCCCGAATGGGATCTTTGCGGAGAACACTGAGGGCAACGGCTTCTCACAACGCCAACTCTGTTGCAGCCATATCAGCGCACTGGTTGTGAACATTGTGCTGCGATATGACCAGACTGCCTGCATCTAAAACAAGTTAGAGGTCTTGAGTTTAGGTTAGGAGCGGGAACCATCGCGTATAGTTCGTCATTTTTATCAATGTCTACATAGGCCAGGTCTGGCTCCAAAAGAAAGGTATTGCGTCTTGAAGGCGGAGGCACGAAACTCTCAACATGGTATATCGTTGCTCTTAATCGATGCCCAATGTCAATCAACTGATCCAGAGATGTGATCTCAACCAATTTCATCTGCGTTTGATAAAAGGGACAACAATTCTAATGGTCTCAGAACGTCCCTGTGTTCTGTTTCTAATCTCTTCCCAAAGTCGATCATCATACCCTGATGGTAGAAACCCAGTTCGTAACTTTTCTATTAAGTGCTTCCATGTGGCAATGCCGGGTTTATTTGCACGGTACCATATGGCTGCGTTTCCCTCAAAAAGATCATAGCTTGAACGGAAAAGATCATCCCTAGAAATCTCCGAGCAACACTTAAATCCTCTACTTTCTGAAGAAAGCTACAAAGAGACTGCGTATGATCACCGTTAAACTTTAAACCCCATTTATAAACCGGGACTCGGCCAAGCTTCGCAAAAAAAAAACAAAACAAGAAAGGTGTGACGTCAAGCGGAAGAGTGCCGCAATAACTTGGAGAATGGTCGTGAGTGAAGATTATACATGGGCGCCACGCGATTGCCCTTTCGTTCGACCTACCCCTGGTTAGAATCGCGACTAACCAATGTATTTCGCGATCGTAATTTCTCTCAATAAAAATAAAAAAAATAAAAGACAGATGTGTGTACAATTCTTGTTCTTACAATAGGTATATAAAGATATACTCGTATGTTACAAAATCCTTAAAGCCAAACTTAGTCTAATACAAAAAGATCTTAAAACTAACTTATATCTAACTCCAAAAAAAAATGAATTCAAAAAAAAGAGAGAAAACAAAAAAAGACAATAGCCGATTCCGAATGGCAAAGAAAAAGAAACAAAATTATTGTTCGAACCCGGGATTAGAACCTGGACATACATCCACCGATTCTTTGCTGCGGTGGCAAGGCCGAAAAACCGAAACCGATTCTTAAAAAAAAACTTCTGAAGTCTTCGCAATCCAATACGACCGGATTTGTTGAACTATTTCATATTTTCATATATATTCAAATTTTCTTTTCACTTTGTTAAATTTATTAACTTAATTTATAACTTAATTCGTGCAGTTTGCTAAGAGATGGCGTAACTTGTATTATTCCATTGTGATTATTACATTGGAGCATGCGTTACAAAGCTACTGTCATTGTACGTCATTTCAGTATATGTCATTCATTTGAAGCGTAAACAACAATAATTTTTTTTCACTCAAATATGTCGAACTTTGTGCCTGAAAAAGTGTTTTTGCGGGGAGTTCTTCTTCATAACTTTAATATGAAATTAATTTAATTAATTGGTGGAAGTTTATGGTGAACGTGCGCTAGCTGGCTTGGAAGACGATGAACGTCCTGGGCAGCCAAAAATGTTTGAAGATGAAGAACTGGAAGCATTACTCTATGAAGATTGTTGCCAAACACAAGAAAAGCTCGCAGAATCTTTGGGTGTCACTCAAGCAGCCATTTCAAAACGTTTAAAAGCAGCTGGATATATTCAAAAGCAAGGAAATTGGGTTCCACATGAACTCAAGCCGAGAGACGTCTAAAGGGGGTTTTGCATGTCCGAAATGCTGCTCGAACGCCACAAAAGGAAGTCATTTTTGCATCGGATTGTTACTGGTGATGAAAAATGGATCCATTACGACAACCCCAAGCGAAAAAATTATGTGTGAAACCCGGCCAACCAGCCAAATCAACGGCAAAACCGAATATCCATGGGGCGAAGGGCTCTGTATATGGTGGGATCAGATGGGTGTGCTGTATTATGAGCTGCTAAAACCGGATGAAACCATCAATGGACAGCGCTACCGAACACAATTAATCCGTTTGAAGAGAGCAGTAGGCGAAAAACGCACGGAATATGCGACCAGACACGAGGCAATAATTTTCCATCATGGCAACGCTCGGCTCCACGTTACTATTCCGGTTAAGAACTATTTGGAAAACAGTGGATGGGAAGTTTGACCCCACCCGCCTTGTAGCCCAGACCTTGCCCCTTCTGACTACCATTTGTTCCGGTCGATGCAGAACGCCCTTACTGAAATACGGTTCACATCAGAGCAGAATATCAAAAATTGGCTTGATTCATTCTTGGCTGCCAAGCCGGCGCAGTTCTTTTGGGATGTGATCCACAAATTGCCAGAAAGATGGGAAAGAATCATAGCTTCAGATGGGCAATACTTTGAATAATACTATTGTACATGGTTTCTTAAATAAACCACACGAATTAAGTTACATACCCAATATTATATAGGTATACCTTCAAATATGTATATATGGTATATTTTCTTTTCTTTTTCCTTTTATTTGCTCGTTCTTTTAGGTTTTTCTTTCCGTTTTTTTTTTGATCGACTCCTCTGGTACGGTGTGACTCCTTTTGTTTAATGTGTGCGTTGATCTGTTCGTTTCCCCTCGTCGCTTTTCTTTTCTTTATTTAGGATATGTAACGTACTTTTATCTTCAATTTTATTTATTTTTCTTGTTCTTTTTTGTTACTAAATCATTACGATGGTCTTCACAAAACTCTTTCAATTCTCTATCTCCCATCCCAACTCCTGGCCGGAGTACCTATCCGATTCGCTCTTTCCCGATTGACTGTAGTTTACCTCACGCTATAGCGCCGCTACTCACGTGCTTTGAGAAAGGCGGATTCCAAAAAAAAAATTCAACATAAAAATTGGTCCTCGTTGAGATTCGAACCACATCCTTTGCGTTACCAACAAAAGTAAAAGGGGAGACGAAAGGAATACTTCTACTACTTTTAGGCGAAACTTTTTTTTTAAATAAACAAAGAACACTTGAAGTCGGAGGAGAATATTCGACAGGAATGCGAACGGTTCCTCTGGTAAATAAAATAGATAAATAAATAAATTTAAAAACAAAATTTCATGATTAATTTTGCGCCACCTTGTATATAGCGACACCTCCACCTTTCATACCCTCCCGATTTATGAATTTATATTAATATCCATCTAAACAGTATATTTAAGACTAATATATAGCAAATACATTTTCGATTTCTGTCATAAAGTTATTTCATGTTTTTCTTATAGATCTTAATATAAAATAAATTCATGATGCCGGTTATATCTTGTATAACTCGAAAATTTCTTTGTGCGCATAATAATAATGTCAAGCAAACATCTCACACAGAACGTCACATTCGACATATATAACTTTGAGGTAGGTTAGGTAAGGAGCGAGGCTCCGCTATAAAACTTAAGTCTCCTTGTTAAAAAAAACACTCGATCACCGTGTCAGAGGCCGTGATTGGAAGCTCAGCTAATACAGGCGGAAGACCAAAACAGACAGGGAATACAATTAAATCTGCTTTTTGTTGCAGATTCCGCAGGTGAAATACCTAAAAACCGCAGTCAAGACAAGAAAACCAAACACGTTTCTGGGACTATGAACAGGTCACCACGGCAGCAGTTTAAAGAGACAATGAAAACTGCAGAGCAGGGAACTTTCAACAACTGAAAAGAAGTCTTACAAAGGAAGAAAATGACCATCACAAGGCAAAAAAATGATAGCATGAACGTGAAAAATGGCATCTCCGAACTCGTTGAACTTTTTGATGTAATGGAGAATTACATGTGGAACTGGACCACATCAGAGAACCAACCCACCAATAAAATACAAAATAAGACCAACGAAATGCAGAAGTGGTCGATACACCAACAACTGCCAAAAACTAAAGAGTGGCAAGTAGCCTGGCAGATGCAGTAACGCGAAGGACAGGCCGATAAGAAATCTTTGAAAATGCCCAACTACGAGAATCAAAAGAGAGACTGTAGCGTAAGATAAAAGAACGTATAGAAGCGGTCTGGTTTTTCCAAGACCGTGCCAACCGCTACAATTACGCAGAAGAAGTGGTTGGTTGTTGTAGAAATATGGTAGGCACTGAGAGATATCAACCTGGCGATATCCAGTGTTGCAACTATATTTTACACATCAATTGTGCTTATAACACCTCCCCGTGGTAACCGCCGGGTACGGGTCAATTTCCATCCAGAATGGACGTGCTAAACTTATAAGTTCGAAATAAGAAATAAGTAAAGGAATGGCTATTTCCCTTCGACCTACATGAAATAAACCATTTAATTAGTCGCATAGTCTAATTTTGTTAAATGATTACATTAAATTGTTTAATAATCATAGATGAATCTCAACATTTGTTTTGTTCCTCTCCTCACACCAATTTATTATGTTTTGTATTTTTTAATTATAGTCTTATAATTGATGCATTCGACACTAGTTTTAGTTAACTACAGAATGTATCTTTTCATTTTTCAATTGATAAATTATTTACTTTTTAATCTCTCTGTATTTGATTTCTATTAAGTAACTGCTTGTTTCTTTTATTACTTCTGAATTTGTTTTGATTAAGATCTTGCATTCTGTATTTGTATCTAATTTTGTCAATTGTAAAATGAATAAATATATAAATGAAATGAAAAAAATGAAAGTGCGAGTGCTGACCAGCAGACAAAAATAGTAGCACTATATGCGGGGCAGCGAATGAATTCCCCAGATGAAATCAATGGTGGAAAAAATCCCGAAACAAATAACACTTTATCCGGGCTTCTCAAACGTATTTGGAGCTAAGGCCGGTAAGGATTTCCAAGACAAACAAGACAACAAGGGTCTTGGAAAAGAGAGGGTGGCGGACCAACGGCAGCACTCACATCCCAGAACGGGTTACTGGCTTTCAGTCCAACCGGCCCCTCGTCGTAGGGGTATCAAAAAAATGGAACTGGCCCTCCAGGTTGGCCATGGAAAATATTGAAAAAAGTTACGAAGTAACAACAAGCCGGATATGAACGGATCTATTCTTGACAACCCATGCAAATGATTTAAGGAAAACGAACTTCGGATATGCACGTGGAATATTAGGTCCCTTAACAGGCCAGGAGAAGCCGAACAACTAGCAGCGACACTAGACTGCTGCAGAGTAGACCTAACCAAAACTTCGGCGGCACTGAGGAGAAAGATCACGCCGCCAAGGATGAATTCTATGAGTTCTTGTACAAGACCTTCGAGCAATCCCCTAACTATGAATTTGATGCAAAGCTAAGAAGAGAAGGCGTCTTTGGCTGCACTGTCGGAAGATATAGCCTGCACGACACCACCTCCGATAACGGATTCAGGCTTATTGTTTTTGCAGGACGAAACATTGTCGTAGCTAGCACCCGGTTCACCCATCTCAATATTCATAAGAGACTTGGAGCACTCCTGCGACACATTTAAGAATAGACTCTGCAACCACTTGGCTGGTATTACATAAATCTAAATCTTAGAGATATATTTACTTATTCCTATTGATATTTTATGAAATTGCTAAATTATGTCCTCTAATTAGTTTATTGTCGTAATTCTCTTTGTGTTTTTATCTAGGTATTATATGTTCTTAAATTGAAAACTCCTTCTTCTTTAGCTGAGCGAATGCTCCAGTTCCATAAGCACGTATTGGAATGCAATATTGTTAAGGCGAAAGTTGCGCTGAAAACTTTAACTGAGCTTATACTAGTACAAATACTTTTTTTGGTATGAAACTTGCTCCTTGTCCTTCATTTGCAAAATATCAGCTGCACCGCAAAATCTTGGCTCACGTCTTAGAACATAGTCACCAGTGTCACTATCACTATCTGAATCTAAATAGGCCATCACTTCCATTTGTTTTTATTTCATTTGTTGTTTTTCGATTTAACAAAAACTTCAATTATTAAAATTCAAACGTAGACAAGGTTATTTCTTCAGCAGTAAGTGTCAAAAGTCTCGGTAAACCAAATTATACCGCCGGAATCAACAATACCAAAAAATAAATATATATAGGACCCATTATTATTATTATTATTATAATTATTATAACTATAATTTTTATTATTACTATTATTATTATCATTTTTATTACCGTAGGGGTCTGCGAAGGCGCAGAAGTCTTCAAGAGAAAAAGCAAAATCTTGCGCTCACCACCACAATCTCGAAAAGGTGAAGAGGGAGATAAATTGGGTGCACGGATCCCCCAACACCGTCACTGACAAGACCTATCAGACTGCCACCGAAAGAGACGCTAGTCACCGATCATAGAATACTAAATGGACGCGGCTCACCGAAACAGGAGTTTATAATAAAGATGAGGGCAGGAGAGGATGAAGCACTGGCAAAGTGCCGTGCCACCCTCGAAAAAATGAAACAGGCTATGGTGAAGCAGAAAAATATAAGTGCTGATGTTAAAAATGGAGTATCGGAACTGGACGAGCTCTTTGATATCATCGGAAGTCTGCGCCGCAACTGGCTTACAGCGGAACAAAAGACCGGCCGCATCAAAACGCCGAAGATGACAGAAGCCCAAACTGACACCAGTGACATCCCGACAACAACAACGAACGTCATAGCAAAACGCTTAGCAACAAGCCCTACAGGACAGGAAACAGGGAAAAGGGCACGAACGGCATCAAATGAGGACTGGCACTTGGTAAAGGGGAATGAAGGGAAGAAGTCAGGAGCAACTGAACAACCCCAAACGCAAAGAGGCGAACGAAAACCAAAAGTGCGGCCAGAGGCAGTATTAATTAAACCAGCGAAAGGCCGCAGCTACGCGGAAGTGCTAAACGAGATAGCCTCCGTAAGAGAGCTCAAGCCAAAAATTACTATAGAGATTAGGGACTAAGACCCTTTGACGATGTCAGAAGAGGTTACCGCCTCCTTAAAGGATATCCCTGGGGGAGCCCGAGGAAAAAATCATTGTCAGGGTCTCTAAGCCAAACAGTCGTGAACAAATGCGTGCTTACGTGACGCTGCCGACTGACAGAGCGAAAAAAATAGGATGGGTAAATTGTAGGATAAGGCTCTTAAAAGAGGTGAAGAAATGCTACCGATGTTTTGGTTTCGGTCACTTGCAGTAGGAATGTAAAGGGCCAAACAGAAAAGGAGATGGACTTTGCATACGATGCGGAAAACCTGGGCACAAACTCAAAGAATGCCAAAATACACCAAACTGCTGCCTGTGCGTGGAAAAACGACACAACCACGCAGAACATATCCCTGCCTCTAAGATGTGCTCGTCATACAGAGAACACATAGCGAAATGAAGATCCTGCAGGGCAACTTGCATAGAAGCAGGACGGCCGATTCGCTCCTGCCGCAGGTCATGCTGGAACACGAGACCGATATGGCAATAATAAGTGAACAGTACGCCAAACCAAGTAGTGGAATATGGCTCGAAGACACATCAGCGACTGCTGCAATATGGCTGACGGAAAAATGCAACTTCCAAAAATTGAACAAGGGTGCAGGAACGATGCCATTGCCTGTGCGCTCCACAAAAACCGACATCTGATCACACCCGGAGATTTTAACGCCACCGCCATTGAATGGGGTATGAAGACGACGAACTCGAGAGGACGAATAGTTTAAGACATGGCAGCCAGGCTAGACCTTATCGTCGCTAATTCAGGAACTGCAACTACCTTCAGAAGACCAGGGTGCGCCGACACTGCCCCTGACATAACGCTTGTATCGGAGACCTATGCGAGCCAGCTACAGCAATAGACAGTACTCGGAGACTATACTGGCAGCGACCACCAGTACATGACTTACCTCGTCGGAGCAGCAAACAAAACAAGAGCTAGGGAAATCAAGGGAATGCGAAAGTGGAATGCCTCGAAGCTAAATTCCGAAATATTCCTCACACAGATGGACGCTAACTTTCCGGAATACCACGCAAATAGCCCGGCTAGAGTCAAAGTGGAAAAAACTCTTAAATGCATCAAGATAGTATGTAAAGCAGCCGGGAGAGTATAAAAAGTCAAAACAGGAACTAAAACTCGCCATTATAAAAAGCAAGAAAGAAAAATGGGAAGAACTCCGGCGTGATATAAACCAAAATCCATGGGGCCTAGCATACAAAATAGTGATGAGAAAACTCGGCGTGAAAAATTTAGTTCCGGAGCTTAGAGCACACGCTATGAAGAACATAGTAAACACCCTCTTCCCGAACCACGAAATAAGAACCGATCAAACAAGGAGTGCACCAGAGGCCCCGACGCCACTGTTCACGCAGGAAGAATTGAGCGCAGCAGCTGGCACGCTAAAATGCAATAAGGCTCCAGGCCCAGACGGAATCCCATCAGAGGTACTCAAACTAATAGCAGCTGAGCGCCCACAAGTTCTACTAAACATGTACAATGCATGCCTGGCAGAGGGGGTGTTTCCAGAAGTTTGGAGAAGACAAAGGCTAGTCCTAATCAGCAAAGGCAAGGGAGACCCAGAGACACCATCGGCATACAGACCTCTATGTATGCTGGACACAGCAGGGAAACTGCTGGAAAAAATGCCGAAGAACGCTGGAGACCTTTCGGAAAGGCAGCACGGATTTAGGCCAGGTAGATCCACTGTCGGAGCCATCGAAGATGTCATGAGAAGTGTAGAATCATCGCGACGGATAAACCACTTCTCGAAGCCTCGCCACAATCGATGTCAAAAACGCTTTTAACAGTGCAAAATGGGAAAATATGATCGAAGCCCTCGAAATACGCTTTAAAACGCCTGCCTACCTAATGAATATGGTACGCAGCTACCTCAAAGACCGGGAGCTAATCTATGATACAAACGAAGGCCAACAGAAGAAGAAAATCACCTCTGTAGTAGCACAAGACTCAATCCTTGGCCCTGATTTGTGGAATGTAGGCTACGATGGAATCTTAAACATCAGTGTGCCTGAAACCTGCTATTTAGTAGGGAACGCTGACGATATTGCAGCTGTCATCAGCGCACGCGACATGGACACGGTGAGGCGAAAACTTACGCAAGTGATGCTGAGGACACAAACGTGGCTTGACTCACACGGACTTAGTCTGGCCGCGGAGAAAACGGAACTCATCTTCCTCACTAGAAAACACATACCGCTGGAAGTAGATATGCACTTGCATTCAGAAACCATTCGCACGAAGAAAGTGATAAAATACTTAGGTATTAGGATTGACAACAAGTTGACCTACTGGTCGCAAATTAAACACGCAATTGAAAAATCAGCCAAGATAACGGCATCGTTGTCGAGACTAATGGCAAACATCGGAGGGCCTCTATCCAGCAGAAGGAAGCTGCTAATGGACACAACACAGTTAATCCTACTATATGGGAGCGAAGTGTGGGCGCCAACCCTGAGTATGGAAAACAGGCGTACAGCTCTAGCCAAAGTACAGAGGACTGCCGTAACCCTAAGGGTGCGTCAGCATACCGAACAGTATCGGAGGCAGCGATTCTGGTGATAAGTGGAACTATGCCAATAGATCTACTAGCAGACGAAAGAAGGAAACTATGGTTACAGAAAAATGACGCATCAGACATCCACACCCGGCAGGAAACTAAAATATAAACAATTCAGCGATGGCAGGACCGCTGGTCCACAGAATCCAAAGGTAGATGGACGGCAAAGCTAATCCCAGATCTAAAAAAATGGTACAACAGACGCTTTGTCGAGAAAAACTATTATACTACGTAAATGCTTTCTGGACACGGGTACTTTCGTAAATACCTCTTCAACATGGGGAAAGCCGAATGCCCCAAATGTATCTACTGCGACGAGCCCACAGACGATGCGAACCACACCTTCTTCTGGTGTAGAAGATGGCAAGAAGCACGTAGCCCCATAGAAGAACGACTGGGTCAACTTTCAGCGGAAAACATCGTCGAGAAAATGTTAAGCACCGAAGAAAACTGCAGTGCATTGCTCCGTTCGCAGAATATGTACTACGATGGAAAAAGCGGGACCTGGACGCAGGAGCAACGCTGGACGCGCAATAATTGCGAAAAGGAACGAACCCCCGAAGAAATGTCACACTCGACGGTCCCGAGGTGGGAGACGGTTCCAAAATGGAGGGGATGTTTTTAGTGCATAAGAGCGGTACACACCATCGATGTGACGACATCATTCATGATGCGGTTTACGCATTTTTCACCCCTTCGCCCGCATAAAAAAACAAAAAAAAAAACATTATTATTATTATTATTATTATTATTATTATTATTATTATTATTATTATTATTGTTATCATTATTATTAATATTATTAATATTATTATTATTATTATTATTATTATTATTATTATTAATATTATTATTATTATTATTATTATTATTATTATTATTATTATTATTATT